>JAQPZY010001178.1:0-740000 GCA_029931535.1 Margaritifera margaritifera
ACACCATATATGACATTGGTCATTTTTGAAATGGACCGACATTGTCGGACTTAGCCAACTACAACTAACATCTGGGACAATGGCATGAATGTACAGCTCAATCCCAAAGCAAGTTACAGGTTTAAACAATCAGCAGAAGATGTTACAAATCATTTTTCAGACCTGTGTATGGAAATGTTCCTGAATAGCAATACAGTGGTCCCCCTCTATAAGACCACCCCTTCTGCAGCAAAAAAGGTGGCCTTATAAGATGGTGCCTTTCATAGAGGGGGATCACACAGTTGTGAGTAATAACTACATATAAAGTATAAAAGATGTAACTAATTTTATATATCGTTGTGGCATCAGTTTTGGAGCTTCATGTTTTTCGGAGTGCCATTTTATTTTGTGATAAACATGCAGCTGATGACGCAATTTTTAGAAGTTTTGTTGACAGGTCCTTTCACGCTTTGCTACAAGTAAAGAAAATCCTTTTAATTCGTCCTCAGTGCTGTAAGTATACACATTATGCATAACAAATTACCAAAAAAACATAAAATTTCCTAAGACACTTTCATACCCATTCAAAATACTTTTTTTCCCCTCATAACATCAATGAATTGAAATGTTTGGTGCAACTTCATTTGTTGTCGTCTGTCAAATGAATAAAATCAGGTGACTTCTTATCTCCGCCCACTGCTCAGTTATTTTTTCCTACGGAAGCCCATTAAGGGAATAATTATAAATTTTGCTGTTTAATTTAATGGCATATTTTTTATTTTTTTATCTCCTTATTTGATGTTTTTAATACAGAAAAAAAGAGTAATCGATTTTAATGAAATAAATAAATAAAATTTAATGATAAATGCTTATATATTGGAAAGTTAACATTTACATAATTTTTTAAAGAAAAAGTATTAAACAATTTTAATAATGTCATAAATACATTACGCACATTTTTCCATGATTTTCAGAATGGTGGAACATGCATCGACACTATTGTCGTTTATGACCAAGAAGCTTTAACTAAAGCATACATGGATGTTAAGAGAAAAAAAAATGCCAGTTAAAAAGGCGGCAAGGTTGCATAGTGTTCCCTAAACAACTTTACGCCAACGAGTCATTGGTGAAGTGGACATTGACACGGTTAAATCTGGGCCAAATCCATTATTTTCCTTGGAGCATGAAGCTAGGCTTGTAGACCACATTTCTCTTTTGGCGAAACCTGTTGCAATTACCAGTGGAATGTCATATAATGTGACTGTTTTATCGGCCGGGAATACTTTAGGTTCATCCATTCCTGCTTATTTTATATTTCCGGGAAAGCGAATGAGAAATGAATTGCTTGAGGGTGCAACAACTGGTGTTTCTAGTACTGTTAGTGAGACTGGATGGTCCAATGTTCAAGTATTCAGGAAATATCTCGAGGAACATTTCATCAGCTATGTACAAGGGCGTGATCCATCTCAGCCACTGCTTCTGTTGTATGACAGACACAGATCAGACGTATCTTTGGCAGTCATTGGGCAAAACAAACATAACATCATTCTTTTCGTATTACCGCCTCACACTAGTCATGTTCTACAACCACTTGACGTCGGATGTTTCGGACCATTTTCAGAAAATATACAATAATGAAAGGGCAAAATTCATTAGAGAAATGTCATCATCATCTGTTCCTAAGCACGCCATATGTGACATAGCATGCAGAGCCTACAACTTAAGTCTGTCTGGTACAAATCTTCGATCATCTTTTAAAAACATGTGAATCTACCCCTTCAACCCATCTGCTATAGACTGTGCGTCATTCATACCAGCTACAGTATTTCCAACATGAAAGCAATGACTCTGATTCCAACGAAGTTACCAACCATACCATCTCTCCACAAATTAACGAATGTTTTACTCCCAACGAGGACAAAAGCAGTAGGTTGTCATGCTCTGAGTTCCAAGCAGTCGAGCTGCTGGTTTCTTCAGCAAGAAGGAGAGTGTATTACTGGACAAATCAAAGAATACCACTAAGAAACGCAAAGTCCTAACGGCTATAGTTGGTGGAAAGCCAATAACAGAGGATAGCATTGTGCAGGAAATAATTGGACATCTTGAAATGCAATCGTCAAAAAAAGCAAAGAAAAATGAGGACAACGGAAAAACATATAATCCTAAGGAATCTTCACTATCTGAAGGTTCAAAAAAGTCAGGGAAAAAAAATAAAGCTTACACACCCTATTAAGATCCAGTCAGATGGTGTTAATATGACTGGTCCATCGGGCAAGCATGTAATATCAGAACGGAAATCGGAAGAAATGGATGACTCTTGAGTTTGTAGATGATGGTGAACCTTGCTGTGTATGCAAACAAGAACAGCCCGATACCATGAAACACAATCATTACATCGAATTCGTCAGTTGGGCAGTGTTGTGTTCAAGGATGCAGTCACTGGGTTCATTTGAAGTATTGTACCGAAGTAAGAGTCTTGAGGCGGAATGAGGTCTTCAACTGTCCCTGTCATCCCGAATTGCCAAGGAAAACTATGGCAGACTGTAGAGATGTTTAAAGAAAGTTTTCACATGTGTACATATCTAATTTTGAAGTTAACAGTTAAATTTTCAGTTTGAACCAGCTGAAAAAATTATCCCTCAACATTTGTTAATTCTTTTTTGTTAATAAAACTAAGCAGAAGAGATAGAAATACAATAAGAAAGAAAAATATTGATTCATACTAAGATGACAATTGTTATGTTCGCCATTGTAGCCAGTTTGTGCCACCATACATGTCTTTTATCATATCTACGATGGCCGCGAGTGGCGCTGTGATCAACCGCTCCGAAACAGATGACGTTATAAAGGTAAGCGAAACGGAGTACGCATAAATAAACTCTCACGGAACAAAGGTCAGGGCCATCAATAGTTTGAAGCTTTGACTTTCAGTGCCATTATAACGATCATTCATAGTGTAAATGAACTTTTAATAAAACTTACATTGTTTACGAATTATTCCGAGATTTCTTCTTAAGGGCTCCGAAACTGATACCGCGAGGATATTTAATATTTTCATTTAAAAATCACAGGAATATTATTTGGTTAAGGACTAAATGTGATAAAACTAATATCAATGTTATTTTTAAAAAATATGAATAATCATGAATCGTGGTGCAAAACCACCTTGTCAGTAAATTCTGGGCACAAACATTTGGCTGTAACTATCACTGTACGTCCGTAAATTCTGTCTTCCCACTCAATGCAGTTGAATGTATATTGACGATGTTTATTTGAATCTTTCTTACATAAAATTTCTCAGTAGTTATCAAAAGACTCTCCCTATTTTAGTTTAATTTAATTGCTTTCACTTTTCGTTCTAAACTCAGAATGTCTGACTATATTTTGCGACAACTTATTCCTTCGCGGGCAATCACACGAGAGGCATCGGGGGCGCTCTACAGATAATACATGCTTCTGAGTGAGTGACAGGTGTAAGATGAAGTATTTTGCATTTGCAACATGCACAATGGAGAGAATGTTGGCATACCTCTATGTTACTTTCATGTACTGTGGCTGAAATTTCTTTACATATTGTACTTGTGGAAACTGGACATGATCTAAGCACACAGCGGACAAAATGGCCGCTCCAAAGTACTCGATAAATAAGCCTGAATTAGTCAAAAGTGCACTATTTTAAGCAGTTATTAAAATAGGGAAAGAATTTTGCCAGAGCAGACAATACCAGCCTCTGAAAGTAATATGAATGAATTAAAAAATATCTAAAAAGTAAAAAAAGTTATCGGCTCTTTTTTTTTTTATTTACCTTTGAAGTCCAGGAAGTGAAAATGACCAAGCGGAGCTAGCAGTTTTTTTGAGAGGTGCACATCTTAAGTAAGACCAAGCTGTATACTCTATAACCCAAATTTCACCCATCAATCATACACCAAAATAAAGTGAATTCAAAGTTCTTTTAACAATACCTAAGATATAAAAGGTCTTTTTTGAATAGCCAGGACAGCCAGTGAGGAAACCCTGGCTAATTCTTTTTCTTTACATTTCTCCCTATGCAAAATACGAAACCGGAGAGCGCCACCAGTGTTTACAACGGAAGTGAGTCTGTCACGTGATCGACTTATTTTTTGTCTTCTCCAGTCTGGTACCTGGTTATATACATTTCATAATCTATGATAGGGAAACCATAACGGCTAACATACCATTTTACAATCTGGCGACCGGATGTCACACTGAGTTAAGCTAAACAATGCTGTGCTTCTCAGCAGTTAGCTTTTGTCATCTTGATAATTATCGGTGGTAATAATAGCCAGTAATTATCAAAGTGATAAAAGCTAACATCTAAGGAACACATGGCAGTCAGGATAATCGGATTACTTTCCTCTTTGTAAGGATTAAAGTTACTTTATTGGCATGTTGGAATAAAATGTCAATGTGTTGAATTGAGAAATGTAAAATTATTAGCGAGTTTTTAACCTGTAAACAACCATTATGTGGCCGCTCGCGAGGGGTACATTCGACCGTTTTTGCACTAAAATGCTGGTCGCGTTAGAGGGGTGGCCGTCCTTGAGGGGTACTTTTGAACACAAACTCGTCGGTGCCAAGAGATTGTGGCCATATAAAGCGGGTGGCAGCTGGTCAGGGGGGCCGTTCAAGAGGGGGACTACTGTATTGCTAGCAAATGCAGTTGTAAAAGGACAAAAGCAATGAATATCATAAATAATGCAATTGCACCAATGTTGGACAATCAAATAACCGTGTTATGTTCAAATAACATACATGTACTCGGTCCTGACTGATGAATCTTAAGACAATGAAGGCGACAAGACCATCGCTATTTTTGACCCAGGTGTATGACCATGCCATGAATAAAGTTTGTCATCCACCTTCAGGAAAACCAAGATATGATAATTCTCACTTCGGTGGCCACTGCATGTTTGACACTGCACCACAACAGTGCAGATGCAGAAATATCATTTTCTATGCTGAGAAAAATTCAACACGATCTTTGGGGATGTTTTAATAACAGTCCCATAGTCTTTATTGAGATGAACACAAATGCCACTTGCATTGTCTTCAAACCCACAACTGAACTACCAAGAGCAGCAAAGACTACCTTTATTCCGCAATGAAATGGATGTTAAAGACAGAAACTTGGTGTATTTTCTTATTTAACGTCTGTGTGGTTGTGATTATGTGATTGTGTTCGCATACATGTGTGTGTTGATGACATTTGACAATGCAAAGTCTACTATTTTTTGTTTGCAAGTGTATTAACTGCTTTGAAGAAAACCAATGTTATTTTCTTTTATTCAAATTTGAATTTCATTTTATATAGGCTTAGATAAAAAGATGACACTGCATTTTTGGATCACATGCACTGACTCCACTTGGGGCATGAAAACACTTTCTGTGACTCTGGCAGGTACGCTTCCTAATCTCATTTGTCTATGTCAAGTGATTTTTGCACAATCATGCTAGCAAGGCCTTCACACCCCCACCCAGTCCCAAAAATATAAAGTCCAAAAAGCTCAAATATTTGTTTCAAAAAATCGTATTTGTCTGTTAAAGGTTTTTTAGGGATGCACAGACTGACATGGTACAGATGTATGGACATAGGGACAGTGAGAAACTAGATGAGGAGTTTGGTGAAAATCCCATGTCAATGTGACTTTCGGTTGAGCAGAAAAGTTTTAACAAGATTTTCAACATAGCAGCTATGCTGGCAATATTGGATGTCTGACTGGCACTATTTTGATTTATGTTCAACTAGACATCACAAGAAGTCTTTTGGTGAAACCCATGTCAATATGACAATCCGCAGAGGTGTAGTAATAACATGATTTTTAAGTTGGCCACTGTGGCAAAATTTTCATTTGGGATCAACTAAACATCATAAATAGTCTAGCAGTGAAAACCCCATGTTGATATGACTTTCCACTCAAGAGGAGTAGTGGTAACAAGATTTTCAATACAAATGCTGTGGTTGCCATATTGAAAATCAAATTGGCACCATTTTTATTTAGGACCAAATAGACATCATAAGAAGTCTTCTGGTAAAACTCCATCCCAATATGAATTTCTGTTCAGGAGGAGTAGCTATAACAAGATTTGAAGATGGCTGTGATGGCTGCCATATTGGATGTAATTTCAGCATTTTCATTTAGGACCAAGAAGGCATCATAAGAAGTCTTTAAGAGTGAAAACCCCATGTTGACATAGACATCCACCAACACTGTCTGGAAGGCTGGCATGTATGAATAAAGGTGTATTATTCTTTTATCAACTATTTCAACACTTGTAATCTGATTCTGGATGATCAGTTTGGCTCTATGATTGATAAATGGCTACAAGCAGTTGATAGAAGAGAAATGGATGGCACTATTGTGGTCGATTTTTCTAAAGCTTTTGATCTTGTAGACCATAAAAATGCACTTTAAAAACTGACATTCTACCAATGTAATGAAAACTCCCTAAACTGATTTACTTCTGACTTAACTGATAGAGTGCAAAAAGTATCTTTAAATGGTCCCCTTTCTGAAATAAAAAATACTGTGGATTACCACAAGGATCTATCCTTAGACCTTTCTTATTCATTCTATTTATTAACAACTTACCTTTTAAAATATGAAATTAAATTTCTTCCACTGACCTTTATGCGAATGATACCACACTATCCAAGTCAAGTAAAATTAAAACTGGACATAAAAATAACTTACAAGATGATCTTAACAGGCTTGAAAATTGGTACTAGGAAAACAGTATGATTATAAATACAGAAAAAAAACAGGTCATGCTAGCTACAACAAAACAAGAGTAAGGCTAGATAGTGACAAACTCCCAATTTCTGTTTGACTGTTAACCATAATATGACTTCTCATGACAAAATTCTTGGTGTATTTGTAGACAACAATCCAACCTGGTCTATTCACATTAAACATGTTTCAAAAAAGGTTAATTCTTATCTTTAGCTACTTAAGATCATCAGAACATTCATTCCTTTTTCAGTACAGGGTCACATTTTATAGAAGTTAAATTCATCCATATTTGGACTATTGTAATGAAATTTGGGGTACATATAATTCCTCCAATTCAAACATAACAAAACTTTCAAGACTCCAAAATGCCATTTAATTTTAGAGCAATGTATAGACAATTTTTTGAGGACAATGAATTGTATAACATTTTTAGAAATATATGAAAGAATATTCTTTAGGAAGGTAAGTTCATGTTTAAAGTGTGCAGAAAAGTCATTCTGGTCTATCTAAGCAATATTTTTCAAGAAAGAGATGCTGATGGTAATCCAAATTTAAGGTCTGTTGGAAATAAAAATTACATTATACCAAAGCCAAAGAAGAAATTGTTTAAAAAGAACTTTCAATATACTGATCCACTGGTATGGAACACCATCCCCAATGACATAAGGCAGGCCCTGGCATTTCTTCTTTTCATAATAAATGTCTTACATGGATGAGATCTTAAGACGGTCAAACAGTTATAATATAAATACCTCCTGTTTTTCTTTGCTTATAGATCTTTTTTACGTATGAATTTTTTTAATACAATATTTTATATTTTTGTGCTCACCGATACTTGTGCACGTGCTACAGGCTTTAAACTTTGTTTGATTTTCAGAATAACTCAGTTCTTTAGTGTTAAGCTAAATTTTGTCACATTGTGCTGTATATGCTGTTTATATTGTAAATAACTGAAGGACTCGTGCTAGATTAATTCCTGTTACAAAATTACCTTCTCTAAATAAAGTCATTATTATTATTATTATTAATTTTATTCAATACCATTGGCAGAAATACCCCTACCCCAGTAAATATTAAACGCTAAATCCTATATATATGTTCTAGCCATTTCGGTTCTACATTGGCATACCAAAAGAAACATGTCTACTCACCAGCTCAGAACTTGAAATCCAAGGAAATCATGCACTGGCCAGAGTATTATACCCCCTAAAACCACGTGATTGACTAACCAGGTAACTGCAACGTCGAATAACAAAGAGGGTGTCCAATTGTTACGAGACACAAAAATGTACATTTACTTATGTGCACGTGGAGCATGAGATGTATGAACAATATTCACTCATGCAGGTAAAACGACAGACTGTGTGGAAATCGTCCATACTAGATCAGACCGGAATCCAGTCTGGTTCCCCGTACACCTAAAGGCATAAATTTCTGCAGGTTTTAAGGTACCGTCCATGCGAAGCTATTTTTAGGCGTGAGGTCATTATGAGTGGCGTAACTCCTGCCAAATTCGTAACCTGCTATTGACGCCTTCAAAAAATGTATAATAGCCAGTTACAAGGTATAAATGAAAGTGTATCATTGATTACACTATAGTCGGAGTATAATAATACAAGGTTGCCAATTGTGGACCCATTATTGGAGATACACTTATTGGAGACCGCATAAACACACCCGCCCTAAAAAGAACGCCACTTCATGGAATTTTCCACACAGGTGGCGAATTCCGATGTAAAATAGGTTTTATTTGTCTATTTCTTCAAGAAAGCTCTGTGCCGATTTCTTTCCATTAGTATAGCAAGGGTTGTTATTCTATTTTATTACGTCTACTGTTATCAGTGGCTCTCAGTTTGCTTTTGGTTTTTTTAAAGTGATATATTCGATACACTGATATATGATATTTAAAATATTTAACATTTCACCATACTTCTATTCCTACGACTGGCTGAAGTAACAGGAAATGGGTGTGCTGGCTGATCAGTATGAGCAAGATACGATACGATGATATTATGATAACAGCGGCATACATTTCTAAAGTTTATTTGGTAATGAATACAAAGGAAACTCATCAGGCGATACTAATTTGAACAGACACACACAGAGGCAAACAATCCGGTAAACGTTACGCGTGATATTTGAAATGGGAATTCGCTGTCCGATATCAATGTTTTTCTTGTCACCTTAGGGTGCAATTGTTTATATTTCTGTTTGAATCAGTTTCCCCCTTTGGACTAGGAACCATCTGTTTCTCTTTTTTTTTTTTTTTTTTTTTTTTTTTTAATAAAGCTAATTTCAATCAAAAACAGCTTTTATTTTTAACATGTAGATTCCAGACAGATCTGACGAATGAAATAAACTCCATGAATGCATTACAGCAAAATAAAATGTTCACTGAGGTTCTGCTGTGCTCAAGTTATCCAAATGGTTCATGTACGAGTTCTTGATTACGACAAGGTCACAAACAAACAGAGAAAAAGGACGCGTGAAAATGCATCAAAAAGTATGTAGTCAACAAGAATGTACGAGATGCACCAAAACTGTCTCTTTAACTATACCCAGAAATATAAAGCGATCAACTTCCTGAGATCATATGATCATCAGAGTTGCAGAATCAAGACGAATAATGTAATAATGTCTTGTTGTGAAAATAATATATATTTAATGGATAAAATAAACACATTGCTCTATGGATGTATTCAGTCATCTTGTAGTCAAATAAAAAAAATTGTTTCGTTATAAGTTTGTTCTTTCTTTGTGTTTAAGGGTATGCTTGCCTATAAGTCTAACCCAACTGCAAACTGCATAGACCCAGATCTGCTGTCAGATAATGCACCAGCAGATCTGGGTCTATTCAGTTTGTTAGGAATAATCAGTAGAACACACAAAGCAGACCCTGGTCTGCCGCTACATTATGCGATGACAGATCAGGGTCATTATTGTTTGCAATTGGACCCTTCTTATACGCCAGTACAGACGGTATATACTATCTGTCCCTTCATACAATCAGGTAAAACAGGATTTTCTTCAAACAAGGTTTCTAATACTTTCATGTCCTTCGAATAGAAGGCAAGAAGGAACCTTGTATTTTCTCTGAAATTTTTGACGATAAAATCATACTTTTTGACAATTGAACCTACCGCCACTCCCCCCCCCCCCCCGCACCTGTCTGCCACACCTAAGAACTGACCAATTGCTGATCAGACCTAATTACCTGCACGCAATCTTTGACAGTTAGACAACTGACTATGTTTTAGTTGAATTAAATAGTAATTTTTTAACATAAGTATCTTATAAAAATTAAAGGCCGAATTTTACAAAATTTTCAGGTTGTAATCATTTTCATATATACTATTATGCTTGAAAAATTCAACAAATTTTAACAAAAATAAAAATGAATATGCTAACGAAGTAGGAGGAGTTAAAGGTGGCTATGTCGTTTGCAAACACATATGTCCCATAGTACATAACACTGAAAGCTAACTTGGTACGAATCCGACAATCCTTGGTTGGCGATTCTGTAACCAACTAGTCCAAATTTGTAATAAAGGGAAACAACTCTGTTCACGCTACCACATAATCTGCTGTATTGCAGCTATTATTTTGTAATACACGTTATATAACCAACTTTACACCTATGTTAAAAGTTGTGCACAATTGTACAGAGAAAAAACTGAAATTATTATAGGTTTAAAAAAATATTTCGTGTTACGTAGTACAGAAAAGTCAACATTATCAGGTGAATCAATGAATTAATACAGTTTATTGCATAAAGTCAATAACCAAACCATGGCAAGTACATAATATAATACATGAATTCGGAAGGTGGCACAGAAGAAAAAAAAAAACTTGGGTGGTATCTATATAAATTATTACAGCTGCATATCTGCCTTATCCATCTGGGAGAGGACTTTATTCATTTAGTCCACGTGCACCTTATATATATATGTATGTGTGTGTGTGTGACTTTTTAAAATCCGATATAAATCTACAACATAAAATCTATGCAAAGATTTTTTTTTTTACTAGTTTCTTGGTTCATAGCCTATAAACGAATCTGAGCATTATCTACTATATTTCCACCCCTTTAAATTAACATAATTTGTGTCCTGTTTGTATTTACTTTCAAACGCCATTTATACCAATAGTTACCATTAGTATCCAAGAGTATCCAAAACAAATTTGGAAACCTTTTATTTCGGAAACAAAATTACTATATCATCTGCATACAAAATCAAAAACAACTGCAACGTAATTAAATCTATCCACGGAACCTCATTTTCTGAAAATTTCACTTCAAAATCGTTATTAAACAAAACAAATAAAAGCGGTGTTAAACAGTCATCTGACCGTACCCCAGCTGCACGCATACAGAGAATGCATACGTAGAATGCATAATATTAAAAATATTTCCTCTAATCCCTAACTTCAGTAGTTTGTACCATAACAAGAAAAATCTGCATCGAACACAGATCAAAATTATCTTCACGAATATAGTCCAATAAATCTGTAATACAAGCATTCAATTCACTACAAGCATCATAAGGGCATCACTGTATATGGTTTTAGTACATAATAATTTATCAGTGATTAAAATACCATTTCATTAGGATATTTACAAACTGGAGATCTCACTGCCGAAGCAAATACACTTACCATAATAATCTCCTTTGTATTCAGCAGTGATCGATGGGGCATAGTTAAGCACAAAAATACTAACCAGTGGGTGAAGTGGAATTCAGCCTTAAAAATATCCAAGAACCCTTTTTGGGGATATATCTTATAATATGTGATATATGTACAAATATACAGATAAATGTTCCATATCAGTATTATGTTCTATATATTAACTCGCCTTCTTCGTACATTAATTCACAACGGGGTTCGTTATCCGATAATTTACTGACGAACCAGGCATCCCTATTTTTTTCCGGTTAAACATTTTTCAGTAAACAATATTGTATCAATACCATCTGGATTGATCTCATTTTAAAAAGCACTATACATTGGACATTACTTCGGGGGAAGCCGCAGTAGTTCACTTAATAGAGCATCATGCTTTTAATCCTAGAGTTGTGGTTTTATACCCGCCTGGCCAGCCCGGTTTAGCTGTCTAAGTGTGGTCTTGGGAAAGGCGCTTAGTTCCCATTTTCTCGACATAATATAAAAATAATGTGTTGAAAATGTCGCCAAACACCACCAAGTCATGAATAATTAGATTGGTTTTATTATACAGCTCCTGGTTGTATTTATAAATTTCCTCTTTTAATATACTTAATGAAAGAATCTTTTTTTAAATGCAATTTAGTTTTGAATGCACCAGTTTAAATTTTTAAATTCAAAATTAATAAATCTTTTGTCGCAGGTTTTATCATTTTGTCAAATTCGTCAATACTACTGAGTAACACACCAATATTAATAACCAAATCTCTGTCGAAATATTCAGTTGTAGCCCATTTTATGGTTATATTCCAGCAGTAACCTTATCTTTGACAGTTGGTAAGGTCTGAACATTTAACATTTTGATTTTGTTCTTTGAATCACTAATATATAACTGATATTTGTTCTTATTCTGCTTATCACAATTTTATTCACATTTTTTTTTTTCTTTGAATTTTGAGGTATTGATGCTAAAACATTCACTTTTCTGCAGTACTGGCAAAGAAGTTTTAGCAGACATCTTATTGTTGAAGTTTGTATTACTGGTACTACAACCATTCATGGCGATCTTTTTGTTTTGTTTTTTGTTTTTTTGTTTTTTTTTGTGTTTTTTTTTTTTGTTTACTTTCACAATTCGAGTCTTTCTGTAATGGTTCCAGTTGAGATTGTTAAGTCTTCGAGACTTTTAGAATTCTTCCAACATTTTCCCCATGTCACTCTGTAACGCATCTACCTCCGAGTTTCTCACGTGTTCAACAGGTGGCAAAAAACTATTGAATGTCTGGTATTTGATCAGTTCTTTCTCTTCCGGTTTGTATTGTTTGCATCAGATATCGCGTTGAACCTATGTTTAAAGCAGTTCTGTGCATATAAAATCATTTTTCTCTTCTGTTGTTATCAGTCTGTTTCTAAAACTCTTGAATTATATTTCTCTCTCATTACCATTCTGTTCAATACATGTTAATTTATTGTCTGCATCTTCTTTCCATGTTTTGATACCATGCATTGCAATGACTCTAGAACAGTGGTTCACAACCTTTTTGAATATGAGGACCCCTTTTTAACCTAAAAAAATTGCACAGACCCCCACATGATAATAGTTGTACTTTTAGGCTGTGGCGGGGATAAATATTTATCAGCTTGGCGCGCTAAATTCGAACATGATTTGATAACAGGAAAGCAAGAGCTGTCTGGAGGATCAATACTCGTTGCGAAGCTATGTGAATTAGCGGATCCCTTGGAATAACCACGCGGCCTCCCAGGGGTCCGCGGCCCACATGTTGGACACCACTGCTCTAGACTATTACGTATTTAAACATCAATACGTTTCATTGTAAACTCTCTGTTAGATGTATCGGATTTAGGTACAGAATGCGTAATGCGATTGTTATTCAAGTTTAAGTCATTGTTAATTGACTGACCAAGTGTTACATCTTTCTCATCTTAACTGAAACCAAAGTCACGTAAACCTCTTAGAGGTCTGTTTCTTATTTAATTATCACTAATTTGCATATATCATCACAATTATTAAAGATAACACTTTTACTCTCGTTTCTTTTACTCTTCTAATCGTTTCTTTCCTTCTATATTTATTTCGACTTTGCTTACGAATAACTTTAGTGTACTTTTGTTTTGCAACGTTCATCAAATGAGTTAACTTTTATCATCGGGCCTCAATTACATTTAAACCTTTCATCATAAATGATTTCAGATAATGTAATTGTAAAATCCACGATCCCATATTTGATGTTTGAGCAGTTCTTATATTCTTTGTATTTTGTTCAACGTTTTTCCAACTTTTCTATTCTCTTTTCACTTTTGTAACTATCAAATTTTACAAAGTAATAAACATTGGTAAATAATGGTTGAAAGGGTAGTGTGGTCATGAGTATTGCTATTCGAGCACTTTCTTTCTATTTATAATTTGTTTTTATATTTTTTATGGTGCCAAGCCCTCGTTATTAAGTAGTCCAGTAGCCTCAAGAAAGCGGCGGAATACCAATACCTGGGAATATAGTAGTGTCCTAGCCATTAATCATAATACTACTATTATTTGCCCTCTTTGTTTGACGGAGGCTTAGGCCATTTGAAAGAGTCCCCACTACCGTAGAGGCTGAGACGAAAACCTTTTCACTTAAGTGAAATCCAATCGTACTTTATTTAGGTGACTTACATATATTATTTTTTATTTATTTAAGCAACAAGAATATAACCAAAATGCACAACTTATTTCACTTTTAAAGTCAAAAAGAATTTCAGTTAAATTAAATAGTTTTTACTTACATGGAAGTGAAAATATAGTCAATTTCACTCAAGTAAATTTTTTGTACTTAAGTGACATTCTTTTCACTTAACTTTAAATATGAATACATGTTAAAACACTTTTGCCAAATAACTCGATCGTTGTTGGTGTTGTTATTATTATTATTATTATTTTGATTTTGGTGTCACAAATATGATCCAGGAATTTTCAATCAATCTATCAAATACAATGCTTGCAGCTGTTTTGGGGATATTCTGTGAATAAAGAACGAAAAGTCAGTGTGTCTATTATAGGTTGCAGCATGATAAAGAAGGAATCGGTTTCGAGTTTTTATTTTGTTGTCCTGAAAAAAGCAGCACCAAAAAAAGGGGAAAACAAGAAATGAAGTGTAAGCCCTATTGTTGTTCTTTAACGAAGAAGAAGAAAAGAAACAGTATTTGGGAAGTAGCTAAACTGCGTACTTAACTTCTTTTCTCAGGCAGTGCTAAAGTCATTTATTTATGATAATGTGTCAACAGCTGCTATATTCATCCTGGGACGTCATAACAAATGGACTCAGATCACAATTATGTTTCCTATATAGTCCCAACATTTGTTTGTCAGTACTGAACTTTCCACTGTGTCCAAATCCTAATAAATCATATGTTAGTCTAAGTATCTTCAAAGATGAACTCATGGTGAAGTACTTATCATAAATTATCTGGCACTTTTTTTGAAAGGCTGTACTGTAAACAAGGTAGATTTTTAAAGAAAAAGAATTTCCCTGGTTTTCCTCACTGGTTATCCTGACTATTAAAAAAACAATTGTATATCTTAGGTATTGTTAAAAGAACTTTGAATTCCCTTAATTTTGGTGAATGATTGATGGGTGCGATTTGGGATATAGAGTATACAGCTTGGTCTTACTAAATATGTGCACTTAAACAAAAACAAAAAATTTTTAAAAAAATAAATAAATAAATTTTTTTAAAAATGCCTAAATCCGCTTGTTCATTTTCACTTCCTGGACTTCAATGGTAAATAAAAAAATTATAAAAAAAATTAAAATAAAAAAATACTATTAAAAGAGAGTCGATAACTTTTTTCACTTTTCATATACTTTGTAATTCATTCATTGTACTTTCAGAGGCTGGTGTTGCCTACTCTGGCAAAATTTGTTTTGTTATTTTAATAACTTCTGAAAATATTGTACTTTTGACTAATTCAGGCTGATGTTTGAAGTACTTTTGGAGTGGACATTTCTGTCTGCTGTGTGCATAGATCATATACACTTTCCACAAGTTCAATATGTAAAGAAATTTCAGCCACAGTACATGAAAGTAGCATAGAGGTATGCCAACATTCTCTTCATTGTGCATGTTGCAAATGCAAACAACTTCAACTTACAACTATCACTCTCTCAGAAGTTCGTAATATCTGTAGAGCTCCCCCATAAAGACCACATATGTATTATTATATGATTTAATTTTGGCTGTATAGCTGAAACATTTAAGTCGCAAGCATCTAAACAGTCCTTTTGAATAATTCTCATGTATTTTTGCCACAGAATAGTATTCACTAGTAGTAAAGTCCCACACAAGCCCAGCTTCCCCCCACCCTATGATGAAAAGTGAGCTATTTAAAAAATACACATTGCATTTTCTCAACAATAGCAACTAATGTTTTGGTAAAGGACAGGAACATGAAACTTGCCACAATTATTTCTGAAATGTCACTAATAACATTTACAGTTTGAACAGTAATGGAAGAGTTCAGGTTCACAGGTCAAAGTGTACAAAGTTTGATAATTCTTCTAACACTAGTATATGGAAGAAAGCGAATCTGCTTTATCATAATTATTTTCCTTAATTTTATTACAAGCGAATGAAAAGAAACATTTTTGCTACATTTTTCTTTCACTTAATACAAAAGTTTTAAATTTAAGTTGACTTTACTCCTGTGTCCTAAGACTTCTAATATCCCCATAATTGAGGTCATTGTACACAAAATACTGCCACAAGGCATATTGTGTAAGCAAGAGCAAAATAGGCATAATTATCTTATTTTCAGGCATAACATCAATGTTAATATACCATTTTGTTGAGAAAAGCATACATGATTATATGAGAAAGAGAAAAGTAATTGCACAAACTTTCATATTTGTCTTAAGATGTGCACCTCTCAAAAAACTGCTAGCTCCTCATGGTCATTTTCACTTCCTGAACTTCAAAAGTAAAAAAAGTAAATAAAAAAAACAACAAAAAACACACACACACAAAAAAACAGCCGATAACTTTTTTTTTTACTTTTTATATATTTTGTAATTCATTCATTGTACTTTCAGAGGCTGATGTTGCCTACTCTGGCAACATTTGTTTCCTTATTTTAATAATTGCTGAAAATAGTGTACTTTTGACTAATTCAGGCTGATTTTTAGAATACTTTGGGGTGGCCATTTTTGTCTGTTGTGTGCTTAGATCTTGTCCAATTTCCACAAGTACAATATGTAAAGAAATTTCAGCGACAGTACATGAAAGTAGCATAGAGGTATGCCAACATTCTCTCCACTGTGCATGTTGCAAACGCAAACAACTTCATCTTATACCTGTCACTCTCTCAGAAGCACGTGTTATCTGTAGAGCGCCCCCTTAATGGTAAAGCCAGCTATTATTGCGAATAATATCCAGGATGTTTGTCTGGAAGCTGACTATAAGCATGCGCATCACATTAGAATGTATGACCAAAGCGGTTAAGCTTAGAAGTGGGATTAAACTTAGCTAATATGTTGGGTTTTTTACTTTAACATTATTTATGATAACGGTTCGATACGTAACAACGATGATGATAAAAATGCATTTTAAAACCTACTTTAGTAATGTAAATATATATCCTATCAACAGAGATATCCATAGTATACATGATGTCTCCGGAAGGTTGCACCGCGTATATATATATATATATATATATATATATATATATATATATATATATATATATATATATATATATATATATATATATACATATATATATATATATATATATATATATATATATATACATATATATATATATATATATATATATATATATATATACATATATATATATATATATATATATATATATATATATATATATATATATATATATTGTAAAATGAAAAAATCTACGAATCTCTTTAAAAAAACTTGGTTTTAAAGTAAGGTTTAACCTTATTACTGTCTCATTCATAAATAGTAAGGAATATTGTTTTACTTTTTGGCGACACTAGATATATCCTCTTCGCGACCGCGGTCGCCCAAACGTTGCTTGTGTGTCGCCGAATGGTAGCATATCTGCTTTTATATATATATATATATATATATATATATATATATATATATATATATATATATATATATATATATATATATATACACACACATTAAAAATAACATGGCTTTTAAAGGGATGGTATAAAGAAATTTAATATACAAATACTGTTGGTATATAAAATTGTGATCCACCCATGGCGAATAAATAAGCATATATATACCTGGTTTCAACAGTATGTTATTGCTTCTATATCTCTCTAGATCAGTAATGAGTTTCCACTAATTAATCATTATCGACATAAGAAAATAACGAGAAAAATTTTAATAATCCCCGTTTTTTAAATGAATTATATATGGTGCACAATTACATTGAAATCCCCTCTGCTTTCCCTTTCTCTCTCTCTCTCTCTTTCTCTCTCTCTCTCTCTCTCTCTCTCTCTCTCTCTCTCTCTCTCTCTCTCTCTCGTGCATAAGGGACACAAATACGTGGAAATTTGTGGAGAGAGAGTGAGGGAGAGAAAAAAAACTGAGCTGGATGAAATCATTGAATTTGAACTTACACCTAGTAACCTACAAGAACATGGGTCGTCGTAATGGTATGTGTAGACTTTCAGTGGAATTTATTTAGTTTTCGCATTACGAATGATACAAAGTTGCAATAGTCTGTCGAGACTGTACGGTAAATTTCTTGGTTAGGAGGCACGCACATACTGTAATTTATACAATGCTTTTTTTTTTTCTTTTTTTTTTTTTGAACCTATATTAGGGTTCTAAAAAGAGATTATTTTTAAATATTAAAATCCCCGAAGGCCGCTCTCCCCCGCCCCCCACTCTCTCTCTCTCTCTCTTGGTTGGTCTGTCAGTGTATTTATCACAGTGTATTTTATCACAGTGTATCTCTCTCTTTCTCTCTCTGGATCATCGTCGCAAGCTACAAACAAAAATCCGTAAAAAAAAACGAGCGTAGCGGATTTTCGCCTGTGTCATGCGACGATGTCTCTGGACCTATGAATGATGGTAACATTTACAGACAAACCGACCAAAGGAAAGGGGGAAGAGAGAGATGGAGGATAAAGCCAATCTTATGATCCGCATCAATGTTAATTAAAAAATAATAATGACTCAAATCAACTTCAAATAAATTTAAATGTTTGAATTACCTCTTGTTGGCTCATCATTTAGCTTAGTCTATATTCCACACTTGTTTCAATATACTCGTTGATGGTCAAGAAGCTAACCATGCTGTGTTTGTAGTTCTCTACTTTTTTCACTTAAACTATCTTTCATTTTTAAATCATAAGTGTGTCTTATATTTATTTAATCAATATGAATAAAAATAGGAGCTAAAAAAGAAAAGAAGCAACTTATCAATTTGCAAAGAGAATTGTAATAGCCGCAATAGATACAGAACTACATTATGTAGCGGACACACTAGACAGGGATGTGAAGAGTTCACTCATTCCGTCAATACAGTTTTCTGTAGTTAGTCTTAACTCCGTTTGAAATGCAAGTATGTGTATTTGTATGTGATATAAATAAAACATGTGTAGCATTTACACTGTATCTTTGATATACCACTCGTTGTATACATTTTTCATTACAAGGAAACTCGGCAAGCCTCGTTTCCTTTTAATGAAAAATGTATACATATCGTGCCATGTCAATGATACAGCGTACATACTATACATATTATATATATATATATATATATATATATATATATATATATATATATATATATATATATACACACACACACACACACACACACAACATACACACACATATCGTTTTGTTCTGCCCACTGATTTAAAATATTTTCTTGTGGGAGGAGGGGAGAAACACGTGTAAAAAAAACTTCCATATTGTAAGCAAGGTAATTCCTCTATAATTTTCAACGTCACTAACCGGGCCCCTTTTATGTAAGGGTATGATATAACATTCGGACTTTAACTGTGGAAAAATACCAGTATCAAAACTGACACTAAATAAAGACTGCAAATAAGGCAACTACTTTGGTGGACCATGTATTAGAAATTCATTCCATATTTTATCCAGAACAGTACTTTTCCCAGATTTGTATTGCATAGAAGCTTTATAAATTTCGACACTACTTATAGATCTATTAGGTTCATCAAATAAAAGTTTTCTTGTATTATATAAATGAATTTCTCGTTCTGGTACAACCAGTGGCGTCACTAGGGGGTTGCTAGGGGTTCGGGCCGCACCGGGTGACACCATCACAGGGGGGGGGGGGGTGACACCAAAATGGAAAAATGCAAATTCGACAGAGCAGAGCAGACAGAGCTCGCTCTAGTCGGTTTCATAACCGATCGTGGTTAAATGCAAGAGCAGGGTGCCATTTGCGAAGCCAAAGACTGGTCAGTATTTGACGTTTTGAAATTAATAGCTGAATGGGACTTCCTAGAATCTCTCCCAATCCTCTCACTAAGCCTATGTGAGAGGAGCTTTTCAAAACTGAAACTTATAAAGAACTATTTGCGATCTACCATGGGACTGTCAAGGCTTTCTGATTTTGCGATATTATCAATTGAAAGTGATATGGTGAAGGATGTTGATTTTGATGAAGTGATTGACAAGTTTGCAGCTTTGAAGACCAGGAAAGGAAAGTTTTAACTGTAAAGTTTAATGTTTAATGTTTAATGTTAAAATAAAAAATAACATAATTTTGTTGCAGTTCTTAAACGCTATTACCTCAAATTTTATTGTTTTCTTCTTATGTCCTTTGTAACTTTAGGATTTAAATTTACAAACATTACTATAGGCGATTCTGTATGGTCTGGTACAGGAGGACTCGGAGGAGGTCCATGGGGGAAGTCTGGAGGGGGTGACACCATGAGTTTACCGCACTGGGTGACGCCAACCCTAGTGACGCCACTGGGTACAACGAATAAAGGGTCATCAAGCTGATTTACTGACTTCAAACAGTTTGCAAATTCATCAGCATAAAGTTTAGAGTGTTTCCCAAAAGCACGTGACTTTAACATTTTCCCAAAATAGTTGACGTTTTTATTTCGGGATTTTAGCTGCTTACCAGTCTGCTTGTCAATGTATTGAGAGAGGGGGGGGGAGGGGCAGCAAATACAAGAAATGATGCACACTGAAAATTGATTGTAATTATTGTGCCATCCTGTAAATGAACAATGAAGTCCAGAAATATACTATAGTGCAGTGGTCCTCAACGCAGTGCCCGCGGGCGCCATGGCGCCCGCCAAGGTTTTTTTTTGTGCCCGCGGAAGAAGTTATCATGAATAATAAATAATAAAAAGATGAGTCAAGTTAATTCGTTGGTGCCCGCCATTCTCTCATAAACTCACAAATGTGCTCGTGGCACAAAAAGGTTGGGGACCCCTGCTATAGTGTAGTTGTCGATAAATTCAGTTGGATAAATTTTGCCAATATTTTACAGGTATAAATTCCGCAAAACTCATTCTAACGCAATATGAATATGTTCCAGATTATAGAACAATGTAATGGTTTATAGGTAAATTTAGGTTGGCCTGCCATAATGTTTATAGGTAAATTTAGGTTGGACTGCCATAATGTTTATAGGTAAATTTAGGTTGGACTGCCATAATGTTTATAGGTAAATTTAGGTTGCACTGCCATAATGTTTATAGGTAAATTTAGGTTGGACTGCCATAATGTTACGTCAGTTCTACTTCAGCAGATGAACTGATGACTATTTTCCTTCAGCAACGTAAAGTTTTCAAGAAGTGTTTAAAATGTATGGATTAAGGTAATTTGGCTATGAAACAACAAAATGTTATCCTGGGAAACACATTCATAGAAATGTCACTGGGTAATGTTAATTAAAATTGGTTATGCATAGTTCGATGGTTATGGTCTCCGAGGAGTCACTCGATGTCAAAGGATGATTTTCCAAAGAGGATTGCAGAAGAGGGCTGCTGCTGTGATTGGAAGAAGAGTGGTGACTGGCGTTGGCTAGGCTACCGTTGTTGTTACTGTCGGTGTATTTCAGCGAAGGATTGGGAAGAAAATAATCAATACAACTGCTGAGTAAAATAGTCCACAATTCTTTATCTCCTTGTTGCAAACTCAAATTTCCAATGGTGCTCTAATGACATAATACACCACAAAAATTTTGCAGAAAAAGACAATTTGATTGCTAGGGACACGTTCTCCACAGCGCACTCACATGGTTGTTTTTCTAGTTCTTGAAGAGAGGAACTCTGAAAAGGAGCTGTGTTTTATCGACAAGGTGGTAACTTTAGCGTCTTTTTTCAGTCGATGATTTGTTAAGCTGCAATCCAAGAATCGAAACGGGGAGGATATCCTTTCCAACAAAATTTCACTTCTTGAAGTCGACG
Organism: Margaritifera margaritifera; assembly: GCA_029931535.1. Classification (NCBI taxonomy): domain Eukaryota; kingdom Metazoa; phylum Mollusca; class Bivalvia; order Unionida; family Margaritiferidae; genus Margaritifera; species Margaritifera margaritifera. Next base: position 21,803 of record JAQPZY010001178.1, read on the forward strand.
TTTTTACGTGTTCTTCGATCGAGAATGCTTTGATATCGTACAGGTCGTCTTTTCTCGGTCACTCGTTGTAACTCACATGTAAAACGTTCCTTTTAACACTTCTACGTTCATATCTTCCAGTTTATAGACGGGATGATCATGTCCACTCATTTGTCCTGTGACACGAAACAATTCTGACGACCAGATGGGTAAACAACCTTTGTCAAAAGTGCGTTTTATTTTTTCCAATGCGAAATCAATCTCCAGTGTTTAACACTTCTTTCTTTGTTCTTTTTTTTTTTTTTTTTTTTTTTTGACGCTCCAAACAATCGACTAAACACCATCATTTCGTTTTCAGGCGTCACTTCTTCGGAAGCATACCCATTGCTACGATGATACGATTGCTTGTAAGTTTTGATTAGACGTGGTAACACGTCGATGTACGTGAAAGTATGCTGACACGTAAAATATTTCCACATACGTTCGTTCAAAGTTCTTTGAAAGCGTTCCACGACACTAGCTTTTGTTCCAGGATTTTCAGAGGTGAAGAAATGAATGTTTTTTTTTTTTTTTTCTTTTTTTTTTTTTTTTTTTAAATTCTTTATGAAAATCTTGCTTAAGAAATTATGTGCCTTTGCTATCGTAATCGTCCTTCCATACTAACATTGACACTGTCAAATTACTAACAGGAAGATCATGAGGATTTACAAGTAGATATGGCAGAATCCACCTTGAAAGGAATGACTCTAAGCAACGGAACAGCTGTTTCCTACGACGTTGTACTTGACAACATCAGCGTACACAAACATCAGTTTTAGTCTTTGGTTTAATTTGATAGGTTTGCGAAAATACTTGTAGAATCGATCGTTGTTGTGAATGTCTTATGACTGTGGTACTATGTTAGTGCCTGGTTTCAAAATTTTTCAAGTTTATTGGGGGGGGGGGGTGAGCATCGATTCTTGGATCAGACAGTTGTGACAAAGCTACTTTATGTATTTTTCTTTCTTTTTTTTTTAAAAAAAATCTTGTATGTGCTGTGGTATGTGAAGGATACCTTTTGAGGCCATCAACCTCTACCAATGTAACAATGTAGCCTCATTTGCGGCCACCCGATTCTATCATTGTAACCTGTGTTAAACTCCTGGCGTATGTGGGTGGTGTGGTGTTATGCGCGCGCGCGTGCGTATGTGTGTATGTGTACGTCGTGCGGTGAGGCGTGCGGTGCATTGCGATGCGTGCGTACGGTGCTGTGTTGTGCTTGTGTTAGCTGCGGTGTCGTGTGGTGCGTCAGGTGTGGTGTGCATTCAGTGCGGTGTCTGTAGTGCGACATGATGTGTGAGTGTGTGTATGTGTGTGCGTGTTGCAGTGAGGTGTACATGCTTGTATAGTGAGGCAAGGTGAGGTGCGGTGTTGTGCTTGTGTGAGCTGCGGTGAAATGTGGTGCGTGAGGTGTAGTGTGCGTGCAGTGCGGTCGATGCGTGTGTTCCGGTATGGTACGTGCATGGTGTGTGTGGTTGCGTTTGCGTGTGGTGCAGTGTGTTTGCGTGTGCGTGTAGTGTGGTATGTGAGGTTGCGTTTGCGTGTGCGTGCAGTGTGGTGTGTGAGGTTGCGTTTGCGTGTGGTGTGTGCAGTGTGTTTGCGTGCGGTGTGGTGTGTGCAGTTGTGTTTGAGTGTGCGTGTGGTATGGTGTGTGTGGTTGCGTTTGCGTGTGGTGCAGCGTGTTTGCGTGTGCGTGCTTCGGTGTGCGTGCATGTGTGCTTTCGTGTGCGTGCGTGAGTGCTTTGGTGTGCGTGCATGTGTGCTTAAGTGTGCGTGCATGGGTGCTTATGTGTGCGCGCGTGCCTGTTTTTGTGTGCGCGTGTGTTTGTGTGTGCGTGCGTGTTTGTGTGTGCGTGCATGTGTGTGTTTGTGTGTGTGCGTGTTTGTGTGTGTGCGTGTTTGTGTGTACGTGCGTGTTGCTGGCTCCACTTGGTCAATTCCACTTCCTGGACTTCAAAGGTAAATTGTAAAAAAAAACGAGCTGATAACTTTTTTACTTTTTATACAAAATTAAAAAATTAGTTTTCCCTATTTCACTAACTGCTAAATTTAGTGTACTTTGGACTAATTCATGCCGATTTTTTTATCACATAGGAGCAGCCATTTTGGTCAGATGTGTGCTTAGATCATCTATAATTTCCACAAGCACAATATGTAAAGAAATTTCAGCCACGATGCATGAAAATTGCATAGAGGTATGCCAACATTCTCTCCATTGTGCATGTTGCAAATGAAAACAACTTCACCTTACACCTGTAACTCTCCCAGAAGTACGTAATATCTGTAGAGCGCCACCTATACCGAGATGTACCTCGAAATTGATGTAGCCTGGGTCCCGGCCTGTAAGCAGCTACAGCACATATGTTACCCTAACCCTAAGCTTGACTTTAGTCAAAAGTACGATAAGGCACCAGTCTACGAAATCATGCTGTTACTAATCCAAATTCACAGAGGAGTTCCGATGGATAAGTCTTCAGATGGGATGAACACATGCGAACTTCAGTGGAATAAGCTCACAAGTTTGGAGTCGTCTGTTCCTCGCATCTTTCGTATTCCTTCCAAAAATATTATTTAAGGTTGTCTGTACAGTACATCGTTATCACTGTGATTGCCACACATGGGTTTAGCAGCACAAGTGTGATGCGTGTTCTGAAATGTTTTCTGTAAACGTAGGCCGGTACTATTACTGTGTTAGCAAGAAAACATACCCAAAAAGTTTCAGTGTACTTACTTTTTCATTTTTATCCTACTGCATCAGTAATCAACGTGTGAGGCTTTGGTCACGGTGAATGATTTTTATTTCCAATCAATGGGTCCGCCAGTGTGCTGGGTATTTAGAGGTGACTTCTGACGGAAGACCCTCGCAAGAGAACGTCCTATTACCGCAGCAGTTGAGAAATACGGTAACCGTTGGTAGTATGGTATCAAAGTAAAAAAAAAAAATATATAAAAAATAGGGAAATAATGATATGCAAAGGCAACACATTTAATACAGAGTTTCAAAAGTAAATTCATAAATTTAATTGAGGTCTTTGCATGCCGAGTTTCAGTAGATCCATTAAATAATTATTTTTTAAAAATATTTATGATGTTCTTGTGTTATATTACATGGCATATTTGTACTTAACTCCAACCCCTATAAACTTAAATTGTATGCCCCATGTCTAGAAAGAACCTATTATGAATCTTAAGGCATAACAGTGTTCATTAACTTGACTCTATATTATTGATCTAAGAACTCGCACTGAAACAAAAGTCAAAAGTTTGACAATGCACCCTTAATGAGCCCCCCACAAGTTAGATAACAGTTTTTGTATTAAAGAGAGCACATGTGAACAATTCTGCTTGTACTGTTTAAATTGTGAAGCAGGCAATTTGTTGACATTGTGCTCGCATGATTTTATGAATGAAAAGAACAAAATGGCACTGGATATGGTATGAATGGGATTTGATCACTTACTTGAATGTATACATGTAAGGGAAATCTAACATTGTTTCTTTTACTCTGAATAGAGTATTTCTTCCATCTGTTAAACTTGACAGCTATGTGAACTTCTTGAGTATATGTTGACTTGCAGGTCTGTGATGCATGATGTCTGGTTCTCTGAAATGCTAAAATTACATGGTAATATGCATGATGCAATAATAGGACATCGTAGTTTAGAGTGTACACAGTTTCTACTGTATACTAGCACTGAAGATCTAAGGGACATTGGTGTCTTTTTGAACTATAATTTGCTCCTATTGAGAAACAAGTAAAGCTTTGTTCTAGAGAAAGTGCCCTCCTGACCCCCAATTCATTGCCAGTGAAGAAATGCCAATGTTCACCAGAGGTACATGGGAGTGGCATAGTCAGATTTGGAGTTTCCTCCCAGACCTGTTTGCTGACACACATTGTTAAAGCAAATCTTAGAATGTTTTCAATTTTGGAAACACAAGGGCCATTTCAAGCTTTGTCACTTATCTATTTGCACATGAGTATTGAATGTAACTCAGAAAAAGAAATAAAATAGGAACACAACATGAGGATTGAAGCTGGCATAGTTGAAACATGCACATTTTTCTTTGTTTCTCCTGCCAACTTGATTACATCATATTCTTGGCTGTTCTGGAAAATGGGGAGTGTGTTCTTGATGTGGCTATGCAACACGAGTGTTGTATTCTGTGTTTGATTAGAAAACTCAACCCAAACGTTGTGACTTTTTCAACACAAATGCAGTGTAAAGCATCTACTGAAGTCTCATTAGAAGCCAACGATTTTGAACTATGGCTACTTGCATGGAAAAGTTGACTCTGATAATGCTCATACCTCCAGACACCACTTCATTTGTCTTGAAATCCTTTCCTCACGTCAGAAATTAACATATCGACATGTGTGGCAAGCCATCCATTTTTGTATAAGGGATTATGTAACATGATATTTTTTATTTCATACTGTGGTATTAATAAACATATACCTTCATATATAATGAGACATAGAGTTGTATTAATTTATACTGCATTACTAGTAATGGAAACTGTGGTATTAATAATAAATACTATGAGTTTAATAAAACATGTCTTGGTTTTAAGTGATAAGGCCAATCCTACCAATATTAGGTGTTTTTCACCTCAATCATTGATATATACTGTAGTTCTCCAAAATGTAAATGGCTTGAATTCTGGGAGAGATTGCAGGGGTCACACTACTAGGCAAAGTGGGTGACTAAGTTGCAGAAACAATGTAAACTTCACCCTCTTCTATTAGGAAAGCGAAAATGACTTCACCGTGTCATTTTTTTTAGATCGACACAGAGTGGCAGTACTTTATGGCTTTTGAGATGCTTCCTCAACCAAGCCAAGTAGTTAGTGTTAAGCCCCAGGTGAAATGGAATGCATGTTTGCCTTGGCAGGTGTTAATATAAATTGTGCAGACAAAACAATCTCATGCACATTCACAGGTTTGTGTTTTAATAGCTGACTGGCCATTAACTCTGCCCCCTCGCAAGATATCGCTGCTCAGTTTCTGCAGTTTATCATTTGATGATGAAAAATTTGCAACTAGTTTCAAAACTAAATCATCTATATGTAAATAACAATTTGTATTTTAAGAATAGAATCTTTCTAAATGTATATTTTGACGATTTTAACTGCCATGTTGGATTATTTTCTTCATAAAATCAGTTTGAAATGTAAGTGAACCTGCTAAGGGGTAATAATGGTGGACATCGCTGTGTCTTGGAAGAACCTCTTCATTAGACTATCTGTTTTCATAATTCATTGGGCACATAAATTAAGAAATTATACGGTTCATAGAAAGCTAAGTGTAACTATTATGTGATAAAAGATTTAGCTGAAAAATGACAAAATTTTGGTCAGAAACATATGGGACAATGCTATATTGTGGAATGGATGATAAGCACTGTAAGTTAAGGTCAAGGTTGTTTTCTTACATCACTCATTTATGTGAAAATTCAAGATAAAGTAGCAAAGAAAAAATATATAATACGCAACATTATTACGAATATGTAGACAGTTATTAAAACCACATATTTTCAATCCTATCTAGGGATTAATGTAATGAAGCTAGAAAGTGAGTGGTCATATAAATAAAATCCCTGTTTCTAAAAATAGATACGTCTACATGGCATGTGTCGCTCCATATTTTCATATGTGTACATAGCTGTATACTGATTCAGTTACTTTAATTTTCATTTCATCGTTTCACATAGAGGACATCATTGTAATTATCAATCGGCATAAATAGCTAATCAACTGCCACAAGAACAAGCAATTTAATTTTTATACTTTTAAAAATTTCACCAAAATAGTAGTCAAAAGATTCACATTTACTGTAGAATCAACTTCCTCAAAATGCAGTTGTAAAGTTGAGATTACTCATCAGTGACCATTGTGGTTTGAATCGATGAACACTATAATGTTGAAGACACATGTACATTTGCTCTCATGTGCATGTTTTAGGGGTTGTTTCAAACTTGTTTAGAACTGTTTGACTGCTGTTTTCTAGTGAAGAAACCACACAAAAAGTTTGTTTTTTAAGTGGCAGTTGCTTAAGTATTTTTACCTATTTGTAATTACAATACTGTAATCTAGGTGCTTCTGTCAGTTAAAATTAATTACAGTGTATAGTTTCTGCTATGCTTTTTTTTAAGTCATATGGCCAGAATACATTGCATATTTCTCCATCTAAACATGCACACTTTGAAGTATGAATACACTGCATATGAGTAATATACATTCATACACTTACAAAATGTATTTATAACATACATTCAACATAGAGAATTTTCTGCTTGAAGATAAAGTAGTGGTTAAAACCAATGTAAAATGCAAATATGCATAATGAGAAATACAAAAACAGTTAAAATAAGAGAACCAGAGCACACATACACACACACACACATATATATATATATTGCACTTCTTGCTTTGCTGCCACTTCTCCCAGTTCTGCTCTCACTTCTCCCTATTCCATCCAAAAGGAGAAGTCACTTCTCCCTACAATTCAAGTGTATCTTGACCACTGAGATCAGAATAAAACTTGTTAACAGCCTTCTGGTTTTTCATTGGTTCGCATGAAGGTTTGTGTTATTTATTACTGCTGTTTATCTTTACTTATGAAGGTATAAATTAATTAATACAGCAGTATATATCATTAACATCAAGGTAAGATTGAATTAATATGGTGTTGTATATAATTAAATACTAACGTATATATGTGTATTGATTAATGCTTTGGTATATATGGTAAATAGAGGATATTTTCTTTTCATACATTAATTCCAGATATATTTCATTCTATGGTACAAAAAATGTAATATGTCAATGAGTGGAGAAACGACGAATTAAAATGTAATTTATTTTTTACCACAGGATGAAATATATCTGGTATTTATGCAGGAAAAGATAATGTTCTTTTTATTATATACGAAAAACTTGATTCTGATTTAAAGCTTTTATGATTCAGTTCACTCTTCAGCACCCACCCACCCACCGCCACTCTTCGATAAGTTCACATCAGTTTTAATTGCATTTTAAAAATATCAGCAATTTGAGAGAACAGTAGGTTTGGGATAACTTAATATGTTGCAATAGATTAAATTTTTGTCATTTTGTCAACTTTTTTGCTGACCACAAAAGCAAGACCAGTTGAGTGATGCAGCACACTGGATTTTTCTTTACATTGTTGTTAGAGAAAGATAACTTCATAATGCAGTAAATGCTGGCAAGTCAAAAAATAATTTCCATACCTGAAAGGTAATGCAGTTTCTATTTATTGATCAAGCTCACAAAATGCATGTTTTTCTTGTAGCAAGTATAACTTCTATAGGCACACACATTCAAGCATCACATGGCATGATGGGAAATCTTTTATTTTCACATGTCAAAATATAAGAATATATTTTTCACATGTGAAAATGTTACAGTCAAACCTGTCTACAGTGGCCACCCATGGGAAAAGACCAAAGTAGCTTTGTAGACAGGTGACCTCTGAAGGCAGGTTCAGCTCTCAAATTTGGTTCATGACAAATACATGTACTATGCACAGAATAGCATTAGCATTATTAGTGGTAGTAGTATGCTATCAAGATACATAGATTTAGTTTAGCTATTAGCAACAAGAAAAATAACAAAATAATAAAATAAAAAGTTCCAGTTTAATCCATCATGAACATTGAATCGTCACTTATCAGTAGAAATGGTGTTTAAATAAAATTACTAATTGACAGCTTACCTGTGATTGTCAGACACAGGACTGGCTTTTTGTTAGGTCAACTGGTATAATTAGGCATGAAAACAGGTGTTCTTACTTCAAACAATTGATGGATTTAAGCAGTTGCTCAAACTCACTGAGATAAAAGACGGTCAACTTTTGTGCCTTTGATGATTAGGGAATCAAAAGAAGCTTCCTGCGGCTATTGTTAGTAGCATGTAAACTGTAAGGGATATCACAAGTGTAGTGTACATGAATCTGTACTCATTTGGTGTGATTGTACGTAATCTCTTATAATCTGGATTAATGTTATTCTCAAAATAGGCCATAATATCTCACTTACACTTAATAATCCCTTGGATCTGAGTTCGCTTGACTACCATTTCTGCTGCTACCACACGACTACTTTGTCCACTATCCAGCAAACGAATTGCTTCAATTCTTTCATGTAAGGACAAAAACTGCCTTGCTTTCAAAGCCGATATGTTGACACATTTGAGTTTGACAGCATGACTGGACTACGGTAAGTACAATCGAGATATGAAATGCTTGGAGTGGTCACTGCTGATATGCTCCAGTGACTGCTTAAGGCAGGGTGAAACTAGTATTTGGTTAGGAACCACCTGACCGCTGAAAGCAGGTGACCGTTAAATACAGGGCATTTATATAAGAAATTTGTTGCTGGGAAATTAGAATGACCGTTGTCACCAGGTGACCACTGAACACAGGTGACTATTAGAACAGGTTTGACTGTATTTAAAAAATTATGAAAACTATTGCACCAATCATTTTTTATATTTCATGCTTTAGTATATAATAAAATCCAGATACTACACTATACAGGCCCACCAACATAACATACATTTATATGGCTCACTATACAGGCCCACCAACATAATATACATTTATATAGCACACTATACAGGCCCACCAACATAAAATACATTTATATAGCACACTATACAGGCCCACCAACATAATATACATTTATATAGCACACTATACAGGCCCACCAACATAATATACATTTATATAGCACACTATACAGGCCCACCAAAATAAATTACATTTATATAGCACACTATACATGCCCAGCAACATAACATACATTTATATAGCACACTATACAGGCCCACCAGCAAAATATACATTTATATAGCACACTATACAGGCCCACCAACATAGCATACATTTATATAGCACACTATACAGGCCCACCAACATAATATACATTTATATAACACACTATATAGGCCCAGCAACATTTACTTCCTCAAGAGTTGCCTTGTTTGTTTAGTTGGGTCTTTTTTTCTTTCTTTTTTTAAAATTGCTTTTTAGTGAAAAAAGATTGGATTTTGTATCAATATAATGGGATGGGAGCCATAGTAGCTTAGTGGATAGCTTGCAGAACTTGCAACCAGAAGGGTATGGGTTTCAATGGATTAGCCTGGGGCAGTTGCCTTGGTGTGTCCCTGGCAAGATATTTTGCTATTAATTGCCTTGACGCTAAGTAACCTTCATGTGTTGCTGTGCCAGTACCAAATATACTGTCGATACTTACTTATAAGTCAAGTCCAACTGCAAAGACCCAGGTTTCCAATCACATAATGTGCTGGCAGATCTGGTCTATGCAGTTTGTTAGGAGTAATCAGTAGAACAAACAACATAGACCTTGAACTGCTGGCACATTATGTGATGGCAGATCAGGGTCTATGTTGTTTGCAGTTGGACTTGACTTAAAAGCGAGTATATATGGTAATGAGACTGACAATCCCAAACAGATCTGGGTGATACATGAATCAACGATTCCCATTAAACTATCACAGATATCATTATTAGGATTTGATTGGTGCATTGGAGAGAATTGGAAAACTGAAGGCTTTTATTATTATGTATTCAGTACATATACAAAGAAAAAAGTAGGTTTGTGTTCCTATCAATGATACCAAATTTTCAGATTAATTTTCGGTTAGAGTATGTTGATATTTGCTGCTTTTGTTAAATATTTTACTTGTAATTCTTTAATTTCTTAATTTACAGGTCACATAAGAACAGAACATTTTCTTCATGATATATCCCTGGAGAACAAAGGAGGAACAAGCATGTAACAGTAATAAAGAAATGGATAACCCAATCCAAAAATCAACAAATATAACTAAATTTTGGTCTGTGTACAAACAGTGTGAACAAGGAAGGTCTGTTTTTATGCATTCAAATTCATGTTGTCTTCTATGGAATTCAACAGACCCAGATGGGAGCATTAATTTGAGACAAAGTATTCCTAACACTTGGTCTGTTTACAAAAATATAAGGTCATTCTTTTCACTACCCAGGGTTTATGCAAGTGAGTTAGGTATGGAGACAGCTATGGATCTTAAACAGCCAATGAATGTACCTTTGAATGACACAGACAGAGAGATTGAGGTAGCCATACAAAAGTATTTAGCCAAGGAAACACCAATGGATCGTTTGAAGGAAATGTTCAGTAAAAAGTAAGGCAACAAAACATTTTGCATGTCTAAAGCAGAAACTTGATGAGAGAGCTTAAAATGAGCATGCATGCTTGTTGCTAATTTTTTTGTGTTTTGATACATCTACTGGATGTTGATGCATTTCAAAAGCATGCTTCGGGGGTGGACAAATCGGTAGTCTGTGTGCCTGGGACTATATAATTTTGTTTTCAGGCTACTTAACTGTAAGGTTCTCAAGCCCGTGGGACTACTGGTTGCATCTAATGCATGTTTTTTTTTAATTAGGCAACCCCCCACCCCCAGCTGTTTGTACCCCATCTGTTGATTTTAAAATTGAAAAGCCTGAAGGATGTAACAAAATGAACAAAACTTAGTCATTTCATTCATTAATTTATCATTTATAACCCAATTATGTACAGGGGGTCCATAACAATGTCATCTCCTTCATGTGTCAGACCAAACAGAAGTTTCCGATGTAAAAAATGAGCATGCTTACTGTCATTTTCCGATCTCTGGAAAAGTCCATTTTCAGTGAAGGGGTGGAGTCTTTGGACTACACATAAATAGAAGGTAAACACTGTGTCATCAGTATTTTTAATTTCTAGTTCCAGTATTTCCTTATAAAATTGAAAAAATAGAAATGGAAAAAATGTCCTCTCAAATTTGAAAACATGCACAGTAAGTTGTTTCAAGAAATGTAAATTTGTTGTACAGATTCATAAAAACACTCACCTAAGTAAATATGGATGCGGTTTTAGCATAGAAACTCACGTTGAGTTTGAAATGTGAAGATGACAATGTTAGGGACTCCATGGTGGCAGTCAGATTTGAAATTATAAATTAATGAATGAAATGACTTCAGTTTTATGCATTTTTTATATCTTTCAGGCTTTTCGTTTTAAAATCTGAAGGGGTTACAAACTGTCAGGGGTTGTTGTTGAATACAGCATAGCAGTAAAGTATAAACTGTGGCATTGTGGTATAAAAACCCACTTAGGCCTTTTTATCCCGGCTTAACATTTTACTTTCATTTGATTTATTATTTAGGCTACACTGTTTAATTCTTTTATTTATTTTGAACAAATTAAAAACAGATTTCTAATGTTTCAAGCATGCATACTTTCTTGTAGCCATGTTGCAAAAACAGTTTCGCTTGATTGTTTGTCAAGTTTAAATTACAAACATTTAAATGCTGAATGTTTAAAAAAAATTATAAAAAAATCATTGGCCAACAAAATTTCCTGTGGGCTAGCATAGTTTCCCTTTTTTGTAGGGGAGGGGGCCCTGGGGGGCCGAGTGGTCTAAGGTGCTCGCCTTTACCAATCACTGCCATCTCACCTCTGTCCACGTTGGTTCGAGTCTCAGGTTCGGCCAATGTGGTTATGTGAGAAAGCTTGCCATTAGCTTCCAGTGGGTCGGTGGTTCTTCCTAGGATTTTCCCGGGTTCATTCTCCACCAGATATACTGGCCACCATGTATAGCCTATCATGTGCTGATAAATGGCGTTAAACCCGTAAAACCAAACCTTTTTTGTAGCCCATCAGACTACCACACATATTAGAGTTTTGTTCACCCATGATGCTTACATATATAGTTTAAACCAAATAGGTTCATGTGATTGGAGTTGAGCAATAGCAACCAGTTAAAAACAAAGTTCACTATAAATTTTGTCTTTCTCTTACACTGAAGTTAAGTAGTACATGTATATGGCATCAATTTCAATGTGAGTATGTACTGTGTATGTCAGACAGGTTGACTGCAGCCCACTACATTTAAAACAGAATGTACATTTGAACTATACAGTCATGGATTATCCTCCTTGCTAAATATCCTAATATGTTTTACTGCCTCTAAAATATGTCTTTCTTTCAGTTTTAGTGTTTCTCCTTTAAATACATTACCGTATATACTCATGTACAAGTCAACATTTTTCACTGAAAATTCTATTCGTGTAGGATAGGGGTCGTCTTATAAATGTGACATAAAAAAAATTTGATAAATCTAGAGGTCATGTTGGAACTTTAGCTGTTTGCAGTACATAAAAATACTGTCCATTCACATTTTTTTACATTTTCATGTCACTATTTCCATTCACAAATGCATATATGGTATGCATTGTGTTTATCCATTTCAGAATGGTATTCATTACATAATACTTGTATCTACAGTTATTGACTATATTTATTACTATATTTATAACTATATTTATATACTATATTTATGACTATATTTATTACTATATTTTTCATTCCATTAAAAAGTTTCACTTTATCTTATTAACTTTTTGAGTGTAAGTTATAGCTAAGATAATTTTAATTTGTATATGATATATAGTGGCAGTCAGATGGGTGACAAACGTTAAGCCTGAATATCTGACAAGCTGCTAGTGCCTTTGTCAATTACATGATGTTCACACCAATGCCAGTAATAGCATTGGTCATTGATCCATATGTACGGGCACATGTTAGGATTTGAGTGTCATATGGCTATATGTTAAATGCCTATAGTCCACAGAGCTCTGGTATATATATATATATATTGCACCTTGTCCTGTGATTAAGGTCTATTTTGGAATAGCACTTGATTGATGCAAATGTATTAAATACTAAAGGAGATATATACTTTTTGATTACATAAAGAATAAAATTAATGAATCTTACAGTTCAAGGCCATACACAAGATACCTAATAAAGTTCATTATTAATCGGTCTTTCAGAGATGTTACCATATATATTCCTTATTGTTGTGAATATATATTTTGTTTCAGGACAAATTTCCAAATTCTGTATTATCTGTTCATCATAATTCTCTTCAGTTTTGTGAGTTTTTCACAATTACTGACATAGCTTTGCACAGCTGAGATTTATTCCTTGTTAAAGTTGGTGAGGTTGTCTTACATGGGTCTGAATGGTATTCAGCCAGGTTGATAAGTGCCAGTCTCTGCAGATACAACAGAACTGAAATGACTGGTGTACTCTTTGAAGTCTGCCACCCAGTAATATTATGAAGCACAGTAAAACAGCAATTACCAGGATACTGATTAAATGGATTATTTACTTGTGGACTAACACTATGTCCCAGAAAAATATTTACTGATTACAGTATGTATCTAAATGAAACTAATTCGCTGATCAAGCTGCCAACAAAGGAAAGGGTAACAAAATCAGGAATAAGCAGAATCAAATATAATCTCATACCATTATAATTACAATGGTATTATGACAAACTCAGTTATATTTTTTAAGTAAAAATAATTTGGAGAGAGGGAAGGAGAGAGTGAGATACAAAGAAAGAAAATTTATTCTTGCACACCATTATCGTTAAGTGAGAACCCTTATGACAATATGTAATTTTTCATACATAAATCCCAGGCTAGTCAGGTGTGATTAAAGACTCATAATGGACTGATCAAAATCGTTCTGTTGTCCAAGCCTAGGTAATTAACTGTTAATCAGCAATCAATGGTGACTTAACAGGTGATCAGAGTTAATCACCTAATGTCACAGGCATGAATAGAATCTACAGTACCGGTAAATCAGTCAAGTTTACCCTGATCAAAGCCTTTTGACACCTATGTTCATATGTAACTTTTGATCGTGAATTTGAGTATTTCATTAGAGTAACTTAATAGTATTTTTTGTTGTTTCTGATTTTTCTGCTCTTAAACATGTACAATCTAAAAAAAAAATTAATATTTACTTGATTAGTGATACATATACAGTCCGACTTATGATTCTCAGGCACATTTAATGTAAATATTTCCTTTCACAGTTCTACCAATTATCCAGACTAAATCTGTGTCTCCCCCATGGGTAAAGATAGATTTCATTAGGATAATTTGCATGTTACTATATACATCTATTGTTGTCAACACTTGGTGTAAATCACACTGACATTTTGAACTCAGAGATCCAGTATACATGTTCTTTTAGCAAGATGCCTCTGGTGAATCTCATGAGTGCTAGTGGTAGTAGATAGTATGGCTTGAAATAAACATAATTTTTATTGACAATTTACTAAGATATGCCTAACACCTTAGACTAAGTGATACCCTTATCAGAGTCCAGACCATGTTTACATGGTAATGATGAATAGGCAGGATATGACATGCAAGTCAGCATTGTTTTCTTTGATGTGTATTGTAAATAAACTGATAGGCACAATTAACTCAATCAGATAGCAGAGATAGGTTGCATTTCAGAACAGTTGGAACAACAGGAGTGTATTATTTGGGTGTATAGGTAGAAGAAAGAGAAGTTCCAAGCCTGTCTAGTACTCAAATTCTGGACATCCGAGAAAGTTAGATGGGTGTGTAATATGCTGGGACATTTGTGAACATAACCCAGAAATGACTTTTGTGAATGGGGTAATACTACTCAGATGGTATTTTCAGCTTTAATTAGAGTAACAAACAGCATAAATATCATTAAATTATGAGCTGATAGTTATCAAAACCTGTCAAAAATAATTTACTAACACACATTTTGGAGACAGGCTCAGATTCAGTGCATGTCTGTCTCACATTAGTGGCATTGCTTTGAACACTTGTAATGCTTGTCAAAGCATCATATGGGATTGTAACTGGTAATTAAACTTCTCATTAGACATTTACCTTAGGATCAGGTACTAATTCCAGGTTTTGGTGACCCTTTGTTCAATTATAAGTGTGATGAAAGCATTCAGTTTACAGGATTGAAACAGCTGTATACAGTAGAGATGGAAAGAAGAGGGGGGGGCACAGAAAGGTGACAGAGAGGCAGCATGGCATTGGAAACAAGGTCCCAAATAGAAAATGGTCTTAAAAGGGGCAACATGGCACACAAGATAAAAGGGATGGTGCTGTGCCATTATAAAAATGGCATGGGTAAACACTAAATCTGTGTTTCTGCCATTCTGTTTGATTTGAACACTGTCTTCTAGACATAAAGATGTCTTTTAAAGGATTTGTCTCCTCCTCCATTTTTGACAGAGTTATGAGCCTTGTCAGTCAATTTTAGATCATCACATTAGAGGTTGCCTGCTAGAGCCCCATTATACTTTGAGAATGTTAATGTCCTCTGCCTTTCTTGACATTTTGATTCAATGCAGGATCCTTTGTGAGTCATTTTGTCAGTGGAAGATTCATTAACCATATTTTTCAATCTTGTGCAGGTACTTTAAATGATTTTCTTATTATCTGACATTTTTTAGGTTGAGCTCGTACCAGTTATTTTAGAATTTCTGACTAGGAAAAAAACGAGAGATGCATTTTTTTGTCCCTTTTTTAGCATTTATTGACCTGTCAGTTTGACCTTTCAGTGAAATATCAATGATGGGCCAAGTCTAATAACTATCCCAATTAAAGTCTAACAGACTAGCCATGTTGGTGAGTCTGTAATACCACATTGACAAAACTGCATTTACTTTATCTGATGCGTGGAGCAGGTGAACAAACTTACTGATAGAAATGCTACTGTAATTGACACTTTTTTCTTCTCTTTCAGTCACAGAAACGATTACAGTGACAGTCTTTTGCTTATCTACTCTAATACCTACAAAACTGCAGCTTTTACTTTCCTGGTCATGGCAACACTAAGTGGGATTCGTGGTAGACAAGACTTTATGGACAGGAACAAAGCTAGCCAGTTTAGAAGTAAAATACATGCAAATGTAAGTATTCATAAACAAGTATAAATATCATTATTCCCACTTCACTCTTAAATTCAAGTGTTGTAATATAGCACTCCCTCTACTCCCTCTGTATATATTTCTGATCAGGTTTTGACCAGACTTGGAATATATGCTTATGTCATCAAGATATCCAATGAATTTGATAAGAGCAAGATCCATTCATATTAATGAGGTGATCTTGCGTCTGATTGGCTGAGCTTGTTACCTCTCTGGAGTCCTTAATTCTAATCTGATTTTTGTCAAACTCTGAATACATGCTTATATCATTTAGATCCCAGATAAATTCAATAATGAGTGTGATACACTCATATTAATGAGGTGATCTTGCATCAGATTGGTTGAGGTTGTTATCATTTTGGAAGATCTGTTTTTGATCCAATTTTGATTAGACTTGGAATATGGATTTATATCATCATGATTTTGGATGAGTTTGATAAAGAGTAAGATCCATACATATTATTGATGTGACCTCACATCTGACTGACTAAAAGCTTGTTACCACTCTGGATGTGATATTTCTGATCTGATTTTAATCAAACTTGGTACAGAGGAGCCTCGTTAATCCGGACTCCGTTTATCTGGAAACCTCACTATCCGGACAGAGTTCAACGGGAACAGATTTCCTAAACGTTATTTGCTCCGTTAATCAAGAAATCCTCATTCTGGATCTGGAAATCAAAATCGGGGACCAAAGTGTAAAATTACTATAAAACTTGCCTCGATCATCCGGAAATAATCTGTCCAAAAATAAGAAAATTTGAAAAATTGTATATGAAAATACAGTCAGTCAGATAACACCGATTCACCTACGCAAATTTGGAGGTGTGTCAATGTATCAATCTCTGATTGGTCAAATTCTAGTGGCACATTAAAGTTATAAATTGATCACATGATCATGTGTGTGGAAAAACTTAAAGTAGTGTGACCGTATTGTAACCAGCGATTGTATGAACAATGTCTGTTTTAGCTAGTTGCCGACGGGGGTGTTAATAATTAAATAAACACACTGGGATCAAATCGTCCACACTTTTTGACGTAACATATGGTTAATAAATTAAGTGTGTCTTTAAGTCTCTTTGTTGTTTACCAATTGTATGTAACAATTGCAGTTTGTTGGTGGCTGAACAAATAAAGTGGATTGACTTAAGCTGTGGACAGTATAGGGCTTCTTTTCCGAATAAAAGGAGACGTCAATTATCGGCTCATTAGCAGCTATAACAGTTGTAAAATACGACTTATAGAAATGACTGCATTTATTACTTTACCATAACACATTTAACTGCGAGATATCAGTTTGTATTCGTTGTACTTTTTATATTATTATGGCGACACCATAAAGCAAGCGTAGACGAGTAGAGATATCGGCCAGCATAAAAAAGAAGATTTGCCAGCACAAAGAAGATCACCCAAAAGCTACCATTCAAGATATCTACCAGCATGTTATAGCTGACTCATCCTCAGACATTGGCATGTCGACAATTGCAGATTTCATGAAAAACAAGGACAAATAGTTGTCCATACCTGCCGACTCAGCAGACCTAACTCGCGCTTGCCACGCCAAATATCAACAAGTCGATGATGCTGTATTCATGTGGTTCTCAGATATGTCGGCCCACCACATCGCCATCAACAATGAAATGCTCATTGCCAAGGCAAAGATACTCTGAGACCAACTCTGCATCACTGACTTTGCCTATTCTTATGGTTGGCTACAATGCTTCAAGAATCGGCAGAGCATCAAACAAAAATTGTATGAGGGAGAAGCAGTTAGTGCCGACATTAACAAAGTGCAGGCCATACAAGTGCATGTCATAATAAAGTGAAATAAACACAATTCAATTGATGTATTCATTAATTTATTTCAACCATTATTGCATATACAGTACATTTACAGCTAGCAAATACATGTACATGTACAGTACATGTATACGGTATGATGACATCGTAAAATAAAAATCTGCGTGATTCATTTATCCGGAAAAAATCTGGAAATATTCACTGTGAACGAAGGTGTCCCGGTTTAATGAGGCTCCTCTGTATATAGACTAATATGATCAAAATCTTGCATGAGTTTGGTAATGAGCGAGATGCAGACATATTAATGGATTGGTTTTGTATCTGATTGGCTGAACTTGTTACCACTCTAGAGACTGTATTTCTGATCCAGTTTTGAGTTAACTTAGTAAATAGACTTAAATTATAAAGATCTTAGATCAGTTATGAGCAAGATCAATATATATTGATGAGGTGATCTTGCATCTGATTGGCTGAGCTTATCAACACTTTAATGACTGTTACTGATCAGTTTGTTTATCAAATTTCGCAAAACAGGCTTATATAATTAATATATCCAATGAGTTTTATTATGAGCAAGCTCTGCACATATTAATGAAATTCAGCACAGTCAGAATAGTTCTCAATTTATATGCAATATAAGCAGTTTTATTTTCTTTTAACATATCCTTTCTCTCTCTCTCTCTCTCTGTAAAGCAGGGGTGCCAACCTATGGCTCACAGGCCAAATGTCGCTCAGCGTGGAACAAAATATGGCTCTTTTGTCATCCCTAAAATACACTACATTTTTTTAATTAAAATTAAAATTAATTTAAAAAATAAAAAATGCTTAATTACTCACATCAGTTCGGTCTTTTTATCACTTTCTTTTCTTCTCATTTTATTAATCAACATGTTTAATATCAATAATGTTAAATTGTATACTGTCAGTTACAAAGGGGCTTTCTTATACTGGCTCTTTGTTGATCTTTTGCTCCAAATTGTGACATAGTTTGGCTCTTTAAGTATAAACAGTTGCCGACCCCTGTTCTAAAAGAAAGCATTGGAAGTAATCCATCATATTGACTATTGAGAATCAAGGTTTGGGATTACACCAAGTTCTTTCCCTTGAAAAAATATGTAACCCATACAACCAAACAATAACAATTTAAAAATACAAGATGCTTACATTTCAGTAGAACAATTTATAAAAAAATTAGCAAAATAGTACACTTCAGGGTTTGGTTTTGGTTGGGTGTTTTAGGGCACAGCAACACAGGTATATTATTTGGTGCCAAGGCAGTTGGAAAAAAAGTGTTTTGCCCAAGGACTCACCACAGTGTTCGACATAGGGTAATCCTATGATCAGGTTTCAACTTCCACCCTTTTGGCCTCAAGTCTGGCATGCTAACCACTGAGCCACTACAACTCCTCATACCTTGGGGATTAAAATGAATAATTTGTAATTTATAACTGAAGAAAAAGTATAAAATAGAAATGTTTTTAGTAAATTATAATTGCAGGCTAGCATAAACTATGTGCAATGTCATAATTAAAAATCAGAATTTATTTATACAATTATAGATACTTGTGTGCAAGTAATTAAGTTTTTTTAATAATATTGATTTTGCTCCAGTAAGAACATATTTCTTGTAAAAAATAGTGTCTAAGTTTATAAATTTATTTGCAGAGAATTATTTTGTAAAATATTTGCCACACTTGAAATTCATAAATATTTGGAAATATGTTCAGTGAAATTGACAGTTGCTAGTATTGCCATGTTAAAGTATCTAAAATATTTGTCATATATAAGTTATCACATGTATCACGCATTCAGCTGAAAATGTTGGTCCTGCCAGTCTTCCCTTCCATTATGGTCAGCAATGTTAAAGTTTTGTGTAAAATAATTTTTTAGCACTAGTTACTGTATTCAGCTGAAAAGTTGCTGTATTCAGCTGAAAATGTTGGACTTGCCTCTCTTGCTTTCTTAAGCATTATGGTCAGCTATGTTAAAGTTTTGTGTGAAAATTAATGACAGTCAGATACAGAGTTATAATGACAAGCATATGAGTGCAGGTGAGACACCAGCTTCCATGGAGCACTTTTCTTGTATTTTGTCAAGCACAAACAATTTTATTTTACTCTTTAAAAACATACTTGATTCCAACTTTGTTCAAAGCTTATAAATTTGAACTGATGTTTTCTTATAATTTCATATCTAGCATTTGGAGGTTCAGAATTAAATCAGTTTCTCTGCTTATCGTTTGTATGATCAACCATGATTCATGGTAGTAAATAATATAGATACTCTGGACATTGACCTTTGATTATTTTATAATAGGTATAGTGTATAACATGTTTTTCTTTAAGTTACTTTATATACTCACTTGTAAGCGGCTAAAACACGGTATTGGTGCTGATAAAGGAATTTTCATGTTATATGCATGAAATAGAAAAATTAAACAAGATATGAACCAATTTTAAAGATTGGTAAGCCTGGCATATACCTCTCTTACTTTCCTGAAAATTTCAAGAGGTTAGTGTAACCCATTGTTGAGATATGCATGGAAACAAGCTCTAAAAATGGCCATTTTTGAGCGTTATGTAGTCTCACTCGAAAAAAACTTGAATATAAAATAGAGAATTCTCTAAATATCATACTGAAATTATGCATTTATTGGTCTGGTTTTATGCGGAATTCTATCCTGCAAATATTGCTTCTTGAATTAAAGAAATCGGTAAAATATTATGGATTTTATAAGCAAAATACCGTCAGTAGAAGTTTTGTTTCAACACTGAAATTCAAACACTAATCTGTTGTTATATGCCAACATTTTGTACAAAATAACATTCATTATAACTTTTATTGACATCTAGAACTCGACTTTATATTATAATAAGTAGTAAAACCATTTAAATCACATGGCTAGCCAAGATATTCGATTGAGAGCTTGTTCTTTGTCAAACTTTCCAGTTCTAAATTTTGTAGTGTCTGTAACCTTTACAAGTTTATATGGCAATAATTTTGTTGTTTCATTATGGAAAAGTATAAATCCTACAAAGGCTCATGTGTATCCATGTGATGTCTAAGTTGGCCAAAATTGGTGGTGCTGTATTGTACCATTAAAAAACAGCAACTCAATAAAAAAAGTTACAGACACTACACAAACAGGTATAAAAATGAAAGATAAAAGTATTGTTCTACTTGTCATTAAAACATTGTTTTTCTCAATAGAAAGTTCCATCTTATGTGATGTAATGTTGCATCATCTATTTACCTCTGCAGCCAAGAGCAAAAAAGTGATGCAATAACTCTCTTGATTGAATATTGCATCATTCTTGCAGCACTGTCTGTTTGAGTAATTTACTACAAGACAATGTAACCTGAATTTCTTATCCTAGAAGAAGCTGCCTAATTACTTTTATTGTTCTTTACCATGGTACATCCCTAAGACATGGGAAGACGACAAAAGCAAACCTCTGGGAACAACTCTGGTAAGTTTGTATTGAATGGTAAACCACACTCTTAAATTGTAGTGTCTGTAACCAATATCCCCTTTTTATACTGTCTATGACTTTATCCCTGTTTTTTTTTTAAAAAATGAAGCCAAATTATGTTTCCTATTACAGTATTGATGTGTAAGGCTAAATTTTGACATATTGTCTGTCTGCAATTTGTAATATTTTGGTATATTTATAGTTTCTTTCATCTAGATTTCTGATAACAGGCAACATTTTCAGTGATTTCTTACAATATGCAATTGAAACTGAGTATTTTTGCATTCCATATCATTAGACTAGTAAATTCAAACAGAAATATTATGAGAATTCAATGAGCTCAGACTTAGTATGGGATACATTGCTGATATTGTCAAATGGTTACAGACACTACTAGACATGTGAATTGACCCGACTGTTGTTTACATTATTAAGGAAAGTGTGCAATCATTGTAAATGCTAGAACATTGAATAATCATCAGGTTTTATGCTATTTCTTTTTCAATCAGATACTTTTCTTTAAGAATCTACAGGTTATTCCAGTTTGCTTATGTATGAAAGCATATTGCGTACTCATTACAAGTATGTTTTGTAAAGTCTAAATTTCATCCGTATACATAGAGGAACAAAAATGAGAATGAAGTTGTTTGCTTTTAGGAAGCAAAGATAAGCCAGAAGAAGATGAACAGAAGATTAAAGCTAGAAGGGAGAAGACGAGGCTAAAGGTACAAGCCTGGAGAAAAAAACAGAGGGAAAATAAGGCGAAACATGAGGAGCTAAAAAGGGTTGATAGAGAAAGAAGAAAAGATGCAAGACTACTAAAAAAACAGCAATCACTTTCCGATTCAAATCTTCAACAAGAATTAAGAAGGAAAAAACGTGAAGAAATGAAAAGGTATCGCCAGAAAAAGAAAGAAAAAGCAGCCCTGGCAATATCGGTTAATAAGAGTGTTGATTTAAGAAGTCCGAAAACTGCTGAATTAAGTAGAAAGAAGAAAGAAGCTGTGAAAAGAACCCAAGCATGGAGAATGCGTATCAAACTGAATGAAAGTATACAGCAAGAGTGTATTCAGACTGATTGTGAAATAGGAAATACTGGGTCAGCCAGAGATTCACCAATGAATAAAGTGTTACCTAAAGCAACTCTGTACAGACAATTAAAAAAGGTAAAGGAAGTATTACCAAATACCCCAAAGAGAAAAGCAGTCATCATAAGTAAATTAATTGAATCTCCATCAACATCAAAGTTTCTAAATAGGAATATAATGATAATGACACCGGATTGCAGAAAAAAACTTGAATTGACAGATACTGTCATACAATCTGTGTCAGAGAGCATTTCAGAAGTGAAAACAAGGAAAGGGGGTGCAAAGAAACATGCATACAACATCATTTGTGACGCATTACTGAAGAAATATAAAAGACACAGACTAAAAAAGTATTTCAAAGTATCAGTGAAAGGGCAAAAACCTAGTTCTACATGGTGGGAGACGAAACAAAGAAAAAGAAGAAGGGATGCACTTAACTCTCCATTAAAGAAATCTGTGAAAGATTTTTTTCTAAGTCCAGAAATCAGTAGGGAAGTGCCTAATAAACGTGAAACTGTGAAAGTAAGAAAAGGTGGTCAAAAAGAAATACTTCAAAAACATGTGATGACTATGACATTAGAAGAAGCCTACAAAGACTACAAGTTAAGGAACCATAGTCACAAAATAGGATTAACTTCATTTTCTAAATTGAAACCAGTGAATGTTAAAAAGGTGTCTGAAACAAGCAGAAGATCATGCTTATGCCAAAAGTGCTGTAACGTGGCCCTAAAAAGTGAGGCACTAACAAATGTAAAAAAAGCAGTGAAAGAAAATGGAGATTTGGATGAAATTTCAGTAGATAAGAAAAGCTTAAGTGATGCTACTTTTTGTAAATACGACACCAATCCAGCTATTAAATGTTTAAGAAGAGAATGCAAACAATGCGGTGTGAAATGTTTGCAGAGTTACCTTAAACCATTTGTTGAAAAGTATAGTGACAGGCAGATATCATGGCATCAATGGGAAAGTATAGAAATAGCAAAAGATGATAAAGTAAAGCGTTGCGTCTCCTGTGTGCCTAAAGAAACAGACATAAAAACATTAATTACATGCTTAGAAACTGACATGCAAGAGTATCCAGAGCACGTTTTCAGGGCCAAATGGCAACAGCAACAGATTGGAATTTGTGTTGATTTAATTGGTGAGGGTTCTATTGGCTATGGTCATGGACTTTAGTGAGAACTATGGGTGTGTTTTTCAAAGTGAAGTACAATCTGGATTCTTCGACAGGAACCAAGTTACAATACATCCAATCATGTGTTACTATACAGAAAAACAGGGAGAAAAAGAATTCAAGATAAAGCATGCCATTATTGGCATCAGTGAAGAAACCAAACATGATGCAGACTTAGCTATCACTTTTGAGAACAAAGCTATAGAAATTCTGAAGAAGAAAGGTGTGAAAGTAGAGGAGATCCATGAGTGGACAGATGGCTGTGCTGCCCAGTATAAGGGGAAGAAAGCCTTTGCTGACATAAGTCTGAGGAAAAAGCCATCTGTAACACGAAATTATTTCGAAACATCACATGGAAAGAGTGTTTGCGATGGTCTCGGTGCGACAGTCAAGAATGCTTGCTACAGAGCTGTAATCAGCAATAGAAAGGTGATAGGTTGTGCAGAAGATGTATATCATTTCTGTACAGAGAAACTGAAAATGGAAAATACAGATAATGAAGCTAAAACAGTTTCGAGAAGGGAGTTCATCCTTGTTAAAGATGTTGAGAGAAATAGAGAAGAAACTGATGTGCAAACACTGCAAGGTACAAGAAAATTACATGCTGTAAAGTCAGGAAGCAATGATTATGAACTGAGCATAAGAAATCTGAGCTGTTATTGTGAGCAATGCATGAAGGTTGACGGGAGATGCAACTTCAGCGAAAATGTTAATGCCTGGGAAATGAGAAAGTTAGTACTCAATAAAGATAATTTAAGTCAGAAAGGAAAACAACTTAAAGACAAGAATCCATCAACAATAGAAAATAATGACAAGAAAAGAAAACAAGGAAGTAACCAGAAAGATCATAACTCAGCAACAAGCGAAAAGCCTAATAAGAAACGGAAGTCAACAGAAAGACAAAACATTGTGACAAAGAAGATCAAAGTTGACAAAAAAGCACCAACCAACACAGAGAAACCAATAGAGAAATACCACCCTGGAGAATTTGTTGCTGTAGGACTTAAGCCAAAGAAGGGACCTCTAGATGTATACTTAGCAGAAGTAATAGACATTCTTCATAACGAAGTTAGACTTAAATACATGAGAAAGTCTGGCAACATGTATGTTTGGCCTGAAAAAGATGATTATTCACAAGAGGCTCTAGATGCTATCTTGTACAGGGTAAAAGCTCCACAAATAGTCAATGAAAGGGGTCATTTCAAGTTTAATGCAGCTGAATTGTCTAAGCTCAAGTCAAATCTGGAAAAAAATCATAAGCACTTCTATTTGAAATGACAATATAAAGTCAAGGTTTAATGTGTAGTGTCTGTAACCTTAAGATCAATCACATATGGGTCTGTGTTTGAGTCAGCACCTTGGGTTGAACAATACTTTAGTGACTATGATTTATTGAACATTCATTATACTTCAATATTTTACTCTTACAAACACTATTTAGTATTAAACTTTCAAGTGCTATTTACCAGTTCATAATTTTAACACAAGTATTGGACATATACCTGTTACAATGTGGTTTTATCATTTTATTAACTAATCAACATTCATTTAATGAATAATTCTAGTCAATGTGTTCATGTTGAATTATTTTTGAAGTGAATTTTATGGAGATATGTATGGTTCTGCAGCTGTATTGAAATGCTATAGTTTTGTAGTGTCTGTAACCAATTTTATGGACAATGTACTTCTGACTCTTATGGAAGTTTGCAATACTTTTGGCCAGTATTAATGATTTTGTTTGTTTAAATATTCTTCTTGGTGTTAGATAAATGCCTAAATAAGATTATTCTATGTCTTTTATGTTTGTTATGCAAAAGTTTCATGGTTAGGTTTTTTTTCTTAGTGATACCTTTGTCATAGATGTTTTGATTTTGTTATTAAGTTGTTTACCACTTCCAGTTATGTTGTTTACTTTAAATGTTGATATCCTGTTACTGATGTTACTGTGAAAAAAAATAAAGTTTTAAAGTTTTCATGCTGTTTTTCTTGCATATTATACACCAAGTGTAGTGTCTGTAACTGTTGTTATACCAATGAATTGAAATAATGGTTAAACAAAATCGCATGCATGTTCAAGCTAAATCTAACTTGATCTGACTAGGGGACACCCTAGGGTATATAATGAGCTTCATTGAAATGTTCTATCAAACATTTCAATTTTTTAAGTGAGTGAGACTACTCTCAGCACCAATACCGTGTTTTAGCCGAAGTTGAGTCCAACTGCAAACTGCACAGGCCCAGATCTGCTGTTGCATAATGTGCCAGCACATCTGGGTCTATGCAGTTTGTTAGGAGTAATCAATAGAACAAACAACACAGACCCTGATCTGTTGTTGCATTATGCGGTGGCAGATCAGGGTCTATGTTGTTTGTAGTTGGACTCAACTTATAGGTGAGTATATATAGTAGCTTTGACCATTCAGATGCCTTATGCAAGTTTTCAATTTTGGTACATCTAATGATAGTAACAATTCTTACCACCTCTAATTATTGTTTTCTAATTTATTTGATCTGAATCTTTTCCAGAATAGTCCGAGACAACATCAGCATACTCTAGGCATCATTGTATGGAGAACAAATATACCTTTTCCAAAAATGTCCTAATTAGTTTAAAATGTATCTCCTTAAGCAAAACAGAGTTAAATAATTATGTGTATTTGATGACCATTTCCATCATTGTTAAGAGTTAAAATAGTGTGTTTTTTGCAACTTGTAAAACCAGTATTTCATTGTCAAGGAATAATTTAGGAGGAGACTGGCTAAAGGATAGTAAATAACATCACATTGATTTTATTAGAATTTAACTTGACTAGCGATTGGTTTGACCAGGCCTTAAGAGATTTAAGATCAGTATTTAAAACATACTTGTTTTAATAAATATTTTGACAAATATTGCCAATTAACTATCAGCAAATATAAAATGATGCCTGAAGAAAACTTGAGGTGTTCCCTCCCACATGCTGTGGTGGTCCAGTCACACCTGGTACCTGACCAGGTTTGTTATCCTTGTAACTCATCAAAGGGAAAACTTCTGGTTCATGCATTGGTTCAGGTATTAACCATGTCTCATCAGTGTGAGGTTTATATACCCACTAGCAACAGGTGTATAGAAACCTGACACCAATGAGATGCAGAGTACATAAGTCTCACACTGACAAACTGTGGAGGATATAAACCTCACACTGACAAGACACTGTATATAAACCTCATACCAACAAGACTTGGTAATCAAGGTAAATCAGTATTAAGTAGAAACAATTAGATGAAAGAATATCACTTCTAAGACAGCTGAAGATCATCCATAGAAGCTGTTGGGATATCAATCTTTATGTAGTATGTAGAAATGAGTTTTTATTATTATTATTATTTTCAAATACAGTGAAATACAATAAGAAGTGTAAACAGTTGGGAAAAACCAAATAGTAATAAATGGCAATCTAGAAAAATACACAGACTTTGAATCACAAGGCATCCTGTAATTTTGCTGCTTTGTAAAGCTGGTTACTTACTGTATGTTACTACCACAAGAAATTTGATTTTGCTTATTTCATCAATTGATGTTAATTCCTTATTCATTTGTATATTTCAGAGACTTATGATGGACATGATATGGTTATACATGTTCCGGGGAGGAATTTATTGGTCAATAAGAGTAGGAATATTTGTTTGCTCATTTTTGTAAGTGATTGACACTTTTCTTTTGTTTAGTTGATATACATGTATTACTCTTGTCTTTGGTTCAGAATATGTCACAGAAGGCAAGATACTGCTGTCAGAATGCTTGTCTGTCTGTCAGTTGACAACTAGTTCAAATATTTGTAAATGGCTGTATTTCCCAGTTGTAGTGATGGATCTTTGAAAGATATTTGCAAATAGTTTTAAAGGACCACTGACAATATCAAATGATATGTTCCCTCAAATGGGTAAAAGGTTATAAAGCTGTAACTGGCAAAGTGGGCAAGATCCATCACAAAAAAGGCAGAAATTTATAAAATGTTACTGTGAATATCTACGAGGTAATAAATGTACTTGCCATGCGGCCTTTTGTAACTAGTCTGCAAAGAAATAGAACTGTTTGGCTGCTTATTGAAGGTGGATGTTTGAGGCACAAAAGAATAAAAAATCTTGAAAGTCATTGAAACAGGGATAGTTTAAAAGTATATAATCCTTTCATTTGTCAATAATATATCTGTTTTCTTTGTTTTTGTTTTGTTTAGACAACATAGGTCTTTATAGGTTAAGGCTAAAGAAGTGAAAGCACAAAATTCAGAATTAACAGTTGATTGTTAACATTTATAATTAATATAAACAACCAAAGTGAAACTTGAAAATATTTGTAGTGCTGTTTGCCCAAACCTTTTGTTTTAGTTTTCAGTTGATTCAAGTTAATTAGGGCATTAACAAGAGCGTGTTCATTTCCTATTAATGTAACATGTCTGTGAGACTGGTTTTTTTCTTTATTTCAGACTGGTATCACAGTCTATTGCCATGTACAGAAACAAGTCCAGTCTACTGGAATATATCATAGCTGGAGGTAAGATGTATGAAAATCTGTTTAACTGCATTGGTTTTTATTTTCGTTGTATACAGGATCACTCAACTGTGAATCAGACATTTCTAAACAGAACAACATTTTTGCTAATTTTGTTGAAGACTAATGCATGTCAAACCTTTCGAAATCAAAATTCGTGAGACCAAATAAAAATTTCAGTTTTTAGGGTTTCAGTTAACTTATGTTCATTATTTTCATCTAAGAGTGAGATGTGATCACATGCTTATAAATTTGTGTTGCTGACAAAACATCTATAGCCAGTCAATATGCAAAATAGATATCTGTGATAATTAGGATATCATTACATCTGTATATGTTTCTTTGTCAGATTTTATTATTCCCCTGTCTCTGTGGAAGTGGGGGTATATGGGCACATAAGCACAACACAAACAACTAGACTGTAATGTTAATGTTTGGCCAAATTAAATACTTTTATGGTAAAGCAGGCAAAATATCCTTACATCATATGTACGATCTATTGCAAAGGGAAACTTTTAAAACAATAAAAATGATATGCTGCATGGCTTGTTTTTACAAACAACTCCCTTGTAGGTGTCCACTATATAAATTTGACCAGGTGAGATCTCTCCTTTTTACATACAGTAGTACCTGTACAGTAACCGTGATACAATGAAAATGGTTTTAGGTTTAAGGCTACTATTGCATACAGTTTTGATATATCAAAAACTTCCAGTAATTATTTTCATCCAATCGGCAATCTTCATTTGTTTAAATATGGTATTTAGTATACCTCCACACATAGGCTGGTTCAGTAGATCATAAAATATTTAGCTGCATGTGACCTAAAATCAGGTTTTACTTTAATTATAATTATTCACAGTCATCAACATTTTTCATTGAAACCCTCTACAAAAACAGTCCACTGTCATGATAAACTGCTAACAAAATTTCCACAAAAGAATAACATCTTCCCCCTGAAACCTTTTGATATATACAAAAAAAAGTTGTTTATTTCCAATATGAATGCTAAGTGTATACCCTAAGCTAAATGAATTATGAAGCACATTGCAACATTACTCTGACAAAGGGAGGTAATCTGGGATCATTACGTAGGTTTCTAGTTGCAACATATTCAAAAGTTTAGCATTTTTCAAAAAATTACTAAATGTCATTGAATGTGCTTATAAAAAATCTGTAATGTTTACCTTTATTCCTTTAGAAGGGCATGTCTTGCAAATGTTCATATGAAAGGTTTGTATGTACAGTGATTGCCATAGATTAGGGAAGTAAATTTTGGAACTCACAGCTTCTTCTTCACAGACTTCAGTTTTCACCACCCTTGAGAGAGCGAGCAGTCTCTTTCAGCACTAATGAAAACCTTAGTTTAAAATTTTATCAGTTCAAAGGAAGATGTTTTGTTGACCACTAGAGTAATTGTTCCCAAGGTGGAGAGAGGTCTACCTGTAATAAAATCATACAAACATTTGAGCAAATGGATGAAAATGATGGAAAAATCTGAACAAAATTATCATAAATTAATTGCCAAGTTACAGAAGCAAGATATCATGTAACTTTGTTTAGTTTTGTTTAGGTAGATCTACCTAGTTGGACAAAATAGTGAAAAATGCAATATTTTTAGACAAACATTAGTATAAAACCTCTACATCTTTATTTGCTAATTGTTCATAATTGCAATCATCTAGTTCCACTTTGAAAGCCAAGAATTGTTAATCATACATTTATGTGCTCAAATTTACAACAGATTTTTGGGGACATGTGTTATTAATAGCGCTGCTGAGAAAATGCATTGCACTGCATTTTATTGAGTTAGTCCAGGATACCTGTGTTTAAAATCCAGCATAATTAAACATTGGTACTGTAAGTAAAAAAGTCAGAAACTTACACAATGGACAACTTATTCCTAAAATTTCAAGAAATTCACTAACTCACTGATAAAATGAGTGAGAAAGGGGTTGTGCATGTATTATCTGGTCCTTTTTTACTGGGTGTATTTAATGCTATAAAGCACAAACATATAATTCAGATTCCATAGACTGTAATGTTAATGTTTGGCCAAATTACCATACTTTCTTGGTGAGACTGGCAAAGAATGCTGACATCATATGCAAAATCTATCCAAGAGGAAACTTTTAAAATGATGAAAATGATTTACATAGACTTGTTTTCCGGTAATTATTTTCAGACAATCTGTGACCTTCATTCTTTTCAATATAATATACAACAAAATATAGGCCGGTTTCATGGCTCAAATAATAATTAGTTCCCTGTTATCATATAATACTCTTAGGTATATCCAGCCAGCCAGCCAGCACACTGTGTTGTTAGTACTGCTAATCCAGCAGTTTTTGATGCCATGAAACACTTGTTAAATATTATGGTCATCACCTGAAGATGTGCATATATACAAATCACTTGGTCTGTAAAACTGCACAACAGACTTTTACCAATATTTACAGAGAGCATCCTGGCATAAAGGGTTGTGATATTGGTACAGATGATGCCCAATCCACCAGAATTTGACCACCTTTGACATGAAGCATTCTGGCATATTGGACAATGATGCTGATGTGCCTGCAGATATAGCTGAAGATACAAAAACTTAAGAAGCCTTGAAACATTTGTTTTCATAACATATGCAATCAACAGCATTGAAAGAAATTTCAACAGAAAGTATCCTACTGATCCACATTTCTTGACCAACTGCTCTTGCATTTGGCTATTAGCTAGATGTCAGCCAGGTGAGCCATCTCAAGCCCACTTGGGCCTCTTGTTAATGTTTTGCCATGAAATTTGGTAAATATCATGGTTATCACCTGTAGATGGGCATATTGACAAATCACTTTGGTCCTGCAATTATTGTTAGAGTTATTGCCCATTTGTTCTTGTAGCTGAATACAGTGTTTGACACAATCTCATTAATGCATCTCTTCTCCATTTTTAATGGATTGCCGAAAAATTTGGTAAATATTAGGATCATAAGTAGAAGATGTGCATATCAACAAATCAATTTTGATAGGAGTTACTGCTTTTTTGACTTGCAACTGAATGCAGTGTACGAATCTTCTGAACACAGCTAGTCTTGGATTTCACTGGATCACCATTGATTATCATCATCTGAAGATGAGCATATCAACAAATCACTTTGTTCCTGTGATTTTTGTTATAATTATTGCTTTTTTTCACATGGAGCCTTAATTTGTGTATGTCAGAAACTTTTGAACACAACTAGTGTCAAAGTTTCAGTGAATCACCATGAAACTTTATATGGTCATCGACTGGAGATATGCTTATCTGCAAATCACTTTACTCCCACAATTTTTGTTTGAGTTATTGCCATTTATATCTCGCATCTGAATGCAGTGTTAGACAGAGTCTTGTGAAGGCAGCTTGTCTTACAGTTTTTTATAGATTGCTGTGAAACTTGGTAGATATTATGGTCATCATTTAAAGATGCACATTGTACTGATATAGATCTAGGTATAGACGCTATTTCGGTGTTTATTAATGAAAGTGTGTCTACCTAATCATTAGGTGACCATTCAACATACCACATTGCCGCTTTTTTCTCAATATTTTGAAGTTCCATTTTAATTTTATCTTACTCAAACTTTTATAAAATAATTGTTATGTCTACTCATTGCTTGTTTTCTTCTCGCATTTTTCACACATTCATTCGCAAAAAGGAACTTTATTTATCACAGCAAAATGCGACCAAATGGCACTTAGTGATGTAACAGCCTGATTTCAGAATGTCCCTGGGTTGATAATCAGCAATACATTTGAGAATATGATTTTTTTATATCAATGAAATTGGTGGACTGATTTGGAATCTTACAATTTTTATTATCGTATATTGTGTTTTGACGTGATGTAACAATATTATCTTTTGGTTTCCTTCAAATGCAATAATACGCAGGATTATGCATGGTCTCTTTAAACATTGTAAAATGCTCATAACTATTTAAATTTACTATATTGCCTGTATAATGATGTATGTTTCTTTATTTGTATAGGAAGATGAGGTGGACACTCTTGAGTCTCGCTTTGCTTGCTTTGTTACAAGAAGTAAATATGCAGATAGGTAATGAAATTTACTACGTTAGAAAATACAAAAGTAGTAGTAGTGGCAGTAGTAGTATCATTATCAACATTGGGGCGCTGATGCATGTATGAACAGAATAGAAGTTTGTGTTATGGAAATGTGTTATAATTTTATTGTATTTAAAGATATTTTCTTTTTCATGTGCATTTGAATACAAACCTGAAAACACCCGTAGAAACATACCTCAGTTATTAATATCATTTTCACTTTTCCCTCATTTGTCCCACCAGTGACCATTGGACCAGTGAAAAGCAAGGACATCCTGTTGAAGAATGACGTAGGAGGGATGGGAACTGACTTCATGACTCTGGATGATTTCTTTGTCGACCTGAGACCACCAAATGACATGGTGCTCAGAGGTTCCTGGTGGAATCAATGGGATCAAAGGGATGCGACAGATCTAGGTCAAGGGTTTCATCCTGGACATCATAACTGGGGCTACACATCAGAGAACAAAGAAGTAGATCGGTGGTGGCTAAACCAAAAGGATGTTCGGAGGGAACGAATAATAGACCTTGAAAAGCGTAGGAATAATAGAGAAAGCACTACTATGTCCAAAAGGAAGGAAACTAAGAAGGTCGCGATAACCCAAATAATTGAGAATAGCACCAAAGGAAAGAAATTTCAGAACAACATCAACCTTAAACAGGACAAGCGAAATATCACACTTAAAGCAACTGCAGTTGGACTATTGGGTGCCATGATTTTCGGTTGACCTGTTGATGTGGTTTACAAAACCATTACAAAACCGTTTTATAAGAACTTTATCGTTTGTTACATATTATCGACCTTGTACAAATTTGTGTTGTCATCTTCGCTAAGAATGCCATGAAACTATGTTGTACTTAAATGTATTTCCAGGTGGTATATGATTAATTTTTGTCTTCATGAAAAGATAATGAGAAAGAATTGTATTATGACAATAGCAAGAATACAATAGATCCGATCATATGAGACAATTGGCTGTGCCACTGCACTCTAAATTGAAAACAGGTAATGTATGTAATCGTTAATTTGAAAAAATTGTGTATACAGATATTAATCAAGATTTAATCAACTACAATACTAGATGTTAATACTTATTCTGAAACGCATTCTACTTGCACGGAAGACATATCTGATGATAATTAGTTAACCACTGACTCATAGTAATAAACTTGTTTATGAGAATGTATCTACTTTTTAGTTGTTTCAGATCTATGTCAAAACCTATATCAGATCGACCTACTTATTTTGGTTACAGCAAATCTAATAAATAAGAAGCTGATCAAGTTTGGAAGTTAATGAAAATGTATGATCCAATCATTAGGAACAGTAGCGCTAAAATACAACTCCTAAACACAAATCACTAAAACCCAATCGCACTCGAGAGGTGAAATCGTAGTGCAATGAAACTAACAAGAGGTGGTGAAAGTCCAAAAACCACTGGCATTACTTTAAACCGAAAGTTGTTTTTCATCTGATATGTATTTAATTGTTCAAAATCTACCAAACCTTTGCCCTTCCAACCATCTGATATTAAAATCACCTTCTATTAGATACATATATATATATATATATATATATATATATATATATATATATATATATATATATATATATACGTAAATATATTCTTTTTAGGTACAAAAATGGCAATTTAGATGCAAGTCATTCAAATTATGCATTAAAAAGTCAGAAATATTCTTGAACTTTATTAGCAAATTAATCTGCACATTGTCTTATGGATTTTTTAAAGTATTGTTTCTTGTTAGGATTAGACCAGAACAAGGTATTATCTGTTCAATAACCGCACTTATCTGCTTTCCGTTTACTACTACATGTTTAAAATATAATACAGAGAAAATTATATCTTCAGGGAAATGTATGACCAATTCATTTACTCCCATTTATGGGTTAATAATTATGAAATAAGAAATTCTTAATCAGATATGTTGTGATGTACATGTCTGGTGGAATTCTAATTTTACGTGGCAAAGACGGAATAAAATTTTCATGACAGTAAAAGGTATATTTATATATTTCTTTTCTTATCAAAATGTCTAAATGTCCGCCAGTCTACCTATTAATCGATCAATAGTATCTATTTATCTATTTCATTTCTTATCAAAATGTCTAAATGTCCGCCATTCTACCTAGTAATCGATCAATAGTATCTATTTATCTACTTCATTTCTTATCAAAATGTCTAAATGTCAGCCAATCCACCTATTAATCGATCAATAGTATTTATTTATCTATATATTTCTTATCAAAATGTCTAAATGTCCGCCAGTCTACCTATTAATCGATCAATATTATCTTTTTATCGATATATTTCTTATCAAGATGTCTAAATGTCCGCCAATCTACCTATTAATCGATCAATAGTATCTATTTATCTATATATTTCTTACCAAAATGTCTAAATGTCTGCCAATCTACCTATTAATCGATCAATAGTATCTATTTATCTATATATTTCTTATCAAAATGTCTAAATGTACGCCAATCTACCTATTAATCGATCAAAAGTATCTATTTATCTATATATTTCTTATCAAAATGTCTAAATGTCCGCCAATCTACCTATTAATCGATCAATAGTATCTATTTATCAATATATTTCTTATCAAAATGTCTAAATGTCAGCCAGTCTACCTATTAATCGATCAATAGTATCAATTTATCTATTTCATTTCTTATCAAAATGTCTAAATGTCCGCCAATCTACCTATTAATCGATCAATAGTATCTATTTATCTGTATATTTCTTATCAAAATGTCTAAATGTCCGCCAATCTACCTATTAATCGATCAATAGTATCTATTTATCTATTTCATTTCTTATAAAAATGTCTAAATGTCCGCCAATCTACCTATTAATCGATCAATAGTATCTATTTATCTGTATATTTCTTATCAAAATGTCTAAATGTCCGCCAATCTACCTATTAATCGATCAATAGTATCTATTTATCTATTTCATTTCTTATCAAAATGTCTAAATGTCCGCCAATCTATCTATTAATCGATCAATAGTATCTATTTATCTGTATATTTCTTATCAAAATGTCTAAATGTCCGCCAGTCTACCTATTAATCGATCAATAATATCTATTTATCTGTATATTTCTTATCAAAATGTCTAAATGTCCGCCAGTCTACCTATTAATCGATCAATAGTATATATTTATCTACATATTTCTTATCAAAATGTCTAAATGTCCGCCAATCTACCTATTAATCGATCAATAGTATATATTTATCTATTTCATTTCTTATCAAAATGTCTAAATGTCCACCAATCTACCTATTAATCGATCAATAGTATCTATTTATCTGTATATTTCTTAGCAAAATGTATAAATGTCCGCCAATCTACCTATTAATCGATCAATAATATCTATTTATCTATATATTTCTTGATTTCCTTTGTGTCTCTCTGTTTTCTTGACTATTTGTTTCCATTCCTTTCTATCTCAGCATTTGATCAATTAACCAACCAACATCTGTCTACCGATCTTAACTGCTGGCAAATCTAATTTTCTGCTGTTGTATCATGATATACAGACGGTTCGAAACATAGGACAACCTTGCTCGAAATTCTAGTACTGAGATATACATTTACGGTAAGAGTTTGTGTAACAAGTTTTACTAAATTAATTTTTTTTCTCACCAAAATGTTTTTAATATGCACTACTCAAATTTAAGAGGAGGGGCTCTTTGATTTTACGTATCTATTTAGCAAGTTATCTAGCTAGCTTGCTAACTAGCTACTACTCACCTATCTAACCAATTGTCTACCCATCCAACAATCTCAGTAATTATCCACATATCTATCTGTGTGACTATTAGTCTGTCTCTTTATATTGGCTTTTTTTCTATCTGTTTTCTATCTGTTACCTTATCTATTTGAAAGTTTTAATATGTTCGACACAATTTCTCTATGCCATTTTCTATGTTTTCTATCTGTTACCTTATCTATTTGAAAGTTTTAATATGTTCGACACAATTTCTCTATGCCATTTTCTATGTTTTCTATCTGTTACCTTATCTATTTGAAAGTTTTAATATGTTCGACACAATTTCTCTATACCATTTTCTATCTGTTTTCTATCTGTTACCTTATCTATTTGAAAGTTTTAATATGTTCCACACAATTTCTCTATACCATTTTCTATGTTTTCTATCTGTTACCTTATCTATTTGAAAGTTTTAATATGTTCGACACAATTTCTCTATACCATTTTCTAGTTTTCTATCTGTTACCTTATCTATTTGAAAGTTTTAATATGTTCGACACAATTTCTCTATACCATTTTCTAGTTTTCTTTACATTGTGTATTTTTTCTATCTGTTTTCTATCTGTTACCTTATCTATTTGAAAGTTTTAATATGTTCGACACAATTTCTCTATACCATTTTCTAGTTTTCTTTACATTGTGTATTTTCTCTATATTCCCGTAAAAAAAAAATTCAAATAGTTGGCAGGATACCACAATATATGTATGTTCAACAGAGGATTGTTTTCTACCGAATATGATAGTATTCTTACAAATCCATGTAATGGCGCATATATTAATATCTTTTTCATCTATCATAATTTCTTTCTTGATTTTTCTCTCTCTCTCATCAAATTACATTTGTGTGTGTGTGTGAGAGAGAGAGAGAGAGAGGGGGGGAGAAGATTGCTCGCAAGTTATCGAGAGAAAAGCATCATGTTTTGTCTAACAGTCTGCGAATTGTTTTTGTTCTTGGAATAGTCAAATCACATGTAGGTGTTTTCTATTATAAAAACTCCTTTTCCTATCGATTGGGTAGAATAACAAAACACAAAAGAAAGCAAAAACAAAACATTATTCTTACATTTGCAAACGTCTCTTTGATGTAACAGCTTATGCTGCACTCCTGTATGTATGTATGTATGTATATATACACGTAGGGAAAACTTAAAAGTTTGCAATAAGAGCATACGTTTAATAGAACTAAATGAATACTTTGCAACTTTATCATACAATATATGGTTGATCAATGTACTTTACAATTTTATATCCTTGCTAAAATTCAGTTTACATAAGAATAGTCTCATAGTAAGAAATAAGCTTTTCATATTAAAATGATATGTTTTATGTGTATCATCATCAAGCTTTGCGTATTAAAATGATATATTTTATGTGTATCATCAAGTTTTGCTTATTAAAATGATATGTTTTATGTGTATCATCATCAAGCTTTTCATATTAAAAAGATGTTTTATGTGTATCATCATGAAGCTTTGCGTATTAAAATGAGATGTTTTATGTGTATCATCATCGAGCTTTTCGTATTAAAATTATATTTTTATATGTATTATCATCAAATGACTGAATAATTTATTTAGCAGGCAATTGCAATATATTTCATGTATTTTGTACTTGCTAACCTTATTGTTGTTGATCTTGTTGTGTTATGCTTTCAACTATGATTGATATAAATTATTATTTTGTTTTATTCTGTTTCCAACTTTTATTAATATAAAAAACTACCTTGTTTATCATTATCTTTATCTACTGAAGTTTTTAGTTTGACACGGTGATTATTGAAATCTTTTTTGTTAGACATCACCTCACGTTATTTGTGACACAAGAAAGGTCACTAATAATCAATTGACTGTAAATAACCACATAGAAGTACCGTATTTAAGAGACACAAGAACTTTTTAAATTGATAAAGTATACATGCTAAGTATACTGTACAGATACTTATTTCTATACTGACGTCCATTCCTAGTTGGAAGAATTTTGTTTCTAAAGAAAAATACGAAGTCCTAATAAGGTCCGATGGTTCCATCTACTCGATACATCAGTAATACATGTATCATGATACGTTAGCAAATATACACCACAACTCTTCTTTGTCTTCATTTGTTACAATCTCTGCCACTGTAGAGTGAGACATAAAATATGTCTTCCTTATGTTTATGTGGATCTTTATTTATTCTTGGATTAGTCAACGCACAATTAGGTATGTTATTCCATGTTAATCATTCGTTTGTTTATTACATGGATATGATGGAAAAGCCTATATCGTAAAATGTGTACATGAGTCTTTAATTTGAAGTAGATAAATGGTTTAAGATCCATTACATACATCTTACAAGATTGAAGACTTAGAGATTATTTCGGCTCAAAACTCGTATTGTTGTACTCTTAGCATGAACGAGTATAATAAATAAACAAAGAACGATGAACGAACAAATGAATTGAAAATCGAAAAACGTAAAATATATGTACAGTGAATTAAGATATACAGAATTGAGGCAGAGGACTGAAAGTTTGATAAATTGATTTTACACATTTTTTTAAGGTTTATAGGTATATTTTTGTTGTTATAGTTCATGATGTTACAAAATCTGTCAACATTTGATCTGTGGGAGTTTTCATTGCATAGGAGTATTTCACTCTCTACTGTGAACAAAATGACGTTTGAACAAATAATGGAATTCATCACAGTCTCATTGTCATCATATACAAATGTAGTTCAATTCTACCAACACTATAAAAAAAATACCCAGATTTAACAGGGGAAGTTCGATTTAAACATCTGAAATAACATAACACTCTTGCAAATGCGGGTAGAAAGTTAAGGTACTCTTCAAAACAATGTGCAAATTTAAACATTCTTTAGTTTTTACACTTATAAGAAGTGAAAACCTCAGCTCCCAATCTTTGTTGAAATGCATCAATTCCATTTTTCTTAAGAGTTTTGACAGATCATGAGATATCCGTATGTTCTTCGATGTCCACAAATTTGAGAGCCTGACATTTTTCTAAAACAAAATGACAGACCACGCCCCCCCCCCCCCCCCGCCCGAAAATTAAATGATCGGTCCCTTATACAATATAATCAAATAAATACAAAAGAATATCAATAGGAAGGCATTACTTGGAAGCTTTTTTTCAAGAAAATTAAAGTTTACCTATCTGGCTTGTTCAACAAGGTTTGTTATAGCTATTTTCAATTAACGTTGAGGAAAAATGTAAATCAGGGCATTTAAAGTTTGTTTCAACTGCAAGCTTTTCTCTACGAATATATTTTGAACTTCGGGACCTCAGTAACTTATGTTATGGAAAATATAACTACATCTGTATTCGAAGCATTGACTCGGTCAAATTACATTTATCAAAACTGTGGTCCTGTTTTCGTAAAAATGTTAGATAAATGTTAGACTTAATCTTAATATATGCAAATATGACAATCTAATTAAAACAAGCTAAATTTGACCCCTGTCCTAATTGAGAAAAGGTCTTTAAAGTGAATTAAAGTCTGTTATTTCAACATGTACAAAATGTCGAAACTATGAAGCAACAAAAGTTCGAATAAAGTAGCAGAATTTGATTACACATACAATTATATGACAACTATTCCTTTCATTCTGCTGCTAATCGATCAATATTCCTTCCATGATCATTATATAACCGCCCCGGGAAATACATCTGGCAAAATCAGTGTTAAAGTACTAGGACATTTCTAGGTGTGGCCAACCAAGAGGTGTGATCCAATGTAAACTGGATTGAATTTTGCGCTATGATGTTACAATGACAAAAAAATTCCTTGCATTGGGAATGATTAGACCCGACATCCATTTTCTTGACCCAGTTCAGTGCCCAGTCGCCACTGTAAAACTCCATAGCGATCGATAATTTTCATCTGGAATTTTTGTGATGACAACCTAGGCACAGATCACTCATATATATTTTATGATCAATAAAGGCGCCTATATGACCACATTGACGTACACTTTAGTTATTTTTGTTCCACATAAATTTGTACGCCCCGGGGTAATTAAACTGAATACCTTTGGCTAACAAGAACTGTCTCTGTGAAGTTAACCCACAATCACCTATGCCAACAATGGAGAGAGTGGTGACCAGTGATATAAGCATAAATAATAAAAAATAGTAATTGAGGGAAATGCGTTATGACTAAACGTGGATGAGAACATGTAATTATATATATTCTACGAGTTAAAGAGGCGGGTATTATGACAATTAAATGAAATAGTGCACAAATCTTAGAACAATTTTTTAAGTCATGTTTTCTCCTACAGATAATTTGCCAGGGGACTATGTAGGAGGTAGAACTCGACCCTTCGGCCACACAGGACATCGTGACGTTGTCATCGAGAATGACCCAATGGGCTCACAACCATTTTCTGGGGGGGGGGGGTCGAACCAATTAGGGATCTATTAAGGCAGGGTTTGGTCGCCCCTGATAGAATGGTCATAGACCTAGGAACCCAAAATGACCCCCTATTCACGAACATCGTTGAAGAAGGACGTAGAATAAGATTGGATGGAAGACATCCTCCTATTGGTGGACTAGATTATCACGGTAGAGGATTGAACCTTAGAAGAGCGCACGAAAGTGTTGGCATTGGTGCTGGAAGACAACATGGTGATATAGGTTTAGGAATACTTCCAGGTGATACAGGTGTTGGTCATCCAAGAGCTGGAGGACACAGACATCATAAGGGTGGAGGGGCAGGACGAAGATTTCGACTCGGGAGCTATTCTCGAGATGGTCTAGGAAGAATTGGAGGACAACTTGCACCAGAAGAAACTTGGCGAGATGTTACAGCCAGTCCAGTAGGAACCGATCCAGGTGTTCCTTTGGCAGCCGGTCCAGGAGATCATGTGGGATGGAGTCTAGGTGGACCCTAGAAGGACGCTCGTGAGGTTTCCCAACAAAACCAAACGATGTGGGCATGGCATCAATTCCGGAAGAAGTAGAACACGTGACATTTTTCGTCGCCTCATTCGTGAAGCCCTCGCTAGATTCACGGCTGCCTTATTACTGGAATAGATTCAATGTTATATTTGTACATATTGTACAATATTCTGCCTTTATTTTAGGATTAGAGTCAATTTTTATGATCCCTTGTAGACATGAATAAAAATAACAAGCAACACGTCGCAAAAAAGTTGTTTTTTGTTTTAAATTAGACAAATATTAAGAATAAATACTTTCAAAAACAATTGGAATAATGGAACATTATTTATCTCTGGTAATCAACTGAAAAATGACCGAGTTATGAAGGAAATATCAGTAGTCATAATAGCGCAATAATTTTAATGAAGCTGATTCTTATAAAGATTAGAATATATAGAATAAGAGTAAATTGAGAACACTAGCTATAAGGAACGGTATTGGGCCCCTTCTAAAAAAGGCTGACAATATCGGACCTTACGGAAATGAACATAAACCGTCGACATCTAGAAAGGATGACACTATGGGGCCCAGTTGAAATTTAACATTGGGGAAGGTATGGAATCCAATTAAAATTAACATTACGACAACTTTGGGTCGGTATGGTGCTCTATGGGAAATCTACGTTAAAATGGGTCCAGGCATTATGATGGCCTATGACAATTTTACATGGATGGGCCACTATGAGACAATATGGGAATTTATCATGGATGGGCTTTA
Organism: Margaritifera margaritifera; assembly: GCA_029931535.1. NCBI lineage: Eukaryota > Metazoa > Mollusca > Bivalvia > Unionida > Margaritiferidae > Margaritifera > Margaritifera margaritifera. Next base: position 63,294 of record JAQPZY010001178.1, read on the forward strand.
TGGCATCTTATGGAAATGTAACTTTAACATTGTGGGACACTATAGCACCATATGGAAATTTAACATGATGGACCACTATTGGGCTCTATGGATTTTTGACATTATCCATTTTAAATTCCCATAAGCCCCCATAATATCTTGACCCTTTTTAACATGGATTACCGACACCGCAAAAACTTTGCCGAAATGTTAATTCCATAATGCCCTAAAGTGACCTATCCATGTTAAATTCATGTAGGACCCCATGAAACCTTACCCTTTTTAACATTGATTTCCCAAAGGGCTCACGGCGACCCAAATTAGCCTTAGTGTCCCCAATGCCATATTTCCATAGGGCTCCAGAGTGTCATTATTTCTAGAAGTTAACGGCTAATGTTAGTTTCCAAGGACCCCAAAGTGTCATTATTTTTTGTTAGGGTGCCCCATAGTGACCCTATAAGTACTGAGAATTCCAAGTGGATACAGTACAACCTACGCGAAAAACACATCTATTTCAATGACGTCTTTTATATTTAGCCAAGTGCCGATTTTTTTGGCAGCTGCCAGTCTCTACACTTGTGAGTATCTCTCTCTATTTCGCAAAATAAATACCCTAATGCAGACAACTTTATTCCACTCCTTAGTTGAAGAAAATTTACGCTTAGCAAGCTATATTGAAAGTTTTATAGATATAATCTTCGAAGGATATTTCAATAACGTTCGCTATAATCATTTAACTTTTTTTGTCTTTAAATATTTGTACAAAAAGTTGAGAAACAGCATTACTAATGCCACGCATCTGTCCTCTTATTATAGGCGAATTAACGAAATAAATATGTTGTTCCTTAGGAATTCCGTTCCAAAACTAAAACGACCCCCACCCCACCCGAACCCTTCCCCACCAAAAAAAAAACAAAAACAAAAAAACAAACAAACAACAAACAAATATACAGTCCGGCCATTTATCTGTTCTTTTTTGATACAGCAATCCTACTCCTAAAATATGATCTCCCTGCGGGCTCTGCGATGTAAAAATAGCCTCAATGCGCCCTCTCGTATGTTGCAAGATGCCACTTATGGAGACAGGAGCTGCGGTGGGGCAGTGTTTAGCACAAAAATGGTGCGGGTTCGAATCCTGCCATACGATAAGGCCGGATTGGCTACCGTGATGTATACTTGGGCAAGGCACCGTGATGTATAATTGGGCAAGGCACCGTGATGTATACTTGGGCAAGGCACCGTGATGTATACTTGGGCAAGGCTACCGTAATGTATACTTAGGCAAGGCTACTGTGATGTATACTTGGGCAAGGCTACCGTGATGTATACTTGGGCAAGGCACCGTGATGTATACTTGGGCAAGGCACCGTGATGTATACTTGGGCAAGGCACCGTGATGTATACTTGGGCAAGGCACTTTACTCCAAATACCTCAGCATTAAATAACCTGTTTGTGTTGCTGTGCCGTGAAATACCAACCCAAATAAAAAATATGCATTATGGAAAGAAAATAAAAAGAAAACCGAACGCTCGGACAAATCCGAGGATAAGTATCCAAACTGGTCTGAAAAATGTAAACCTGATAGAACTATCTACGGTACGAGAGATAATTATTCACCTCTAAAACATGTGATTCATAGAAAAGGAATTTTAAAAATATTATCTCGCTCTCTCCATATTTGTTCTTGTAATTATGTAGAAGTGCAAAATTAATTTGATTTGACCTTATTGATCCGGAAACTTGAAAGCTGTATTCCCTGGCATAAAAAAAATGCAAAGTGGGACAATGATATGATATTATTCTGTGTCTCGCTTAAAACTAATGAACAATACTGAAAACTATTTCACACAAATGTACAGCAGAGTCACGAAAAGGGAGAATCCAGCAGGGGTCCCCGTACCTATCACGCAAAAGAGATAACGTAAACAAGTTAGAGTGATTTCCATCATATTGTACGCCTAGCAAATGGAAACAAACCGGAGAAAAGGTCAGTGTTGCACATGCAACTACACACACCCCACCCATCAAAATCAAGGTGTAGAGCATGTGCTTTCGCTGTTCTAGTGTCACAGACAAAAGATTTGTACTTGATCCTAAATATTTTCTACCTCAGAATGTGTACTAGACCCTGTCTAAAACCAAATAATGATTTGAACAGAGGGCATGCTTACAACCTAGGGAAAGAGAGTCTCGTTTTCAAAGATCTCAGCGTCACTGGGCGTAATCAATATTATTTTTAGTCTCCGACACAGGGGTTGTCAAAATTAAACAAGCTGTAGTTGCCCTGGGATAAAAAGATAATGCTCCACCCGCACAATTGACAAAACACTCATAAATGCAATGTGAGAATTTAATGAAAATTGGACGAAAAATGTCGAAGTTATAAAGAGTCGAATATCCTTCCCACTTAGGCAAGCTCTTGTCCAGCCATCCAATTATTTAAAGATTCATATCCAGCTGGCGTTCGAATTGGTTGACGCTCCATTGGACTCTGCGTTATGCGATAAATGATTGACAGATACATCCCTTGGTCGTCAACAGGACGATCTGGGTGATCTTTCATAGCAGGAAAATCATTCTACATCGTTATGAACTACGCTGATCATTATCACCATATTAGTTTAAAACTGGTTTTGGGGAGAAATGATGCTTTTAAACGAGTCCTTGTTTGAATAGTTGTGGGAAGATTCGAATCTTATACAAATACCTTTTATTAAACCAGTTCTCTGATCTTATATTATCCAGCTGCGTTAAAACCAGACTCCTGCGTGACTCGGAGAAATTTACGTCGGCCGAGAGTCTGGTAAAGGTCTGTACAACTGATTATTACCGATAGGTGTCGCTCATTTTCTTTTCTTTTCCTTTCTTTTCACTATCTATATCGTAAAGTAGGTCGACATTTTATTGTTTGCTTTGTGTACAGACGACAAATGTAAAAACACATTATACAAAGAGAAAGCAAAAGCATGAAAAGGAAAAATACATTGTTAACACGAATATCTTGCGATACGTTTCTTCATAGATGTTTAAATACAAAGATTTAATTACATAGATAAACATAACAGATGTCATATATTGCATGAAAGAAGATACACGAGAAGAAAGGGACATGGAGGGGTCCGTATATTATATTATATTATATTATATATATGAGTGTGTATGTATGTATCTTTGTATATATACACACAAATATTTCATCTCAGTGACACGCAATAAATGGCGGAGATTCATACATCAATGACATATTTATACAAAAAAAACAAAAAATCTGATATTAAATCTCAGAGCTGGATTATAAATCAAAAAGGTCTTCCTCTTTCTTTTTAATTTTGTATAATATGCTTTCATTCAGGCCGATAATGTTTTTCTATATCTTTTCTTTGTTTCAGGGGCGCTTCAAGCGTAATAAAAGAAGGAATAGTAGTAGAATATTTATACCTATAGATGTATTGCTTAGCACTCCCCCAAAAAAAACTCCCAAACCCCCCAAAACAATGTGCTAATAAGATCTTCATTCTTGCCAATGATTTCAAAACTAATACTGAGATAATTAAATATGGTCTCCATATTATTTTGCTTGAGAAAATCATTTAATGCCCGCAAAATTCTTGTATAAATATGCATTGCTAGCTTTCAAGAAATGCATGAAACTTTTTATGTCAGTTATTTGTAACCGCATCCATGGAATCCTTTGTTATATTTTGTTATTTTTGTTTACATATTTAAAAAAAAATGTTTTATTTCTTTGAGATTATCAGTTTTCTGGATGGCTAAAACAGTTAATTGCGGTATCAATTTTGTCAAAGCGAAACCTTTTACAAGCATTATATTTCCTAATAACGTAAAATTCCTTAATTTCCATTTTTTCTAACAGGAAAATAATTCTTTTAATTTGGGATAAAAATTAAATTCTTGGGTTAGATCCGAGTTTGAATAAAAAGTGATTCCCAAAGTTTTAACGCTTTAAGCGGTCGAGTGAAATCGTTTGTTAAGAACATATGTTACTTTTGTTTTATTCAAAGATCCAGTTCTCAAAATAGTGGATTTATCATAGTTTAATGACATTCCTGAAATCCTTTTAAAATCCTCAAAAAGGCTTACTACTTTATGAAAAGTTTCTTCTGAGCCATCCATTATAACTGTAACTTCTTCGGCAAATAATGTACTTTTTACTTCATTTTCAAAATATTGATAACTTTTTATTGTTTCTTTCGTACGTAGTGCGTAAAAGCAAAGTTCTCTTGAAAGTACAAATATATATGGGGATAAAATATATCCTTGTCTACTACCTTTGTCTTTTTGGAAGTTTAGTAAAATCCATGCATTGCGAAGAATTGTGAAGTATATATATGGTAACACTAAACAGTTATCGGCCAGGGCGGGGGTTGAGGATGTACCCTCTCACTTTTGAAGTCACTAGCCAATCAAATAAAACTCCACAACTTTCAACATTTATAAATTTTCGTCAGAAAATGGAGAAATAGAATCAGTAAAAAGATTAGCACGGCGAAGCTGATCCTTGTATGATTACTACCTTTAAGGTCACACCATTCCCCTCCCCACAATACATGAAACTACTTAAAGTTAGCGAATTTTAGCTCCATAAAGTAACTACACTGAACAAAATCGGAGATATTTCATCCAATAAGTTGAGACAGTTGCGTCCCAGAGACAATTATAATGAAGAGGACAGTAGACGACAAACGAACCTATTTCCCACAAAATCGATCACTATGAACATTTCCATAAGCACATACAAACAGAACTATAATTGAAAATGTGCATTGTAGTCCAAAACGCCATCTCGAATCCGGCTAACATAAATGTGTATTTCTGCACTTCAATCGTCCCCTTTTACATACAACATGAAATCATGCATTCTTGACACGACAGTAAACAACGACTGGAAAACATGAAGATAAAGTATGGATGTCTCATCAATCTAAAGTGTATCCCATGGCTAATCATATGAAATCGTTTAGTGTTGCGTTAAGAAACATTTGAAGGTTTTTCAGATTCTTCCTGTCCCTACTGCTTGATAATATGATTGATTATGAATAATACGGTGCCTATATTTCCTTGTTGCACGCAATAATAAGCAATATATGGACCCACCTAAAGTATCATTCATGAATTCGTGTATATTTGGATTACACACGTTTGGGAAACCTCCGCTGGATATGGTCACGAAAATATGTGATAAAAAATGCAAAACATAACAATAAACACCATCAAGGTAACCCACTGGATACAAAGTTTCTTATTTAAAAAAATAGATATAGAAAAAATATTTTGTAATATGAACAGTAATGAAAATTTTCCAAGCTGGTATATAGATCTAATTTTGACCCAAAATTGTGAAATATCATACATGTGCACGTTATGAACATTGGTCACGATAACCGTGTGACTAATTGTCATTGGTAACACTGTAATATGAATCTTATAAAAGTGAGGAATAAGTGGTGAAAGTTTCACATTCCTATATATTACCTAACTTATTTTGCCAGGGTGAAAAAGTGTAGAGCTCATACTAAACGTTGCATTTTTCCATAGATCCATGTGTTTCTGATAGGAAAGTTTTAATTCGAGGATATGAGTAAAATATCAATCAATTTCAAGAATGAAATTAAAATCCGAAGAAATAAGCCGTACCATAACAGTATATACATGCATATTAAGGTTAGCTCTAGACAGTCCATTCATTCCAAAAATTAATCTCTTACCAGTTTAGCACAATGTGTTTCTGCACTTGAATCCTCCTCCTGTGATATAACATGAAATTAAATAATCAGGAAGAACATGGATATAAAGTATAGCTGTCTCCTCAATCTAACATTCATCCCATGGCCATTCATACGAAATTGTTTAGTGCTACATATTTATGTTCTGAGCAGGGTGTGTCACAGTCTGATAATTAACAATATTTTTGTGCAGAAGCCAAAATCAATATTCTGCAGTCATTCCAAAACCAAAACAAAAATGAAATTAAAAATTGTGCATGTACATGGTCAGAGTTTTTAGTAATGGGTGCTAACTAAAAGGGTGTAACGATATATCATTTCAGTTCAAATTCTTCCCTATCGGTATTTTAGCCCTAGCTGAATAATTGTACATTAGTTAGACTGGTAATGACGCTATCTTTGTTTATGCAAAACATCACATGGAATTAAGAAATGTCACCATAACCAGTTAAACGCTTGTCTTAGTAAGGGTGAAAGTCAATCATCTGTGAATATAGATTATGTGACCAATAAACACGGAAATAGTGACCTCTGGAATCACTTTGGTTTAAAACGTAATCAGAATGGTGAATCAATCACTGGCAATATGTCGTAGGTATTTCGAAAGTGTAAAACATTTCAGAGGGACTACTAATCTCAGAACACACATGCGTCGCCAACATTCCTCTTTGAATGTTGCTTACAGTTCGTCTACTGTGTTCAGTTCGTCTGCTGTATCCCAACCACTCTTGAAAACTCGGGTTGTAATTCCAATCCATTCTACTGAACAAATTCCAACAATCTCAATCATCCTGCTGCTTCAGTACCAGCTGTTGGAATTTTCAATTGTACCTACTGAAGAGGATTCGCCATTTGTCAGAGATATGAAAAATGCAATTACTAAGGATCTCTCTTCAATGTAATACATACATGCCTCACGTTCAATAATAGAACAAAATTAAATAAGCAATAACATGTGCGAAAGAGCGAAATTTCTCTAACGTGAGTTGAAGCATATCACAGACACTTGATTGAAATATGTCACAGATACATCTTTATGCAAATCTTGGAGATGTCTAAAAGGAATCAACCATTCATCATCTGTAAAAGAAAAAGAAGCCGTACTCATAATTCATGTTATATTTCATATTAATGATTATTCCCATTTATAATAATGTTACATGGTTTGGACTGTAAATAAATAAAGCTGCAATTAACACTGTTGTCAAGGTACAATAAGACTAAAGAGTTTCTGGAGATGACAACTGTTTTAGATTCAAGATTCAAAGCATTGCCTGTTCTTAAAGAGTACTAAAATCTTCAAACGTATAACCGGCTGGTAACAAAAGCTTCCTGTTCATGTGAGTCAAAGCAGCCCGAAGCGATAGTGAAAACTGAACTTGCAGAAGGCCGGGATGCGGAGCCACTATTGCCAGTCTCCAAGCTTATTCAGATCTAGATGGTAACCATCTCAGTCTTCCCTTTCTCTACATAAATTTAGTTATTGCATACCTACTTTTCCGGTCATTTTACACTTGTCATTTATTAAAAAATGCATGGAAACTGGCACAGAATTATAATTTCAGGATGTGCAAATAAGACCCAAACTGTTTTAAAAATAGAATTGTAATGCATTCAATATTTTGCAATTTTAATTTAGAAAAAGCAAAAACAATGGAAACAACAGTTTCAACTCATACGTTCTTTATTATTTTTAGGACAGTCTGGCGACTCCTAAGTCAAAGTGGTGAAAGAAGAGGTTGCTTAGTCAAAAATCTGTTCAGTCAGATCAGGATTTAGTATCACTGCCTGGAGATGTATTCATTGTCAGTGTTGAGACACCCAGATCTGTACAGAAGTAGACTTCAGATAAAGTTGATAAGTACACAAATGAGACTTCAGTAGGACTGCAAGAGAGTTCACTCATGTGGTGGAAGGATAACAGCTACAAATTTCCTATTTTGGCCAATCTGGCCAAATAAATTCTCTGCATCCCAGCTACCTCTGTACCAGTTGGAAGAGTATTCAGTACTGGTGGTGATATCACAACAGCCCAAAGGGCAGCTATTAAGGCAGAACACGTGATTTGGTCGTTGTTTCTAAAGAAGAACATGAAATTCACTTACTATATTTTTTTTAAATTGTGTGATTGCAACAGGGACAACCCAACATCTTTATTCGATTGTTACATTTTTCAGTTTTTGTCACATTTTCTGACGTGATTTTATTTTAATGATTGACTGAAGTTCTTTTGTATGAATTCATAAACAATTTTACCGTGGAGTGCACACTGCACATGACATTTTAAGTCAGTCTTTACATTTGTTGCGTTGCTTTCATAAGTTGATTGCCTTAAGCAACAGCATTTATTCTTCTGCATAGAACAGAGTTTAAAAATGATTCTTCTGCACATGTATGTGGGGACACAGCAGACTTCGGAAATTAAGCAACATCTAGTCAAGTTTCATTTATTTTGTTTTTTATGCTTATTTTCACTTTTTTAGGTTGTTATTTTATACTGTTATTATTGTGTTAATTACAGTTTCAAGTAAATTTTTTCATTACTTATCTATTACCTGCAGGCTCCCTTTTTTCACCTATCATAAGCACCATCCTTCTCATTTTGTTTTCAAATATAAGGAGAAACGCATTTGGTAGAACATGTTGTTTGTTTTAATAAAACTTACAGACTCAGCAAATCTATTTGACAGTTGGCATTAGTACATGGCTTTCAAAATGGTGGCATTGCTAGCAACACTTATCGATGCGTATTGCACTACAGTCATCTATATCGGTATATATTGCAATATGATTTCAGCTGGCATTACTCACCCATTCTAACTATTCTGTCAACCAATCAGAGACTTTACCAGATTTTCGGTAAGCCTTGTTTAGGAGCCTACGATCAGTGGCATAGACCTTTACCATACTAATATTTATCCGACTTTTTCTTTCTCTAGCCGCAAAGTTTTACATGTTTGTACTTTTCATGTAAACATCAATGGCGCACTAGCTCCATGTTTATTTTAGAAAGTATTAGATCCCAGCAGAAAAAAGACCAGATTTTTGTTTTGTTTTAAATAAAATTATCAAAACATCAGTTATTTTTGTTATTATCGTTGATATCCTATTACGAACAAAACTGCTTTTTTCATTGGGAGAGAAAGCAGAGACACAGGTAAGTTGCCATGAAGTTTTGAATTACACACACTGCTGTTAACATAAAAATATTGAGTAATATTCGAATTTTAAGAAAATATGATATTGTACACTCCCCCACCCTCCACCCCCAAAATACATGAATACAATACAAAACAAAAGAATTCTTGTAGTCGAACCATTTTGACCTAAAGTTTTATGTAATCAACGGTGCCGCAAGGTAATTTGTGTGTTGGATGCATACAATATACACCATCACACTTCTTTGGGTTGTTCTTTATTGTTATTTGACAGAAAAAGTTCGTCTCAACGTGTCAATTAACCCCTTCCATTTTGGGTCAATATATTGGTCTCTTAGCACTCATATTTTATTCTTATTTTATATTCATTCGTGTTTTAGTTATTGCTCAGCCCTCGTATGGGAATACTTTCCACGTGTGAACGAAAACATACATGCCTCACGTCAACCCCTATGAATAATATAGCAAGCTACATAATGTATTTTTACAGGCCGTTGTCACGGTTTGCTGCATCTTTCGTTACTGATTTGATTCTAATCTTAAATATGACCGCATAAGAATGTATCATCCAAAAACTGACATTGGCATTCATCCTCAGACGTATATACCTTTTAAATCACTTAAAAATCAACCAAAGACACACGTCTACAATTTGTTGACTGCAATTAAAATTCGACATTCTTTGTTCCACTGAGCTATAATTTTTAGGCGGGCTGAAATTTTATGTTCTAAACAATGCCGCGGTATGTCTGTATATATATATATATATATATATATATATACACACATTTTTTGTTCAAGACCGAAACATTGCAAATCAAATCTTTATAAAACTAGTCCATTCTAAAAAAAACGGCGGAAATTTGTTTTCCCGGTGATGTCTGGTTTTGAGAAGAATATCTGCTCTATTACACATATAACGATATGATCAGATATGATAGTGAGGGTGATGTTAAAACCAAACCATGATAGTTGGGATATAATTTAGCAGGAAGCAAAATCAAAGACCATGGGTCTAATATAGTTTCGGCACTCAGCGGGGTTTTGTTGTCATTTTGACAAATCACTGACGAGGATGAATGACAACTACAAATACAAATTATGTTTACTCCTATTTTATAAAGCAGGTGGAAGTAAATTCAGGTGACGAAAGCACTTTTGGACTGTTACATAAATATAAAGAAAACTGTCCAGTGAGTTTATTGCAATCCAAATAATTGCCAAATCTGAGGTAGGTATCAAGGTCATATTTATAATTTCTATAGAATTTATATAGAAATACCTACACTTTTAACCATTTCTTTCATAATGCCTTTAATTTTGATCTTTTGCCTTAATTTCAATAGCCAAATAAAAGACATTATACACAAAATCTGAAATCTTAGTCTGGAAAGAATGCAGTTAAACACAATGGAATGTAGATAATACGATCTATATGAGTTGTAGAAGTAAAAAAAAATATTTAAATTTTCCAGGAGAAGAAGCAATAATTGTATTTGAAAAATTATGATAATATTGTAAAAGGGGACCTCATACTTTTGTGGGTTTTAAAATTTTGAATACTTCGTGATTAATGAAATGACCAGTATTTTATTTCTCGTACAACCACTTATAGCTTTCGGCCATTCATATACAACACAATATTTATTCTGAACATTCATCGTAATTTGAAAAGAAAGTCTTTTATTTTGAAGCAAAATATATATTCAAAGGAAAAAGTCGATGTGAATAGAATTTTATATACCACGATTTTTAAAATTTTTATTTATATTACTACTATATTTATATTCCTAATAAAGGTGTTCTTTTACCCAGGTTTGATTTTTCACCATCATACATCATTATAGAAAAACATGCAGAGTTTTCATCTGTATCCTAATTGCATCATCAGCAATCAATGGTGAGTCCAATGTTTGTCATGCTACACTCTTTGGTTATCAAAGACAATAGAGCAACTAATCACGACTGGTAGTAGTAGTTCTACTACTACTACTAATAATAATAATAATGATACCAATACTGATAATAATAATATGATGATAGAAAAACAACAAAAGTTAGAATAATTGTATTATACATTGTAATTGAAAAAGAAGAAGAAAACGATGATGATGATAATGACAATAACTATGATGATGATGAGGATGATGATAAGGAGAAAGCGATGTGATGGAAATGAAAAATGAACAGGTATATATATATATATATATATATATATATATATATATATATATATATATATATATATGGTCGAGATGATATAGGGGTTGGTGCTTATAGGCAAGGCGATGGGTGCTGTAACCCGCGAATCTGGGTTCGAATCTCCGAAGGGTATGAATTAAAATTCTCTAACCTGTGTGATAATATTATTTATTCGTATATATATATATATATATATATATATATATATATATATATATATATATATATATATATATATATATAAATCCTATTTACTGTGCATAGTTTACTTCTCTATCGCATGTATTTTACAGCCGCCGCACCAACGAACCCTATTACATCAAACACACATGATACTGTCAAATCACGAATGGAAAATAATGAAAGAAGCCAAGATCTCGTGTTTGGAGTTCAAGGTGGGTAATTTGCGTCTTTATAAACCCCTTAAACTGTTAGTCTGCTACAGCAGTTATTCGGAATATCAGTACATATTAGGTATAAGTTATCCATTGCAATGTCATACAAATAAATTGGTATTATTTGGCTGCGGCTACTCATTCTTTGCATTCCCTACATATCTACTTTTATTATGTTATTGATATAAAATTATATATATCTGTAATATTGTGATATTTCACAGTTGTAAAATATCATGCCATGACCTCACAGAAGGTAGAGGTAACTCGTGGCATACATTTCATACAAAACGAACACCCAAATATTGATAACCTATGTGATTTTGGTAGTATTAGGAAACCTGACGAACATAAGTCACCAGCATATGCAACACAAAAAACTAAGTTTCTGTAAGTTATCTATTTGCGATCATACTATTAGAATATATTAACTGTATTCTTTTATTTTTAACCTTCATGCAAGTGCAAAGAGAAGTGTACAATAATTTACTTATATACATATATATGGCTATGTTAAACAGGTTTGTAATACAAGTGTGAAATGTTTCTATTGCATCCAAACTATAACAAAGTCGGTGTAGTTATTTTTGTATTCTTATATCTGCACAGGTGGCCTGGAGAATCCTAGAAGCCCCATCATAAGAAGCATGCTCTCGGAAGCTGCATTGATTACATCTATGTCGCAAGGGAGCGTTAACCAAAGTCCAGATTCTTCAATACACCCCTACTTTTCCATGGATATTTTGAATGGTGGAAGCTCCGAATTGAATAAATCGGCAGAAACATTGGTATCCGGAAACGTTCGGGCAATTAATTTTTCATTGCTTGGAGTTGAGTCTTTACCGCCAGTTGATTTATCACAAATAAGAGATGGCCAAACATCTCAGCCGCTGTCTTCTTCATTCAGTGGAGATAGAGGATGGCTAGATTCTTTACTTGCTGGGAAACCACTAGATTCATCACTTGTCGGAAGTTCGAGATCATTTATGACCATGGATCCTTTATTTGATGGACTGGGATCATTCCCACGAATGGATTCACCCTTAGCAGGAGACTCAGGATCGTTTCCAGAGATGGATCTTCCTTTTTTTGAAGATCCGGGATCATTTCCAGATATAAATACTTCATCAGCTGGAGATGTTGACTCTTTGTCACGAATGGTTTCATCAAGAAATATGAGTGATGTTACCTTTCTACCGATAGAATCATCAGTGAGAGGAAAAGAACCAAATCAGTTCATGGATGTATCATTTAAAGGAGGAAACAGAGGCAGTTTGACTCATAGTCCTACAATTGATCAGTCTTTAAACCTGTCTTCCGTAGGAGGTCAAACAGATGTACAAGGTGTAGTTCGTAGGTCGGATTTACCGCCCTGGTTTAGACCAGTTTTAACTCTCGGTCCAGCAAATCCTCAGAATCCAGAATCCATCGGAATTTTAGAATCAACAAGCAGCCACACAAGCCACGACTCTCATGCCAAACCACCTATATCTGATGGAAAACCGGAAGCTATTAAGCCACATGTACCTCGACCTATACAAGTGCCAAAAACAACTATAGGTGTACCAAGTTTAAAAGAGTTCGGGAAACTACCATTGATCGGAAATATTCATGAAACAGTTTGGAAAATTAACAAGGGCTCAAATGCACAGCTGGCTATTACTCATGGAAATGAAGCGGACGTAAGAAGTAAGGGTTTAAGTTTGCCAGTTACTGGGGCCAGAGGTCCTTCCTGGTCAGTCCCACTTGTGGGTGCTGTCATCATCCCCGAAGATCCAGTGATTGTTGATAACCCACATTTAAGAGGAGACGTTTCAACAGTCACTGCGGTGATTATTCACTCTGAATCAGCTTTGTCCAACTCTGGTTTAAAGCCTGTGTCCATGTCAGAATTGCTGAGCATATTAAATAGTAAAAGCGACCAGACTGGAAATGCAGGTATCAGTTTCTTTAACTTAGGAACACCTACAAATGATTAAACGCACCAAGAAAAGGAATCACCTGTAGATGCTTTTTAGTGTTCTTATGGTACTCTTAACTCTAAGAAAGGTCGCGATCTTTTGCTCGTGTTCGAATTTATGCAACTTACAAATACTAAAATGGTTCAAACTGGAGCTGCAGGTATAAGGGCCATAAACATAGAAGAACTTCCACTGGATATTCATGTGCAACTAGGTACCGCAAAGACGCTGGGAAATCATGAAAATAAAGTTCTTCGTCATATGATGAGTTTTCATTGACCTCAGTCTCTATGTCTGACTTTCAACCTTAATATGAGGGAGATAGGCAAAATAGGCAAAATTTCCCAAGGGCAATACAAGTCGATGTCTCATTTAACCATATCCACATAACAATGATCCCTCGCGATAAAGCATCTCCATTCTCGTCTCAAATGTCCCCTCCCAGTATAAAGAGCGAAGAACAACTTCTGCCTAATGTTCCACGTTCTTAAAATAGAAACTATAGAAGTAATTATACCAATATTCAAAGCTGATCCGACGTCTAAGAGTCTCATGCTATTCCATATTTAATCCTAAGTGATTTGGACACAATCGTTTTAATCCCATTGATGGTGAACAAAACCAAGACACCATGGAAGGACAACCAAGACCCCAACAATTGTAGAATACACTGATCAAGGTTTACCCAAAGGTTGCTGGAAAACAAATACTTCTGCAGATAGTGTATGTTCCTTACCAAAAACTTCCGTTAACCCCAAAAAGGAGAATCATTTAAAAGTCAGCAGTGGCAGATTTACCTGGAGGTGGGGGTGGGGGTGGGGGTGGAGTGGGTTACCTGAGGTTTGTGGCCCCGGCTGGCCAGCCAGAAATATGTCTTTGCTTGTAAAGTATGCTCTGTGTCCTTTTCTTCGTTCAGACTTCACACCTCGATACAGTACCAAATACAGATTTACAACCTTATCGGTCCAAGTCATCTTTAATCACTTCACATAATTACACATCCATTGAATTATTTCATCCTTCGTGGGATGAAAGATACCCAGCTTCATTATTATACTCCTATAGTTGGTCTCTCACAGCGACTGAGAAAAGAAAGATTAATGAAACTACAATGATAAATAATATACACTAACATGCAGGTAGAGTCTCTACCTGTATTTTGCAAGGCCTTTTTATACTATTAAAGACGATAATTCAAAAAATCATTACTTCAATTGGGAAGCAACAGCACTCCTCCTCGCCCGTTTTATGAAAAACAATATTTCTTTCCAACGTTTACAATATGCTTACATGTACTTCAACATATACTTACATTAATAAATTACTATCGAGGACCTGGCAAAAAGAAGATACTTTTTCAGTTAGATTTGGGAAGAAGTGGGTCAGTGGTGTATAGAATAATACCATCCATGTTGTCCACTTTGTCCTGCAGATACATCAGCCGTTTAACACGTAATGGGTGACCTCCCATCTCAGACAAACACTGAGATAAGAGCTTAACACGTGGATCCTATATTGGAAAAGGTGCAATCCCCTACTGTTTCCAAACAGTTGCACCATTTTACGCATCTGTTGAGTTTTTCAAGTGAAGTCTAGTGAGTGTGAGAGGACTACCAGTGTTTAAAGACTAGTTAAAATATATACGAGAGCTACAATGTCCACAGCGAAAAAGCGACGTCAATATTGATGATGAACATGCATAGGATCATTCATATCTATCTTTGAGAAATAAGAAGAGAGTGTATTATGAAACAGTATAGACGATTGGTATTACCAGACAGTTTGTTGGACTGACTTTCAAATGTGTAAATATCCAATAACTTATAGAGGTATATTTAGATTAATGTATTGCCTGTTTCGTCAAAAGCTATTTAATTTATTGAAACACTGTTCACTTCAAAGAGATCTAGAAAATGCATTTTAGTATTAAGGGGGGACATAAAAACATCTTGTGATCTGAGTACTTTTATGATTCTTCGTTCAATGTGTGAGGTGAAGTTAAAACATTTAAATTTGACAAATACCAAATGTTATGTATTGTATTCATGTTTGGAACACTCACTAGGTGTGTTATTGTTCTGAGTATTTGAAAGTATTCTTATGCCTGTTTTACCAATGTGTCAGGTGAAATCAAAACATCGAAATTTTCCAAATGTTATAACAGTGATGTATATTGTTCAAGTTTGAAATATGCATTAATTGTCTTGGTGCTGTGAAGACTAGAGCATGTATGACTGTTCTTCCAGTGTGGTAGGTAATTTAAAATGGGTGTTCATAAATGTATGCATATTTCTTCATTTTTCCATGATCTTCTCTAATGGTGCGGCAATAGTTATTTTGTGTTAGCTCAATCAGTCTTTTGCAAATTATTTTAACAACTGTCCTCTCCCTCTTCACACACACACACATACACACACACGCATACACACACACATATACATATATATATATATATATATATATATATATATATATATATATATATATATATATACACACACTCGGCTCAACAATAGCATGGAACAAGATCGAAAGAAAGCGCTCGAGGTGCATTGCTATCAAAGTTGAAATTAAAACTCAGCTAAATGCACAAAACCTCAGTATTTCTTTCTAGAAATGCAAGGTATTTACATTACATTATAATTACAAATTGACACTTATATACAAAAATAGAGAAGATAGCGCTTAACCCTGGATCCTACATTGTATCTATGGGTACATAATTATTGGATATATATAGTAGTATAAGAAGACAGTACGACACATTGTATAAGCGGCTGAGCTATTTATCATATTGGTCCCCAACCCACCCAGTCACAATGTTCCTGGATTTGCCACTGGGCAGATAGAGAATTAAGAACAGAATATATACAGGTTAAATTGCAGCAGGGTCAGAGACCTAACGGTAAACAGGTTGGCGTGCCTATTTTGAATGCTCTTTCAAATAAACCGGAACAGAGGAGGCGACATACAAAGATTAAGAATAGTATACAAAATCTCATAAATATGTAAAACAAAATATTTAACTGAAACACAAACACAATCAAAGAAGATAAACCCTTAGAAATACTAGCAACAGGGAAAAAATCGTGTAAACCAAAAACAACATATGAGAAAAGTGGAGACTAAAAATGCGCCCTACCGCATGAAATCTTTATCAATTTCTACTTAATTAGTATATTCATGTTTATGTTTGTTAAAATTTGTTAACGAAAGTTTCTATATAGTAATGCTTATATCAATGAATTTAATCATACACTGCATAAAATTCGGCCCTTTTTTGCTAGAATAACGATATATAAAGTTACTATAGAACTGACTTAAAATATGGTCAGTTGTCTAAATGTCTAAGGCCTGTGTAGTTAATTAGGTCTTATCTGCAGTCACTGCTTACATGTAATTGGTTAGTTCATAGGTGTCGCAGTTAGGTGGGTGGAGTGACGTTAGGTCAATTATAGAAATGTCCTATGTGTTGTTTATTTTTATTCAATGTGTCAGCGATTGATTTTGGAATGTTCCCATACGGGAAAGAACTGCTAATTTACACTCAACAATATCCAGTGAAATTACAAACACTTAACAATATAATGAAAGTGAAAGCGGTGTCTGCAAGTATATGGAATAAAATTGTTTCTATATGACTCTTTTTACTAATCATTTTGTAACGTGTGCTTCCATGGCTTGGACTTGTATATGTGTTATTTCTTGTCTAGGTTTGTGAATATTGTTTAAAGGCTAATCTTCATGTCAACCAAACGTAATTGTTCCATTTGACATGAAGCTACATTGTCTCGATTGTCTCACACATATTAAATCCATTTCTATTAATATATTATTGTTTCAAATTGATTTTTACTCGCTCCCGCTTAATAAAGATACATTTTGTTGGTATGACTACACCTCCACCCACTTGACGACGTATGGCCCAATATCAAACGACAGATACATAAAGATACCGAGGATGGACGTTATTGTTGGATTAATAATTTTTCAAGACTGATGAATGGACATTACAGCAAATGCAAGAGTAAACTAGTTTACTGCAGAAAATGTCTTCGTCGTTTTATACGCGAGGATTTGCTTGTGGAACATGGTCAAGATTGTGCCAATACTGTACGAGTTTCATGCCAGACAAAGATAATAATATCTTAACCTTCAAAAATTTCAGCCACATAACAAAAGTGCCCTTTATTGTTTATGCCGATTTCGAAGCACTTACCGTTCCATTCGAAGGTGCAAATAATAATCCAAATTCTTTTTTCACTAAGTACAAAGATCATATTCCCTGCGGTTATGCTTACAAATTGGTCTGCATCAATGAGGCGCTAAGTAAGCCAGTTCAATTATATAGTGGGGCTGACTGCGGAGAACATTTCATAAAAAGTTTACTGAGCGAAGTCACTAATGTCAGCAATCTTCTTGCATCAAAAATGATTTATACTCCACAAAACAGAGAACACTTTCTGAATTATATACTATGCTGGATTTCTGAAAAGCCAATTGATACAAAGTGCGTGATCATTGTCATTGCATTGGAAAGTATCGCGTGGCTGCTCATGACGAAAGCAGTCTTCATTTGAAAAAGCCAGAATGTATTCCTTTCTTGCTGCTTAATCTTCGTGGCTATGATTCGCATCTTATTGTCAAGCACTTTGGAAAGTTCTCTGAACAAATAACAGTCAGTACCAGTGGCGTACTAAGGGTAAATGGCGCCCTGGGCGACGATGATGGCCCAAAGGACCGGAATACGAGGCCCGAATTTTTATCAGCTGTTTGGCGCCCGCCTCCCAACCCGTTAGTACGCTACTGGTCATTCCCAATAACGTGAAACGCTATATGTCCTTTTTACTTGGACCTCTGCTCTTTATTGACGGCCTTCAATTCTTATATGTTTCCTTCAGGGCCGGATTAAGACCTTTAGAGGCCCTAAGCACTGAAACGATTATGGTGCCCTCCTTATGTAATTCAACGCCCTCCCCGTAATTTCTCTTTTTCTGTGCCTTTTTATTTTATTTTTGTTGTGCCCCTGCTTTGCTGGTGCCCTAAGCATGTGCGTAGTCTGCCTATTGGGTAATCCAGCACTGGTTTCCTTCGATGAACTTCTCAAAAAATACAACCTCTTTTCATTATACAGCAGAAGAATTTCCTGGTGACCAACTTTCTTTTGTAAATCGCAAAGGAATCTATTTCTATGATTACATGTCATGGGCTAAATTTGAAGAAACAAGTCTTCCAGCAAAAGAATCCTTTTACCGCCAACTGAATAATACAGATGTTTCTGATGCAAAGTCTGGACTCCTTTTTACATAAAAAATGGGCGAGTACCATGACCTCTATTTGAAAACAGATGTATTGTTGCTTACAGATGTTTTTGAAAACTCTAGAAATATCTATATGTCCTATTACAAACTAGATTCTGCTTGTCATTATACAAGTCC
Source organism: Margaritifera margaritifera (assembly GCA_029931535.1). Taxonomy (NCBI): domain Eukaryota; kingdom Metazoa; phylum Mollusca; class Bivalvia; order Unionida; family Margaritiferidae; genus Margaritifera; species Margaritifera margaritifera. The sequence continues at coordinate 82,172 of JAQPZY010001178.1, forward strand.
TGGTTTGTCTTGGGATGCCGTACTTAAATTATCAAAACAAGAGTTGGAAATGCTTACTGACATTGACATGTTTCATTTTATCGAAAAAGGTATTCGTGGCGGAATCTCTGTCGTTACTAATAGGCATTCTGTTGCCAACAGCAAGTATCTGACAAATTATAATTCTGCGCAGGAGGCAAAACATATCATTTATTTTGATTCCCATAATCTTTATGGCTGGGCCATGCTGCAAAAGTTTCCAGTAGGTGATTTCTCATGGTTCAATCCAGATCATTTTACAGAAAAATTGTTGCAGAGTGATGATGAGACTGACTACATTCTAGAAGTGGATCTTGCTTATCCAGATCACTTACATGACTTGCATAATGATTACCCTGTCTCGCCAGAAAACATCACCGTGGATGATTCTGTGCCTAAATCCTCATATTTTATAGCTCAAAGAACAATTTTGCGCTGGCAATTTCAGTGTTCCAAAAATCATTCCAAATCTAATGGATAGAACGGGCTATGTGATTCATTATAGCAATCTAAAACAATGTCTGTACTTGCGTTTGCAGCTCATCAGAGTACATCGTGTATTAAAATTCAGACAAAAAAGCCTGGTTGAAAATTTACATCGACTTTAACACAGCAAAGAGAACTAAAGCAGCAAACAAGTTTGAAAAAGATTTCTTTAAGCTCATGAATAATTCAGCTTTGGCAAAACTATGAAAATTATCAGAAAGCGCGTCAATATAGAACTAGTCAATGACAAAAAGCGCCGAGACAAATTGGTGGCGGCACCCACTTTTACAGCCATAAAAATATTTAATGAAAATTTAGTGGCGATTCATAAAAAGAAGGCTTCTTTGACGCTATACTACTGTGGTTTTTTACTACTGTGGTAGTAGCATGTGGTGTAACCTATCTACTGTGGTTTTGCTGTATTAGATCTTTTAAAGTTATATATGAATAACTTCCATTATAAACAAATTAAAGCAAAGTATGGCAACAAAGCCAAATTACTTTTTACTGTTACAGATTCGCTATGCTATAAAATTGTAACTGGGGACGTCAATGAAGATATGTTTGCCGCAAAAAAATTATTTGACTCTTATGATTATCTCGAGAATAGCAAATTTTACGATGCTAGCAACAAAACGACAATAGGCAAGTTCAAAAATGAGGCTTCAAAAACTCACATCGTAGTGTTTGTCGGACTTAGAAGCAATCTGTATTCTATCAAACTTGCTGATGACGACTTCAAAAAGCATGCTAATGGCATTAAAAAAAAAGTGGTCAAAAATGTAATCAAACATACAGACTATTTGGCGGCGTTATCTGGAGAAAAACAATATTCAACCATGAATACCATCATATATAATGACCATATTTTGGAAACTGTAACGCTCAACAGAAGTGGACTCTCTGGCTACGATAACAAAATATGTGTCTTGCATGATGGCGTCAATATGCTAGCATACGAACGTTTCAGAAGCAAAAAAAAAAAAAAAAAAAAAAAAAAAAAAATATAATAAAAAAATACAGACATGCCAGAGATAATAATTAATTTACCATCTCCAATGACAGATATGACAACACCAATGACATATATTTTTACAGAACTAAACATATTTTAACAAATGCAAAACAAAATGAAAACTAAACATTGCGAACAGGTGAATAAGATTTATTTCTTATACCAATATAACAAGAAAGAATAGCTTTACGACTCGGACCCAATGATATTTCAGCTTTAAACATTGATGAAAATAGTTCTCGCTCTCCCGTTTCTAAATTTGTAGCTTCTACAGGACGAGCTGTCTTTTTTGTGCTTGCCAACTCCGCCATGCAGATTAGGAATGAGTTCATGTAAGCATTCAAATATAAATCCATGCGCGCTTAATATCTTTTGACATTTATCTGTGCTAGTATAACAATATAACCATTATTGCTAGGATTTTTTCCTAAATTTTTTTGTCGCAAAACGTGTGTTATATCTCCATTTTCATTCGCTTCATACGGATTGTGGACGGAATGGTCTCTCCAGGCCATTATTAGCAATTTTATCTCTCAAATTAAACATTTATAAGCCATAATTTTTTATATTTTTGTTGTTGTTTATTTTGTTAACCTTTCTTTAAAAGACTAAATATATAGTAGTATATAGGGTAATACGGATTCCGAAAACACATCGCATGGTACCACTGATCCAAGGCGGAGCAAAGCGGGGTCTGAGGCCAGAGTCCATGCATGTGTTTTCGGAATCCGTATTTCCCTATACTACACACACAAACACTGTGATGGCGTCCATATAGGAACTCTGTTGCAAGAGCGGCTCTTTACATTTGATTCAGTGTTCCTGTGTGAGCGCCAATCGTCTTACACCAGTACAGCGGTGGCTGTCCCTCAATGCTCTTCCTAATCCCACGAGGAAAGAGTCGCCAGAACCCATAGATCATATGACACTATCAGGGCCGGTTTAACCGCTAGGCAAACTAGGCGGTCGCCTAAGGCGGCAAAATTGGGGGGGGGGGGGGGGGCAAAAAGCTGAATGAATAAAAAAAAAAAAGAAATATAGCGTAAATAGAAGATACTAAGCGCCTAAAAATAGAAAGAAAAAATTAGAATGAAAGAATAAATGTATAATATTCATTTTCGATAGTTAAGGGGGGGGGCGCAAGGCTGAAGGTTCGCCTAGGGCGCCAAATACCCTTGTGCTGACCCTGAACACTATCACACATACTATGCCAGCATTCATATAGGAACGCTGTTGCATTGAAAGGCGGCTCTTTACCTTGGATACAGTGTTCCTGTATGAACGCCAACCATCGCACACCAGTAGAGAGCTAGCCATCGAGGTGAGTCGGGCATTCATGTCCCATAATCCCAGGAGGAAAGAGTTGCTACAACCCCAGTAGCTATGCTACTAATCAAGTTATAATCTGGACATATTCCAAAGATCTGAAATAACTATTTGATAATAATTCTCTTTCAGGAGCAAAAAATAAAATTTAAAAAAAAAAATAATAATTACATAATTATTACAAGCATACATTTAAAAAACCCACATCCATTCCGACCTATAAATAACGAAAATCAGAACCACAAATTTTCAGATTGTAATTCCCGCCAAAAGTCGAGCTCTCATAGTGCAGTCCTCACTCGGGTTTTACCTCATTAACATATTTTCAATGAATGAAAAAGATGCAACCCAACAACAACGCGTTGTCTATCGAATGAGACTTATAATTTCACCATGACAATTTTTTCTTTTATGTTATTCATCATAGAATACATAAACAATATATTCACAACTAATATTTTCTCTAAAAACTTAGGGATCAGAAGTTGTACACTTTTTACCGCAAGTGAGCACGGTGACACACTTCTAACATGAAATGTTTACATCTTACGTCAGCTTAAGGTATGAAATTACTCCGCGCATTGGAGAGCTAATTTGACTTTATGTTTTTCCTAAAATTTGCAAATGCAGTGTTCAGATCAATTAAGTATTTATTACCTGTTGTACATTTCACGTTGCATTGTCTAAGGATATCTAGCATTGGTTTCCTACTGTGGATTTTTTTCTTCTTCTTGTAGACATAAATAATACATGTGGATGCACTTCGGCTAGCGGGTAATGGGTTGCAAGCATGTACCCATTCACAAGGAAACAGAGATTTTTGACATTTTATTTCGATTTATCCATAGTGTTAGCGTATGCAAGGACTATAGGTAAGTTAAATTTATTTGAAGCCACCATTCATATAAATCGTGATCGTCGGAAATTGCGTGGCAAGTTTCCCTCTAATGTTTCTTTTGTTTCTTTCAGCATCCTTATCGCCAAGTGACCATGATGGCGATGCTGGTAGGTTGTCAGGGGAATTTTTAAAAGATTATCCTAAACAGGCCGAATTATTTATCATCAACAAGACGAAGGATTCCAAATTGGTGTCTATTAAGAAAGTATATGATGATACTCGTGGAATTTTTAATGTCAAACCGTCGGAATTCATACAGCAGTTCTTGCGTGGTACAGGTGGCAACAGAATGAGTACTTACCAGCAACAGGATGCGGAACATAAGAGACGGAAAAGAGCTGTGGCTCAGAAACATCCGGACGTACAAGCCTCTATGGCCATACCAGCAGACTACATAGTTGTCGTGGTAAGAGCTGTTCTTTATTGTATTATATGACACATACATCTTCCTGTCATTTTCACTGCGGTAGCAAGTGGTTAAGCCATTATACTCCTTGGCAGAAGGGTGCTAGTTCTATTTCCACCATCGGATCAGCCCCAATCGGTTATCATGGTGTGACAATGTGCAAGACACTTTGCTTACCTCATCATGATATAATCTAAAAAGTGTTGATGTACTGTTTAATCCCTTTAGAAATTTCAACTCGGGGTTTATTTTTATTGTTTTTTTTATTGTTTGCCCATGTCAGATTCTTTTTGCAAGTTCTACAGAAGATATTCATGAGAATTGTGTGCATTTGACCTGGTTAATATTTGAAATAATTTCATCATTGATGAAAGTCAGAACATCAGAAAACCAAAAGTTATTATTGGAATAAACATTGTTTCTCAAATATTTTGTCAGTTTCCAAAATTAAGCATTGTTTATTAGCACTATATACCAGATTGAAACTGCATCCAAATGAAAATTGCCATGAACTGTTGACATTTTTAAATACACATAAGTCACATGATCATGCCACAACAGGAGATAGTCCATTTCAACCTTTTTGGTGCTTTACATCATTATACAAGAGGCTGCTTTAAACAGTTTGATTTGTGATATCATTTTCATATTGAACCTAAGTAAAATTCTTTTGGAAGAAAAAATTTGTATATTTTACAGCAGTTTGCACAACAACATTTTTTATCATAATAGTATTTCCCCTGGATCTGAAAAAGTCAGTTTGAATACATATTTTGTTGTGTATTGTTGTTATTGTCATTATCATTGTTGTTGTTGTTGTGTTGTAAAATTAGGAAATGTGCAAGTTGAGTAGTTGACTTAAAAAGCTCTAAAAATTCTTGTTTCCACCCAAAAATGTCAGCAGTAGTGAAATCCTTGATAACGTCTTTCTCAGTATTAATTTTCTTTGTTTCATCTTTCCTTCTGGGAGCTGCTGTAGCTCATTTGGTAGAACATTGTACTCATAATCCAGGGTTGCAGATTTGATACCTGCTACACCAGACTGACCGGCTGCCTCAGTGTGTAATTGGGAAAGGCACTTAACTTCCATTTCCTCTGCATGATATACCGGTAGCCAGTAATGTGTTAAAAGTGCCGTTAAAGCCCACAAAAACAAATCATCTTTCCTTTGCAAAAGATGCATGTGGCAGTAGAGATTGGAAAGGAAATTGAATGCATGTTTAATTTCTTGCACAAATTAAAAATCTTACCAATACAGGCATGAGCAAATCCCATAGCCCGACGTCCCGGACTATTCATTTTTGAAGTCGGGCAAGTTAAATTTTCCAATTCGCTGGTCCAGGATAGTGCTTTTTTAAAAAGTCGGGCAAGTCCTTATTTTCGTGCTTTAATCGCTGTATCTACCTATATTTTGGCCAATCATGCTCTTTGGGCATACTGAATACTAGATTCTACCCCTCTTCATGTATACATTTACATTCTGTATAACACATAAATGTGGTCAGTGATAATTTTCGCATATGCACACGTTCTGTTACCACTTGACTGCATATTGAGCTAAGCACCCAAATTATCGGCAAATCAAAACATGTAAAACAAAAGAAAGCCAGTATAATCAATTAGCAGTGTTTTAAGCGACTTTGTTGCATTGTGTTTACTCAAGCCAGATCTGCACGAGTGGCTCACTATGATTTTAATCCAGCGAGTCAGTGTAATTAAATTAATGAACGATACTTTACCGACATCAGTGTTGGTTTCCTTTATGAACTGATTAAATGACAGTAATGATTCTTTAATTTTTAAATTATTATACAGATGATTAACTTCCACGTGCGATATTGCGTTTGAAGCGAAACAATTACACTAATTAATGATCTCTCTCTGTTCGTATTTAAAAGAGAAAATGTATGTTATGATCACTTTAGAAGTAGTTGTCAAGCAAACTAATAGTTACTCTGTGGAATAAATGAGTTTGCTAAATTATTTTCACAAGGAAGGTAATAATGGCGATTCAGAGAAGGAAAATTTTTGTGAAAGTGGAGGGATAAAATGTAAGACTGCTACTGAATGTGCGGTAGCTATTTCTCCAAAGAGACATAAGCAGAACCTTTGAGATGCTTTAGAGCATTTGACTACAGGCACTTTCCTCATGAGAGGGCAGCTCTGTTGAAATATGGGAGGAAGACTTACAGGTTCTTCTTAATCATCTTCAGGGCTTAGCAAATCCCATAGCCCAACGTCCTGGACTATTCATTTTTGAAGTCAGGCAAGTAAAATTTTCTCAGCCCTGCAATATAACAATAATAATCCAGAGATTTCCCTTGATTTTAATAATTGAGAGGCAAGGACTTTAACAATAAAAATCCTGGGAGTCCAAAACCAAATTATGGGGTCCCAGCCCTAGTGTAAGAATTAAATATGTTCCGAGCAATACTTTATGCAATACAACACTTTAACTAAATTTTTTAGATTTTGTGCATAAAATATAGGTTTTTAATGTTGTATTCCACAGAGTGAGATCTTCTGTATTTGCATTGGAGAGTCAGAGGAAGGATCAAAGAAAACTGATCTGTTGAGATTTTTTTTAACAGAACCATTTTGTTGCAAAAGATTGATATTTTGATTAAATGTGTGCTTATTCTGTGAGAGAAGAAAAAAATGGAGAGGGGCAGACACATGTAGACAAACTGTCAGGGCATGTTAGTGTTGTAAATGTGAGAATTGTGATGGTTATATATGACAATTCATTTAATAGATATTTATTACAAAGATAAAAACAGACTGACCTGTGCCTTTTTCTCCCTGAGCAAGTCTCCCTGCCACATCATGTAAATTCAGAAAACTGCAAATTAATACTTCCATAAATGAAAGAGTTTGTCTCTCCACACTGCATACCAGGAATAGAACTTGTATCTCTGACATCATTCTCTTTCTTTCTTATCCAGGGGAATTTATATACCCAATCTGACTTTCCTTTGACCTCTCACAGTCATTTACAGCTCATGTGATTTTTCGTTTCTCCATGCCTCACGCTGTGAGACTTAATCCCCGTCGTGCATGCTTCATGATAACGTCTGCACTGGAGTTGTAAATACTGACAAATCACCACTGCACCTTGGCAGGCACCGGGATTCACAATAGACGTGTACCCTTGGGGTTTTGATACTTGGAATTTAAATGTGACCCATTTCTGATGCATGGAAATTCCAGCCTGTGCGTTTTTTTTTACGCACATAGATTTGGGCTGGAGCACCACTCTTAATTACCCTTGATTCGCCTCTGGCTTAATTTCCTACTGAGTGCACGCTGTCCATAGCAAATTTACTGTATGTGACAGTGATTGACATTTGTTCAACTACTGTTAACGATCACTGAATACATCTGAACTTTGAAGTCACAGTGGCACAGACTATATTTTCTTTTCTGTCTCAATCTCAGAAATAACCTGCCAGTGATGAATTTTCTGACCCTCAGAGTCCAAAGAAACAGGAAGTTTGTGTCATCTCAGAGGAGGAGGAGAGTAAAACTCCTAAAGTTGTTAGAAAATTTAAGGAAGAGTGAAAAGTGAATTTCTGTGGGTTAAAAATGTATTGAAAGATATAAATGGGAGTGATGATATTTGAGCGGTTTAAGGACACTGGAAAATCAAATCTGTTTGCCACTAAGTCAGTTCCAGTCTTCAAAAAAGTGCCAGAAACTTTGATGCAGAAAGGGTTGTTGCCAAGTTTGTTAAGAGTAAAAAAATAGAAGGAAATAATTAATTGACATGTTCTGTTGACAAATGACTTAAGAGTATACAAAGTCACCAATTGTGATGTTCATCATTGATATTGGATTAATAGATAACTTTCATAGTTTATGGGTATATTTTTGCATTTTAAAATGGATTGAGGAGTTAAAAATAGAATATGTTGAAAGTTAAAAATATAATAAAGTATAAAATAATCCTTTTCAGTTTAATATAGACAGTCATTCATAATTAGAAAGAAGCATACAAAAATCAGTAATGACCATGTCAGTCTCACTGTCAGTTTGTCTGTCTCTTACAAAATACTGTTTTTCTTTATTTAACATGAGACGAAAATCTTAAACATCAGTTTGCTCCATAAATAATGAACAATACCAGCTATGAGCTCATGACTGTCAAAAACAAATGACTTGAGATCATTTTTGACTTTGGAGATTTTGATTTTGACTCTTTAGATTTTGGGGTCAAGGGTCAAATGACTTCAGTTTTGAAATCAATTGAGAATGCTGAGACATGCCCTTGGCAACTCCACTGTGGAGGGAGCTGGCTGACTTTATTGATTGACATTCGAATAGCTAAGAAATCAAAGTTAACAAACAGCTGGCCCTACTTGTAACCTGTGCAGCACATGTTTTAACGGTTAATTAACACTGTACAATACAATAATTCTCTTCAATAAACTTTTCTTGTATTTATTTCAGAGGACTGAAAAGATAGAATAGATGGGTATAGTTGTGATCCATGTATTAATCGGAAAATGTTTCCATAATTTTATGAAGGTTTGCACTGCCATAAATATATGCATATTAATTTCATCAGAGTATACTGAATTGCCAAATAATAATGTCTTAATTGTAAGTTAAAATGGTAAAGTGAAAAGAACATGTCTCTGAGCTGTATATTGTTCACATTCTAATAGAAAGTGTTCAGCTATTTTGATATGTCTGCATGTAAAGTACCTATTGTTGGAAAGTTGATTTGAGAATAAATCGGTAAATAAACTACTACATTTGACCTCCATTGGTGTATGCTGGACTTGAGCTACCCAGGACCAATGTCCCCCCTCACTGGGTGCCACGATCAAGGGGGTGCCAAAATTGACATTGCAAGGCACAAAAAGTGTACTTTTGAATGATTTTTGCTTGCATATTATAAAATAAATTATATTTTGAAAATGTTGACCATACATATAGCTTTTTTACATGAACCTTTTGTTAAAATGGGGGAAGGGGGTGCCAAATACAAAGTCCACAGAGGTCACCATTTTGCCTCGTGCCTGCCCGGGGCATACCCAATCATCAGTGTTAGAATACGATGGAGTAATGTATTTCTCCCGGTTCAGGCTGGTACTTTTCCATGTGGAAAATACCAGGACTGTATGATGAGAATTCGTCCTCCCATTAGGGTGAACCAGAAGATTCCAGAACACTGGATCACCCCTGCGACACCCCATAAACACATTGCCCATGCGTACTGCTCTTCATTCTTTTTTCCAGTTGCATGGCTGTAATGTCTACCTTATTTACGTAGAAGATTTGCCTTCGCTTAGTGAGTTAACACATGAAATTACTATATCTCATGTGCATATTCGTCAGAAATGTTTGGATTGTACTTCTGATAAATTTTTTTCACTATAAATTTAAGCTCTCGAGAGTTATTAGCATTTGTCCCCGCACATTGTGTACGGCTTTGCATTTTATTCTTCTTTTTTCCCCTTCACAGGTAATTAGTGATTCTAATTTGGTTGTGCATTTTTCAAGCTATGGTAGGTATTTTGTTAAATTTTCCTTATCCTTGCATACGTTGCGGTCTTTGAACTTGCCTTGATTCATATTATTGTTCATTACAAATCATTGCAATTCACATTACCTATATTGTGAATTGTACTCTCTTTATATTTGTAAAGCAGGTCGCACACCACTTTTTACCTTCATATCGCATGCTTGGTTATCGAACACAGGTTCTTTTTTACTATTAGTTTTGGCTAGTTTTCCTTGATTTGTACCATTTTTTATTAGCAATACAGTAAAACCTGTCATGAGCGATCTCTGCTATGAGCGACCACCTGTTATGAGCGACCACAATCGTAATGCATGGATCGATTTGATTATATAAACGCACTGTCGTGAGTGACCACCTGCAGAACGCGACCAGCGACCACAATTTCTTGGCAAAATATGCATTTCGACACTGCTATGAATGACCGCATCACAAAAACAGAGATAAACACAACAGACCTTTATTTAACCATTTGTAACCACGACCGCTTAGAAGCAAAGACGTTAAAAAGAAAATCAAAAACTTAAAAACAAATTAGGCTGGCTACCGGTTTCTTAAATTGTACAGGTCATGCATGTAGTGTCATATGTTATAGATTGTAAACCAGACTAGAGTACATGCTGAGTGCTCATTTGGAAATACCTCGGCTATTTCTGCGAGACTAAAGTATGATCCATAGGATTTCCCGCGAAGTTGCGTATGGCAGCTGTTCTAAAATAATACTGCTATGAACGACCCTATCGTGAGAACTGAGACAAACACCACTGATGTTTATTTTATCCTTTGTAACAACTACCGCTTCCAAAGTAAAGACTGTTCTAAAAAAAATAAATATAAAAACAAATTAGGCTGGCTACTGGTTTCCTAACTTTTGCAGGTCATGCGTGTAGTTTCCTTTGTTCTTGACTGTAAACCAGACTAAAGTACATGTCGCTAACTGCCATTGTAGTGCCAAAGTCAATATAGCGGTCGCATACATCATTTGTCTTTGGAGTTAATCCGTAATGCCTGGGGTGAATGAGGTCTTTGTCTTTAATACCAGTAGGTGAGAATCGTTTTCCAGATTCGATTGTCATTGTGAAAGACTTGTGTTATTTGTTAGGGTGTTTTTGATGTTACAGTGATTTAAGCCCACACACCAAACTGTCATATGCTCACCTTAGTGTAGCCGGTTACACCCTCTGTTTATAGAGTTAATCCCTTTGTGTCATCGGTGAATAAAGTCTTTGACTTTTGTCTGTAAATAAATTTATTCTGTTTCTGGATAAATTAATTGTGTCTTTTTATTTCATTCATTGGTACATATACATTGTATATGTATTCCATATTTCCCCAAAGCCTGATCAAAACAGCTACAGTCGTTATTACAGTTGATCAGTGATAACATTAACACCTAGCACCTTAATAACAATGGCAGAACCTCCAATGAAAAAGAGACAAATTCTAACATTGGAGGAAAGAATTAATGTAATTGAAAGAAGTGAAAAAAGGGAGACCGATTTGCAACATAGCAGCCACTTGAAACGTCGGTAAAACTCAAATTTAGGGTGTTATAAAATACAAGGAGTCAGTTAGAAACGAACTCATATACTAATACTAGTACATGTACACGTGATCTTCAAATATAAATGTGATTCATGTTTAATTATAGATGTATATCTTTATTACTATTTAAAATTATTTTCAGATTAATGCATGTAATATTTTAACAAGAACTATGAACAAAGAATACAATAAATGTACATGATTGTGCTTATTTTTCCCTCTTTAACAGTGCTGAATTTCGACCTTAGAAACTGGTCTTTTTGTACAAACCTGTTATGAGAGACCACCTGTCTTGAGAGACCGCTTTTTTCTGGCAGAAGGGGCGGTCTCTCATGACAGGTTTTACTGTAGTACCATCTGGTTTTTTGCTAAATTACTTGTCCGTGATTATCTTGTATATTTCTGTACTGAACTTAGCATTGCTTCCTTTTTTGCATTTAAACATTGTGAAAATACCTAGTACAGTGACTTCTCGCTGAAATTATCATATTAGCGTAGACTTAGTCCATGCATTACAATGTGTTTACTTTAGCTGCATAGAAGTTTTTTAGTATAACAATCTTCTTTACAGCTTTCTTTTACAGGAACAATGTTTAAGCAGGGTGTGGGTAGGTGTGGTCACAGGAAATCCCCCTGGGACACACACCCCACTTGCCTATCTTGTACTGGCTGCGAGAGGACAGATGGTTGTCCCTTTTGCAGCCTATGGTCCGACGAGGTCTGGGATCTTGCAGGGTGTAGACGTACCTATAAAGCGAGGAAGAAAGTTCCTTCATTGTCTTCTTCAGAATTTTTTGGGTTCTCCTTGTCTGTGTTTCTCGGGTCTCGGAGAAGGGTTACTGAAGTCTCTTCGGAGACTCTTAGGATTACATGTAGTTGGCCCCCTCCCAAGGGAGGTTATAAATAGGTGAGAGTGAGTCGCACCCTCACATTGTGGAGGAACCTCACTCTCCCCATTCCGTGAGGGCAGAGAGTGAGTCACATCCTTCCGTGCGGAAGGAGCAGAATCCTCTCTTTTCCACAAGGACAGAAAGTGAGTCACACCCCTCCCCTCCATTAGGGGGTAGCAGCACCCTCTACTCACCCACAGCTCGGTGCAGGATTAAAGTGAGTTGCACACACACACACACCCGTAAGGAGAGCAGCACCCTTTCAGTCCCCATGGACCCGTTGTCGGCGACCAATCTTTGCCCGGGTACTGGTCATTAGAGTCCCAACATTACTGGGATACTGGGATAGTGATCATCCAGAGTCCCCCCCCCCCCCCTCTGCGGACTGCTGTTTTATCCCGCAGGATATTGGGAATCAGCTTACAGATGCCAGATTAGGGAAGGGGATCAGATCAGCTCCCCCACTTCCCTATTATACCTCTAAATCCCTGTGGCATATGGGATTTTCCGCCGCAGGGAAGCAATTGACCCTTCCTCTGCATGCAGCCTTGGACTTCTGGACCATAACCACATGGTAGTAAGGTCGTTGCTGCAGGCTGTTGACCTTCTTTCCCCAAATACTGTAGGTGGGTGGAGAGTTGCTCTCACCCACCTACTAGGGACAGTATGTTAGTTCCGTGGGAGGAGTTACCGGTTCAAGTTCCTCTTTTCTTCAAATCTCCCCCGCAACAGGGAGGCATTGGGTCTCATAGTCCTCCCTACCAGGAGAGAGAGTGGGACGTCAATGTCCTTTCTGTCCTCGTCAGTGTGCACAAGTTTGATACAGAACAGGCCAATGTGGTACTATCTCCCTTTGGATTCCCTGCCCCCTCTCATCCATCGTTAAAGGTGGCAGAGGAGGAAGAGAGCTGGGTTTTTTTATAAAGCAGTAAATGAGGTTCGGGTGACTCCAAAATTCTTTCCAGTTTGGAAAATCTTTCTTGGAGAAACTCTCGACCAGATCTTTTGTTGCTTCCTCACTCAGTTATGATTAAGGAGCTCTCATATGTTTAGCAAGGGCCAAGACTTTGCTAGACAACGTAGGGGTGGTCTGACCCCCCCCCATGTTGCGACCCATAATAGCAGCTTCTAGCTGTAAGGTTCATACCCCTTTCTGGCCCATTAAACCGCCCACTTTGGATGCTGAAGTGGCTCAAATGTGCATTTCTTCGGGGACCTGGGCTCGCCTTCTAGTGAAAATAGTTAGAGCAAAAGTCTAGATCACTAGTAACTGTAGCCTCGCATGCTAACCTCTCTTCAACAGCCTCATTCAGCCTGCTGAAGGAGGAATTTCTGTTGCCAACGGCTCTACATTGTTTGTTGGAAGCAGTGGCAAAAACTTCTACGCATGTGTTGCCATGGCCCTGTTAGCAGAGATTCTTCACCTCCACAGCTCTTACTAGAGTACAGTAAGAACCTTCTGAGAACTGCCACCATGGAGGCGGAGACACTCTTCAGAGGGCTCATCCCCTCCATTGCTACTCAGGATTTGACAGACCAACAACACGGTCACTTGCATCCACTCCTGGCTCTTTGAAAACCAGCCAAGAAGTAAAATCATCCTGACCACCCTCAGGGTCCGTCTGCTAAATACTTTAAAGCTGTGCATCTACATTCAAAGCAACAACTCCATTTCAGATCTCCCCTTTGACAATCAGGCCCTAGAAGGGTGCGCCGCAAAGGCCCAGGGAGGAAGTTTACAGGCCCTTCCCCCTTTCCTAAGGACAAGAGTGGACAGCCCTAGGGACTCGCTCCCTCTCCTGCAGAGTATACCTCGTCCATTGGTTCCTGTTGGTGCCAGACTAAACCTCTTTTCAGAGGTGTAACGGTCAATGGCTGGGTCCTTTCTATGTAAAAGATGGCTACCATCTTCGGTTTCAGGATCTCCCTCCTGTAGTAAGGTATATCATGTTCTTCCACCAGTTAAATCTGGTGCACTTGACGAAAGAGGTTCACTCTCTTCAGAAGGGTGCAGTAGAGAGGGTATTAAATGACCAATCTCTGGCCTTCTACTCCCAGATTTTCCTGGTTCCCATGAAAGGGGGAAAGTCCTGTCTAATTATCAACATTTCATCCCTAAACAGATTTCTGCTGGAGGAACCATTCAAGATAGAGACCACATTCTCAGTCTGGAATGCCATAAGACCTGGCGATTGGGCGGTCTCCATCAGTCTTCAGGATGCATACCTTCACATCCCTATCTTTCCTCCACAAAGGAAATACCTCCGGTTTTGCTTGGATGGGGAGGTCTTCCAATTTCGAGCTCTGCCATTCAGACTAGCCTCCGCACACAGCTTTTTCCAGGTCATGGGAGTAGTTGCAGCCTATTTAAGGTCACTAGGTACCCCAATCCTCCAGTATTTTGACAATTGGTTGATCCACAATGATTTGCATGAGTCCATCAGGCTAGATCTGTCTCACTGTGGGTCCATAGTGACCAGACTGGGTCTTCTGCAAAATCAAAACCCCACTCCTACCTGTTTGGAGATGCATCAGATTCAGGGTGGGGCACTCATCTAGAGCCGGACAGACTGATTCTTCAGGGTTCATGGTCCAGGGAAGAATCTACTCCAGATCAACAATTTGGAAATGAGGGCAGTGTTCTTAGCCCTTAAATGGTGGCTTACCTCAGGGGACAAGGAGGTACACATGCACCTTCTCTCTGCTTGGAGGTTTGGAACCTCCTTCGCTTGGCAACTTCAGAAGGAATTACCCTCTGAGTTTGCCACATTCCTGGCAAAAAGAATATTTTGGCAGACAGTCTGTCAAGGAAAGGGAAGATAGTCCTCATGGAATGGTCGCTCCACCAATCCATAGCAGACTTCCTGTTCCAACTTTGGGGGACTCCTTTGGTGGACTTGTTTGCCATCAAGCTAAACAACAAGCTCCCCTTTTCAGTTTTCCCTGTCCATGGGCAGTGGACGTTTTCAACCTGAAGTGGGATTGTCTGTTCTCATACTCCTTCTCACCTTTCAGGATGATCCCACAGGTTCTACACAAAGTCAGGCACTCACTGCTCAGCTCATTTTGGTTGCCCCTATGTGGCCCCAGCGATCGTGGTTCAATGATCTTTTCGATTTGCTGTTTGATCATCCCAGGACCTTGCCTCAGAGGAGTGACCTCCAGTCCACAGATTCTCCACCTTCACACTTGGCTCATTGCAAATGATCTCTCTGCAAAGAAAAGTTTTCAATCAATGTTCCCAAGTGCATCATTAGGTCTAGGAGAAGAAAAATTGTCTAAGGTGTTTGTTGCCAAAGGCCTGGCCATAGGGACACATTCTCACTTGGCAGACTTGATTAGGTATTTCGAGCTGAAAAGACCAGTGTCTCACTCTAATGCCTAAATGGAATCTTTATTATGTCTTGAAATCTCATAATAACCCCCCACCCCCACCCCCCACCCCCAATGAACCTTTGGGTGAAGCTTCCTTTGAGAACCTTTCCCTCAAGTCAGTTTCTTGCTCTCAGCATCATGCCCTATCCACAGTGCAGGGGTGTATCAGGTTCAATGGGAAATTGTGAGTCTGAGTGTTGAAACCATCTCTGATATTCTTGAGCGACAAGATTTCCAAATTAGCCACTGTGGCAGCCGTATTAGATGAAAGATCAGCACCATTTTCATTTAGAACAAACTAGACACCACTAGAAGACTTTTTGTAAAAATGTAGAGTTTTTTTGTGGGGGGAAATTTTAATGATATAATACTTAATCTTTTCAAAATTTAAGTGAAGACATTCATTCAATGTAAAACAAAGGGCGTGGTGACCAGGATGAATCATGCACATTATCGAATGTAGCAGCCTGAAATGTCCTAAAAGGGTGAATAAAAATCACTAACAGCTAGCTATTTTACATGTATTGTATACTGACTGAATACATCATCATAAAACATTGACTGTGCTTGCAGCAGGAGAAATACACCAAATGCTTAAATTTAAGGGACTGACACTCTGTTGTCCAAAAAGAATTTCCACACATATAGCAGGTATCAATTTCATACCTTTACCTGTACAGTGGTAACATTTTATGTGTATTTATCAGTAGCCTGGCTGAGGATACATAGACGAACGCACGTAATGTAGAAAAAATACGAGGTTTTATATTTCTTGGATATCTTTCCACCCCTATCCATGACAAAGCGTACATCAGAAATAACTGCTTAGCTACAATGTACATCCCTGCTGATTTAATACATGTATATGTACCTGTTAGCATATATAGATGCGGAAATTGACATTGTTCTGCATCAAGCGGTAACTTCGAGGTTCTTTCTCAATAAATGATATTTTATAAAAGTGTGTTGTGTACTGGTTATTAATTTGTCAGTTTCCCTTTAACGTCCATTTAAATTCCAAGACCCACCTTGAAGAAATCATTGAAAGCAGTAATACATGTAGAACTCTAAAAGAGATTACAAACGAACGTCGTAATATTTATATCGAACATGTACGATCATGAACAATGGCACATTATGACATGTATGTCATAATTCTTGCCAAAGTATTTTAAAATAAAAAAGATTCACAAGCTATATTATGGAAAGGTTCTTCTGTACTGTTACCCTTAAACTTTGAAAATAACATTGTTTATGAGACAGTACGTCAATTTTGTTAAATGCACGGAATTGTGTACACTGTATTGACTGTTGCGCTCTATCAGTAGCCATTTATGTCATAAACAAGTGAGTTCAATGAGAAAAAAGTTATTTTCTGTCCACACTTTTTTCACGAATCTACATTGCATCACCAGGAACTGGCTGAGGAGTATCATTCTTACTTTGAAGCCAGCCACTATGCCTGTTGCTGTAGCTTCCTGCCTCAAGTCAACAACAGTCCGTCATGACAGTTTATACATGTCATCAGCTAATGTTCAATGTCGCGCTTCGATGTTTCAAAATGTACAGTACAATAACTGTTGAATGAAAATATCACAAAACCACATACTGTACCTTAAAACTAAAAAGATGTTAGTTTGTGAAAAACAAATTTGGAATGAGAAACGCATTTGATGTTAAGTTCTCATATTATCGTCTAAAACTGGTCTCTAGCGTTATATGAAAAACTAAATATAATTATTTCTATATTCCCATTTAGAGACCTACCATTTAACTTAAATTTAGGTGGGGGGGAGTGTACTGGCCTTGTTGCACGTCTAAACTATCTAAAAATCAGAACAAGTGTAGTTGTTTCAAGCTATATCCCCTCTCCTCCATCTCTCTTTCTCTCCCAGCCTACAACCCCCCCCCCCCCACTCCATTGTGTAATAAGCAAATAGAGTAGAAGTCTTAAATGACTTAAATTAGAACAATTCCTAGCAGCTACTGGTCAGTGTCGCGCTTCTATGTTTCAAAATAAACACTGTTGAATAAAACTGTTTCTTGTTATCGCAAAATCAAACGCTTTAAAACTAAGAAGATGTCTCATAATGCCGGCAGATCTGGGTCTATGCAGTTTGTAAGGACTAATCAGTAGAACAAACAACATAGACCCAGATCTGTTGGCGCATTATGCAACAGCAGATCAGGGTCTGTGTTGTTTGCCTTTGGATTCGGCTTATACACTAGTATTTACGGTAACAATTCTAAATACAGTTCATGCTTTTATGGAGCCTTTATAAAAATCAATATGACACATTATATCTGTGTACATAATTTACACAGCCATCTGGTGATGTGTGATGTGCTGTTATCAGGTTCACAGCTGTGAAATTCAATTATAGCTTGATTGTTTTGGAATTTATATGGATAAAACAGGTCAAAGGCAAAACATCTTGCACCTATTTGGTATTATTTATGCAATGAAATTACTTAATGGAGTATTCACAGGTCAATTGAGGTCTTCAATAAAAGGGAAAAATATAATGAACATTTATGTTTTATTTCAAAAGAGTTGCAAATCTTGGTCTATGCAGTTTGTAGGGACTAATCAATAGAACAAACAACTTATACCCTGATCTTTCGATTCCTAAATTGTTTAATTTACTTTGTTTTCATATCTTAATTACACAGAAATGAAGCTTGCGTGCGTTTGTAAGGTAGATTTTAATGATCACTGATTAGTCGAGGGTTAAACAGTGGATTAGGAGATTACTAATATGGCGGTTCTTTTGGAAAATACACATACAGTCGTGGCTCTAATACATGTATGGCTGCGTTTTCTGGTGGATTGACATGTATCAGATAGACAAATAATAGGCAAGTAATGCCTGTTTTTCATTCATTATCCTTCCCGTGGTGTTAGAAAAAATACTTGTTTTACTTAATGGCCGCACATCGTCATATGAGCAAACGGTAACCTAGTTATGACTGGTGTGTGTGCAAAATGTATATTCCACTGTTTGTTTTCTGACACAAATTTAAAGAATTTAATATGTTCTCGGACGACAAAAAAGTAATTATTTTTTTCCGTCCGAAAACATGCCGTAAATACGGTATGCTTGGATGGGAAATATTAGAACTAGAAATTAAAAATACTGGATGCAGATGACGCAGTGTTTACCTTCTATGTATGTGTAGTCCAAATATCTCACCCCTTCACTGAAAATGGACTTTTCCAGGAACCAGAAAATGATCGTGAGCATGACCGTCATTTATATTAGAAACTTTCGTTTGGTCTGAAACACGAGGGAGATTACATTGTTAGGGATCGCCTGCTGATAATCGGGTTAGAAATTATAAATTAATGAATGAAATGACTAAGTTTTGTTCATTTTTTTTATATCTTTCATGCTTTTCATTTTTAAAATGAGAAGGGGGATACAATCTTCGGGGGGGGGGGGTTGCCTTAATAAAAAGTAAAAAAAAGCCACATCTCATGCAGCCAGTAGTGCCGCGGGCTTTAGAATCTAACAGTTAAGTAGTCAGAAAACAAAATTTGGTATTCCCAGGCATGCGGACTACCAATTTGAACACACCTGAATCTGGTGTAGCAGGATTGCTTGAAGGGGCAAGTGACTCTTATTGTGCCAGTTGTGGAAAAATTTGCTCAAGAATAAACTGAATAAAAACAAGCTATGCTGTAGGTGCTCCAGATGCTCTGTGCATGTTTGAAATAATAGTACTTGATCACTGTGAGTAGACTTACTCAAATAGAGTCATGCAAATGAATGTAACCTGAATGAGTCTTGGTCACTTAGCTGTTTTAAGTATTCAAAAAAGTATGATTAAGGTCTTGAATATTAAGAATCGGTCTAGTGTTGTAAGTTTGTTTGGTGATCACAAAATACCACATCAAAGTTTTAAAAATTTGGTTCAAAACTAGGGAGTAAAGTACCCAATTTATTAAATTCTTGTCTAGAGCTTTGTTCCTGTTTATGAAAGTGCAAGAAAACCCATGTTCTACCCAAATCTTCATTGTGCCACCACAACTCCACCCACCCAGCCACATGGCCCAAGTTATATGCACTTGTTGCATGGCCCTGTGTCTTGTGTCTGCAGTCCATTGCCTATCAGTCATCATTTACTTTTTATATACCTGCAATAAGGCAGAGAATATTATCTTAAAGATGTTGTACATCTGTCCATCTGACTGTCTGTCTGTTACAAATTTTATTTCGGCACAATTATCTCTAGTTGTCCACCATCTACAATTACCAGATTTTGTGGATAGCTTGCACTTGGGTCAAGGAAGAGCCCTGTAGATTTTGAGTTCCAAAGTCCAAAGGTCAAGGTCACTGTGACTGCAAGAATAAAAATGGTTTCCATGCAGTAATATTAATAATAATAATAATAATAATAATAATAATAATAATGACTTTATTTAAAGAAGAATCTCATTTGGTCAACTGACCAATCTTCCATGAGGCCTTCTACAATTACATGTATATGTTGTACAAATACATACAGGATTTTTTCAAAGATCAGTAGTGAACCTGTGTAAAACGTTACAGGCGAGTACGTAAAAAACATTGTTTTAAAGAAGAGTAGTACTGAATTACACAAAATCTTACAAATTATTGTTTCTTTTGATGTTTACTAAGAAGCTTCTTAAAATATAGGGAAGAGTCAGCTGACCTTATATAGAGTGGAATGGAATTTCATAGTTTGGCTCCAGAGAAGGCAAAATTCATTTTATAAAACTCTTAAATTGGTTTAGGTAAATATAAATTGTTGTTTGAGATGGATCTTAGTTCATATATATGTACATTTCGCACAAATTAAAAATTACATGGAAGATAATCAGGAGCCAACCCATGTAAGGATTTGTAGACTAGTAAACTGTTTTGAAGCTGAGTTCTCTGTTGAAATGGAAGCCACTTAAGGGTTTTAAAAAGATTTGTTGATGGTGTATCTAATCTACGTTGTATATCACATACCTGGACCAAACCATGTAGATTGCTTGCACATGGGTATGGAAGAAGGTCAAATATCAAGGTCACTGACTGAAAGAAGTAAAAAAAAAAAAATGGTTTCTGCGAAATAACATTAGTTCTACATCACAGAAATGGACCACATTTTGTGGATAGCTTTCACTTGCTGCAAGGAAGAAATGTATCAATTTAGGGGTCAGAAGGTTAAAGGTCAGGGTCACTAACTAACTGAAGAAAAATGGTTTCTGCATAAAAATTTAAGTTATCTACATAGATGAGTATTACACACAGGGCAGATGTACCTTTTATAGTACATTTGTTTTGAATTGTTTTCTATAATAGTTGTAATCAGACTGGTAGGAATTATTATTTCCTAGGACTTGACTGAAAATGTATCTGAGGTGGTTTCCCCAGCAATGGTGTGGCTAGTGCTGTAATGAATATTCAATTAAGAATACTACAGTAAAGCTCATGTGATTTTTCGTTTCTTCACACATCTTGGTTGGGGGTGGAAAGGATTATGGAAAAGTCCCTCCACCATCTCCTTGCATGTCCTGATGGAGTTGCTGCAGCTTCTCGCAGAGAATAGCTGTGTACACCATGCTTTTTCTCAGATAGGCTCAATTCATAATATGGAGAGAGAGAGAGAGAGAGTAGATTGTGAGTGGTCACTGAAAAATGCACTGCAGGACACCGATTAACATCTTTGTGAATGTTGTTATTTTAAGTTAAGTATGATTGGGAAAAGATGTAAAATCAAACTGAGAATAACAGATAAGGAGAGAACAAATAGTGAATGAAAGAATTAAAGTCAGGGCTAAAGGATTGGGTGTGTGTTGTCTCAACATCACAAAAATAGAATATCAAAAACTCTTTCATTATCTGCTAAAAGTCAACTGAAAATACCATTTACCGAATCCTCAAATTTCTGAGAGAGAGAGAGATCTGTAAACAGAATTGTCAAAGACAGAGGATTATATGACTGCTTGTTTTTACTAAAGCTGTATAAAAAACACATGAAACCATCTGGGATATTGGATTGGAATTGTTTGTTTTGTTTGTTTGCAGAATCGACAAATATATATGATTTTAAATGTTTTTGGTTTGGTTTGGAGTTGTACAGCACAGCAACACATGAATTCAAGGCAGGTCATTAATCTTGGAATCATGACAATTTTCCCACATCATTGTTCATTTCAGCAAGAAATTTAATTCAGTTTAATTGTGGACAATAAACAAACTTCCACTGTTAATTACTGGGTTATAATTGGGGATTGAAGTACATGTATGATGCTTCAAGTTTCATGTACTATAAATGACACCTTCCCAAGTCAAAATTGACATATTTGTTGGATGCTAATTCTTGTAAATATTTTATAACCTTGTTGACAGTGGGTACTGCTTTAATTTCTGTAAAATATCTGCTGAAGTCAAGTCTCTCTTAGGAACAGACCAATCAATTTTCTAGGAGGGGGGGGAGCATATATCAGGATTCATTTTGAAAAGCTTGAAAATGGTTGTCTTGCTCTGATTCGTGGGGGGGGGGGGGGAAGACCTTTATACTTCAGTTTAATTGAGAAAAAAATATCTTGTAACGAAAGAGTAAAAAAAAAAATACCCCATTTAGAAAGACAATCCCAGTCTCCATCCCCCCTCCCAAAATTAAATGGTCAGTCCCTTATCATACCACTATACACATCTAGCTGGCTCAAGTCATGCATTCAGCATCATGAATACGTGCAGTTGTTGACGGTGTGTACTGCCATTACTGCTTAGGGACCAATCACGTAGTTTGCATTTCAGTGTAAATTCAGTATTTTCTGTTCTTTTCTTTTTTTTTTTTTTGAATAAGTGGTTGTCATTTGGAATGTAATTGTAAGGGCTCTCAGGGACCCGAGTTTCAGGGTCAGATACGTGTGAAATTCTCAAATGACGCACCCCTTCTCCCTGTAACGAATCCCTAAGAGGCGCCTCATTTTCCCCCAGGATGCTCGTCCCCTTTTTATATTTTGGTCAGCTGTGGCCAATCTGCAGAATAGCTACAGGATAGACTTAAGTAAACAGGCATGAAGCCAGTGTGACTGATTAACAGTAATCCTTATCACTAATTATCTTGTGAAAAGGACTTCCCTCTAAAGGCTACTCTGATGTACTTCAAAGAAATCGACATTCTATTGAGTGTATATGTAAACACCTGTGATTATTTGGCAAATAAATGATGCCCTATTTTGTTGTAATGGCGTTTAAATTAAATTGGTGATGATGTGAATATAAATCATGAAAGTAATCAAAGCTTTCTTAGAGTTTGATTTGCACAATATTGTCAAATCATCAATATGCTATAATAATAATAACTGCTATTTAAGTATCAGTAGAGACTTTTTAAAAGAGTGCAGAAAAATATGTTGACTCATAAATTTGATTATCATTTTTCAGGAAACGGACTTGTGGTGAAAACGACACTAGTGCCAACTTAAGGCAAAAAAAAAAATAGGCGAAAGTTCCATTTGACTAGTGATATTTGAGTATCAGTACCTAAAGCTTGTGTGAATTCATCTTGACAACAGTTCACATCTACAGTGTCAAGCTGTTTACATGTAGGTACATGTACTGAGATTAATTCATCTTTTCTATAGAGCCCACATTATCTCCCTGATTCCTTATGGCCAACTCTTAAGGCATTTCACACTGTTTACTAATCAACATATTTATTTTCAGTTAGTTTCTTGCACATATGCTGCTTGGTATATTTTTTAATTCCATCTTTGTTTCGTTAAATGATGGTAATTTACGTTTATATATATGGTACAATGTGATGTCAGGTGTTTACTCATGTAAGATTCTTTGGTGTGAATGGAGATGCCATTCAACTTGCAGAGAAAACTATACAGCATTCTAAATGATCATTCTTGGGATTGAAACTAATTGTTGATGATTTTATTGTTGTAGTTTATTTTTTGTTTTTAGTGTTGTAGGGGTAAAAAAGGATAAATTTGCATGTACACCACTCCCTCGATAACTTGCACCTGAATAACTCACGAACCCACTTATAATGTGGGGTCAGGCATGGATCCCTTTTTTTTAAACTAGAAAATACCCCAAAATTGGCCCCTATTAATTGAATGTGAAGAAAATCATGATCAAAATTGGTAAATGATACCTTGATATATCACTCGTTTTATCATTGAAAACGGTGGTTAGTACCCAGAAATTGGAATCAACATCATGAAATTCTCAACTTTTAATAAGAGGTCATATATTTTGTTAAATTTTTTTTCCAAACAACATTCTCAGTATACTGTAAATAACAATATTCGACCATATTTCAATCAATGAAAATGTCACTAATGCCTACTGGTGGCAACACTTTAATAAATAAATATCAATTAAATAAGTTTTGAGAAGTGAAATTTGTGTTCTAGTTCTATCTTTTAATTCGATTTCAGTGTAATCATCATAAATGCAATATGCCTACTTGTATTCAAACGTGAAAAATGTTGATTTACCATCACAGCTATGCCTGCAAGTGTTTCTGTGAGAGCCTAGTTAAGTGCTGACTGTGTTTTGATCTCTGACTTGCATAAGTATTTGTTGTGTTGGTACACTCCATTAAAAGAAGAGCTGCTTTGTATTATCACATTAATTAAGTCTCTTGTATTAACTCAAATAAAGGGGGTGGAATAAAAGAAAAGTTAAAAGGCATACAGATTCTACCTGCTTAAGAGCTACATGTAGCAGTCATGGTTGTGTGTCAAGTCATCTCATTTCAATTGACCAATTGAACATTGTTATAAATATTATTATGTAAGTAATATAATTCAACTACCTAATATTAACCTACTCACTCATTCACATATGTGATCAAAGATAGCAAGGCAACCATGCAAAATAAGAACTTGGTGAATAAAAAGCTTTTATTCATAGATAGGGATTATTTATGGAGAAATGAGTTTCAGAGTTTTTACTGAACTTAAAATTCCTGAATTGGCACTCAGAGATTTCCTCAAGGATGAGAAGTTTCACTATTACTTGCAATTAAATCACGGCATCAATATTTAACTAATAGAACATTAAAAAAGAATTTGAGTTTCGATGTTGTTTCGCAAAATAAATGTCCCAAGTTTTTGAAAAAAAGGAATCTTTATTTTGTTATGAATAAACAACAACAAAAAGCAGTGACATAATACACAGTGTTTTCACGGACACATGATGGTTGTTTAAACCTTGGAGTAATGTTTGCTTACGATCTTTCAGAGGTTGGGTATCTTGAAAATAAATGTCATTTATACAAAAAACTTAACAACTCCATTAGAAAAAGCTCTTTATTGATGATTAAACAGCCGTGGTCCCCCCACCCCCACTCCACACTCCCCGGTTTTCTTTATGTCCAGTGGAATGGCATCCCCTTCTTAATTTTGTTGCGGTCCCTCGGTAACTCGCTGCCTCACATATAGTGCGGTCTGTGTTTTTGGACTCTGTTGTGCACGAGTTATCAAGGGAGAGGTGTATTTCCAAGACCCACATTGAAGAAATTATTGAAATCAGTAATACAAATAAAACTTTAAAAGAGATTACAAAACGGATATCGTACTATTTATACTATACTGTATATGTATGATCAGGAATATTGGAACATTAAGACGTGTATGTCATAATTCTTTCTAAAGTTTATTCTACAAGAATAACATAGCATCATATATTAAAATAAAAAAAGATACATGAGCTATGCTATGAAAAGGTTCTTCTGTAGCTTTACCCTTAAACTTTGAAAATAACATTGTTTATCAGAGAGAATGACAACTTTTTTAATGCACAGAGTTGTGTACACTGTATTGACTTATCAGTGGCCATTTATGTCGTGAACAAAGTGATGTAAATTTTAAAAAAGTTACTTTCTGTCCTTACTTTTCGCAAATTTACATGAATTACCAGGCATTGGCTGAGGAGTGACATTCTTACTTTGAAGTCAGCCAATACACCTCTTACCGTAGCTTCCTGCCATGAGTCAACAACAGTCAGTCAGGACAGTTCCTACCAGCTACTGTTCAATGTCGTGCTCTGATGTTTCAAAATGCATATTAACTTGTTGAATGAAAATGTTGTCAAAAAGCCTCACATCTTTAAACCAAACAAATATTAGTTTGTGAAAAACAAATTTGGATTGAGAAATGCATTTGATGTTAAGTTCTCATATTATCGTGTAAAACTGGTCTCTAGCATTATATGAAAAACTAAATATAATTAAGTGTATTTGTTTCAAGCTATATCCCCTCCCCTCCGTCTCTCTCTCCCAGCCTACAACCCCCCCCAACTCCATAGCGTAATAAGTGAATAGAGTAGAAGTCTGAAATGCCTTAAATTATGACAGTTCCTAGCAGCAACTGGTTAATGTCGTGCTTAGTTGTTTCAAAATAAACACTTACTGTTGAATGAAAAATGTTTCTTGTTGTCACAAAACCAAACACTCTAAAACTTAGAAGATATTACTTGTGAAAAACGAATTTAGACAGAAATGCATAGTCGTTAAGTTCTGATATCATGTGAAACTGGTTTCTAGTGGTAAATAAAGCAAACTGTAGACTTAGAAAATGACTGATTATTTGAGAGTATGATCATTTTTAAATGTGCCGAATTCATCTACAGGGTATTGAAGGCTGCTCTTGATCAGTGGCTGTTCATGACATAAATGAAGTGATTTTGTCACTTTGTTGGTGAATCTATCATTAAGCACCAGTCGAGGAGTAACATTTTTACTTTGAAGTCAGCCGCTACGCTTGTTGACAATGGTCAGTCAGGAAGGCGTTGAGCTTCAACGTTATTTTAATAGCAGCAATTACTTATCCTGTCGCTGTTGTTAGCTATCCCATTTTTCATGCCGTTCGATGTGAATACATCCTCCCACAGAGTGGATAAAGGCATTAGTATGACCTTTGCACTCTAGTCTGTGCCTCGTTTAGGTTTGCCTAAATTTGTCATCTTTTTTTCTGACTTTGTCATTTTTTTTTGACGCCATGCTGATTAGACGTTGCCTGAAGACAGCACCAGAGAAAATTGTGCCTGTTACAATTACCGCACTAGCGGTCGCCTTTTACAGTTCATAATAAGTCTATATGGTGTTGCACTATCTGTTCGTTTAAAATTCCGTTTTGTAAACTTTCCCCTTTTTATTAGAACTTAGTTCTTAAGGGGACGCCAAGGCTACCTCTTGTATTACACCCCTTAAAATGGGTGGAAACACTCACCTAATTTACTGATAACAAACAACTGAGGTACGGGTAAGTCTCTGTATTTTTATAAATAACAGCATGCCCTGCCTAACATAGAGAACACGTATACCTATCTCTTAGAAAAGAACGTGACCATTATCGGTAAATTTTTCATGTATATCATATTAAGTTAATGTCCACACCACGAATTATGTGGTCTTTGCAATATGTTCTGCATGTTCACTAAATAAAATTCAGTGAAATATTTTTTTCTTTCATAGGAAAAAAGACCGGTTTATTTCTAACGAGGTCAAATCTGTCATTTACCTTATACATACAGGTACATAGTGCACAGTGGTGTACGTGGTACGTGCTAAATACAACCAACGTAGTAAATACACAGTGGTGTATGCTGTACGCACCAAATACAATCAAGGTGAGTTTAGCGTGAAAAAAAATAAAATAAAAAAATAATAATGTCAGCACAGTCTGTGGGAAAGTGTGGCCACAAGAAGGGGTCTTGGGACACTCACCCAGACTGTATAAAGTGCTCCAAGTGCACACGAAAAAATCGTTGCACACTTTGTGAATCATGACCTTCTGGCACCTGGAATCTAGTTGATTCCAGAAGTACTTATTGAGGACACAGGAATATTCCCTCCATCACATTGTCAGATTTTTCTGGATTCAGTGTTAGGTCTCAGCTTTTGGGACGAACTTCGTTGGAAGCCGGTGAGGCCCCTCTAGAAAGAAAGACTGGACGTTCGAGGAGTAAATCGCTTCCTCCCCACAGGAAGAGAAGATGAACACTTTGCACGTTGAAATCTCACATAGCAAGTCGCTCCCATCTGTTAGGGAGGTTGATCACTGCGACAGCAGGTTGCTCCATCCCGTTAGGGAAGTAGAGCACTGCAACAGTGGGTTGTGCCCTCCCGTTAGGGAGGTTGAGCACTGCAACAGTGGGACGCGCCTTCTTGTTAGGGAAGTTGAGCACCGCATCAGCGGGTCGCGCCATCCCGTTAGGGAAGTAGAGCACCGCAACAGCGGGTTGCGCCTTCCCATTAGGGAAGTAGAGCACCGCTCCCATCACCTTTGGGATAGTGATATATCAGTCAAAGATAATTTCCTCTCTGACTATCACTCATTGGCCTCATGGTATGGGGACAGGGTACGGACTGAGTACCCCCCTTTACTGTCCCATCCTGTGCAGGATTGGGAGTCTGCCCACTGGGCTCAGACTAGGGAAGGGGAACGGATTGGCATCCATCCAACCCTATTATCCCAATGAATCCTTATGGGATGTGGGACCCTCCACCTCAAGGCCCTTGGTCCACTATGCACCCATGGGCTACTGGACCTTACCTTTACAGTTGAGGTGATGCTGTGGCTCGTGTCACGCCATCACCTCCTCACCAGGTGGCTCCAGTGCAGAAGGCTAGAGGTGTCACATCATCCAGGGTAGACAGGTGGTCTGACCTCCCAGCTGGAACTCATACTGAACTACGGGCTGTGGCACAGAGTGCTCCTATGCCCCCTTCACCATCGAGGGACATAGCGATGCCCACCCACTCTCTGACTCAGAGTATACCAGATGACGATGATGTCCTATCTATTCTCGTTGACTCGAATGAGTTTGAGACAGAAACAGCGGCACTGACACCTCGAATACTGGGAACACCGATTCTCCAGTATTTCAATGACTGGCTGATCCACAATATCCAGGTTCACTCCCTTCATCAGGATCTGTTCCGTTCTTGGTCCACTGTAACTCGGTTGGGTCTTTTACCAAACCTCTAGAAGTCGGAACTCATTCAATCACAGGACTTTGTTTACATGGGGATGAACTTCCCGGGTTCCACTGGATCGTGTAGATCGAATCCTGACTCTTCTAGAGGCGCTACGAGCAAAAACATCGTTATCTGCTCGCCATTATCTATCCCTATTGGGAACCTTGATCACTACTGCTGACTTGGTTCCTTTAGGATGTCTCCATATGTGTCCGCTACAGTTCCTCATCCTCGCAAAGTGGAAAACAAGCAAAGATTCTCTATCAACCCCAATCCCACTAGGACGGGACTTTCACCACCACTTGCTGTGGTGGATGAATTGGGACAGATTCCTGTCTGGGGTCCCAATGCATGCTTCCGACCCACACTCTTATCTGTTCGCTGATACCTCAGATTCCAGTTGGAGTGCTCATTTAGAACCAGAGGGCATAATTTTCCAGGGTCTTTGGACTCGAGCCGAATCATCCCTCCACATCAACAACCTAGAAATGAAAGCAGTATTCCTAGTGTTGCAAGGATGCATCAAGAGTAAGGAGTCGCTACATCATGGTCTTCTCAGACAACACGTCCGTCGTAGCATATCTACAACGTCAGGGAGGCACACATGCCCCTTCTCTTTGTGTGGATGTCTGGAACCTCCTCCTGTGGGCAGCCTCAGAGGACATCACAATCCGAGTTCGCCACATTCTGGGCAAGAAGAATGTATTAGCGGACAGACTGTCCAGGACAGGTTGAGCCATCCTCACGGAATGGTCTCTTCACCACTTTGTAACAGAGTCCCTGTTCACACTCTGGGGAAGACCCTTAATGGACCTGTTTGCGACCAGGCTCAACAACAGACTTCCCTTTTACGTTTCTCCCATCCCAGATCAGAGAGCATGGACAGTGGACGCATTCAGCTTCCGGTGGGATCGGCCATTCAAGTACGCCTTCCCACCATTCTGACTGCTACCTCAAGTTCTGCAAAAAGTCTGAACTTCCACTGCGCAGATCATCCTCATCGCTCCACTGTGGCCCCAGCAATTATGTTTCAGTGATCTGATAGACCTGTTGATCGATCGACCCAGGTCTCTTCCTTACCGGAAGGCTCTCCTGTCTCAACACAGGTGATCCCTTCTCCACAACAGCCACACATTTTCCACTTCCACGCTTGGCTCATCTCAGTTTTTGGGCCGGGTTGCCAGATGGAGAATCTTCTGTGATTGGTGCAGTAGGAAACATGTTGATCCAAAGCTGTCCCTCTGTACCTCCCATTGCTGATTTCCTTTTGTTCCTTTTAGAGAAAAAAAGATGTTCAGTATCAGCTTTCAAGGGCTATAGAGCTGCTGTTTCCAACACACTTAAATTCTCTCAGGGCTCAGCAATCCTTTCAGATTCGCATCTTGCTGATCTCACTAAGTACTTTGAGCTGCAGAGACCTGTCTCCCGCTCTCCTATGGCCAGATGAAATCTATCTTGTGTTTTATGGTCCTTAACCAAAATCCCATATGAGCCACTGAGTGAGGCTTCCTTTCAGGACCTCACACTCAAGACTGTGGTTTTACTTGCCTTGGCGTCCGTGAGAAGACAGTGAGATTCATGCATTGTCTATTGACACTGGCTATCTCCGGTTTAATGGGAATTACTATTCCATTTATCTCCTTTGTCAACTGGGATATTTAGCGAAAAATCACTTGCCTTCAGTAGCCCCATCACCTATGGAGATTCCCAGTCTCAGTTGAATCGGTGCTAGAGATGATCAAGATAGGCTTTTATGCCCAGTTAGGGCACTGCGTTTGTATCTAAATGCCTCGAAAAGGAAAAGAAAGGGTAGGAAACGTTTTTTTCTTCCTCATATGGGCTCCGTTAATATTGCAGCCTTCACTATCTGATGGTGGATTGTCACCACAATCAAAAGAACCTATCAGTCTCTTACCGATAGAGACCTCTCTTTTATAAAACTTAAAGCCCATGAGGTTCGAGCCCTCGCTGCCTCATGGGCCTATCTAAATCACTCTTCCTTGGAGGATTTCATGAAGGCAGTATTTTGGTGATCCCAAACTACCTTCTCCTCCTTCTTCCTTCACTTGTTAGCACAACAAAGTGCAGGCATTTTTTCTCTGGGACCCATAGTTGCGGCACAACATGTGGCCCAGAGGGACACCAACAATTGGATCTCTCCCTCAAATGATGAGTACCTTCCATTTTTCTGTTTGTGATCAGTTTAACACATCAGCGTACCCACCTAACTGACAAATTCAGCTGCGCAATAGCGACAGGTAAGATATTGCTGCTAGTAAAATGTAGCTGGGGGGGGGTGGTAAAACTTTCGGTTGCAAGTCCAGCATGCCAACGCCTGAGCCATTGTGGCTCCTCTGGCGTGTAGTGAGAAATAAGAAAAGGTTTTTTAACCTGTCATCACAGTGATGATTTCTTTCTTTTCCTTTTCAGAAACTTGGTGTTCCAGTAAATACCTTGAACCAGTCAAGTGTACTAGCTCTACGAAATGCTTTCGCTGATGAGTTACAGTTACCCATTGAAAATGTGGGCATAGACAAGATTCGGGTAAGGCCAGATCTCTATAATTTCTTCATTCAGCTTTGCTTATACCACATTTCTCTGAAGGTGGGATAAATCCATTTATCACATGATGTTGTCGATATAAACTGATGTCATATATTTAATGTAACGAGTGATAAGCAGTATTGTAAATTGATGTAGCTGTTGTTGATAGGTCAGTTGCTGCCAGTTGACTAATTGCCTGGGCAGATATAAGCACACTTTCTTCTCAGTGTTGCCAATCAGTTTAAATTTAAACATTGATGATCAGTTCATCAGAACCGATCCACCATTGATTTTAATTTGTTTGAGATTTATATATTTTACATGGAAAATGTCATTTTTGCATACTTTGAATGTTGTTCTTTGTTCCTAAGTTCACTAAATTATCACTGTTGTCAGGTTATCTTGCAAAATGTCCAGCTGTCTGGTACTGTTAACAAGAGTTTATATCTGAAATGGTCTGTTATTGATCTAATAAATACGTTGGGTTGCGATGCTGTGAAAACGTAATGTTAAAGATGTGAAAACAAAATATTGCTAAGAATATGGCTTTAATAATGTACAATCGATTATTGAAAATCTGATTTAAATACAGTCATTTTTGTGACCAGTTTTTGATTATTGTGATTAATTGCCACACCACACCTTCTTATTAGCTTATCATTTTCTGTAAATTTAATTTGAATGTGAATGCTTTACCTAGTAAAAACTACTTAGATGATATTGTTTCTAACATTTTTTTGTACAACCTTGAAAAATCCTTGAATTTGACGGCTTACCTTGAAAACTCCTTGAATTTTAAAAAAGTTGGTTCATCCTGGAAAAGTTTTTGAACCTGTTGAAAAACTCCTTGAATTTTCCCCCCAAACTTTGAATTTATTAGAATACAAAATGTTAAAACTTTATATTAAAATATATCACTTTTTAAAATTCAAAATATGTGATATTTATATATTTTCCATAAATAATAAATAAATAAAATTTGATAAAATTGGGTGGTTCAAATGACACATGACATGTGTAGCCACCAGATGGAGAAGCGTCCCTTTACTGTAGTGGAATGAATCATATCTTTTTTTCTTCAACTTTTTTTTTTTTTTTTAGACCATCAATTCATATGTAGCTATCAAAAGCTTGTAATTCCAGACATCTGTGAATTTGAACCTTTGGGAAAAACAAAAAACCATATGAGTAGTTGAAGCTTTGTCTTACGGTTCACTGTTCAATCATTGTGATTAAACAGTTGTATAATCTTGAAATATGTTCAGTATTTTTTTTGGTGACACAATCCCTTTTTTGTGACACGGTTGGAGGTGGAGGTGTGTGTGCTTTATTCATTCAGATAAAAGAGTCATTGAACTATGTTATACAATGGAAGGTACTCTGAAATTACTGATGAAGATGTTAAAAGTGCAGTGATTGAAGTTATTCGTGTCTAGTAAAATCTTTTGCTTCATACGAATTTTAGCTC
The DNA here is from genome assembly GCA_029931535.1 of Margaritifera margaritifera. NCBI lineage: Eukaryota > Metazoa > Mollusca > Bivalvia > Unionida > Margaritiferidae > Margaritifera > Margaritifera margaritifera. The sequence continues at coordinate 114,636 of JAQPZY010001178.1, forward strand.
TGAGCAGGAGAGCTTATGGAATGGCCTGTTGTCCATCATCTGTCCATCCGTTGACTCAAGTTTGTTTTCACTACTCCTCCTAAACTACTTGGAGGATTGTCATGAAACTTTACATACACAAATTCACCCAAAGGTCTAGTTGGTCCTAAATGAAAATCATACTGCTCAGACATCCAATATGGCCATCACAGCAGCCATCTTGAAAATTTTTATATTGATACTCCTCCAGAATGAATGGTTATATCAAAATGGGGTTTTGACTAAAAGACTTCTATGATGTCTGGATGGTCCCAATGAAAATGGTGCTGATCTGACATTTAATATGGCCACCATGGCAGTCATCTTGAAAATCTTTTTATCGCTACTCCTCCTGAACAGAAATTTATATTGAAAATTGTTTCACCAGAAGACTTCTGGTTGGTCCTAAATAAAAATGATTTCACTTGGACATCCAATATGGCCAATATTGTTATTGCTACTCCTTCAGAGCGGATGGTCATATCAACATCGGGGTTTTCACTAAAATACTTCTTATGATGTCTAGTTGATCCTAAATGAAAATGGTGCTGAGGAAAATCTTATCTAGAACAAGTCCGAGTGTGGGAGCGGAAATGACTAACAACCAAATCCTTCACATTGTACTTTCTACAGATGCAAAACAATGGCCGCAGCCACAGGCACTTGTTTCTGTCAGTGAAAAAGGAAATTATTGACAACACCTACTCCCCTTCTACAAATTAACAAGGTGACTATAACGTGCAGTTTGGAAATGCCCCCTTGCCAATTCTGTGCTAATTTTTTTTTTATCCTGTCGCCACATTCAGTTGCTGATTACATATATTAGCATAAAAGAAGACATTTCAAACTCGTTCCCCATGTATGATTTAAGTACTTTGCAGATCATTTAATAGCCATTTTTGCACAAAGTTTCTCTGTTGCTTTGTATCTGTTTGGATTGAGTTTGGATGCCAATACCTCCAGTGTGTCACACATTGAATAAGCTAGTTAGTTTTGATTGGTGGTTATTGATTTACTCTGGACTTAACAAACAATAACCACCAATCAGAATTTAATGTAATATACACCTGAAGTGTGGCCTTCAGATTCAGTCCAAGTAGACAATATGCGAAGCAACAGAGAAACTTTGCATAAAAGGGGTTATTAAATGAGCAGTAAAATACTTAAATCATACAATGGAATTGGTGGGGGGAGGGGCAGATTTTGAACCACATGAGTTAGTCACCTTGTGTTAATCAGTAGAAGGCAAGTGGGTGTTGTCAATAGTTTTTCTTTTTTACTGACGGAAATGAGTGCATGTGCCTGCAACAGCTGTCTCAGATGAATACTCAATTTAAAGAATAAAGAATAAAAAGTCAAACGACTAGTAATTATTCATGACTGCTGAATATTAATATAGGGTAAGTATCATTTTGTATCGATTCTTCACCTCTTGTATTGATATGGAAAAAGTATTGATACATTGATATATCAATTAATTGTTTCACTCCTATTGCTACTCCTCCTGAGTGGACGGCCATATCAACATGGGGGTTTCACTAAAAGACTTCTTATGATGTCTAGTTGGTCCGAAATGAAAATGGTGCTGATCTGACATCCAATATGGCCACCATGGCAGTCATCTTATGATGTCTAGTTGGTCTTAAAACGGTTCCACCTGGACATCCAATATGGCCCCAACAGCAGTCAGCTTGAAAATCTTGTTATTGCTACACCTTCTGAGCGGAAAGTCATATCGACGTGGGGTTTTTACCAGAAGACTTCTTATGTCTTGTTGGTGCTGAATGAAAATGTTTCTACTTGGACATCCAATATAGCTGCCACAGCGGTCATCTTGAAAATCTTATCACTGCTCCTCCTGGAACAATGGTCATATCAACATGGGCTTTACACAGAAAGACTTATGATGTCTAGTTGGTTCTGAATGAAAATGGTGCCAATTTGACATCCAATATGGCCACCATGGCAGCCATCTTGAAAATCTTGTTACTACTACTCCTGGATGGAAAGTGATGTCGGCATGGCGTTTTCGCTGGAAGACTTCTTATGATGTCTAGCTGGTCTTAAATAAAAATTGTGCCAATCTGATATCCAATATGGCCACTACAGTGGCCATTTTTAAAATCTTGTCGCTACTACTCCAAGATGGAAAGTCATACGCAAAATCATACAAATGATTGTTTCTGTAAATGTTGACTAAGAAGCTTCTTAAAACCTAGGGAAGAGTCAGCTGACCTTTTTTAGGGTGGAATGGAATTCCATAGTTTGGCTCCAGAAAAAGCAAAACTCATTTTATAAAATTAAATTTAGATAAAGTGTAATGGCCTTGATTAGGGGTGAAACGATGCATCAATACTTTTGCCATATCGATACACGTATCGATACAAGAGGTGAAGAATCGATACAAAATGATATGTACCCTATATAAGTTACTTTAATCTTCAGCAGTCATAAATAATTATTAGTCATTTGCCTTCTTATTCTTTAAACTGAGAAGCGATAGTGTATCGTATCGTAGGCTGTGTATCGTGAATCATATCGATACACGGCACAGGTGTATCGTTTCACCCTTTATTGTCTTCTAAACTTTGTTCTTTTTTCTAAAAATCAGAACAAGTGTATTTGTTTCAAGCTACATGTATATCCCTTTCTCTGGCAGCCCCCCTCCCAGCTTAATTAGCGAATAGAGTAGAAGTCTTAAATGACTTAAATTTAGACAGTTCTTAGCAGCTACTGGTCAGTGTTATGCGTCGATGTTTCAAAATACACACTTACTGTTGAATGAAAATGTTGCTTGTTGTCACAAAACCAAACACTCTAAAATTAAGAAGATATTAATTTGTGAAAAACTAATTTAGATGGAAAAACGTGATTTCTTTTTCCTTTTGTTTCTTTAAAAGCAGAATCTCTCTCTCATTATAGTTACTATCATTAAACTTTTCATATTTTGTGAAGCACCTAAATTTTCTCAGTATTCTTTGCTCGGAAAATTATCTTCCATACATGTATCTCGCAATACACGTATGTAAGTGCGTTTTAGTGGGCAAGTCTTTAAATATTTTAGATACATTTACTGTTCTGCATCAAGAGGTAACTTCGATGTTCTTTCTCAATAAATGATATTTCATAGAAGTCCTTCTTGTACTGGTTATTAATTTGTCATAGTTTCCCTTTCAAAAGAAACATCAACTTCTGCATGAAAATGTTTTTTGTTGTTTGTGGAAAAAATGAATTTTGGACTTGTAATATATGGACTGAGAAACACAATGATGTTAAGTTGTGATATTTTCATGTAAAATTGGTTTCTAGAGGTATATAAAACAAACCATATACAAATTTTATTCTCCCCATTAATCTTTCAATGCAGTGCATATAATACCAGTCTATCACAGCAGCGCATACATGTAGCTATGAGATGTTTACTAAAGCTCTTTTACACTACAGGCTTTCATTTTTGTTAAAAAAAATGCATCTTTCTTTGTAACAAAATGTATTTATTTTATACATAAAAGAGAGAGAGAGAGAGAAATTATGCGCCGTAACTTTTGATCAACGTTACCAGCAGCTTTTATTGCTAGCTTGGAAACGGGCATTGATCATTAAAAAGTATGCAATTTTGAAATGTCCTGCAATCATCTTCATTTGGAATTCGTCTCCAGAAAACAATTTAGAATTAAAATTTTGATACCACTCATTATTCAAAATAAGTAAATTGAAGCTTAGCAATTCATTTTGTATTTAACAAGAATTTATATAATTAATTGGGTTATTAACCTGCTATTAGTGTGCTTTTCTTATTTTCTTATTAACATATACAACTTTAAGCTTTGGAAATTGAATCGATTGAAAGTTGAGTGAGCCAGCATTACTGCAATAATCAAACTGAATACAGTGACAGTATTCATGACGACCTTAGAATTAATATGAACAGTTCAAAATAAACAGGAAATAATTGTGGTTTACAACCTTTGAATCCAAAACCTCTTCCACCTCCAGTTCGGAGTAGATAAAGAATTTCTATTAGGGATACCTGTTTAAAGCCATTAAAAATATGAAGCCAAGTATTACCGTATGTGCTCGCATATAAAGTCCAGTCCAAATGCAAACAACATAGACCCTGATCTGCTGGCGCATAATGCGCTGGCAGATCAGGGTCTATGTTGTTTGTTCTACTGATTAGTCCTTACAAATTGCATAGACCCTGATCTGCATTCGCATAATGCGCCGGCAGATCAGGGTCTATGTTGTTTGTTCTACTGATTAGTCCTTACAAATTACATAGACCCAGATCTGCTGTCGCAGTGTCAGCTTATACATGAATATACATGTATATAGTAATAGTAATCAATGAAATTAGAGATAGATTTTATAGCCTTGGCAAACATGTGGCTTAGCAATTTCAGGTGATATACAGGGTATTATTGATAGATATGTGTTCAGCTTATACGTAATACACAACAAGGTAAACAACAGAAAGAAAAGTATGAACAAGAAGAAAGCTAAAACAAAACCAATGTACAAGACTGGAGGCTATTTATTGTACGTTAACTCATTAACCCCCGAGCCAAACAGCTAGGTATTCCCCTACAGCATACTTGCAGAGGGATCACCTAGAGCAGTGTTAGCCTTACCAGTAGCTGTATCCCTGAGACTCACTGACAGTACTTGACTTACTGATTTTTACAGAGGGGGCTACATGAAATAAATTAGTTATTTTTGCTTTGTATTCCTTCAATTAAGCTAAAGTTTGGCACAGCTGTTCTCAATAAAATTATGTAGATACATGTAATGGTATAAATTTCATGCAGCATGCAGAAATAAAACTCGTCCATAAAGGCAAAAAAAAAAAAGATTTACTTACCAATTTGCTTCTTTTGTAATTAATAATCCATAAAATTCATTATGAATTCACCCTGAATAATTAAAACCTTCAACACTTGAAATAATTCACAGAAATTCCATTTGTCATCTCTCTTGCAAACTTTAACCTCGTGTGAAAACTGCATATTTTCCTCACACTTTACTTACCTTTCTTCCTAAGAATTCTCCACTAAACATTTAAAAACTAATGAAACAGTTTGAACAAACTCTGAATTATGTACACTCATGCTAACTAAATTCATTTTCCCAAACACAAGCAAGTCTTTATTTACCGATTCTTCAAAAGATCTACATGATATGGTTAATCCACACATAAATGAATATATCTCCATCAGAGTCTGTAAGGTATGTTTCTACTTCCAGTGGCTGATTCTCATCATTTTACATCATTTTCAAATCTAAATAACTCCACTATTTCTGGCGCTAATGAAGTCAAATTTTTTTCCCTTTGTGCTACAATGTTTCCTCTAAAGCTTGAATTTGATTGGTTAAACTGCCTGCATAATTAGGAAATGGTCTGGAATCAACCAATGGTTTGTGCTGCTTTAACTCGTTGTGCAGGATACAGGCCTAGACTAATACTGCTACTCAAACGAGGCGCCCGGGATTCAAGCAAGGTAAACTGCACCACGTTATCGTGGCACATGGGAGATGAGGGAAGCAAATTGTGACGAGTTATTGTGGCGGCAGGGGTTAGTGAGTTAAATGCAATCATATCTACCGCAGATACTCATTACACATCTAAGTTTGCATAATAGTAGGCCTTTCAGTTGAATTGCAAAAGAAGATGATGATATGATGGATGTCCAGGAGAAATTAACTGCTACTGCAATATGGGGGGAAAAAAACATCCCCCCCCCCTCCATCCATCCACACATACTAACTGGACCCACCCTTTTTTCTATGCTGTGTACATGTATATCTTCAGGCAGTTAACCTTGGATTATTATTGCTTTTGATTCAAGTTTGGAGTCCAAAGTTTGTTCATGTGATGTTAAGCTTTTTAAGCTTAGCCCCAACATGTTGAGGTTCGGACATTTACTGTTTTAGTTCCGTTTGTCAGTAGATACTATTTCTCCATAAGATCTGAATAGTCATGGCTCATTTTAGATTGATTTTCTTTCATATGTTTACAAAAGATACCTTGAATAATGTAAAAACATCTTGTCCGCTGATATTTCCTTTGATATTGAGACCCCTTTAAATAATTTAATTTGGAATAACTCTGCTTGTCGTCAGTGTGTTGTTTGTTTATTAAAGAAGACTCTTTGATGCTTCTGGGTTTGACAATAAATGTAAATGAATTTGAAAAGTGTGTTTTCTTTTTTCCATGTCGTTCTTGTGACACTCAGGTTTAAGATTCTGACTCTTAATCTTCAAATTCTTACTCTTGGAGATTTCCCTTCTGTTTCAAATCCTTAGGGGAATCCTCTAGTTTCCAATATTACCACTAGAATGATCAAATTTGTTGTATGTCGCGCTTATAAGATGACCCCTACTCTGCATGAATTGAATTGCAAGAGCTCCTATTGCAAGGCAATTGTCGGCCAGCACGCTTTGTTATGATAATTAGCCTTCCTGCAAAGATCAAAGCAATGCATGTGGATAAGTTATGATATCAATGGATTTTGCAGGTGTGTTATCATATTTCTCCAATTCACTTGTTACTAAGTGCTAATCTGATTAAAAGTATTTTTAAAAATTGTAGAGCTACTGTACAGATCAAGACTTTATGGAAATATATCTTAATCGGGCATATAAAGCATATGAGTCAAGTACAATCAGAGTTCTATTATATAAAAAGCCATCATGGTGTAATATAAATAAGAGGGAGAAGTGAGAAAACACCAAGAGACAGATAATGAGAGAGAGAGAGAGAGAGAGAGAGAGAGAGAGAGAGAGAGAGAGAGAGAGAGAGAGAGAGCAATATTACAAGTCCAAGGAGTATCTAAAGAAAAGTGATCAATGATTTAACTGAAAATGCTTTTTATATGTTTCACTTAATATTTAAGAGTTGCAAATGATTGGAATGTAAAATCAACATAGGTAGCTATCCAGTTCTCTATTCAGTTTCTAATTCGTTCTTAATTTTCCTAACAAATATGCTTAAATTTTTCACTAGTATTTTATTCTTATTTGTATGTAATAATATTTATTAATCAAATTCATTCTAGTGCCCCTAGAGAATTTACTCTCAAAGAGGTAATGGTACTCTCAAAGAGGTAATGGAGTTTATCACCCAAAACAATATTTTGACATTGTTAACATTTCTTTCTTCATATGGAATATAATTCCATCGACCAGTTTCAACAGGTAATTTACGATTTAACATCCTAAATTTCTAGATAGGTAAGTACACTTTTTTTTTAGGGAATTTGATTAAATATTCTTCCAATTGGATTACCCATTTTATAAATTGTAAAATTCCTTTATACATGAACACCACTGTTGATTGCATAGTCCTCTGAGTTTCCCTCTCAAGGGAGATAAATTGGTTATCGAAAAGGCCTATATATGTAGTTATTCAAATAATGAAATGATGCTGATCTAACCACCAAAACAGCTGCATTGGAAGCCATGTTGAAAATCTTATGCAGTGTTAATTTCAGAAATGGAAAATTGGTGCCCAGTCGCCTCTACCAGGTCAAAAAGTGGATTCATTTGGAGAAAAAAAAAACGGGTTGCAAATGCTCTTAACTGTCTCTTAATTATTCAAGAAATTCAAACACAAATCATTATCAAAGGCACTTGCATCATGGATTTACATTTCCGCAAAAAAATATTCACTCTTCCAATTTGACATGCTATGACTCGGTTTTTGTAGAATCAGACTACAGCAAGGTTTTCTTCAATTTCCTTGTCTGCTAAAATAACTGTCCACTGTTCAAGTCACAGTTATTTTTGTTGGCAAGAAAATTGCAGCAAACCATGCAATAATTAATCTGACTCAACTGTGACCGATTCAGAGTATACAGTGCTATAAAAATTAATATTTATTGCATAAATTAATAACTTCATGACCCGAGCACTTGTGATCATTATTCGTCTCTCCTGTCACAAGCCTTCTGTACTGAGATTTGTATTCCTCATGCTCCAATTACCATTTCCTGCCAATATGGCCACCACAGGAGCCATCTTGAAAATCTTGTTATTGTTACTCCTGCAGAATGGAAAGTGATATCAGTATGTGGTTTTTCACCGGAAGACTTCTTATGGTGTCTAGTTGGTCTTAAGTGAAAATTGTGCCAATCTGACATTTAGTATGGCCACCATTGCAGCCATCTTGAAAATCTTGTTATCGCTACTCCTTCTAAACAGATAAACAGAAATCATATCGACATGGGGTTTTCACCAGAAGACTAAGTATGATATTTAGTTGGTTCTATATGAAAATGTTGCTGATCTGTCTTCAAATCCATCTTGAAAATCTTGTTATCACTACTTTTCCTAAATGAAAAGTCATATTGACATTGGGTGTTTTCACCAGAAAACTTCTTATGCTGTCTAGTCAGTCCTCAATGAAAATGATGCTGATCTGGCCATGGTGGCCATCTTGAAAATCTTGTTATGACTTCCGGAAGAATTGATGGTCATGTTGACATAGGGTTTTCACCAAAAGACTTCTTATGATATCTGTTTGGTCCTAATGCAAATGGTGCCACATATCAAATATGGGTGTCATGATGGTCATTTTTGAAAATCTTTTTTATTGCTACTCCTAAATGGATTGTCATATTTGCATGGGGTTTTCACCAAAAGTCTTCTAATGATGTCTACTTTGTCCTGAATGAAAATGATGCCAATCTTACATCCAATATGACCGTCACAGTGACTAATTAAAAAATGTTATGACTCAAGGAATCAGAGATGGTTTCAGTACTCGGCAGTTAAAAAAAGAAATAATTTTATCTTAAATTCCTGGAAATTCTTTTTGGACAGTAGAGCATTAGTTCCTTTGAGGGACTCTTATTTTGCTTGCATTTATTTTAGTACACCTGTCCAACAGAAATGAACAGTGTTTGAAAGCTGAATTAAAATTTTCGTATTATAAATATTATGCTGAAAGAGCTTACCATGAACTCGAGCCCCAAACTATTATTCCATTGTCCCAAGGAACCCTCAGGATTCCAGATGACATAGGTCATTTGACTGGTCAGTGCATATTGTCCAAGGATAGTGGTCAGTATTAGTGAAGGTGACTATATATAATTTTGATTTTATGTTTTACTTTATATTATTTTGTGGATTATATTGTATCAACATTTTGTGTATTGAATAATTGATTGGATTGAATGGGTTTAATGCCTGGGTGCACATGTTCTTAACCTGCAACCACAAACTTGATCGACTTTCACTAACCTGTGGGTTGTGGTGAGTTGTCAAGATGACTGAAAACTTGTTTGCCATGACAAAGGGCTTCCCTTCAGGGGAGCAAAAAAAACACACTAGAATGAAAATTTACAGTGTAAGCTCTGCTTCCATTGTAGGGGACAAGGTTTCAAAAGTTTCAGGATATTCTTGCCTACAAGTCTTGAGAATTCTCTCTCTCTCTCTCTTATTCATTTTGGATTCATATTTAATTAGCCTCTACAGGGTGTCCACAACTGCAAATGTTTTGGAAACGGCAGATTCTTCGCCTCATCTGCAGATTTGCTGTGAATTCAGCAATTTTGCACATTTGATTTAGCTACATATATTTATGGAATTTTCTGTACACTTTCCATGAATGCATACAAAAATTTTAAATGCTGAAACCAGTTTCAGTGATTTACACTGATGATAAATTACATCAAAATAAGGATGTATATATGAATGACTTCAGTATGAAATCTGTGCATACAAGTCAGTTATCTACAAAACTCTTGATCAGAATATTGTTTGGCCTTGATAACTTTGATAATTTCTTCGATACTACATTGTTTTATAAATACATGTTTTCGTTGGTAAACTGTTGCATGATTACTGGTTCATACAGGCACAAGTGACCTAATAAAATATGCCAATTGCCAGGGAGTCAAATACATGCAGGGATGAATAAACAGAGTTGATAAGAAAGAAAAAAAAATGCTCCTGATGTGATGTCGCGATAAAAAATGTTTGTAAGCAGATAACATGCGTGTGAACATGTACATGTAGACTGACAGTACTGTGCTTTATTCGTGGACATCAGATAGCAAATTAATGTATGAACCAATGCATTCTTTGAAAATGTAAAGCAAAACTAGCTACAGCAAAATCAACTACATATAAACGACAACTTTATATGCACGAACACTTTATTAACATACATTTTACCCTATATTTCACTGTTTTTCAATGAACAAAGTTAAAGGTCTTGACTTGGGTTGTAATCTTTGATGGCTGAGCATGATAACACAAAGAAATATGAATGGAGTTTTATCAAACCCACTTTTATAACAGTAATACAGTATTTCATACTACAGTGAAACCCCGCTTTAACGTGCCCTGCTATAACGCGAATTCTGATATAACGCGATCATGGCATGGCTCCCAAAATTTCATATATTCATTCGCACATGAAATTTTTTTTTCTCCAAAGTACGAGAAATAGTGTATAAAATGTGTATATTACAGTATCATTTTGGAGAAGAGATCGCATATGAATTCGAGTATAATACATTTGTGGCGTGGTTCATGAAATTTTATATACATGTACATGTATTTTTCTCGTACATGGAAAAAAAATATTTTTCTTAAGTACGATAAATAGTGTATAAAAAGTTTATTATCATATTGGGAAAGAGATCACGTATGAATTTGATCGTGGCGTGGCTTCTGAAATTTAACAATTTCACCAATTTCTTGAAGTGTTATGCTAAAATAAACATTATCGGAAATGTTACTTATTACTGATTCATGAGTAAAGCCAGTAAATCTTCTATGTGTTTGTCTTTAATTCATTCTGTATACAATCATTGCTCAAACAATAGCCGACATGTTTTTCTTCTTTAACTGCATACACAACCGAGCATCAGACAATGTGGTGGTTGATCAAAGATTGTCATATGTGGGTGCTTATGCAGAGACTGAGCTTGGGCGGCAAGATCACAGGGAGTTCAAATAACCACTCTCTCTTACTTGGCACTGAACAAGTATCAAACTCGTGGCTCAATCAAAGGGTTGTCATGTGGGAAAACAAAGACGGATCGATATCAGATAGTAAACGGTGTTGATACCCTATTCATGCTATACATTAGATGTGTATACGTTGTTCTCTGAATAAAGTAAAATATAGTAAAAAAAAACCTGCAATAACGCGCCCCCGCTTTTTCTGCGATCGAATTTTATGGACCCCAAATATCGCGTTATAGTGGTTTTTCACTGTATTGCATTGCTTTCCTTTTATAACAGTTATACAGTATTTCATACTAGGGGTGAAACGATACACCTGTGCCACGTATCGATATGATTAACGATACACAGCCAACGATACGATACATTATCTATTCTCAGTTTAAAGAATAAGAAGGCAAATGACTAATAATTATTCATGACTGCTGAAGATTAAAGTAACTTATATAGGGTAGATATCGTTTTGTATCGATTCTTCACCTCTTGTATCGATACGTGTATCGATATGGCAAAAGTATCGATGCATCGATATATCGATGAATCGTTTCACCCCTATTTCTTACTATTGCATTGCTTTCCTTTTCTGGGATTCTTAGTCATCAATCCAAGGTAATTATTTCCTTCTCAAATTTGTATCGGAGTGCCATAATTGAAAAGAACATGATCCCAGCCTGACTCATTACTCACAGCCAACATACGGAATACTTTCCTCTTTTTTCCTTGGACATGTTCTATAATACTCATCAAAATTCGCCATTGTTTTTGTCTTTAAACATCATTTTGGCATGTCACATACCGGTACCTTTTGTATCAATTGAGTGTTAATCTCAATCCTTGCTTTTGTTTTTTAGTGTTATCTGTGGGTTTTTTTTTTAAATTTGAAGAGTTTTTGTGCCTTACTTAGCAACTGGTGCTTCAATAAATTGTATCCCTCTGTATAGTTCTGGTGCTAGGGTAGATACTGTCTACCCTTTTTTGGTTCAGTATTTTTTTGTTTTGTGTGAAGTTTTCTCTTTCAGTGCTTATGTCACTGTGTGTGGGCATATGAAGACCCTGTGGGACATACCCCACCTGCTTATCGTGCACTACGCTTGCATGCACGTATGGATGTCCATTTTGTTGTCTCTGGACTGACCAGGTGTGGGGCTTCACAGAAAGGCATCGCACATACAGAGGGAGGAAGAAGGGCTCCACTTCCTCCTCTTCATCAATTGATGACCCCCTCCATTCCCAGGAGAGGTCTGGATCTCTTCCTGTATTGGAAAAGACAACTGCCATTGTAGGGCAGAAAATGACCAGACTCCAGCTTTCTATTCCCAGACCTTCTGGTGTCAAAAAAATGCTAAACGTTTCAGCTCATCATTTTTCCTTTCTGTCTTAAACAGATTTCTTTGGGGAAAACTGCTTCAAGATGGAGACTACCCCCTGTGATAAGGCCGACTGTGACTGGGCAGTCTCCATTGATTTTTAGAATGCGTACCTTCACATCTCCATCTTCTTGCCAGACAGAAAATACCTCCAGTTTTGTTTCAACTAGGAGGTATTTCAATTTCGAGCTCTTCCATTTGGCCTCACCTCTGTCTCCAGAGCCTCTACCAAGGTGATGGGGGTAGTTGCAACCCACTTGAGGTCTTTAGGGATCCCATTTCTCCAGTATTTCGACGACTGGTTGATGCACAGATTCTCTTCTGAAGGACCTGTCCCTCTGTTGGTCAGTGGTAACTCGTCTCAGTCTTATCGCCAACCTAGAGAAGTAAGATCTCATCCCTTCTCAGGACTTCATATATATGGGGATGAATTTCCTCACCAGCCTAGGGAGGGTTTATGTTCCTCCGGACAGAATCGACCAAATCTGTTCCTCATAATAGCTCTTCTAGCCATGACCTTGTTGTCAGCTCGCCTTTACCTGTCTCTCCTGGGAACTCTGAACTTAGCTATGGACTTAGTTCCCCTGGGGAGACATTACTTGCGCCCTTCCCAGTTATTGCTTCTAGCGCACTGGAGACTGCAAAAGGACCTTCTATCAGCTCAGATCCCCCTGAAATCTGACTTTCACCACCACCTGCTAAATTGGGACAGGTTTCTGACTGGAGACCCAATTCACTGTTTACACATCTGATTACTTTGGCTTGACATGAATGGTTGTTAAACTAAATTTGATTGGCATATTGGGCCCTGGAACATGCTTTGTCGAGGTTGAACCTTGCATTCATAAAGGAAGTTTTACAAATGCGTGTTTAAAGTAAAGGCTCCTAGAAAATCCCAAATGGCTGACTCCCAACATGGTTCATCTTCAGATGAACGATTTAGTTCGGCAAATACCGGCTGATGATAGCAATGATGACAATGATTTTTAAAGTTTTGAAATACATGTATATGAAATTATTCTAGCCCGGAAAGTGTTGCTGGAAATACCAGTGAGTAATTTTGAACCTGGAAATGGTGTTGAATACTGTGCGAGTACGATGTACATGCTGGATAGACAAAAACAGACGGCATGCTGGTCAACCCCCTGTTAAGTGGTATTTCTAAATTAAATTTTGAAAAGGCAGAATACCAAGATTAATTAAAATACAGGCAATTAAAAATAGAGTGCAGTTTTTTTTTTTTTTCTCAAACAATTCTGCCTTCAGGGATCTTGTGCTACAAAACTACATGTATATAGCACTCTAAGGGTTAAGATAAATTGAATAAATAAGAATCTAAAAAGAAATTAAAAAGTAAGGATATTTATTTTTGATCAAAATACCTCTGTCTGAACAAGCTGACTAAGGCATTGGTGGACTTAAAACCCTAATACAAAATTGTGGAACAGATAAGAAATCTGGCATAGTAGTCAGCAAAGCACTGATTGAAGAAAATGAAACTTTGGCAGAGCTCTTGTTAGTGAAAAATATTATTTTGGAGCAGAGATATACAAGAGGCAATACCTATGAGCTGTTGAAAATTGTACATAACAACCATCAAGAACAGTTTTCTGGCTTGTTCAAGCTACATGTAGCTATGCATATGTGATAGAGAGTTCTCAGCACAGAACAATATTTATATACAGATAAGGAACAAATTAATCTCAGAAATGATCAACAGATTAATGCTTATACAACTAGAGGAGACATGTTTTAAAGATTTTGATTCAATAGAGCTCTAACAAAGTGGAGCAGGAAGAAAGAAAGAGACAGATATGTATGTGTTAGGTAAATATTGAACTGGCGGTTTCATCCTCCCCCTAATTTTTTCTCTACTCCCCCCTTATTTTAGTGACAAGGGGGGAGCTCCCCCCTTTAGATAAAATACTGGCAGCATCTCTGAGGTTGCCAACTGCATCGTTCAGGCTAGGAGGGAATCTACTTATAAAAGTTTATGATGCAAAATGGAAATTCTTCTGTAATTGGTGCAGTAGAAAAAACTTTAATCCTAGCTGTCAACCTTTAAATGCATTTTCAGATTTTCTTCTCTTCCTTTCCAAGGAAAGAAAATGTTCTTTCCCCACTATTAAGGGATATAGGGCAGCCCTTTCTAATACTCAAGTTCTCAAGGGGTTCTGCATTTGGGTCAGACCCTCATCGTTATGATCTCGGGTATTTGGAGCTTTAGAGACTGGTATCTTGCTCACTAATGCCCAGATGGAATCTTTCATGCGCTCATTGGGTGTTGTCAAAACCCACCTATGAACCTTAAAAATTAGTTTTACCCAACAAAAACCTACAGTTTGTTGATATATTTGAAGAATGCTTTGAATAATGCCAGTTCATTAACTTGGATTTTTCCAAACAATATGAAATATGAATTTAACCATAGTAACTAAGACAGTATCTGAGACTAGTTCATCGTCTTCTATCCATGATGTCAGGTTAAAGGTCAAATGCCATGACAAAGAATTTTGTACTGCACTTACCTTGTGAACATGTTAACTCAAATATATAAAAAAATATTTTTGTTGCCAAAATTAATATGTTGGAGTTTTTTCAAGAATATCTGAGATGGTTTCAATACTCAAAAGTTAGAAAGAATAAAAAGACCATTGTTTTGGTGTTTTATGACATATGAACATATGAATTATTTAGGCCTGAGGCAATTGGCCTATAGAGATCTGGCCTTATCCGAATCTTGTCTATGCTCACATTTTCAGTGGGTAAATGTAACTCATCTGGGAAAGCATTTCATAGAACTAGTACACTTGACTGGTTCAAGGTATTTACTGGAATGTCAAGTTTGTGAAAAGTGCCTTGCCCAAATACACACCATGATAGCCGATCCAGACTGATCAAGTGGTCAGATTTTAACCTGCACCCTTTTGGTTGCAAGTCCAGCATGCTACACTACACCAATGCAACTCCCGTCTCCATTAGTTGCCTCTTACGACATATGGGGGGGTCACATCTATCTTATTTGACATCTTTGAGCCTGTAAAAGGACACAAGAAATGGACTTGTTGTGGAATCCTGGAAATTCTTTTCGTCCAGCAGATTATCAATCCTTTAAGTGACTCTTAGTTAGTAAGTTTATTAGTTAGTAAGCAATTTTAAAAAAACAACAACTGCTGAATAAAAACAACTGCTGAATAAATGTTGATATACACTCTATGCACTTTTATTTAGCAGTGTAACAGGACCCAAAATATATGGAACATGGCATGTAGACATGCAAAATCATGTCATTTGTTTATATATTGATGAATCTGCACACAAAAGAAACTTAGCAAACCCACTAAAAAACCATTGCTTGCCACCACCACCCCCCCCCCCTCCCTTCAAAACCTTGGCCACCCTGTGGGAAAAAAAAAAAAAATTAAGGCTTGCAAATTTGGATCATTAGTGTATATAATTTCATTTAAAATTCTGCAATAAAAGTTTTGAATTCCTACCCCACAATAAAACAGACCTACCAAAAAAAAAAAAAAAACAGTTTGCAGAGTAACCATCCCCATAAAGTGATTCCTCTACACACACAAACCCATTATTGTTCTGTGATGGAATCCCAGGTGATAAAATTGAATTCAACCATACTTTTCATCTGCCATCAGACAATCAGACAAAATTAATTGATTCCAGCTGTTTCACCTGCAGTATTGGCTGTTGATCCAAAGTTGTTTTTTTTTTCCTTCCCCTGTACAAATTGATTCTTTGACATTGTTAGTGCAGACTGCAGAGTTGTCAGAAGCTCTGTGAATAAAAAACAGCATTTAGCATGAGGAATGTCAATTTGAATTATTAATGATAGTTGATAATGATTTCAAGCTGACAGCTTAGGCTATATGGAGTCGGTGAATGATTTTACAGCAACATTTTATCGTGTTTCAACAATTTTGTACACTACGTGCTTATTTTGATCTTTATCAGTCTAGTATGAAACCTGCTGGAGCAACCAGTTGCATAAAGAAACAGCAGTTCCATCATAACTGACCAACTGTATGTACATGTACTTGCGTATAAGCTAATACCAACTGCAAACTGTATAGACCCAGATCTCCCATCGCATAAAGCAACGGTAGATTTGGATCTATGCAGCTTGTAAGGACTAATCAGTAGAACAAAAAACATAGACCCTGATCTGCCAGTGCATTATGCGATGGCAGATTAGGGTCTGTGTTGTTTGCATTTGGACCCGGCTTATGCATGAGTATATGGTTCCTATATGGGGGGGGGGGGGACCTTATCATGCCATAACCAGCTTGCAAAAAGTTAAGTAAGTCAAGAAGATAAATATTACATTGATATATGACTTACAGGCAGTTTTTATGTACACAGTTCAACAGATGATGGGAAGCATCATCCAGTCTGCAGGCACCATATGCCATTGACTGTAAACAAGGCTGCCTCTAATGCAGCTTTTGGAGTTATTTCCTTTTAAAAAATTATACAGCCTTTTCTCAAGGGTAATGATGATCAACGCCAAATTGAACTCCACTGAAGTTACAGTATGTACAGGTTAATGCAGTCAAAGCTAATAACCTCCTACACTTGATAAGCTGTGTGCAGTAATAAATGTACATATCGCCAATGATACTTGAAGTCATGCCAAGAGTTTGCCAGGAATAAGTAGCAAGTGGCATCGGTAGTTGAATCCCAAGAGCTAACTCTTATCTCTCTTTTGATCAGTAGTGTAGCTGAATCCTTAGAGTGAGGTCAGGAATGATATCCTGTCAAAATATGCCCATTAATGTTTGAAATTGCACCCCTTTAACAAACACTTTTCCTGACATGCAACCAAACAAAAAAAAAACAAAAAAAGAAATCTTGTGGCAACTAATTACAGTAAATCTCCCTTGATAAACTCAGAGGACCCATCTTGTAAATTTAATCACAAATGAGGGTTGAGTTTATCATCGGACAAGTTTTTCATTTGACAAAATTTGTCAAAGTTGTTGGTGATGGGCTTGTTGTTAAGCATTAAGACTTGTCATCAGAGAAACACTGTAGGGGAAAGAGGCCAATTACTTTTGCAGGCTCTTGTGTGCAGAAATTATATTTCTTGTATATGTGTTAGGAATTTCTAAAACTTTGTTAAAGGAAAATCTTTTAGAAAACATTTGTTAGTACATGTAAATAATTGTGATATACCTTTCCATAAAGACATGAAAACTGGAGGTTGTGGGCTCTTAGTTTATGTAAAAAATGGTGTTATAGTAAAAACAACCTGAAGATCTTGAACTGAATGAAATGGAGTCTGTTTGGATACAGTATTCTCCACAAAATGTAAGCCCGACTTTATCGGCTTAATATACATGCCACCTTCATCTCATGTAAATTGGAATACAAATTTCGAATTAGAATTGAGCAAGTCCTAAATGATGACAAAGAATAGTACATTCTTGGTGATATAAACAAGGATTTATTAAATGAACAGATACCTATATGTTAAAAAATGGTCCAGTTTTATTGAACCTTTTGGAATGACCTAGTTAATTAAGGAGCCCAGTAGAATAACAGCAAATTCAAAAACCCTTATAGATCATATCTATACTAACACTCTAGACAATTTTTCTGTAATTTATGTTCCTAAGATTGGATTCAGTGATCACACTGTCGTTCTCTTTACATGAAAAACGAGCAACAAAACTAATAAAAAGCATGTACACCAATCAGTTTCTTACAGGTCTTTTAAAATTGTTAACAACACCAACTTTTTGATGGACTTAAATGAGATTCCATGGGATACTATAGCAATATTTGAAAACATAGATGATATCTTAGGTACATGAATACATTTGTTTTTGAATGTAGTCAATCAATGTGCACCAATAAAAGTCCATAGAATAAAACATTATCATCAGCCACCCTGGATTACTCAAGAAATATTCGATCTGCTTGAAAACTTCAGGGTAGTGAAGAGTATACATGGAGAAATAAAGTAACAAAAATAATTACAAAGGCTAAAAAGACACGTATAAAAAAGTTACATGGATGAAAATAAGAACAACTCTAAAACTATTTTGAGACTATTTAATGAATTAGGAGCTGGAAAATCCAAGAACAAGACTGATATTCCATCTCTGAACATAGACAATGTACTGTATGCTTTGATGACCCTATACAAATGGCAAATATTTTTAATGACATTTTTGTGGATGTGGCCGCATAGCTTGAAGAACCTAGAATTGTATCAGGTCACAGATGACTCTGAGGATTTTGTGATGAAAGTTCATCAGAAGATGATAGATTTGAAATTCCTAAAATAAGTTTAACTTTTGTTTTAAAATATTTCTAAAACATTGACATTACTAAATCAAAACAACTTGATATGATAGGCTCAATTAAGGCTTTTGAAAGCAGCAGCACCTTCAGAGACAATCACATTCATATGTAATCATAGTCGGAATATTGGTATATTTCCCCATTTATGGAAAACTGCAAAGGTAACTCCACTCTACAAAGCAAGGGCAAATGATGACTTAAACAGTATTCTGCCAATTTCTATCTTTCCAACAAAGTTAATTGAAAAGCATGTGCATGAGTAATTTATGACCTGTTTCGGTAGCCACAAATTTCTTCCATGATAATCAATCAGGTTTGAGGCAAAATCAATCCTGTGAAACGGCACTAAAATCAATGGTTGATACATGGCTGTGAAATGGCACTAATATCAATGGCTGATACATGGCTGTGAAATGACACTAATATCAATGGTTGATACATGACTGTGAAATGGCACTAATATCAATGGCTGATACATGGCTGTGAAATGGCACTAATATCAATGGTTGATACATGGCTGTGAAATGGCACTAATATCAATGGTTGATACATGACTGTGAAATGGCACTAATATCAGTGGTTGATACATGACTGTGAAATGGCACTAATATCAATGGCTGATACATGGCTGTGAAATGACACTAATATCAATGGTTGACAAATGGCTGCAGGCTTTAGATGAAGGAATGTTAGTTGGGAGTGTTACGGTTGATTTTCGAAAAGCGTTCGATTTTTTAAATCATGAACTTCTCAAAAATACCTAAAGTTATATCAGTGTACTAACACAGCTCACCAATGGTTTGCTTTATACTTGAATGACAGATTTCACAAAGTTACTTTAAATGGAGATGTATTTGAAAATGAAATAATAAACTCTGGTGTGACACAAGGATCTACATGTATACTCTGGCAACTTTCGTTTGTTATTTTCATAAATGATCTTCCCCAAAGATTGGAAATATTGTATCATCAACTGATTTTGATGCTGATAATCCTTCTTTTCTTTTTGAACACAGCTGTAAAAATGAAATTAGACAATAATCTTCAAATGGCATTAAATGGGCTTCAAAGGCAGTGTAAGGAGAATGGCATTGTTGTAAATATATATAAAACAAAAACAAGGTTTCATAGATAACAAGACAGCAAAAAAGAGCAAAATTAAAGTCAGATGACTTGAGCCTTTTCTAGGAATAGATAGGAAATGCAATTTTTAAGCTCTGTACTTGAAGCAGTGATACAAGTTCAGATTTTCGGTATCATAATGCTTTATTAAAATGAGCCTGTAAAATAATACTGGATGGCCAAACTTGAAATATTATAGTGGATATATTAGGCCCAAAAAAAGAGATATGTGTGTTTCATATTGCACTGGTTTTAAAATTCAGATAGGCAGGTAGGTATTTTTTTATTATTATTATTATTTTTAAACATTATATATGAATCAAATAATATTTAAAGTACTTCAAAGTACTGGGCAAAACCAGCTCAGTTAGATGCACAAATCAATGTCAACAATGTGATTTTTTTATCATTAAAAAAAAAAATTGGGGGGGGGGGGTGCTAGGGTCGGCAATGAGAAATGGGGCCGGTTGGAAACACACATATTTTTTTTTTGCCTTATAGAGGCAATGGATACTTTAAAACTTCTACCTTTTCCAGAACAACTTCACCTTCATACAACCAAAATTATGTATAAAGTTTCTGTTAAGTCTGCCCCAGTTTACTTGAGAAATACTTTTCAATGCAGAGAAACCAGCAGCACCCCAAACCTTAGATGACAGCCAAAAACTGTCTAATTCCAAAACCAAAGAAAGAATTATTTAAAAACAGTTTTCAATACTCTGGGGACGTTATATGGAATAATATGCCAAGAGAAATCCAAGAACTTTCTAGAATATCAGCTTTTCACCATAGGTGTATTAAATGAATGAAATTTAATACCACAAGGCGCTATCCACTTTACCTAGCTCCTTTTTGTATATGGTACAGAATTTGATGTCATCAAATTTGTGTTACATCTCAGACACACTTTAAAAAAAAAATTATAATAACTTGTCCATGTTGCATAATTACAAAACACCTGATAATGGCCTATTTATTTTTGTATGAAAGAAGATAGTTCCTTGTGTGTATTGTGTAAAAGAAAAAGAAAAATTGGGGGTTCAACAAAAGATGTAACGCAAGACACCAATGAGATATTTTTTGAACAGTTTAACATCATCATTATAAATATCCAAATGATGTTGTGATTGTGTACTTGCAGAGAATGCAAAGAACAAATCTTGTTTCTTGCATTTAACATATAGGTCAGAATATGGAAACTTTAGTCGTTAAAATGTTGAAGATGTAACAGGACACCAGTTTTGCTATTTCACAATGTTGCAAAATACACCAGATGGCTCTCCAAATGAATGATCATCAGTCTGAAACAATGAAGCTGACATTTTTTTTACATCCTTGTTTTGCAGTTTTATGAGTTTATTACTCTTAAATTACATAGATAGCAATTTTGTGTCCACAGTTACATCTAAGACAAAGTTTTTTCATTCCTTTTTGGTAATTTGAAATGCTCATGGTCTACACAATTAAAGTGAAAATTTAAAGACACTTACAGTAACGTGAATTAAAATCCAAATAATCCAATAATCCTAAGTGTCCTAATCACAAGTCCTAAATATAGAATGTTCCGAGTGAATGAATGTTGTGAATGAATGGGTAGTCTGGAATGTCCTGATGTACCCCAATAATGTAATTCGCATCATCTTTGATGTCCACAAGTATCCAAAAGTCATATATTTAAATCCAAAGGTTAATGAGTACTTTAGGCAACTCCAATGAATGTTCCAATAAATAATTCCTTTTGAATTATGTATACAGCAGTACAGCATTACGGCATTACAAGATTACAGCACAACTATGATTCCAAACAATCTGATGATTCCAAATACTGATCATAAAAAAACAAGAATGTTTTTAACACAGGATTTAAAATTGGAATGAATATAATGTGTATATATCAAGGTCTTATATAATCTTTACAAATGGGATATTTCACAACAGGAAACATTTCATATTATGACCCAGAATGCAATACTAAATGAGTCTTTCGAATGGAAATATTCTCAAGAAAGTGGTGAAAAGTGTATGTGTTCACTCAGATATTGGGAACCCTGATTACACAACTTATTTTTTGCATCTACACAAAAACCCACAACTTTTCACAAAACCATATTGTGTTGGGGTGAAATCAATAGAATCTGAACTGTAAGCTTAAAATCAACAAAAGTCACATTATAAGCTATCACAGTTTTTACTTTTTTCTTGTTGTTTTTAGCTCTACTGCTCATAGAACAGAAGAGCTTATGGGATGGTTTTGTTCTCCATCATCCATCCATCTGTCCTTTGTCCATTCATCAGTCAGCACAAGTTTGTTACCGCTACTCCTAAATTACTTGGAGGATTGCCATGAAACTGTACACACATTCATCACATGATCTAGTTGGTCCTAAATGAAAATGGTGCCGCTTAGACATCCAATATGGCTGCCACAATGACCATCTTGAAAATCTTGTTATCACTACTCCTTCTGAATGGATGATCATATCAACATGGTGTTTTCACTAAAAGTCTTCTTATGATGTCTAGTTTGTCCTAAATGAAAGTGGTGCCGATCTAATGTCCAATATGGCTACTACAGTGGCCATCTTGAAAATGTTATCAATACTCCTCCTGCATGGAAAGTCATATTAACATAGGGTTTTCACCAGAAGATTTCTTATGATGTTTAGTTGGTCCTAAATGAAAATGGTGCCAATCTAAAGTCCAATATGGCTGCCACATCAGTCATCTTGAAAATCTTGTTATCGCTACTCCTACATCGATGGCCATATCAACATTGGGGTTTTCACTAAAAGACTAATGATGATATCTACTTGGTCCTAAATGAAAATGGTGCCACAGCAGCCATCTTGAAACTCTTGTTATTGCTACTCCTCCTGAATGCGGTTTTCGCTAAAAGACTTAAAATGGTGTCTACTTGGACTTAAATGAAAATAGTATCAATATGACATCCAATATCGCCACCATGGCAGCCATCTTGAAAATCTTGTTTTTGCTACTAGTCCTGAATGGATGGTCATATCAACATCAGGTTTTCACTGAAAGACTTCTTATGATGTCTAGTTAGTCCTAAATGAAAATGATAGTGATCTGGGGTCAAATATGGCTGCCATTGCAGCCATCTTTAAAATCTTGTTGCCTCGCCTCCTGAATGGATGGTCATATCAACATGGTGTTTTTACTAAATGACTTCTTATGATGTCTACTTGGTCCTAAATGAAAATAGTGCCAAATATGAAGTCCAGTATGGCTGCCATGGCAGCCATTTTGAAAATCTTGTTTTTGATACTCCTTCTGAACAGAAAAGTTATATTGATGTGTGGTTTTCACTGAAAGACTTTTTATGATGTCTAGTTGGTCCTAAATGAAAATGGGTTGGATTTTTATGTCAAATATGGCTGCCATGGCAGCCATCTTGAAAATCTTGTTATTGTTACTTCGGCAGAATGTATGGTCATATCAGCATGCAGTTTTCACTGAAAGACTTCTTTTTAATGTCTAGTTGGTCCTAAATTCAAATGGTGCTTATCTGATGTCCAATATGGCCACCATGGCAGCCATCTCAATATCTTGTTATCACTACTTCTGAATGAATGGGCATATCAACATCAGGTTTTCACTAAAAGATTTTTTCATGTCTACTTGGTCCTAAATGAAAATGGTGAATGGTGCCCACCTATCATCCGTCCGATGTCCGTTCGTCCATTAGCACAAGTTTGTTATCTCAATTACTCTTAAACTACTTTCAGGATTGCCTATAAATTATATATATATATATATATATATATATATATATATATATATATATATATATATATATATATATATATAATTATAATTATATACAGAGAGAGAGAAAGAGAGAGAGAGAGAGACACACACACATGCATATACATACATATACATGCACATATAGATTAAGATCCCTGATAACTATCAAGTCACTTAAACATAATTTTCCATGGCACTGTGAACTGTGACTTGCAAATTGTCTTTCAAATAAGTCTCATCATGATTAGTTTCATTGTCTTCTACACTGTGATGAAGAATATCTGGGTCTACCTGGGCTGGAGAGTTGAGGTGTTCGAGGTGTTATATATTTAGGCACTATATGGTATGTGCTTGCCTGTGCAGGTGACGGTGTAAAGAAGTGGGATCTTGCTTGGCTAGCACTGCATTTACTTGTATTTTCATTATCTTGATTAGTGGCATTGTCTTCTACAGTTTGATGAAGTGTATCTTGGTCTGCCAGGGCTACAGGAAAGGGAGGTGTTAAGTAATTAGGCCCTGTGTACCTTGTGTCTAGTTGAGCAGGGGAGTTTATAACTATTTATGGCTTTGCTTGGCAGGCACTGATAAGAGTGGAGGTTATGGGCCAAACTGAGGATGGCTCTGGTGACACAGTGATGGTGTTAGATCTATTGTTTATGTCTTAACACAGTTCAAGAAATTCATTTTAAGTCCAAGCCAAGCATCAGCTGCCCTGAAATAAAATGGTATTTGTTGATGGGAATACAGTACATTTAACTTTATTTTTTATGTGAATTTGTGATTTTGGACACATACCTATGTTGCTATGAGTATTTGTAGAGTTGGAAATTAGTCCTAGGTTTATGCATCTGCTTCAATGATAAGTTGTTCCTGACATGGTTAGGGATACTGTCTTGATTTTCTTTGATGTGAATAAAATCAGGCATTACCTTTCTGTATGAATTTACATCATGAATATCCTCTTGGGTGAATCCAGATAATTCAGATAGACTGGATTATTTGTATGCAGAACTCGAGTAAGTATTTTCGAAAAATAATACAATTTTTAACAGCATCAGTCACAATGCATATTTACCAAAAGCATTGAAGTACTTAGATGAACACTATCCATGATGAATAAATCCTAGATTAATGAATAATCGTATGATATTCACAGATTTTGACAAAGTACTTCTAAGCAATTGTTTACCAGGCCAACATCTTGCAGCATGAATGAAATTATGCAAAACCACATGTTTTCATAATTCAGAGTTGTAGATATGGTTGAAAGGAAGAAATGGTCTTATCTTTATTTTCTGGAAATTATTTTCACCCAGTAGAGCATCAGTCCCTTTTAGGGGCTCTTGTTAATAAGACTTTCATCACTTTAATTGGCTATATGATACTGAAATGGGAGCAAAGGGCATTTCCCAATGACACATTGAGGCAGCCAACCCAGGCTGATCTAGGCAGGTATCAAAGCTGTGACCCTTAGATTAAGAGTCGTACACTCTACCAACTGAGCTACCAACACCATAATGTGCATAAAGTCATTTATTCAAATGATAAAGAATTGTAATGTGACAATAATTTCAAATGCACAGAATTTAAATAAACAGTAAGATAATTCTACATGGTATTACAGTAAGGTGTTATGACGTATAAGCATCATTCCTTCAATCCATAGGTGCAGTCAAAATAGACCACAATATGTCATAAAATGTCATCTCCACACCCAAGGCTGATTGTTTTTGCATGTGCAAGTAGCACAACTGATACAGAATATTGAAAAGCCTAATCAAAGTTTCTACTACTTGTTCACATTACATATAATATTATTTGTATCCAACTTTAGTCAGTGAAAGGCAGACAAAATTGTCTCTTGCATATAACATCTCCATGCATGCAATAATATGTTTATTCCAAAACATAAAACAGGTTATACTGTCTTCTTTATTTCTTATTTGTTATCCCTCTGGTTATGTTCTACAAGGGAGATACAGTTACTGTTATGTTGGTCTCAGTAAAACATTTTGTTTTTGGAATATAAAGGCTTAGTTTTTAATTAATTAGAATTAAGAAAATTACTTCCTCTTCAGTTTTCTTTGAGAAACTTGTCTTTTGAATGCAGAAATCTGCTTTTTTGCATTAAACAATATAGCTATGATCATAAAAAGGATGAAAATGAACATTGTTTCAGGGTAAGTTTTAAAAAATAGGAATGTTGCAAGACATTCAAAAATGACAGCTATAAACTGAAAAACTCTTTTCAGAACAATCCATTTACTGTTTGACTCATTCTCTGAATACCTTGCATCTAACCTCTTATCAGTTCTAACCCTTTGTGTGTGATATTTTTTCATTTTTGAAGTTGCTCCAGATACTTTCTTTTGAACAGACTTCAGACAACTAGCCCAAAAGGATCTTCTTGTCAGGAATTGTTTAGGTTCACTTTTCATCTCCATTGATTCCATTAGATGCGGTACCTGTATCTGTAAAGATGGTAATTGAGATGGCATCAGAGGAATTGTTGTGCATGTTAATTTCTTACTCAATTTCCCCTTTCCCAAGATATTTACAGCACATACTTGGAAGCTGTATTTTGTTCCTGGCTTAAGGTTATCAACAGTATGCCTGCACACTGTATATTCAACATCAACAGAGATGGACATGAGATCATCTTTCACTTTGTGCTTGATGATATAGCCTTTGATTCTTTTCCCATTGTCATCTGGTTCTGTCCATGTCAGAGTGACACTAGTGCTGGAGATATCCTCAATGCTAAAGTCCTTCGGTTTCCCTGGTGGACAGGGGTCAAGGATCACTTCCAGAACATCTGACCATGATCCCCATCCCACCACATTTTGGGCCTGAACAGAGAAATTGTATTTCTTTCCTGTAGTCAAATTGTCCACCTTACAGTGTGCTTTATTTCCATAATAAACTTCATTATCTGTTTCACCATTTGTTGACATTTTCACTTTGTACTGAGTTACAGACGAGCTGCTGTTATCCAAGGGTACTTCCCATGTTAGGGTTACTGATGTATCAACTGGCTTTTTCTTCAGTCTAGGTGCTGGACATTTGTTAGGAACAGCATTAATAACTTGCACAATGCACTGTCTGGTAAGATCTCCATAATGGCAGCAAGACAATACCACATTATAAATCTCTCCAATGATGGGGCATAATCTGGTTTCAAGACACTGGTGTTCGTCTCCATTTCTACCATTACAAAGTAACTTGACATCATCACTGACTTGGTCTTGTATATAGAAGTTGTTCTGAAAGCCATCTGCTCCTATCTTTGGGATTGTGATAAGGGTTCGACACAGGGGGCATTCAAATGAACCCACTTTCCTTTTGTCTCGGATCAAGTCCTCGAGACAGTGTGCACAAAAAGTGTGAAAGCATTGCATGATCTTGGGATTTTTGAAAGGCTCCAAGCAAATACTGCATGACGTTCTGCTTACTACTCCATTGTCGGCCATCCCTAGATGTACTTGTCACACTTGCAAATGAAATATCATTGCCCACTCAGAGGAATGGCTTTTGATCACTGTATAGGTATATTCCACCTGATACTTTAAAACATCAGATTAAAGGCTGGCTGATTTGTTCAAACTAAACTACCTGAATAACTATCCATTTAGAATTGCAAGATTACAGTTTATTTGATCTCATTTTGCTACATGTACAGTGTCACTCTTAAGTTACTTTATCAGTTAACAACTATACTGCAGAGAAATAGGTTAACCAGCTTTATTAAAGATACCGTATATTGACATTAATGTGCTCTAGCAGGTCTTGTCAGTGTCACTGTGGAATATTCCCCTCCAATATCCTCTTTATAATTCATCACTTTTGTTAAAAATCATGCATCTGGGTGCTAATCTTTTCAACACTGCCATTGTGTGTGTTGGATAGGTTATGGGATTTTTTTGGCTTCTTCCCCGTGGATGGTCATGTACTGTTTTGCATAATTTGACTTGTAAAGGCTGTTACATAATGTAATCCATCATCTGAGAAGGTTGCATTCAGCAATCATCTTTCAAAATCTTACATGCTTTTTAGCTCTACTGATCATAGATCAGAAGAGCTTATGTAATGGTATGTTGTCCATTGTCTGTCGTCTGTCCATCCCTTAGCACAAGTTTGTTATTATTACACCTAAACTACATGGAGGATTGCCATGAAACCTTACACACACATTCATTCCATGGTCTAGTTCATCCTGAATCTAATGTGGCCACCATAGTGGCCATCTTGAAAATCTTGTTATCGCTACATCTCCTGAGTGGATGGTCATATCAACATGTGGTTTTCACTTAAAGACTTTTAATGATGTCTGGCAGGTCCCAATGAAAATGGTGCCAATCAGACATCCAATATGACTGCCACTGCAGCAATATTGAAAATCTTGTTATCGCTACTCCTCCTACATGGATGGTCATATCATTATGGGGTTTTCACTAAAAGACTTTTCATGATGTCTAGTTGGCCCTAGATGAAAATGGTGCTGATATGATGTCCAATATGGTCACCATGGCAGCTATTTTTAAAATCTTGTTGTTGCTACTCCTCCTGAATGGATGGTCATATCAGCATGGGGTTTTCACTAAAAGACTTCTTATGATGTCTAGCTGGTCCTAAATAAAAATGGTGCCGATCTGACATCCAATATGGCTGTCATGGCAGCCATCATAATGATCAATAGACTTATGAATCTTTGTTGGTCCTAAATGAAAATGGTGCCAGTCATATATCCAATATGGCTGCCACAATCAGTGTCTTGAAAATCATGTTGTGACCATGCCCCCTGGATGGGTGATCATTATGACATGGGTTTGCACCAAGTCCTAAATGAAAATGGTGGTGCCAGTTGTACATCCAATATGGCTACCATGACAACAGTCTTAAAAATCTTATTGTCACTAATCCTCCAAAATGGATGATCATTATGACATGGGTTTTCACTAAAATACTTCTAATGATGTCTGCTTTGTCCTAAATGTAAATGGCGCCAAGCTGACAGCCAATATGTCCACCACAGCAGCTAATTTGAAAATCTTGTTATCAATGAAGAATATCATAGATGGTTTCAACACTTGACAGTTAAAAGGAAGAAATGGTTTTATCTTGAATTCTTGGTGATTCTTTTCACCCATTAGCATTAGAGCATCAGTTCCTTCAAGGGACTCGTGTTTTAAATTAAAAAACTATGGTGAGCACACTGCAAAAGACTAAGTCTTTAACCACATCAGATATAGCAATCTTTTTTGAAGGAAACGACAATGATGCATTATGCATTCCTACCAAATCATGGTGTACATGTATCAGATGAAAACATGATTTTGAACTACCAACACCCACCCATGATCTCAGACACTTCTATACTTGGCTCATTCAAAGAAATATCTTAATTTGGGAAAGTTTTTACAACTTATTATGACTTCAACAAGGTATAAACAAGCAGTGATCGGGTTTAATTGCCCAATTTATCCAATAGAATCTACCATAGCTTCCATTAAAGTGACTACCTTTTGACAAACAAGGAAAGCATAATGCAGGTGAAATAACTGGGAGATTATGGTTAATTGCAGTTTGGAATACTGATCTGGAAAATAAAAATTACGTAAAATCTGGAAATATTATCTTGTACAAAAAATTATTTTTGTACTTGATTTTTTGTATAGTCTTCAATAAGTAAAATAAAATGAATTACACAAATAATTAGTAATATAAAAGCACAGTGGCATTGATAGAGTCACATTCATAAAAAAAAAGTTGGCACGCTAAAATAGCTGGTTTGTTTTGACATTTTTGCTATTGTGTAAAGACTAGAACAGTTTTATTTAGATATTTGAATTATTAATTAATATTTATCACTGATTTTCCATAAAATATAAAAATGTCAGCAAAATACAGAGGCTGTTACATGTAGATTCAATTAATTATATTAGGTAAGGGTTTTTATTGTTGCAGCCTGTGTTATAGCCATCAGCAAAATGCTGGTTTACTAGATTATGATGTTGTTGACTTGGGACCAAAGAATTCAACTCTAGATGCAGTATTCCTGACCTCTACAGAATTGTCTCACAGCTGTAAAGATGATTAGGGGCTCTTTGGCTGACAGTTTTCATTAATATTAGTCAATCTTCCCAGAACAGATGCCATATGAAGTATTAGTAATATTTAACTATGCAGGCTGACTAAGAAAACATTATTGTCCTTTGGAATATGACATGTCAGCATATTGTTACACAAACTTAATAGTATTGCAAAGTAGTGCTGATATAAAAAATAGAAATAATTATCATAAAAAGATTAAGATGCCTCTGCTTTCGTCCATAGGGATAAATATTAGACTGGTTCTAAGCTCAATATATTTAATGTTCATTGAAGCTTATAACCGTCTATCACCAATCCCATTGAGCAAAAGTTTAGGTCTGAATGAAATGTCATTTCTAAGGCTGCACGGTTTACACATGTAAATGAACCTGTATGTGGCCGTCATTAATGCAGGAACTACATGTTCCAATAGAATTCTGTATTTTCCAAATCTTTGCTTAACGGGATTGTTTAGTAGGATTTTTGTTTGTTTGTTAATTCCTTTCTTAAAGTACAGTGAAACCCCGCTATAACGCGCCCCGCTATAACGCGAATTCGGATATAACGTGATCGTGGTGTGGCTCCCAAAATTTAGTGTATTCATTCGCACATGAAATTTTTTTTCTTCAAAGTACGAGAAATAGTGTATAAAATGTGTATGTTACAGTATCCTTTTGGGGAAGAGATCGCGTATGAATTTGACTATAATATATTTGTGGCGTGGTTCCTGAAATTTATATACATGTACATGTATTTTTCTCGTACACGGAATTTTTTTTAATTTTTTTAAAGTACGAGAAATAGTGTATAAAAAGTTTATTATCATTTTGGGGAAGAGATCATGTATGAATTCGATCGTGGCGTGGCTTCTGAAATTTAACAATTTCACCAATTTCTTGAAGTGTTATGCCAAAATAAACATCGGAAATGTTACTTATTACTGATCCATGAATAAAGTTGGTAAGTCTTCTTTGTGTTTGTCTTCAATTCATTCTGTACACACTCATTGCTCAAACAATAGCCGACATGTTTTTCTTCTTTAACTGCATACACAACGGAGCATAAGACAATGTTGTGGTTGATAAAAGATTCTCACGATTTAATAAACATCAAAAAAGTAAGCCGCCAACACGTGCGCTGGACTTCAATTCATCCTGTATACAATCATTGCGCAAACAATAGCCAACTTACGTTTCTTCTTTAACTGCATACACAACCAAGCACCAGCCAATGCGGTGGTTGATTAAAGATTGTCATATGTGGGTGCTTATGTAGAGACTGAGCTTGGGCGGCAAGATCAAAGATTGTCATATGTGGGTGCTTATGTAGGGACTGAGCTTGGGCGGCAAGATCACAGGGAGTTCAAATAACCACTCTCTGTTACTTGGCACTGAACATACTCGTGGCTCAATCAAAGGGTTGTCATGTGGGAAAACAAAGACGGATCGATATCAGATAGTAAACAGTGTTGATACCCTATTCATGCTATACATTAGACGTGTATACGTTGTTCTCTGAATAAAGTAATATATAGTAAAACCCCGCAATAACGCGACCCCGCTTTTTCCGCGATTGAATTTTATGGACCCCAAATATCGTGTTATAGCGGGGTTTCACAGTATGTATCTATGATTTTCACATCAAATGTTGCATTGCTAGAGAAAAAGCAGACGTTGATGAAACTTGGTTATAGTGGACGTTACACAACATTATATATCAGGTTGATTTACAAATAATGCATTACACAACATTATATATCAACCTAGTTGATTTACTAATAATGCATTACACAACATTGTATATCAACCTAGTTGATTTACTGATAATGCCTTACACAACATTATATATCAACCTAGTTGATTTACTAATAATGCATTACACAACATTATATATCGGGTTGATTTACTGATAATGCATTACACAACATTATATATCAACCTAGTTGATTTACTGATAATGCATTACACAATATTATATATCGGGTTGATTTACTGATAATGCATTACACAACATTATATATCAACCTAGTTGATTTACTGATAATGTATTACACAACATTATATATCAGGTTGATTTACTGATAATGCCTTACACAACATTATATATCAGGTTGATTTACTGATAATGCCGTACACAACATTATATATCAGGTTGATTTACTGATAATGCCTTACACAACATTATATATCAAGTTGATTTACTGATAATGCCTTACACAACATTATATATCAGGTTGATTTACTGATAATGCATTACACAACATTATATATCAGGTTGATTTACTAATAATGCTGATAAAAATTAAAACTAAAAGTATTTACCTTCAAACATGTTTGTTAACAGAACCTTTGATTAATAATATTTTATTTTAAAGAAACACTATTTCAAGTTGGTAAACCAATGCCTAGTTTCTTAGTCATTGTGGATCCTACTAAACTATCCCATGAGCATCTCCAGGCATTACCTCTGGTTCCATTATTGATTTTTTTATTTTGGTAAACATTGGAGCTTTAGTCATTTCTGTCATTCTATGGACACACTAGAGTGGTTGCATGTGTTTGAATGAAGAGTTCACTTTAAGAATTGTTAATTGGCTTGGGAGGAGGTTACATATTCTGGAATCATTTTGAAATCTGATATGGATTGTCATTTTTAGCTCTACTGGTCATAGACAAAAAGAGCTTTATGGGATGGTCTGTTGTCCATCATCTGTCCATCTTCGATCCGTATGTTAGCACAAGTTTGTTATCGCTACTCTTCCTAAACTACTTGGAGGATTGCCATGAAATGTTACACATATACATCATGGTCTAGTTGGTACTACATGTAGATGAAAATGTTGCTGCACGGACATCCAATATGGCTGCCACAGTGGCCATCTTGAAAATCTTGTTATAGCTACTCCTTGTGAATGGATGGTCATATCAACATGGGGTTTCACTGAAAGACTTCTTATGATGTCTAGTTAGTTTTAAATGAAAATGGAGTTGATTTGGGGTCCGATATGGCCACCACAGCAGCCATCTTGAAAATCTTGTTATTGCTACTTCTTCTGAATGGATGGTCATATCAACATGGGTTTTCACTAAAAGACTTCTTATGATGTCTACTTGGTACTAAATGAAAATGGTGCCAGTCTGAAGTCCGATATGGCCACCATGGCAGTCATCTTGAAAATCTTGTTATTGATACTCCTCTTGAACAGAAAGTTATATCGACGTTTGGTTTTCACTAAAAGATTTCTTATGATGTCTAGTTGGTCCTAAATGAAATTGTGGTGGATCTGACGTCCAGGTTTGTGTTCCATGGTTGCCATCTTGAAAATCATGTTATTGCTACTCTGCCTGAAAGTATTGGAAATGAATTGTTGGATGCTATGATGTATTTATATAGAAATACAAATTTTGAAGAATTGGCATACTCTTTAGATAAATAAAAGGTTATCCAAAATTTGTAATTTATTTAAATTTTTCCTGAAGTGATCTGCCTGCAGAAAAGACCATCATGACCGCTGTTGTGATATTTTCTCATCTGTTAAAACTGCATGATTTTTTCCATGAATGATGAATATGCAAAATTTCTTTTGTAAATCTTCTTGCATTTATATCATTTTATATGCAAATGATTTCATAGTACAATGTATTCAGATATTTTTTTTTAATGCAATAAATTAAAAAAAGGGCTCAGCATAACTCTGTAAAGACGATTTATAAACAGGGTCCTAAAAAAACCCTCAAATACCCTAAAATTTAATTTTGACCTTAGAAACCTAAAAAAGTCAATAAGAGACTGAAGGAAACCTAAATAAAAAAGAAAACCTAAACATTTGAAAAATGATGAACGGTCTAGCCTGACCCCACAATAAATGGTTTTTTACACACAGTTTTTTGTTAGGATAGCCTAGCGGTCGAGAAAGCGTGCAAATTATGCAAATGAAAGACATCCGGTCATTTTATTCTATCATTCATTTGATAGACCCATAACGGCATATCGTTGTCGGATCATCAGCAGTATTAGCATTGCGTTCGCTTCAATCTTTGCACACTTTGAAGTCCGTTTGCTTCAACCTTTGTTCGGATTAAGATTCTTTTACCAGAAGTGTTTTAGGGTGCGTCAACAGAGTAAGGGGCCGTTGTGTCATGGTCTCCTCCGACAAAATGTCCATCATAGCGCATCTCCAACGTTAAGGCGGCTCACATGCCCCTTCTCTTTGCGTGGAGGTGGAACCTCCTTTGCTGAATGCCTTGAAGGGATAACCCTCCGAGCCAGTCACATTCCTCATACAAACATCACATTCTGGGAAAGAACATTAGCGGACAATCTGTCCAGGTCAGGCAAAACAGCCCTCATAGAATGGTCTCTTCATGCTCCGCAAAAAGTCCCTTTCCTCTTTATGGGGATATTCAAATTTTTTATAAATGTTATGCTTACTTGGAGATAATCGTGTAACTGTTTTGTGGCTTGAACCTCAAAATAAATTTTAAAACCTTGACAAAAATTTCTGATTTTAAAAGTTAATTTCACTTCTAACAACATTTTGAAAAGAAGAGACGTCTACGTCATTTTTAGTTTTGACTGTATAATATACACATTACTCTGTATGGCAGAGCAAAGTACTTAAGTGAATAAACTAAATTATTAGTGGCTTTACCTCCTTTTGTAGATCATCAGTAATAGGATGGAGCAGGGGGAAAAAAGTGTTTAAAAAATGGCTGCAATTCTCAATTCCATACATCCAGGTATTACAGGCCTAGAATTTAGCAAACATTTTCCTTGTAGTCACAAAGACTTGTAGATTGAGAAATTTACTAGTCCTGCTGAATTTTCACTAGCCCTTCCTACAAAACAATGTTAGACATGTATCTAGATTAACAACACTTTTATTTCTTAAATATCACAATCGTTCATAATACAGAAATACAAGTCTTGCTTTAAAAAACCATCAAGATTACTTGAAAATATTCACTACAAGTGACCTCATTCACACTGGTTATTATGTATCGTAACTCCACAGACAGACAATTTAAGGCAGTACCCATTGTGCTACATTGAAAGCAGGGTGAGAAGATCTTGCATTATACATGTAGCAGTATAGGCATTGTGCAGGTTTTCACACATGTATGAACCTTTAAAGAAAATTTGTGTCTCCATGATGCTAATCCTTTAAAGACGGAATGATTAATCATAATAGGGATTTTGATGACCATAAGTCTGGTTTACAGTCTTTTAGTCCAAATTTCCTCTGACCTTTCCCACCCCATTTTAGATATTCTGACATTTATGCTGGAGTGTGAGGTCAGAGCTCATTGCTTTCTGAAAAGTTTATATTCGCCGAAACCATGCAGTGTCAGCATAGGGTAGCCACTTACTTTCAGGTCTAGCAAACTTAACGACCTTACATTAAGCCCTGCCTGCATGAAATTGAACGGAAGATGGTTTATTTTCTCAGAAAATGCAAGTTTAACATTTGTTATGTCTTTAATTTGTTGATAAATTTATTAGGCAAAGAGCATATGTCAACGCTGTTTTTGTTAGTACCATGTGACTACTGCATTGACATGCTTTCTCCAGGCTGCTGCAACAGTGACAGGTTTCTGGTGGTTGTTCTCGGAATAAATATGTTGAAAATTATGTGCCTTTTCATTTAAAAAACAAAACAAAAAAAAATGTTGTTGACTCATTTAATATTTTAAATTTTTTTACAGCAACTTTGGAAAGGGTTTTTTTTTGTTGGTATATGACTATTGGATCTCTGATGTCATAGACATGTAGGCTGCAAGATTTGGGTAGTCATGTGACTATCAATGTGAATGGAAAGAACCAGGTCAGATTTTGTCAGCGCAGTAGTTTCATCTTGTCTGTCTGAAAAGTAAAGACATAACAAATGTTATTCTCACAATTTCTGAGAAGATAAATCAACTTCCTATCGATTTTGTGCAGG
Organism: Margaritifera margaritifera; assembly: GCA_029931535.1. NCBI lineage: Eukaryota > Metazoa > Mollusca > Bivalvia > Unionida > Margaritiferidae > Margaritifera > Margaritifera margaritifera. Next base: position 150,243 of record JAQPZY010001178.1, read on the forward strand.
TAGGGCTCGATGTTTGGTCGTTGAAGTTTGCTCGGCTCAGTAGTAGGCAGCTACCCTATGCTGACATTGCATGGTTTCGGTGAATTCCAACTTTTAAAATAGGCAATGCGCTCTGACCTCACACCCCAACATAAATGTAAAAATATCTAAAATAGGGTGGGAAAGGTTAGAGGAAACTTGGACTAACAGTCTTTGACATACAACTTTACCATAAAAATCAATCAAAACCAGTAAAGATTTATAAGCCTCATTTTGAAATAAGATTTGTAAAATCATCATTTGTTATAAACCTCTAGGGGAAAAATTGAATCTTGAGGATTTACACGATTAGCTTTGAGAGAACTTGGACATCGTCTGATCATTCAGATTTTTGAAAATTACATATGATAGCATAAATAAATGCTGACTGGTGACAACTGAATCTTTACTAGCCATCGGACTATTAAATTATGAAAACTACTAGTCTGACAGGAAATTTACTATCCATCGGACTATTAAATTATGAAAACTACTAGTCTGACAGGAAATTTAATTGCCATCGGACTATTAAATTTTGAAAACTACTAGCCTGACAGGAAATTTAATAGCCATCGGACTATTAAATTATGAAAACTTCTAGTCTGACAGGAAATTTACTAGCTTTAAGCTAGCAGACTACCGCTAATTTCGAGCCTATATTATCCACATTAGCTGCATTCATAAAAGGGTTGCCAGATTTAAAAAAAAAAACAAAAAAAACCCCAACCCCAACTCACATGTGACCAGTAGTCCTGTGGGCTGTAGAACTTTACAGTTAAGTAGTCTGAAAACAAAATTTGGTACTCCTGGGTGCGCGGACTACTGATTTGTCCACCCCTGTGGTGTCTAGTTGATCTTAAATAAAAATTGTTCTGATCTGATATCAAATATGGCCACCACAGCACCAGCTTGAAAATCTTATCATTACTCCTCCTTGATGGAAAGTCGTATCGACATTGGATTTGCACCAGAAGACATCCTATGATGTCTGCTTGGTACTAAATGAAAACGGTGCCGATGCGACATCCATTATGGATACCATGGCAGCCATCTTGAAAATCTTTTTACGGCTATTCCTTCAGAATTGATGGTCATATCAACATAGGTCTTTCACCAAAAGACTTTTTTGAGTAACTAGTTGGTCCTAATTGAAAATGGTGTCCTGCAGACATCCAATATGACTGCCACAATGAACATATTGCAATCTTGTCACTAATTCCCCTAAATGGATGGTAATATGGGCAAAGGGTTTTTACCAAAAGTCTTCTAATGTCATCTAGTTTGTCCTAAATAAAATTGGTGCTGATCCAATATGGCTGCCATAGTGGCTAATTTGAAAATCTTGTCACATAAGATTATCAGAGATGGTTTCAATACTAAGCAGGTGTAAAAAAGAAGTGGTCTTATCTTAAATTCCTGGAATTTTTGTTTTAAAGGAGAGTGTCAGTTCCTTCTAGGGACTCTTGTTTGTTTAGTTGTAAGCACTTTTAGACCAAAATGTATAGCTTTGTGGGTTTAAAGTTTGGGAGAGCAATATGAAAAAGGCTGTCTTCCACCTTCTGAATGAGCCATTAGGAACAATGGACCATGATGTCATAGAAGAATCGAGAATTGGTGAATACAGTGAGACTACAATGTCAGTTTATTTTATTTCTGTATGGCAATATTGATTTTGAAAGATTATTGATTATTGACTGCAGTGCCTACATAAAGAATTCTAAAATTATGCATGCATCTCAGGCATATCCTCAGATAAAGGTGATTCTTGGAAAATCGTCCTCAACAACAGCTATTAGTCACAGACCAGAAGAACTTATGGGATGGTTTTTTGTCTGTCATCCATCTGTCCATTAGAAAAAGTTTTTTATCACTACTCTTAAACTACATGGAGGATTGCCATGAAACTTTACACACACATTCATCCCATGGTATAGTTGGTCCTAAATGAAAATGGTCATGCTCAGACATTCATTATGGCAGCTATCTTGAAAATTTTGTTATAGCTCCTACTCCTGAATAGATGGTCACATCAGCATGGGGTGTTCACTAAAATACTTTTTATGGTGTCTCGTTGGTCCTAAATGAAAATGGTGCTGATCTGATGTCCAATAAAGCCGCTACAGTGGTAAAATTGAAAATCTTGTCATTGCTTCTCCTCCTGAATGGACAGTCATATCAACATGGAGTTTTTACTAAAAGACTTCTTATGATGTCTAGTTGGACATTAATAAAATGGTGCCAGTCAGATGTCCAATATGGTTGCCATGGCAGCCATATTGAAAATCTTGATATTTCTACTTCCCCTGAACCGAAAGTCATATTGACATGGGGTTTTCACCAAAAGACTTCTTATGATGTCTAGTTGGTCCTAAATGAAAATGGTGCTGCTCATACAGCCATTATGGCCACCACAGCAGCCATCTTGAAAATCATGTTATTGGTACTCCTCCAGAATAGATGGTCATATCAGCATGGAATTCTCATTAAAAGACTTCTTATGATGTTTTGTTTGTCCTAAAGGAGAATGGACCCCCATCCAAGCATACTTTATATGTGATGGATAGTGGGTATTATTGGAGTAAGCTGGAGGTTGAGCATGTATAAATAGCATTTCAATAGCAGTAATACATAACCCATCACTATTGCATAACTTACTATTTTTTCATGCCGAAAAACCTTGTTTGTTTGATGTGAATACATCCTCCCACAGAGTGGAGAATTGTCAATAATATAAAGTTCACTCGTGCACCTCGCGTACCCATGCGCAGAACAGTCATCTTTTTCAAGAACGCCATGTTAATGGACACATTTTGAATTTGTGATCCAATTGCTTCTTGCTATTGCTTCACCACATTGTGCTCTTCCTTCAGCAATATTATATCTCAGTGTTACATGTATCCTCTCCATATTCATTTTGCATGCAGGTTACCCCTTTTAAGAAAAGTGTACTCTAAGCGACCTCTTAGGATACCACGCTGTATGCCACACCATAGGGGTTAGGGTACACTAATATTCAATACCTATTACAACTGGTTATGGCTAAGTCTTTCGTATTAAGGAAATAATGCAGCAGAGGCCCTACCCTAACATAGCAGGAATTATTCCTTTTTCTTAATTATCTAAACACCAGATTCTGTGCTTTTTCATCTTTGTATATTGATTATTGTTCTCATGACTAGCATCACATTGTTATTATGTGTGTGTTTGCAATTGCTCCTGAATAAAGATTTAACAGTTGAATGTTTTACTATAAAGAAAAGACAGGTAAGTTTTCATTGTTTACCTTGCACATGCACTTGGGTGTATGTAGCACACACCATATAAACAACAGGTGAGTTCATGTGTGATATATTATAACATATTGTCATTATTCATTGTTTTCTTGCAGGAAATATTTACTTAGAGAACAATGCTAGGACAGTCTGAGGTAAGTGTGGCCACAAGAAGGGCCTTTGGGACACTCACACAGATTGCCTCACTTGTTCAAAATGCACACAAAAAATCGTTCTGCATGTTGTAAATTATGGTCAGCTGAAATCTGGAATCTAGCCAATTCCAGATGCACATATACATGGCGGAGGAAATGTCACTCCCCCTCCTTCAGAATTTTTCACTAAAAATTTCAGGTTTCTGTCTTGCAGAGCCCCTAGGGTCTCACTGCTAGATTAGATCTTCAAGTCAGAAGAGCACTCCCAGATCCCAGAAGATTATGGGAACAGTATCTTTGTAGATAGGTGAGGCCCCTCCAGATGGTTGGACTGAACATTCAAGGAGTGCATGGCCTCCTCCTGTGAGGGTGGAGCTGCACTACACCCAGCACTGCCAGGGTAGCGTGTTGCGCCCTCTGATGAGGAAGAAGCATCACTGCATCCTTCATTGTGATGAATTGGACGAATAAGGTTCTGACATATCAATGTCAATGTCTGGTGACCAATCATTGGTTTCCAGTCACCAGTCAGTTCATTCAGATGACAGGTCACCAGTTAGTTTGCCCTGGTCACAGACCACCAGTCATCTTGTACAGATCTTCGACATTTCTCTGGTCGTCAGTTAGAGGCCTCACAGTACGGGGATGTGGATCGGACCGAGTTCCCCACTCTGCCATCACATCCTATGCAGGAATGGGAGTCTACCCATTGGGATTAGACTAGGGAAGGGGATCGGATTGGTATGCCCCTCTTCCCAATTATCCCTATTAATCCTTATTGAATGTGGAGCTCTCTACCACAGGGGAATTGGTCCTTTATACCTCCATGGACTACTGGACCCTGGACCCAGAGTAAAGCTGATGCTGCAGCTTGAAAATTACCATCACTTCCTCATCAGGTGGCATCAGCCAGGAAGGCATAGCATCATCTATACCATCCAGGGAAGACAAGCAGTCTTGTCTACCCACTTGAACTTCTAGTACTAACAGAGTCTCTATTAACTGTAATGAGCTACGGGCAGTGGTGCCAAGTACTCCTGTGTCACATCCACCCCTGAGGGACATAGTGATGCCCAGCCATTCTCATGTATGGAGTGTACTGGGAGATGATGATGCCCTATCTATCCTTGTCAACTCCAATGAGTTTGATGTGGAAGCAGTTCCATTGACGCCTCCTATCAGGCCAGCTAGTTCCTCTCAGTTGGATGAGGAGGAGGAGATTTGGTCCTGTGATAAGGCGGTAAACTTCATTTACTGCCTCTTACTCATGGACTTGTGCCCGAAACCATCAAGTGCACAGTCCAAGAAGATTCTTTCTATTTTGGAAAAGATCTCAGGGGCTCAAACACAACCAGATCTCCTGCTTTTTCCTCATTCCTCCATGTTTGAGGAAGTCTCTCAGAGATTCTCTACAGGCCAAGTCATTGCTTGGCAGCGTAGAGTCTGGTCCATACCTCCCTATACTTAGAGACCTATGGTCTCTGCCTTGAGCTACCATGTATCTATTACCTGAAATGGCCTATTAAACCTCTTAAATTGGATGCTGGATTGTCTCGGGTGAATATCTCAGCTGGAGCCAGGGCACACCATCCAATAAAGACAATTGAAGCTATTGAACAGAAAGCCTGGTTGTTAGTTACCGTAGCTTCTCATGCTGACCTCTTCTCAGCTACTTCATTCAGTATGCTGAAGGAGGCCTCAGTGAATCCAACTGCATTACAACGAGTGCTGGAAGCTGTGATGAAAACCTCCAAGCATGCGCTTTCTGTTTCAATGTCATTATCAGCAGAACTTCTGCACATTCACCATGATGTTGTGTTGGACTTTTCAAAGGTCTTACTTAACCATAGTAAGGACCTTCTCAGGGCTGCTTCCTTTGGAAGCCGAAACTCTCTTTGGAGGACTCGTTCCTACTGTGGCTTCCCAAGATCTGAAGGATCATCAGCACAGATCCTTTACAACCACTCCTGACCCATCACAATTGGCCAGGAAGCATGGCAATGCAAATCGTTCCCATGGGCCATCTACAAAGTTCTTTAAATGGATGCAGCCTCTGTCCAGTCTGCAACCGCAATTTAAACCTCATAATTGACTATCGGGTCAAAGGCACAGTCACCAAAGAGCTCCATGGAGGAAATTCTTCAATCCTCCTTCCTTTCCTGAGGAAGGAAGGTGAGACAGTTAGGGACCTCAACCCTCTCCTGCTCTGCATTCCTCTCCCAAACATTCTCGTGGGTGTTCATCAAGGCCTCTTTTCATAGGCTTGGTCAAGCATCACAGATGATGGGTCGGTCATTTCCATTGTGAGTGAGGGTTACCGACTACAGGTTCGGGAACAATCCCCACTGTCAAGGACCCCCCATGTTTTTTCACCAATCTCATGTGGTGAAATCAAAGGAAGAGGTGCACACCCGTTTAAAGAAAGGGGCAGTTGAGAGGGTTCTGAACAATCAATCTCCCACATTCATTCAACTCCTGATAATCCTAATCACCAAGAAAAGCAGGAAATTTTGTCTCATAATCGATTTCTCTGGAGGAATCTTTCAAGATGGAGACCACTTTCTCAATCCGCATCCATCAGATTGGGCAGTCTCCAATGATGTTAACTTGCACATCCAGATAATTCCTCCTCATTGCAATACCTCTGGGTTTGCTTGGACCAAGAAGTTTTTCAATTCTGCGTTCTGCCATTTGGAATTGCTTCCACACCCAGAGTTTTTACCCGAGATATGAGAGTGATAGTGGCATATCACTAATTACTGGGAATTCTGATGCTACAGTACTTAAATGAATGGCTGATTCACAATGTTCAGGTACAGTCCCTCCATCAGGATCTGTTCTGTTGCTGGTCACCAGTAACTCAGTTGGGCAATCTGCATGGAGATCTGACAGACACCAATAAAAATTCATGTTTTGGTGACCTTTGGAATTCCTAGTCTGCTTATTTTTAGTGACCTATCAGATAAAGTGTTGCAGATTCGTGTTAGGGAGAGTTATCATTAGTAATGATATGTTCCGAATGACTTTTGTCACTAGAACAAATTTGAAAGCTGTGATTTGATTGGTGAACCATAAGGTCAACAGAACATGACCTCTTACGGATGGTCATATCAGCATGGGGTTTTCACTAAAAGACTTCTTATGATGTCTAGTTGGTCCTAATGAAAATGGGGCCACTCTGATGTCCAATATAGCTGCCACATCAGCCATCTTGAAAATCTTGTTATTGCTACTCCAACTGAACAGACAGTCATATTGAGATGGGGTTTTCACCAGAAGACTTCTTATGATGTCTATTTGGTCCTACGTGAAAATGGTGCTGCTTGCACATCCAATATGGCTGCGACAGTGGGCATCTTGAAAATCTTGTTATGGCTACACCTCCTGAATGGATGGTTATATCAACATGGGGTTTTCATTAAAAGATTTCTTATGATGTCTAGCCACTTGCACATCAAGTATGGTCCACACAGTGGCATCTTGAAAATCTTGTTATTACTACTCCGAAGAATGGATGGTCATTTCAACATGGGGTTTTCATTAAAAGACTAATGATTTATCTAGTTGGTTCTAAATGAAAATGGTGTTAGTCTGATGTGTAATTTGTCCATCACAGCAGCTAATTTTAAAATCTTATTATCGCTGAAAAATAACCAAGATTGTTTCAACACTTACCTATTAAACTGGACATGAAAAGATAAATTCAGATATGCAACTAAGATTGGCCAATGGATACCCTCAGGAACTTGACCCCTAGGGGCACAGATTGGGGAGGGGAACAAAGTGGGGGAGTGCAAGGATACATGATGTATTTTACTCTCTAGTTAAAATTATTAATTGGTCAAACATTCTATCAATTTAATTAAAGTACAGCAAAGTTGGTACTTTGTTTTTTTTTGTTTTTTTTTGTACAGATTTTTGGCTTTTTATTGATACTTCTCCTGAAGGGATTCGTATCAATATGAAGTTTTAACTAAGAAATTCTTGTGATGTCTATTGGTCCTAAATGAAAACTGCCGATCTAACCTCCAATATGGTCACCATGGTGGCTATCTACTCCTTCTAAACAGAAAGTTATATCAACATGGGGTTTTCACAAGAAGACTTCTTATAATGTCTACTTGGACTTAAATGAAAATGGTGCCTATCTGAAATCTAATATGGCAGTCATATTCACATGGTGTTTCACCAAAAAACTTACAATGATGTCTGCTTGGTTCTAAATGAAACTGGTGCCAATCATAACATCAGTATGGCCACCACAGTGGCTAATTTATCTTGTTATTGTTCAAAAATATCAGAGATGATTTCAACAATCATCAGTTAAAAAAGAAGAAATGGTCTTGCCTTTGATTCCAAGAAATTCTTTTTGGTCAGTAGAGCATCAATCCCTTTGAGGGACTCTTTTGGGGCTTTTTTGGGGTGTGTTTGTGTACTAATAATTGCATGTACATGTAGATATATATCATATATGATTTGCAGCTAATTCCAGTGTATGATAATTTAGAGACAGGACATTTCCATAGGGTCAAATGGAGCACTTTTTCCCTCTTCTTTGTGCCATTTTAGCTCAGCAGCCAAAGGCCAAGTAAGGTAATAGTGTAGCATTTTGTCCATCATCCCTCTCTCTGTTAACACTTGGTTGTGAACACTCTAGAAGCTTTCTTTTGGATCCGATTTTTTTCAGATTTGGTATGTTAGCTTATATAACCAAGACCTCGGATGAGTTTAATTGTGAGCAAGATTCATGCATGCTAATGAGGTGATCTTGCATCTGGTTGGCTGAGCTTGTAATCACTCTAGAGACCATATTTCTGATCAGATTTTGATAAGATTTGTTATGTACATGTAAGCATATATCATCAAGATCTTGGATTATGTAAGCATATATCATCAGAATCTTGGGTTAGTTCAGTTATGAGCAACATCCACTCATAGTAATGAGTTGATCTTTTATCTGATTGGCTGAGCTTGTGAACACTAAGGCTACAACATTTACCAAAATTTCCAAACATGTACACAGTTTACATTAACCAAATAGATGCCATTTAATTGAAATGAGTGACAACTCAACCTTTCCCTCTATCTACCCATTAGTCTTACTGAACAGCTGACAGCTATTGTAATGGCATGTTGTATCACACTCAACTTGCAATTGTTTCATTTACTGTATGTCTGTTACCTCTTATTATGACAGGATTCAGTTTGTAAGATACATGTATGTCTTAGTTGAATTTATCTGACATTTTCAGTAAAACATCCCTTGGATCATTGTGATCTTGTTTCCAACTACTTATATGTACATGGTAAAGAAATTGATAATGCAATTGGGTATACTGCCTGGACTTTGCGCATAGGATCCGTTTGTAGGATCTACAATGACTAATAAACAGTACAGTGGCTTACAAACTTTAAATGGCGTTTCTTTCAGTTAAAATGTTATTAATAAAAGGTTCTGTTAATCAACATGTTTTTCAAAGCTAAATAATTTAGTTTAAAGAAATTTTGATCAGCATTATCAGTAAATCAACCTGATGTGCAATGTGTGCTTCTGCTTTTTCCTAATGATGCTACATTTGATGTGAAAATAATATATACTTGAAGAAAAGAATTGACAGAAAAATTCTACTAAACAGTCCTCTTAAGCAGAGATGTGAAAATTATAATTTAATTGGAACAGTTCCTGCATCTCTGACAGCCACATGCATGTTCGTTTACACATTTACCAGTTTTGTAAATGTTTACAGGCTAAGCTGTTTACGCATGTACACATTGCAGCTGTAGTGAACATTCTAAAAACCTTTTTTTAAAATCAGATTTGGTATGTGAGCTTAGAGCATCCAGATCTTGGATGTGTCAATTATGAGCAGTTTCCATGCATATTAATGAGGTGATCTTGCATCTTATTGGCTGAATTTGTGAATTATGAGCAGTTACCATGCATATTAATGAGGTGATCTTGCATCTTATTGGCTGAGTTTGTGAACACTTCAGAGGTCCTATTTCGGATCATCTTTGTGGAAAAAAAATTCCAAAGTGTGTTAGAATGGGGACAACAGTCTTGTATTTTAAGCCTTGCTGTTAAAACTCGATTTGAAACAGTAATACCACCATTAATGTCCTCAAAACCTCAAATGCAAGGCTGTTGTAGGCCAAGTCATGAAAGTAAAGTTTAAAGCAAATTGTATCGATTTGTTGAAGTACAGTCATTTTTTTGTGTGGGAATCTTAAGGTAATTGATATTGCTGTTCACAAGGAAACAGAAACTGAATCTTCAGCAATAGAGCCTTTGTTATCAGATCATGTGAAGGAGAATTCTGTAATTCAAAACAAACACTAGTGTTTGAAGAACAAATATGTAATAATGAATCATCAATACTCATCTGTTGACTCGGCAGTTTTACTTTTTGATGTGTTCTTGTTTCATCTGGCATCTTTGATCAGGCATGGAAAATGATTACTATTTCATCACAAACAAGTCTGTTTTGCATCATCTTAATGACTGAAAGATAATTTCATATTATTTTTTATAACCATCAAACAAGCATCTGACATATGATGCTGTATTTCCATATATATAACCTGCAACGAAATACAAACATGGTAGGTAGATCTTGATATGTTATTATAATATATTGTTGCAGATCAGGGTTTATGCTATGTGCTTAAGCAGGGGCTGAAAATGCCTTAATCCCTTGGTCTGTTGCCCAAATTTTGACCTTGGGACCGAGCAGTTTTTCATAATACTAAGTCTGCCAGACTACCATATATACTTACTTATAAGCCGGGTCCAAATGCAAACAACATAGACCCTGATCTGCCATTGCATAATTCACCGGCAGATCAGGGTCTGTGTTGTTTATTCTACTGATTAGTCCTTACAAACTGCATAGACCCAGATCTCGGTGCATTATGCGATGGCAGAACTGGGTCTATGCAGTTTGCAGTTGGTATTAGCTTATACGCAAGTATATGTGGTAAGTCTCAATAGTAGTATAAATGCTATATTAAACCATGTAGATACAGATGGGAAAAGAGAAGGGAAAAGAAACATTAGGATCCAGGATTAAAATACATTGAATACAAGTACAGGAGTACATAATGTATTGTAGTACATGCCTGTGTGAATTCAAATATTGGTACCCAGCTGTTTCAAGTTTGGACATAGCCTAAGTTTGGTTGAAATAGTTTGGGATCCAGGGTCAGGAAAGAAAATTTCATGCCTAATTAAGGTAGTTCACTTTTGTAAAATTAGTGCTCACTGCACAGTAGAAAATGGTGGGGCCCTGGGTGCCTGAGTGGTTTAAGGTGCTCTCCTTTACAGATCACTCACACATCTCAGCTCTGTCCATGTGAGTTCGAGTCTTGGCTTGACCAACGTGGATATGTGAGAAAGCTTGCCAGTAGCTTCCCATGTGTCGGTGGTTCTTCCTTCACCAAATATACTGGCCACCATGTATAGCCTATCACGCGCAGAAAAATGGCGTTAACCCTTTCAACACTGCAGACCGGTAAAGCAGTCCAGGAACAATAACTCCTGCTCAACACTGCAGACCAGTATTCCGGTCTCATGTACATGTAATGTTTTGACATTATATTATCTGATTGGTCAGTGTCGGGGGTACCCCATTAATAAATAATTAGTTTGTAGTATGATTCATTTGGCATACCATTTGGATACATTCAGACTTTAAGGTAGGTTGTTAACAAGAAGGGGGGGGGGTCCGATCTATAAATGTAAATCTTCTAAATCACCAAAGTACATCCAAAATGGTGGACTTGTCTGATGATGAGTCGGAATTGTCTGGGGACCAATATTTGAAAATATGGGAATTCTGATCTTACATGTATATATGAAGAAGAGAGGGAACGTTTACAACAAGAATGGAGGGATACTCTGGGCAATAGGGATGACAATGAGTAATTTGAATGCTTTGAACTCGCTGAGGTGTATTACACCTGAATTTCGTCAATGGACTAAATTTCTATCTGATTGTAATATTCACACATTTTTTGAATGCATATGCCCAAAACAAGTATTTGATGGATCTTGAACACCTCTTGAATATTTTCAGTTATTTTATATTGACTATGTATTCTCAGAAATAGCAAGATTTACAAATATGAATGCACACCTGAAGTGAGATACTGACCCAAAGCAGAACAAAGAAAGATGCTTGGACTAATGTCACCTTGTCTGAAATAAAGCCTTTTATAGCCTTTATATATTGATGGAAGTTATAATTTTTGATAGAGATGAGCTGTATTGGTCTAAAAGTGAGAAATTCTGGCATGTTGGATCCAGTTTTGTAGAAATTATGTCATGTGACAGGTTTGTCCCGGTAAAACTCTACCTGCATTTCTGTGATGATACAGGTAAATGATGTGCTCGCCTAAGAACTGGCTTGGACTTTCATTAAATTAATCTGGTGCAATCAAAGTCAGAGCACGTTTTTATTCATATTTATTCCCATAAAAAAGGAACATAAAAAACTTGTATATTTTATTTATTTAATACCTGTAGAAATATCGTTAGCCACATGTGGCTTTTCCTGAAATGTGAGATAACATTGCATTTATTCAAGCCATGATTTGTAAGAACATCACAACGGATCAAAAACAGACCGCATATTATTCTTTAAATGCTTTATTTAACAGTTTGATTGAATACAATGAAATTTACCTTTAACTTACCTTTTGATTTACCTGTATAATCACCTGTGTGAGACTAAACATGTTTATGAGCATATTTTCAGAGACCTGAATTTGTCTTCTTTACATTGGTATCAAATATGTATTCCTATCACAAGAAATACAGTTTTTACAAGTCATTGAAAATATGTTGCCTGCATTTATTAAACATCTTGAAGTTACTTGGTGTTTGAATGGTAGTCTTTCTCTTGTAGTTACTTAGTGCTGAAGAGTTAAACCACACAAAACCCCACAAAACCCCAAAACCCCACAAAAACCAGTATGAAATGACATGATCATTACATTATGACATCATTACTCTTACAGTACGTGACTTTTTACCATGATGTATTGTACCGGTAGCACTGTGTAAAATGACATTGCAACATCTGTCTCTTATTAAATAATGAAGAAAAATTTTTTAATACAATTTTAATAATCGCAGTAACAGTCTTGTGAAAGAGAATGATAAAGTCATTGAAAAGTATACAAGACCTTGGTAAATCGCAATTACGACCCACTGTAAATCAGCCATGCAAGCTTTCTGTTGCAGAAAACTGATGGAATCTCAATAATTGTGTCATATTTACAAAAAATTCACTCACCAACAGATACTTTTCATTGTTATTTGATAGGAGAGTCATATTTTTCATATGTGCAAATTGGTGAATTTTGAAATAACTTGTTCAGGTATTATTTTATGGACAATTAGTGACAGGTACTTTTTCACCATACTTTTTTGTGTAATGACCCTTACATGGGGATTGATATTCAACTAAGTGTAATTTAAGAAAATGAACAGCAATCTAAACATTTTTAAGTGATGTTGGATTGCTTGGACCCTCAGCTGTGTAAACACACAATTGTTTTAAAAGTTAAATACATTTCACAAGTGATCATTCTTAAAATGACAAATAAAGTAGGATGAAATGGGTAGACCATGATCTGCTTGTGCATTGTGCTATGGCCAATCTGGGTCTTTTGTTGTTTGTAGTTCAAATGTGATATAAATGACATATACAGTATGATGAAATGAATAGACCATGATAATGCTGGTGCATTGTGCTACAGCAAATCTGGGTCTTCATTGTTTGCAGTTCACATGTGATATACATGAGAAAATACAGCAGTTTGCAAAAATGGAGATCGCTGCAATTATGTGTCCATGAAGATGGTTAATTATGACACACTAATAATATACCCAATGATTTTGTCAGAATTTTCTCATGGGGGAGGGAAGGAGGGGGGGATTCCCCCTCTGGCGTTTAATGAATAAGGATAAAACTTACGTTTGTTTATCTTCATTATCAGCACAGGGGCAACGATCTGTTTTGACAATGGCACTATGTTGTGTAAATTAGAACTGCATGTAACAGCATAGACATTACCACCAAAAACTGCATGTCCACCATTATACAACTTTTCCAAGTGCAGTTGGTAAAATGCTTTTAATAACTAGATAATAAATGAAGGAATCTGCAAAAAGTCACTTACATAGTGCTTGAATATGGAGGTTGATATAGAGTCAATTACTTAGTGCTTGATTATGCAGGTTGATATAGTCACTTACTTAGTGCTTGATTATGGAGGTTGATATAGTCACTTAGTGCTTGATTATGGAGGTTGATATAGCGTCACTTGGTGCTTGATTATGGAGGTTGATATAGTCATTTAGTGCTTGATTATGGAGGTTGATATAGCGTCACTTGGTGCTTGATTATGGAGGTTGATATAGAGTCACTTATGTAGTGCTTGATTATGGAGGTTGATATAGAGCCACTTAGTGCTTGATTATGGAGGTTGATATAGAGTCACTTATGTAGTGCTTGATTATGGAGGTTGATATAGAGTCACTTACATAGTGCTTGATTAAGGAGGTTGATATAGAGTCACTTATGTAGTGCTTGATTATGGAGGTTGATATAGAGTCACTTATGTAGTGCTTGATTATGGAGGTTGATATAGAGTCACTTACTTAGTGCTTGATTAAGGAGGTTGATAAAGTGAGTGCATGTTTATGGAGGTTGATATAGAGTCACTTACTTAGGCTTGATTATTGTGGTTGATATAGAGTCACTTACGTAGTGCTTGATTATGGAGGTTGATATAGAAGTCAAGCGCTTGCATGATCAGACTGAGCTTTGTTACCATTAATGAATGTTACAGGTTTCGTCACACTCTAGGTAAATCAACTGTGATTTTGTCATGTTTGCTCATGTGTTTTTTTTACAGGGGGTGTGGTGATTCATTAAATTTGGAGTGGATTCATGCAATTGAACATCTTGGAAAAAAACCTGATTATTGCTGCATGATTATAAAATCTACAGAGTTAGATAATCACTATAAAAGTTCTTTAACTGTCCATACAGTGTCTCTAAAATTGCAGTAGAATTTGAAATGTCCCAACATTTGTAGTAGCTCACCTGAAGCATGTACTCAGAGATAAGACATTTTATAAAAGTATGGACATGTCTTACTTTCATAGAACATTTTCAGCTTAATTAGTGCCTTGGCAACTGTAGTAAAGTGCCTTGCCCTTGGACACACCATGGTAACCAACCCAGGCTGAACCAGTGCTAGGATTCGAACCTGCACCCTTTTGGTTGCAAGTCCAGCATGCTTACAATTGCAGAACCACCTAACATCATTAGATACCTCTTATGACATGCAGGAGGGTGCAGCAGGCCTGTTCTACATCCCCAATCCCACAGGAGGGTGCAGCAGGCCTTTTCTACATCCCCAATCCCACAGGAGGGTGCAGCAGGCCTTTTCTACATCCCCAATCCCACAGGAGGGTGCAGCAGGCCTGTTCTACATCCCCAATCCCACAGGAGGGTGCAGCAGGCCTGTTCTACATTCCCAATCCCACAGGAGGGTGCAGCAGGCCTGTTCTACATCTCCAATCCCACAGGAGGGTGCAGCAGGCCTGTTCTACATCCCCAATCCCACAGGAGGGTGCAGCAGGCCTGTTCTACATCCCCAATCCCACAGGAGGGTGCAGCAGGCCTGTTCTACATCTCCAATCCCACAGGTGGGTGCAGCAGGCCTGTTCTACATCCCCAATCCCACAGGAGGGTGCAGCAGGCCTGTTCTACATCTCCAATCCCACAGGTGGGTGCAGCAGGCCTTTTCTACATCCCCAATCCCACAGGAGGGTGCAGCAGGCCTGTTCTACATCCCCAATCCCACAGGAGGGTGCAGCAGGCCTGTTCTACATCCCCAATCCCACAGGAGGTCACTGAAAAGATGAAAGCGGAAGTACTGAATACATGCAGCATAATTATCAAGCCTTGAAGTTAAACAAAACAACATCATGTAATGAAGTGCATAATTGTTTAAGTCTGTTTATATTGCAGTACCATGGAAACGATGTGGAAATGTTTTTTGTCAAGAATGGCCATAACTTCATTATCTTCACTTTGGATGACCTGTTACCAGCACGAGGGATTGCCAATCCAGTGACATTGAATTCCATCAAACACAAAGTTCCTGGCCTTAACATCACCTCCATCTATTCACAGGTATGTAATGATGATATGATTATGACAATAACAATAACATTGATTGACTGACTGTCCTTTGCATCATACAGTAAACTCCATTTATAACGAAATCAGTCGTTGCAAAATATAAGATATTATGAAGCATATAACAAGGTAATTTTCTGGTGTTTTTTAAAATATTTTATCTTACATAACAAAATTCAAATATAACAATATCATTTTAAAAATCCCTTGGGCTTCTTTGTATCCAAAGTTGATTTGTGTCCATAGAGTTCATGGGAGGATCAAATTAAAGAAAATAAAATAGCCATGAATTTGTTTTCTCATTACATCTTTTTTTTCCATAAAGAATTTAGACATACAAACAAAAACAGGCCTGCAAAATTACATCACTGAAAACTTGTTTGACATCAGGAAGCTGAAATTTAGCAACTGCAGTTTTTTTGGGTCATATCATTAGTCAGAGTATCCAGTAAAAAAAAGAAAGAAGGAAATTAAAAAGAAAGGAAAGGAAGTAATGTATTATGCTGTGGTTGATCACAAGGTAGAGAAAAAGTTGTACAAAGTTCGTATGATAGTGTGTAGATATTGTGTATTGATAACAGGATAGACCACACAAGACCAGACATTATAATTGCTGCATACAAAGATCTTACATACATCACTATCAGCAGACATGTATGTGGAAAACAACTCAATGCCAGAATGCCAGGACCATCCAGAGGATCCAGAAATATAGTTCAAACTACCATAGTGGTCAACTCTTTTAAACAACAATCTTTCATCCAGCCATGGTCAGATTTTCTCCTCTCTTCATTTTATTTACTTATTTAATCTCTTTTTTTTAAAGGGAATGCCCATGTTCTATTTTATTTATTAAGTACAGATGTCAAGTAGCCTATATTTTCCTATATTCGCAGGCAACCTTATATTGTCCCAAAAAAATTCCTGACATTCCTATATTTTTCTATATTTGCAGGGCAACCTTATATTGTCCAATTTTTTTTCTCCGACATTCCTATATTTTCCTATATTTCAAAGATTTGGGTAAGCAAGAAATACAAAACTTTTTTTTAAAAAGTGCAGGAGAAGTATATTATACAGACTGTTTTCAAAGCTACCATGTATACTTGTGTATAAGCCCAGTCCAAATGCAAACAACATAGACCCTGATCTGCCGTCTCATAATGCACTGGCAGATCAGAGAGTATGTTGTTTGTTCTACTGATTAGTCCTTACAAACTGCAGAGATCCAGATCTGCCAGTGCATGCGATGGCAGATCTGGGTCTGTGCAGTTTGCAGTTGGTATCGGCTTATATGCGAGTATATGCAGTGATAATTCTTATATCTTTCATTTGTGTGCACTTTTTTTTAATGTATTGTATTTCTTTCCAGTGGCACTCCAACCCATCCCAGCCACATAACAGTTTATGTTGTTGGATATTTCATAAGGTTAAAAATAAAAATGCTTGGATACTAAAAATAAGTACCCATGATAAGATTGAACAACATGAGCTGTATGTATTCACACAAATAGTGTCAGTACATATTGTGTTGTCAACTATATAATACTTATGAAAAGGTGCCCTTAACCACTGTTTACATATTGAAATGTTTTCGAGCATTGTAGATATGATAACCTTGACACAAATTTTCTTGCATCCATTGCTTCAAACAAAGAGAGATTTCTTGCTTCATTTGAAGCATTTTTTTAAACCAAGGAGTGATGTGTATTCTGTGGCAGTTAAACAGAATTAAAAGAAAGGTGGAACGGATACTGATGTGTTTGTGACTTGTATTTTCAGGTATCCCTATTGAAAAGTAAACAAACCTCTTTGAAAACAGGTCAGTGAAGCCTTGTGATCGAACAAAATTTAATGAATGCTGGTTTTCTGAAACTGATGAAAATGAACATGAACTGAGGTCATGGTACACAAAGGGTAGTGACATATATATATCGTGCACTGTGTACCATCTACAAGACTTGAGTAAAGTGTGACAATAATGAACAAATTGTCCAACATGCTAAGATAAATCTTCATAAGAAACTGATTAAATCTGTCGTATTGCCAAGTCAGATGAAATTAATATTGAAAGCACTAGTGACTAAAATAAACTTGAAGAATGCTTCATAGAGCAGTAACATCTAAAATCACTACTTCTCCTAGATGGCATGTCATATCGACTTGTGCTTTCATCAGAAGACTTCTTTTGATGTCTGGTTGGTCCTAAATGGTTATGGTGTGCATCTGATATCCAGTATGGCTACCATGGCAGCCATCTTGAAAATCTTGTTGTTGTGACTCTTCCAAAACAGAAAGTCATATCAACATGGGGTTTTCACCAGAAGACTTATTATAATGCCCAGTAGAGCATCAGTCAATTCAAGTCATATCAACATGGGGTTTTCACCAGAAGACTTCTTATAATGCCCAGTAGAGCATCAGTCAATTCAAGTCATATCAACATGGGGTTTTCACCAGAAGACTTCTTATAATGCCCAGTAGAGCATCAGTCAATTCAAGTCATATCAACATGGGGTTTTCACCAGAAGACTTCTTATAATGCCCAGTAGAGCATCAGTCAATTCAAGTCATATCAACATGGGGTTTTCACCAGAAGACTTCTTATAATGCCCAGTAGAGCATCAGTCAATTCAAGTCATATCAACATGGGGTTTTCACCAGAAGACTTCTTATAATGCCCAGTAGAGCATCAGTCAATTCAAGTCATATCAACATGGGGTTTTCACCAGAAGACTTCTTATAATGCCCAGTAGAGCATCAGTCAATTCAAGTCATATCAACATGGGGTTTTCACCAGAAGACTTATTATAATGCCCAGTAGAGCATCAGTCAATTCAAGTCATATCAACATGGGGTTTTCACCAGAAGACTTATTATAATGCCCAGTAGAGCATCAGTCAATTCAAGTCATATCAACATGGGGTTTTCACCAGAAGACTTCTTATAATGCCCAGTAGAGCATCAGTCAATTCAAGTCATATCAACATGGGGTTTTCACCAGAAGACTTCTTATAATGCCCAGCAGAGCATCAGTCAATTCAAGTCATATCAACATGGGGTTTTCACCAGAAGACTTCTTATAATGCCCAGTAGAGCATCAGTCAATTCAAGAGACTCTTGTTATCAACCAGCCATAAGATGCAGCGTATGATGTTATGAAGTGGTCCATCCATCCATCTGTTACTAATTTCATGTCTGCACAATAACTTTTGTTGTCCATCATCTAATTTACCAAACTTTGTGGATGACTTGCTCTTAGAGTAAGGAAAAACCCTATAGATTTTGGGCTCAAAAGCTAAAAGTTCAAGTTACTGTGACTAAAAGAAGGAAAATGGTTTTTGCACAATAACTGGAGTTCTTCACCATCTACAGTTACCAAACTTTGTGGATAAATTGCACTTGGGGCAAGGAAGAACCATATTGATTTTAAGGTCAAACGACAGGGTCACTGTGACTGAAAGAAAAAAAATGGTGTCTTCACAATAACTTGAGTTATCCACCATCAACAGTTACCAAACTTTGTGGATAACTTGCACTTAGGGTAGGAAGAACCCTCTCAATTTGAGGCTCAAAAGGTCAAATGTCAAGGTAACTCAGAAAGAAGAAAAATGGTTTATGTACAATAACTTGAGTTCTCCATCATCTACAGTTCCCAAACTTCGTGGATAGCTTGCACTTCTTGTAAGGAAGAATCCTGTTGATTTTGGCATCTAAAAGTCAAAGGTCAAGGTCACTGTAACTTAAAGATTAAAAATGGTTTCAGCACAATGACATTAGTTCTACATGACATACAAAAACCAAACTTAATGGTTGGCTTGCATTTGACATAAGGAAGAAGACTACTGATTTTGGAGTCAAAAGGTGAAAGGTCAAAGTCACTGAGAAAGAAGAAAATGGTTTCTTACAATAATATTAGTCATGGAATGTACCCAAACTGTAGATGGTTTGCACTTAGGGTAAGGAAGAAGTCTATCAATTTTGGGGTCAAAATGTAAAATGTCAAGGTCATTCTTGACTGAGGAAAAATAGTTTTTGCACAAAAAATGTAGTTATCTACATAGCTATTAAACATTGTGCGGCCATATAATGTGCCATTTTAGATACTCTTCTTTCATGTTAAGAAATCTCACATTTGTAGATATTTGGTACATAATTTATATACTTGGGAAGAATAATGAGCATTCATAGTTTGCAGTGTACAGATATTTGGAGCACTCAAGAAAAATGTTGAAACCTTGGGTCAAACTCTTACTGTGTGCTTTGGCAAACTGTATGATCCCTGTATTCTAACTTGTTGGGTGATGTACATTAGATTGGCAATCCCACACTGTGTATGATTCCTGTATTCTAACTTGTTGGGTGATGTGCATTAGATTGGGAATCCCAGACTGTGTATGATTCCTGTATTCTAACTTGTTGGGTGATGTACATTAGATTGGGAATCCCGTACTGTGTATGATCCCTGTATTCTAACTTGTTGGGTGATGTACATTAGATTGGGAATCCTGTACTGTGTATGATCCCTGTATTCTAACTTGTTGGGTGATGTATATTAGATTGGGAATCCCGTACTGTGTATGATCCCTGTATTCTAATTTGTTGGGTGATGTACATTAGATTGGGAATCCTGTACTGTGTATGATCCCTGTATTCTAACTTGTTGGGTGATGTACATTAGATTGGGAATCCCACACTGTGTATGAGCCCTGTATTCTAACTAATTGCATGATGTATATTAGATTGTGAATAACAAATGACTACCAATCTGGAATGAAGCAGTTAATTACAGATTTTCTTACTTTTCTGTTCTCCAGCATGAGATAGCATTTGAGACCTACAGTCAGCCCAACTGGATGCAGAATTACTTCCCCTACCTGATAGCAGCATGTGGCATGGTACTGCTGGTAACGACTGGCATATTGGTAAGTAAAATTCATTGGTGGTAAATGCATATTGGCCTAAAAGTACCTTAGATGATAGCCAGTGCAAACATGGACAAAAACTCATAAGAGAGGGATTGGTTAATTAAACAGAATGCTTGTTGAGCCCACAATTGTGGGAAGCGAGACAAAGTTACTTTTCTACCTTGTGGCAGTTATGTCAACAGTTTATAAAGGCTTTGGTTCCAGTTTACTTTTGCATATATTTCCTAAACCCCTTGATAGACTCGTTTTGTCATACTTGGTTTGAATCATTATAAATTGAAAACAATTCATTCTACAGCATGCTCACTCACCCCATTTACTTTAGAGTAAAGGTCACAGTTTCAGAAAATTTGCACTTATGGTTTGGTTTAAGTTTTTTCATTTGCTTATATTTCCTAAACCCCTTGATGGGATAAATCATTATAAAGCTTAGACAATTCATTTAGTGCCCCTTTGACCTTTGGGTCAAGCTCACAGTCATAGAAAATTTGCATTACGGTTAAAGTTTTTTTATTTGCTTATATTTCCCAAACCTCCTGATGGATGTTCTTCATACTTGGGATGAATCATTATGAATCTAAGACAATTCATTCAGTGATATACAGGGCTCGAAATGAATGCTAATCTGCTATCCCGTGGTTAGTGATTTTGCTGATGGATCACTAAAACCTTGCCATCACTAATCCTTTTGAGCTGTAACAATTACCACAAGTCGCTATTAAAACAGTTAAAAATTGGTCGTGATTCGTTATTAATTTATAAGTTACATGATCTGTTTATTGTGTTTATTGAGTACCTACCAACATCCTGCACTTGACGAGGTACAATAAATGCTCATGGTGCAAATGGAAAGGTGTTAAACCACTCATCCACTCATTGTCAAAACAGACTTTGTGCATGTGGAACTAGCCTGGTGTACTGCCATCAAGCACTGTTTTCATTACTGATGATAACAAAAGGTATATGGTATTGGGCTAGTATTGACCAATTGGAAAAGGTCGCGTTCGCCGACTCGATGAATAATCCAGAATTATACTGAACAATGTGGTTTAATATTTTTATCATTGTTGATAAACATTCAGTGTATTGTGCAGTGACAATTGTAAATATATGTAAGTATTGGCAAGGTGCGCAGCCAACACTGAAATGGCAGAAATTAGATGATGACAAGATAGAGCATGATTGCAAAAATAATCAAGAGAAGAAACTAAGAAAGTACCAGAAATGCAAGGAAAATAAACACAAATGGATGAAGTATGACCCAGGAGAGGCTTTGATGTTGTGCACTTTCTGCACTGAGTATTCAAAGAAATATGAAAGTGTACAGGGTACTTAATTTGTTGGTCATGTTGGTGCAATACAGTTGTTATTGTTTTGAAGTAATGTTAATGAACAAAAATGTTGAATTAAAAACTGAACTGGCTTCTGTTTAATTTTAGCAGGATCAATGAAATTTAGGCAGGATCAGTGAAAGATTTATTTTGGTGATCCTGTGGGTTAGTGAAAAAAAATCGTAATTTCGAGCACTGGCGATATGCAAGGTTGAGCCAGCATGATGCTGAATGAATTATCTTAGCTTGATATTGATTCATCCAATGTATCGACAAAATCCATTTTTTATGACTAAGACCTTGATCCCAAGGTCAAAGGTTCACTTGCCCCTTTGACCTTGGGATCAAGGTCTTAGTCATAAAAACGTTTTTTTTTTGGTTAAAGCTTTTTATTTCCTTATGTTTCCTAAATCCCTTGATGGATTTTGTTGATACATTGGATGAATCAATATCAAGCTAAGACAATTCATTCAGCATCATGCTGGCTCAACCTTTTGAACTTCAAGGTCACATTTTATGGCAATGCTTAGATTGTTGGCTTGACATGCAGACTCTGGCCTTCTTGTCTTGGAATGCTGGAGAATCACTGAAAGGAAAGATGATATCATAATATCAATTTTCAGATCTACTGCTGCTGCAGGAAGAGGGAGAAAACACTAAAGGAAACAGATGATGAGATTCGAGCCTCGCAGAAAATCTTCTACCCCTCCATTGCCCCTGACACAAAGAACCTGTTAATGATTCAGCCAGAGAATGATCCAGTTTACATCCCGAAGGGCTGTGTCACCCCAATACCCGCTCTGCCTGTACGACTAGTCAAAAAAGGACTTCTGGAGAGGTAAGACATGGTACTCACTTTTTACACCCAGCCCAGCAAAGTCTAAGTGATGCACTCCTGGTACTTGAATGCTTATCAAAATATTATGATTGAAGCATGGCAATTTGGCAAGACAGGGTTACCATGCTACGATGAAAAGCCCTTAATTTTGCAAATATTGATCAAAGTTTGGGTAAAAACCGTGAATTTGCAGCCACCACTTGATGTCAGAAAAAATATATAATTGAGTTGTAATTGAACTGATTACTAGTTAAATTTATTGAGTTTTTACCGGAATTTTTGGATGTTGTGGAACTCTTCAGTCAGTTGAAATACAGTTGCTGCATTTAATATAGTCCATAGTCAGATTACATTGAAAGTAAATGTTAGGGCACCAACCAGATATAAGCAGAGCTCAGGAAAAACACTCATTCTGACCATGTAAACTGTGCAGAGGAAAACTTTGCTACTTACTCATTACTGGGCCATGTAGATATAGATTGGCACCTTGAGAACATCTGTGTGCATTGTCAACTCTTAACAAGCTCTGAAGCTTAGCATTGCTTAAGAGCTATTGTATGTCAATTATCGATTATTTTTGCCTTTTTGCCAGTCCAAAATATGTGCAAAGGAAGCTGACTTTGCTTTTTACAGAGGCACCTGACTCAACCTTGATACTAAAAATATCATGTTCAGAGTGAAGACAGCAGGTTTAAAACCCTTTTAGTATCAAGCCTGCATCAGGTAACAGTGGTTTTAAAGCTCTACTGGTTATAGATGAGAAGAGTTTATGGGATGGTCTGTTGTCCATCAGCCATCTGTCCGTTAGCACGAGTTTGTTATCGCTACTCCTCCTATACTACTTGGAGGATTGCCATGGAACTTTACATACGCATTCATCCCATGGTCTAGTTAGTCCTAGATATAAATGGTGCTGCTCACACATCCAATATGGCTGCCACAGTGGCCATTTTCAAAATCTTGTTATCGCTACTCCTCGTGAATTGATGGTCATATCTCCATGAGATTTTTACTAAAAGACTTCTTACGATGCCTAGTTAGTCCTAAATGAAAATGGTGCCAATTTTAAATCCAATATGGCCACCACAGGAGCCATTTTGAAAATCTAGTTAAATATCTATCCATGTTTGAAATAAAAATGTTAGCAGGCATTTAATCATCAGGTTGCTCTTTTTTAATTCAAGCACATGAACCAACACTACAGTCAAAATTCAGAATTTCATATAAGTTATTCAGTTGGCTTAAAAGATTCAAAGAATACTATGCCAAATTCTGCAAGAATACAAAACTGTGGATGAAAACTTGTGCACATTCAATAGTAAATGCATAATGTTAACAGTATTTCAACTTGAATGGCATTACAAGTCTTTGAACAAATGTGACCTGTCAGTCATTGGGTTGACACTTTATATTTAGCCAAGGTCTAATACTTCTGAGACAACCTACTCAATACAAAAGTAGCTGAGCTAGCTGCCTCCTTACAGTATATATAGGCAAAAATGTACTACCTGAAAAAAAATCAAATTTTTGACACCTAAACCTCCAGACATGGTCACGTTTCGAAAAACCTGATTTTCAATAATCTGAGGGGGAAATTTTTACCACTAAAGCATGTAGTCTGCATAAACAATAAACAGTCAGTTAGAAGGAAAGGTGGTCAGAGATAAGCAACCACCATTTCACAGATTACTTAAATTGGCTGAGAATAGTTAGGATGATGCCGTGTCAAGTCCTTAGAACACTGCTGTGGGAGAGCCCATTAGGTTAATTTGCATAGGTAAGTTGAACAACCCAATTTGATTGAGTTAGGTACAATCATAGAGATGCATATTGAAGAACAAAAGTCATTACACATCATTGCCCTGAAAGAGAATGTTTAAGCCATCATTAGTAAAGATTATTGGCAAGTTTGTATTCAGTGGTAATGTTTCTTTGAAGACAGATTTCACTCCAAATATAAAATGCAAAACATCATTATTTTGGTAGTCGGAACAGTGTACAAGTGTGGTTCATTTTTTAAGACAAAATGTTAAAATGCAGGTGTAATTTAGGAAATGAATCAGATCTGCAAAATGAGCAAAGCCCTGGAAAACTTAATTTCTGAACTCCTGGACGGAGTTTGAATTTGTGAAGCATAGCTGCAAGGGGGAGCATTTAATTTTTTGCATACACTGCAAACACCATATCGACGTTAGTCATTCTGGAGTGTACGACATCCATCAACATAGCAACACCATAGCAACACCAACCAGAATGTCTGCCACTCCCTCACAGCAATGCTGATGCAGAAAGATCATTTTCTCTACTGAGAAAAATTAACAAGATCTTCTTGGAAGTTTGAACATCCAGATTCGAATGAGTGCCAGATGAACACAATTGACATTTGTATTACCTTCAAACCCCCTCCCCCCCCCAACAAAAAAACCCGACTGAGAGCAACAAATTGGTACATATATCTATATATTTTTTTTATTTAACGTCTGCCTGGTTGTGTCTATGTTAGTGTGGGAACGTGTGTGCATGTATGTAGTGATGATATTTGACAGTGCTAAGTCTACCAACTATTTTTGATTTGCTTTAAAGAAAACATATGTTATTTTCTTTTTTTTTAATCAAATTTGAACTTCCAGTAATTTTATATAGGCTTCTATGAAAAGATAACTTATTCTCGATTAGACGTCGCTTTTTTAGGTCAGATGCATTGATCCTCCTTGAGACTCAAAACACACTTTTTGAGTCCACAGAACCCCCCAGCACTGTCTGGGAATATGGCAGGTATGAAACAGACATTTGGAGAGCTTGAAGAAATCTATGAATGAAACCCTTTTCCATTAGAATTTATGAATGATAAATTTATACACTGAATTCTTTGAACAGGAATTTATACCAATTGCCTGAAATACTAATACTACTATTAATAATAATAATAAACAAAGTGACCCTCAAAGGGACTGGTGCTCTACTGAGTGAAAAGAATGTCAAAGAATTCAAGATAAGACTATTTATTCCATTTGACTACTGAATGTTGAAACCATCTCTGATATTCTTCAGCGATAACAAGATTTTCAAATTAGCTGCTAACAAGTCTTGGTGAAAACCCTATGTTAATATGACCATCCATTCAGGGGGAGTAGTGACAGCAAGATTTTCAAGACAGCCATTGTGGCAGCCATTTTCATTTTGGACCAACCAGGTATCATAAAAAGTCTATTGGTGAAAATCATATGTTCATATAACCATCCATTTGGGAGAAGTAGAAATAATATTTTCATGATGGCCACCATGGTGGCCATATTGAGAGTCAATTTGCATCATTTTCATTTAGGAACAACTAGACACCAAAAGAACTCTAACGATGAAAACCCTATGTCAAAATGACTTTCCATTTAAGGGTAGCAATAAGATTTTCAAGCTGGCCACCCTGTTGGCCAAAATGGACATCAGATGAGCACCATTTTCATTCAGGACCAACAAGACATTATAAGAAGTCTTCTGGTGAAAACCCCATGTTGAGATGACTTTCCATTTTGGAGGAGTAACAATAACAACATTTTAAAGATGGCTGCCATGGTGGCCATATTGGATGTCAAATGCGCATTTATAACCAACCACATATCATAAGAAGTCTTCTGGTGAAAGTACAATGTCGATATGACAAGCCTGTGATAATAACATTTTCCAGATGGCCATTGTGGCAGCCATACTGAAGGTCAGATTGGCACCATTTTCATTTATGACCAACTAGACATGATAAGAAGTCTTTCAGTGAAAGCCCCATGTTGATATGACCAGCCATTCAGGTGGAGTAGTGATAACAGGATTCTGAGGTTGGCAGCAGTGGCAACCATACTGGATGTGCGAGCAGCACCATTATCATTTAGGGCCACCTAGACATCATAAGAAGTCTTCTGGTGGATACCCCATGTCAGTATGACTTTTTGTTCACAAGGAATAGCGATAACGATATTTTCACGATAGCTGCTGTGGTGGCCATATTGGATATCAGAAAGGCACCATTTTCATTTAGGACCAACTAGACATCACAAGAAGTCTTTCAGTGAAAACCCCATGTTGATATGGCTATTCCATGGATGGCTGCTTAAGACAGGTTTGACTGTATAAGGGTTGCTGAGCTTTGGTGGCTACAAGGAGTGTCAGTGTATGGACAGACAGAAAAGGTGATTACCACAGGGCTTCCGCATCTCAAAGCAGGATACTAAATAATATTTATAGCACAAGGCATCTACTGGTTACTTCATTGATATGTCTACCAAGTTTCATAATGGTAGGTCAAACAGGTTTTGAAATATACTCCAGAATCAATCAGTTCTGACCAATTTGCAACTCATTTCCATGGCAATGCAGGATTCAGTCTAGGATTCCAATTAATAGGGCTTACTTTAATAATAATTTCTCACTGACAGGTTTCAGATAATGAAATATAAATGAATATAAATGAATTTGTCACACTTGCCACTAGTGTAAGTATTAAAAAGTTATCACAATTTCTTACTTTGAATACTGTTAAGTATTTTCCTTGCTTACAAGCATAGGCACTCATTTCCTAATTAGAAGGGGAGTGGGTGTTGTCAATAGTTTACATTTTTAGTGACATAAACAACTGCCTGTAGATTTAACGCTAACTGGTTTATGATCAATGTGAGAGGTTTGTAAACAGTAGTATTATTAGGCATGTAAAAAGTGAGTGAAAGTGAAGCATTATCTTGAAACCAGAATGACATATGCAGGCTTCCAACACTTTTTGAAAAAAAAATGTACAGGTCTTTTCCTGGATGAATTCCATGTCATCACTTTGCTCCACATAGTATACTGATCACTACACTACTTAAACTCTTACTAACAAGAGTCCCTTGAAATAACTGACACTCTACTGGGCAAAAAGAATTTCAAAGAATTCAAGATAAGACCATTTCTTCCTTTTAAATGCTGAGTGTTGAAACCATCTCTGATTTGACATCCAATATGCTCACCACAGCAGCCATCTTGAAAATCTTGTTATCGCTACTCCTCCTGTATGGATGCTCATATCAAGATGGGGTTTTCACTAAAAGACTTCTCATGATGTCTACTTGGTTCTAAATGAAAATGGTACTGATCTGACAGCCAGTATGGCAGCTATCTTGAAAATCTTGTTATTGCTACTCCTCCTGAATGGATGCTCATATCAACATGGCGTTTTCACTAAAAGACTTCTTATGATGTCTAGTTATCTTAAATGAAAATGGTGCTGATCTGGTGTCCAATATGACCACAACATGAAAATCTTGTTATCATTACTTCTCCTATATGGATGATCATACCAACATGGGTTTTTCACTAATAGACTTATTATGATGTCCAGTTGGTCCTAAATGAAAATGGTGCAGATCTGAGATCCAATGTGGCAGCCATCTTGAAACTGTTGTTATTGCTACTCCTCCTGAATGGATGGTCATATCAACATGGGGTTTTCACTGCAAGACTTCTTATGATGTCTAGTTGGACCTAAAAGAAAATGGTGCTGATCTGATGTTTAATATGGTGGCCACAGTGGCCATCTTGAAAATCTTGTTATTGCTACTCCTCCTGAATGGATGGTCATATCAACATGGGGTTTTCACTAAAAGACTTCTTATGATGTCTAGTTGGACCTAAAAGAAAATGGTGCTGATCTGATGTTTAATATGGTGGCCACAGTGGCCATCTTGAAAATCATGTTATTGCTACTACTCCTGAATGGATGGTCATATCAACATGGGGTTTTCACTGCAAGACTTCTTATGATGTCTAGTTGGTTCTAAATGAAAATGGTGGCGATCTGACTTCCAATATGGCTATCATGGCAGCCATCTTGAAAATTTTATTATCGCTACTCCTGAATGGATGGTCACATCGACATGAGGTTTTCACTAAAAGACTTCTTATGAAATCTCGTTAGTCTTAGGGTGCAAAGGACAGTTTTTATGCACAAATTTAATGCCGCATCCACTAGCCTAATATAAAAAATCATAAAAAATAAAATACATAAGTGAGGTCAAAAAGGTCCATATTTTTGGATAGCTATATTAAAACAAAGCATAACAATATTATTCACTTGACCTGACAAGTCAATGGCAGTTCATAGCAAAAGAAGTTTATGCACCCCAACACAAATTTATACCTGCATTTTTCACGTCCGAAGGTCATTTTGGACACCAAGTGATGCTTACAGTGCAAACACAAGCCCTTTTCCTAGGTGATATTTCTGCAAAACATTGTGTGCTAAACAGCTTGATGCAATTCAAAATAGTTGCCATCCAAGCCGTTTTTGAGATAGTCTTCTTACCTTGAATCCACATGTTTACTGCTATGGGTGGCTAGCTCTGCTTCCTAGCCGACTATTGGTATTTCACTGTCTACATAATGTGAACTGACTATGGGAGATATACATGCCTCACATCAATTTGAAGAACAACACAAGCCCGAAACAACTAATTCACAAATATATCCATATCTTTAATTGTTAAACAATAATAGCTCAAAAAGTCACATCATAGCCTTAAGTTAAGAAATTTGACAGGGACCAATTTACAAAACTGTCCCCTGCCACCTTAGATGAAAATGGTGCCAATCTGACGTCCAATATGGCCACCACAGCAGCCATCTTGAAAATCTTGTTATTGCTACTCCTCCTGAATGGAAAGTCATAGCTTAAAAATATTATTATCTCTAAGCCTCCCAAAAGGATGGCTATATCAACATGGGGTTTTCACCAATAGACTTGTTATGATACCTAGTTGGTCCTAAATGAAAATCGTGCCAGTTGTACATCCAATATGGCTGCCATGACAACTGTTTTAAAAATCTTGTTGTCACTACTCCCCTAGAATGAATGATCATTATGACATGCGATTTTTACTTAAAAGACTTATAATAATGTCTTTTTTATTCTAAATGAAAATGGTCCTAAGCTGACATGCAAAATGTGCACCACAGCAGCTCATTTGAAAATTTTGTTATCGCTGAAGAATATCAGAGATGGTTTCAACACTTGACAGTTACATGGAAGAAATGGTCTTATCTTGAATTTCTGGAGATTCTTTTCACCCAGTAGAGCATCAGTCCCTTCGAGGGACTCATGTTTCATTTCAATTTTGGTTAGAGTTATGGCTCTGGACAAGTAACTTCATATCTTAACATTGCATACCTTCCAGCCTCCCAGACAGTGTTGAGGGGTGGTGGTTTTGAGACTCAGAGTGTTTTGAGGTCCCAAGGAGAAATCAGTGTACATGACCAAAAAAAGCGTCATACAATAGAGAATAAGTTACTCCTATAAGCCTATAGAAAATGACTCAAAATTCAAATTTGAATAAAAGAAAATCAAATATCAGTTTTCTCTGAAGTATTAAACCACTTTCAAACAGAAAATAGTTCTTAGACTTAGCATTGCCAAATATCATCACCACATACACATACACACACACACACACACACACACATATATATATATATATGCACACACATAATGACAGCCATGCATTAAATAAAAGAAATACAACAAGTTTCTGTCTTTAAAATCCATTGGACAGTGCAATATAGTATTAACTAAATGCAGTCTTTGCTGCTGTCACTAGTTCACTGGGGGTTTGAAGGTGATGCAGGTGTCGTTAGAATTCATTGCCCTTATCAGAAACGGGATGGTACTGTTATTCAGACTTTGCAGAACTGGTTGAATTTTTCTCAAGGTAGAAAATGATCTTTTTGCATTTGCATTGTTGTGAGAGAGTGTGGGACATGCAATGGCCACGCTAATTTGAATGTTTAAAGATATTAGTTACTTTTGGGAATGATCTCTGTGTTCATGCATTGTCCTGAAGCTGAGTGGTGGTACTATTTTAATGAATGTTGTACATTCCAGAAAGATGAATGTCGATATGATGTTTGTAGTAAGTGCAAATAATAAATTGCTCCCCCTTGTAGCTGCGCTTCACAAAGTTTAACTCAATCAACCAGGAGTTCTAAAATTTAGTTTTGCTGCACTTTCCTAGCTTCACCGGTGGCTTTTCCTTTTCCCAGCTGCATTTCGACATTTTGCCTTCATAATTGATTCTCACTTCCAAACTATTCCAACTACCGAAATAATATATACAGTACAATCCAACTTCACAGAAATGTTGCCGCTGATCACTAACCAGCCAATAATCTTTAATTTAGATGGCTTAAACATCATCATTGAAAGCAAGAATGAGCAATAGTATTTGTTTCTTCAACATGGGACACTAACCTCTTCGACTGACCTAACTTCAAACGAATTGCGGTGTTCCACTTCGTGTACTTTACCAATTCAAATTAGCCTAATGGGTTCTTCCACAAAAGATTTTTAACACAACATCACCTTGCTATATTGTCAGTCAGTGAAGTTATCAGTGCAATGGTGGTTGTTTATTGCTGACTGACTTTAAAACCGTTTTATCACTTCTGTGACAATCAACTGTATAAACTGCCCTGTGGTGAGTTTTCCATGAGTTTGAAGCATGACTATTTACTGTTTATACAGGTTATGGACATGTATCACGGTGTCAAGAAAGGTCTCTCTCTCTCTGTTTTTTTACTAAGATTACTGAAAATTGTGTTTTTTTAACATGACCGTGTCGGGAGGGTTGGGGTGACATGTTCAGGCAGGTATGGGATGTTGCTTGCAATCAGCATAGCTCAAGAACCATTCAACATATACTGATGCAATTTGAGGTGAACATTGTTTCAAAGACCTAGCTGTGGTTCCAATCTACATTTTCACACTTTGTATAGGGTATTATTTTTAAAGAACAAGAATTTTCCAGGTTTTCCTCACTGGTTATCCCAGTTATTTAAAAAAGACGTATATATTAGGTATTGTTAAAACTTTTAATTTCCTTTATTTTGGTGTATGATTGATGGGTGTAATTTGGGTTATAGAGTCTACAGTTTGGTCTTACTTTAGATGTGCATCTCTCAAAAGACTGCTGGCTCCACTTGGTCATTTTCACTTCCTGGACTTCAAAGGTAAATTGGAGAAAAAAAACAAGCCAAAAACTTGTTGCTACTTTTTTTATATTTTATAATTCATTTATTGCACTTTCAGAATTTGCTATTGTCTACTCTGGCAAAATAATTTTCACTGTTTTATTAACTGCTAAAGTTAGTGTACTTTGGACTAGTTCAGACTTCCTGTGATCACGTGATGGTGAACTGGCTTTAATTGCTAACACGACAGAAAATAATCTAAAAGTAATCATTGGATTATATTATGTGTGATCAGTAGTAATTCAGAAAGGAATAAATGTGTTAATCGATTATGGTTGTATTACTAAAGAGTTCAGGCAGCATAAAATAATTGACATTACTTGGATTCTTTTGGCAGGGTAAGTTTGATTTTGGTGTTTAAAGTTTGTAGAGATGGATTATACTATGTGTGAAAATAAGATATTTGGAAATGATTCAAGACGTTAATGGATTATGGTTGGATTAGTCATTACTAAAGAGCTAGAGTGGCATAAAACAGTTTGGTTTGGTTTGGCTTTGGTATTTAAAGTGTGTTAAGATATCTAGGCGTGCATTCTCTCCAATGCTAAACAACCAAGATATCATATGAAATTGAGTAATGGATGGAAACAGGAATTTCATTGGTTGGAATCAAGTTCAAAGGGACATGAATATGCATTCTGCCATCGCTGTAAAGTTGATTTTAAGAAGAACTTCCCAAATTTAACCCAAATAGCACCAATCTTGAGCAGTACTTGCAGGCAGTCAGCAACCTGAATCGACCCACAGGCAGGGAACAATTAAAACTTCTTGGTGGACTCAGTAGAGTTGTACTAACATTGCCACATTCCAACACTGAAAAGACATTTTCTATTACGATGAAAATTCAAGCTTACTCCAGAGGAAACCTGAATCCAGTAATGATACATCATATAAGTGTTGAGATCAACAGTGATGAGGACTGCCATAAATATAATCCAGGCAATGATCTACTAAGAAAGGCTGAAAATGCGTGTGTTGCTTATAAGGACAGTATGAAAGGCAACAAGTTACTGTGAAAGGACTAATGTGATGAGATAATATGTATATTTTAATATAGACAAAAGGAAATTTGTTCAATAGTTGTCATTTTTGTCTATTTGCATACTGAAAATTGGGTCAGTGAAAATCATCTTGATTTAAGTCAAAACTCCAGACCAAATTTTGCACATCTCCTGAACTGTCTTAAGCTGACCACTCTCTTTTGTCACATGTATAGAGTTGGATTTCAAGCATTCCAAATTATCATTGAAAGGAGTCGTGGCCCCTGAACACCCATCTTCTCCTAACTTTGGTTTCCCAAATGAGGTCCTCTGCTTAAAGCCGATTGTAGCAAATTGTAGCGAGCAGGGCCTTTTGTAATGCACCCATCACTAATGACTCTAGTTTGCATTTAGTATTTTTAATGCATCCTTGGAAATGAGTTGCAAACAAGCAAACTTCATTCATTTTCAGCACGTACATGTATCTTCAAAACAGCTTAATTTATTTTTATGAAATTTGGTATATATGTCAAGCTCTTTGCCTACAGGTGGGTTTTGCTGTAAAGGATTGTTCAGTTTTAATAGTTTTGGAATTGCCTAGAAAGCTCTGTATCAATGACCATGCGAATTAGATAAATGTTTTGCTGACCATGCCATAATTTGCCACAAGGATATCATCAGCAAATAAGAATTACAACCACCTGTAGGCTACACTTATTATGAGATAGAAAATGATGTCATTTTTGGAGTAGGTGGATAGTAAGAAGACGTATAATCATTAGGGAAACTTTCTGGAGGGAACAACTATATGTTTGCTTGACATCATTGTTGGCTGTTGATTAGGTGAACACTCTGAAAGGTTGGACTGAGGCAATTGCTATGTGAATTTGCTGTTTGTGTAGTACCAATTTGTATGCCCTCACTGCAATAGCAGAAGGGGGCATAATTTGCTGCCGTCCATCTATAGGTCCAGTTGATCATCCTGGATCCATTTTTAGTGCAATAGCTCAAAACTTGAGAATGTAGAGCCATTAAATTTTACAAACCTTATCATGGACATAAGTGGATGACTTGATTATTCAGGCTGTTGTTAGCACAGTTTATCAAAAAACACTCCAGATAGACAAATTAAATTTAGGAAGCATGTTTTATGCATATGTGGATGACTTGGTTAGAGTTTTATGTCATTATAGCAATTTTTACATAATGTCCATCTGTCATTTTGTCTGTTACCTTTTTTCATTTCTGCACAATAACTCGAGTTGTCCACCATCTACATTTTCCAGACTTTATGGATGGCTTGCATTTGGGGTAAGGAAGAACCCTATTGATTTTGGCTAAAAGGTCAAATTCACTGACTGAAAGAAGGGTAATGGTTTTTGCATAATAGCTTTAGTTCTAGACCATGTACATGCACCAAAGTTTGTGCAGGCTTGCAATTAAAGTATGGAAGATTCCTATTGATTTAGGGGTCAAGAGGGTTAAAGGTCAAGGGGACTGCAAAAAAAAAGGGTTTTGCAGAACAACTTTTGTTTTAGAGCAAGTTCCTTGACCAAACTTATGGATGGCTTACACTTATGTTAATAAAGAAACCTAAAGGTAAGAAGTTACAGCCATGGTAAGTATTAATAAGAAATAATGGTTTCCTCACATTCACTTTAAATCAAAATTGCATACTTGAATCAAAGATCGAGGTCACTGAGACCTGTTCATCAATAATCTCCAGTCAACCATGTCTTGTACTTACATAGAGGACTAGTAAGCATGGGGTGGGCATATAATGTGCCATTCACAGTACTCTGTTTAAATTTTGCTAGTTTTGAAATTTTTGGTCTGTTATGGGGGCATATGTGTTTTACAATCACAGACCTATTTATAGATTTTGTGATCGTTACAAATGGTATAACCACAAATTTAAAGACCCAATGAATGTTTATTTATCAGCAAAAACAGTAGGACCCCATTCACTATTAGAGGCAAATTGATGAATTTTAAGAAGCAATGGAAAATGTTTTGCAAAACCACAAAATTAATACACAGGAATATAAATGATCATGATAAGTGATAGGGAATAAAATATGAAATGAATACTTGTTAGAATGTTCCTGTATGTTCATGCAAGACTTGTCCTTTAATATGATTTGTTTAAAATTCAAAGGTCAGAAGGTCAAGGGTTCTTACTAAACAGCCTTTGTTGTATTTTTCAGGCGTGGATCTAGTGCCTCCCTCACAATTGATCTCAATCCATCCCCAGAACTCACCCCTCGATGGGAAAATGGAACACCACCCAAAGAAAGGTAGAGTTAACAGCTGCAGTGTGAACTGCACTTGTTTACATGAATGGGCCATTTGTTTGCCAGTTCAGCATGATTGTTTATTTTATGCATTGAGGTTCTCCAAAGATCAGAGGTTGTGTGGAGTAAGACTGCCTCCATTTAGGAGGGATTTTGGCAATTACATGTTGGGGAGGAGTTTGTATCTTGTGTACCAATTACCACTGCTTACAAAAACAGTTGCTATGATCTACCTTTCAGGTTTTTTTTATGCCTGCAATAAGGTGGAGTGTATTATGTTATGAAGTTGTCTGTCCATCCATTGCCAATTTTGTTTCCACACAATAACTCAAGTTTTTCACCATCTTTAGTTACCAAACATTGTGGATGGCTTGCACTTCAGGTAAAAAAGAAGCCTATTGGTTTTAGAGTCAAAAGCTCAACAGTCAAGGTCACTGTGACTGATAGAAGAACAATAACATTACTTCTACATCACAGACCTGGACTGAACTTTGTGGATAGCTTGCACTTGGATTAGCAAAGAAGCCTATTGACAGGGGTAAGAAAGAAGTCTATCAATTTGGGCGTAAAAAAAATCAAAGGACACAAATGTCAGTTCTAGACCATATACCTTCACCAAAGTTTGTGGATGACTTAAAATGGGTAAGACAGAAACCTATTGATTTGGGGTCAAAAAGTCAAAGCTCATACTGACTGACTGAAAGAAGAAAATGGTTTTTACATAATAAATTTAGTTCTGAACCACATACCTTGACCAGAGCTTTGGACTTGAGGTATAGAAGATACTTATTGATTTTGAGGTCAAAGGTCAAGGTCATCGTGCTTAAAGAAGATTTGGATTTTGCAGAATAACTTTTGTTCTAGAGTAAGTTTCATGATGAAGACTTTGTGAATGGTTTGCCCATAGTTTAATAAAGAAACCTATAGATTCTGGGGTCTAAAAGTCCAAGATCACCGTCATAGTAAAGTCTGTGGTATCTGCAACGTAAGTTTAATTCAAGATCAAGGTCACTGAGACTCATTGATCAGTAATCTCCAGAATCAACTATGTCCTAGTGCTTACATAGAGGACTATTAAACATGGGGTGGGCATATCATGTGCAGTTCACAGTAATCTTGTTTCAACATTGCTTGAAAATAATATATCAGATTCTTGTACCATTTCATGGAAGCCATGCTAGCTCAGTTGGTAGAGCATTGGACTTGGAATCCAAGGATTGTTGGTTTGATACCCAGAAACCTGCCAACCTTCCAGAGAGTGGTGTTGAATTTTTGACACTCACAAAGTGGGTTTAGTGGTCCCAAAGGGGGTCAGTGCATATGACAGTTGTAAGCAATGTTGTACAGGTGAAAGTTATGTAGGCCCTAAATTTGTAGAAAATGACTGCAGATTCAATTTTGAATAAAATAAAATAAAATACCTGTTCTAGTACACTTCCAAACAAAACTAACTGGTAAACTGGCATTTTCAATATCACCACACACACACACACACACACACAATCACACACACACAATCACACAACCACAAAGACATTAAATAAAACTAGAAATGTGTTAGAGAAACACAGATGCCCCACTTCAGTGCCTGAGATTGCTTTGACACAAGCTTAACTAAGGTGTATTAGATAGAGTAGAATAACATTGTATGCCCCTACAACTGTCATATTGGGGCATACAAATAAACAAAGTTTCTGTCTTTAAAATCCATTATGAAACAAAATCATAATTCATTTAGCTCTTTACAGGATTTGTGATTTCTTATGAATTACTCCTTATTGTCACTATTTGTTGGACCATGGAGTACTGCATTAACTTGTAGATAGAGACTTTGCTGGTCTCAATAATTCATTCAAGGGTTTGAAAGTGATCCAAATTTGATACAAGTTTTCATCTTTGCACTCTGTAGAGACTAGATGGTATTGTTTATACATCCCCAAACAGGAACTTTTGGCTCTACTGGTCATAGACCAGAAATGCTTAAAGGATGTTCTGTTGTCCCATGCCCATCTGTCCATTAGCACAAGTTTGTTATTGCTACTTCTCCTAAACTACTTGGAGGATTGCAAAGAAATTTTAGATACATGGTCATCCAGAGGTCTAGTTGGTCCTAAACGAAAACGGTGCTGCTTGGATATCCATTATGGTTGCCACAGTGGCCATCTTGAAAATCTTGTTATCGCTACTCCTTATGAACGGAAAGTCATATTGACATGAGGTTTTCAACAAAGACTTCTTATGATGTCTAGTTGGGTCTGAATAAAAAATAGTGCCAGCACAGTGGCCATCTTAAAAATCTTAGCATTACTCCTGAATGGTTGGTCATATCAAAATGAGGTTTTCACTAAACGACTTCTCATGATATCTAGTGGATCCTAAATGAAAATGGTGCTGATCTGATATTCAATATGGCCATCACAGCAGCCATCTTAAAAATCTTTTTATTGCTACTTCTGAATGGAAAGTCATATTGACATGAGGTTTTAGCCAGAAGATTTTGTATGATGTCTGGTTGGTCCTAAATGAAAATGGTGCTGATCTGATGTCCAATATGGCTGCCACAGTAGCCATCTTGAAAATCTTGTTATCACTGCTCCTCCTGAATGGATGGTCATATCAGCATGGGGTTTTCACTGAAATACTTCTTATGATATCTAGTTTTTCCTAAATGAAAATGGTGCTAATCTAAATGCCTAATATGGCTGCCACAGGGGCCATCTTGAAAATCTTGTTATCACTACTCCTCCAGAACAAAAAGTAATATTGCCGTGGGGTTTTCACCAGAACACTTCTTATGATGTCAAGTTTTTCCTAATTGAACATGATGCCACTTGCACATACAGTATGACTGCCACAGTGGCCATCTTGAAAATCTTGTTATTGCTACTCCTCCTGAATGGATGGTCATATCAACATGGGGCTTTTACTAAGTGACTTCTTATGTTGTCTAGTTGGTCCTAAATGAAAGTTGTGCTGTTCAGACATCCAATATAGCCACCACAGTGGCCATCTTGAAAATCTTGTTATCACTACTTCTGAATGAATCATCATATCAGCATGCAGTTTTTACTGAAAGACTTCTTATGATGTCTGGGTTGGTCATAAATTAAAATGGTGCTGATCTGACTTCCAGTATGGCCACAACAATGGCATCTTGAAAATCTTGTCATCACTACTTCTCTTAGATAGCCAGTCATATTGATATTGTGCATTCACCAAAAGCCTTCTTATAATGTTTAGTGGTCCTAAATGAGGTGCCAATCTGACATACAATATGTCCACCACAGCAACTAATTTGAAAATCTTGTTTTTGCTGAAGAATGTCATTATCAGAGATGGTTTCAACACTCGGTAGTTAAAATTCCTGGAAATTCTTTTCGGCCAATAGAGTATCAGTGCCTTTGAGGGATTCTTGTTCTGGGCCTGTTTTGGGTCCATTCCCAGTGCCAAAAACTGTCCATTTTTTCCAGTTTGAATGTAAAAAAATTCCCGATCAGAACTTTATAAAATATCCATGTCCTTTACTATACTTACTTCGGAAGAGAAATTACTTTAGTAATTACTAAATTACTTTAGTAATTACTGTAGCAAGGAATCTAAAGAGTCAAAATATCCTAGGTTAATAATTAATTAATAATTAATAATTCTGGACCCTAATATTTGGGTGAAATGACCTCTATCCAGCCAGAATTTCTTGAAGTTGGCAAAAGTAGGGAGAAGTGAGTGTAAAAAGTTCTCGATTTATAGTGTTCAAAATAGTCATTTTAAACTTCTGTTTTTGCATAGTTTCACATCAGATGATTAAAATACTTATGAAAAACAATTTAAATTTTATAAAACTATTAAAACTTTTATTATTTTGCTGCACCACAGTTGTTGTTTAACATAAACTGTCAACCTTGAAAATAGGTTAGTCTAAATTTGGCAAGTTTCCTTAGTAGAAGTCCTCTTTTCATATGTTTATAGGATGAAATATTGGATAAAATTAATAATTTTATTAGTACTGGACCTGGATATGTCTATGTCTACTGAGTCATAAGTCACTTCTGATTGGGCTAAACAAATAAATTTTTTGACTTTTCTCTTTTTTTCAAGAATAATGGGCAAATTTTTGTATGGGAATTCCATAGATAGGTATGTAATTTCTGGCATTTATGATCATCAAATTATAACCAGAATTGAATACAAAGCATACAACTTCTTTTCGTAACTTTCCTCATATCTTTTTTAAGGGAAAGTTGGCACAGAAGTCGATGTTTACTTTGAAGCATTTAAATGTTCAAGAATCATTTCTTTGTACATTTTTGTGAATTAACAGTTGGACCTTTTTACACATAAAAATTCCCAATTCCATAGACCCTTGGTCCTGTTTTCTAATTGGTAGAAAGATCCCTGCCAAAGGTCTTGTTAAATTTTTTAAGCAATGCAAATGAATTTTCTGCATCTGCATTGCTATGGGGAAATATGAAACCTGACTAGGTATCATGTGAAATCTTGGCATTCCTGATGGTAGATGATGGCTTCATTTCATCATTGTGTCATCAAAAAGGAATCCAACTTTTGTACTGCTCCTAACTTGACCATTCCAACTACCAAAAATAATCACACTTTGCTTTT
The DNA here is from genome assembly GCA_029931535.1 of Margaritifera margaritifera. Taxonomy (NCBI): domain Eukaryota; kingdom Metazoa; phylum Mollusca; class Bivalvia; order Unionida; family Margaritiferidae; genus Margaritifera; species Margaritifera margaritifera. The sequence continues at coordinate 189,936 of JAQPZY010001178.1, forward strand.
TCATGATTACATGTATGAAGTAAAGTCTGACACAGAAAAACTTTGCTGCTTATCACAAACTAAGCAGTAATCTTTACAGTACATCAGGTGTCATATCTTTTACTATATTTTTCAGACATTCATATATTTTCCTTTAGTTTTAGGGCAACCCTCTATTTTCCAATATTTTTCAGACAATCCTGTATTTTCCTATATTTAAAAGATTTGAGTTGGCAAGAAAAGCAAAACTAAAAGAAAAGTGTCAGAATAGTATATTGTGTATTTTGGTATGAGTTTTCAAAGCCAATGATTATATTATCTTTTCTTAATGTATTATATTTGTTTCAGGTGTGAACCCTGCTTAGTCCAGCTACTTAACAGCTTACATTGTTGGATATTTCATAAGATTAAAATAAAAATGCTTGGATACTACTACTACTACCTCAACTACTGCTAAATATCTATGATAATATCTAACAACATAAGCTGTATGTATTTAACACAAATAGTGGCAGGACACATTTTATTTTTAGAACTATATAACACTTGTAAAAATTTGCCATTAACCACCATTTGCATATTTAATTATTTTAGAGCGTTGTGAATATTATAACCTTTCCAAAAAGTTTCTTACATCTAATGCTTCAAAAACAAAGAGACATTTTTTGCTTCATGTAAAGCATTTTTAGCTCTACTGTTCGTAGACCAGAATACCTTGTTTTATGGTCTTTTGTCTGTCATCTGACGTCAGTCCGTCTGTTTACACAATTATTTTATCACTGCTTCTAAAGTACATGGGGGATTGCCATTAAACTTTACACAAACATTCATCCCATGGTCTAGTTGGTCCTAAATAATAATGGTGCTGCTCAGAAATCCAATATGGCAACCAACACAGCAACCATCTTGAAAATCTTGTTATTGCTACTCCTTCTGAATGGATGGTCTTATCAACATGGGGTTTTCACTAAAAGACTTGTTGTGAAATCTAGTTGGTCTTAAATGAAAATGGTGCTGATCTGACAGTTAATACGGCGGCTATCTTGAAAATCTTGAATGGAAAGGCATATTGACATGGGGTCTTCACCAGAAGACTTAAGATGTCTAGTTGGTTCTGATTGAAAATGGTTCTGCTCTGACATCCAATATAGCCATCACAGTGGCCATCTTGAGAAGTATGTTATCGCTACTTCGCCTGAAAGGATGGTAATATCAACATGGGGGTTTCACTAAAAGACTTCTTATGATGTCTAGTTGGTTCTAAATTAAAATGGTGCCGATCTGATGTCCAGTGTGGCCGCCACAGCAGCCATCTTAAAAATCTTGTTATTGCGTCTCTTCTGGAATGGAAAATCATATCGACATGGGTTTTCACCAGAAGACTTCTTATGATGTCTCGTTGATCCCAAATGAAAATGGTTCCTCTCAGACTTCCAATATGGCAGCCACAGCAGCCATCTTGAAAATCTTTGTTATTGCTAATTCTTCTGAATGGATCATCATATCAACATGGGGTTTCACCAAAGGACTTTCTTTAATGTCTAGTTGGTCCTAAATGAAAATGGTTCCGATCTGATGTCCACTATGGCCACCATGGCAACCATCTTGAAAATCTTGTTATTGCTGTTCCTTCTGAAAGGAAAGTTATATTGAGATGGGTTTTTCACCAGAAGACTTCTTATGATGTCTAGTTGGTCCTGAATGAAAATGGTGCTTCCCAGAGATCCAATATGGCCACCAAACCAGCAGTCTTGAATATCTTGATATTGCTACATGTCCTGAATGGATGGTCATGTCAACATATGGTCATATTAAAAGACTTCTGATGTCTAGGTGGTCCTAAATGAAAATGGTGCTGATCTGACATCCAATATGGTCACTACAGTAGCCATCTTAAAAGTCATGTTATTGGTACCCCTCCTGACATGTCAGCATGGAGTTTTCACCAGAAGACTTCTTATGGTGTCTAGTTGGTCTTAAATAAAAATTGTGTTGGTCTGATATCCAATATGGCCACCACAGCTGCCATCTTGAAAATCATACTGCTACTCCTTCATGATGGAAAGTCCTATTGATGTGATGTTTTCACCAGGAGACTTCTTATGATGTCTCTAGTTGGTAGTAAATGAAGATGGCGCCAATCTGACAGCTATCTTGAAAATCTTGTTATTGCTACCCCTTCAAAATCTTGTAATTGCTACCCCTACATACAAAATGGAAGTGAAGTCATATCAACATAAGGTTTTCCCCAGGAGACTAATTATGATATCTAGTTGGTCCTGAATGAAAATAGTGCTGCTCTGACCTCAAATATCAATATGTTGAAAATCTTCTCTCTAATTCTCCTGAATAGATGGTTGTATCAAGATGGGGTTTTCACCAAAAGTCTTCTAATGGTGTCTAGTTTGTGCTAAATGAAAATGGGGCCAATCTTGCATCCAATATGGCTGCCATAGTGGCAGATTTGAAAATCATATTGCTGAAGAATATCAGAAATGATTTCAACAGTCCGCATTTAAAAAGAACCAACAGTCTTGATGAAAAAAAGAATGAAACGGAAAGTTTATAGATGTATTTGTGACCATTATGTTCAGATACCTATTAAAAAATAAACAAACCCCTTTAAAAACAAGTCATAGATACCAAGGGATCAACCTAAATGTAAGGAACACTGGTTGTCTCAAACTGAAGAAAGTGTACATGGACTGAAGTAATACTGCACAAAGGATAGTGACATATATCGTGCACAATGCACCATCTGCAAGGCTCCAATAAAGCATGACTTTAGTGGACTTGAATAAACGAAATTCTCCAACATGCCAAGATATATCTTCATAAGAAACTGAGTAAATCTATCCTGTCTTTAAGTGAGACCAGATTAACATTCAAAGCACTAAAAGTAAACTTGAAGAGGGTGGATGAGAAGGACCATCAAGGGAAATAGAGGGGCCATTACCGTATATTCTCGCATATAAGCGCAGTCCAAATGCAAACAACATAGACCCTGATCTGCCATCGCATAATGCGCCAGCAGATCAGGGTCTATGTTTGTTCTACTGATTCGTCCTTACAAACTGCATAGACCCTGATCTGCTAGCACATTATGCAACGGCAGATCTGGGTCTATGCAGTTTGCAGTTGGTGACGGATTATATGTGAGTATATACGGTAAGTGACAAAGCAAGACCATCAGTTTTGACCTATACAATACCAGCAGAAGATGCTAAGCAATCTAGGTAGCAAAAGGTGTATCAACCAACATTAATTTCAGAGCCATAGATGGTATTGCAGAGACTTTCAAAGGTGTATCAACCAACATTAATTTCAGAGCCATAGATGGTATTGCAGAGACTTTCAAAGGTGTATCAACCAACATTAATTTCAGAGCCATAGATGGTATTGCAGAGACTTTCAAAGGTGTATCAACCAACATTAATTTCAGAGCCATAGATGGTATTGCAGAGACTTTCAAAGGTGTATCAACCAACATTAATTTCAGAGCCATAGATGGTATTGCAGAGACTTTCAAAGGTGTATCAACCAACATTAATTTCAGAGCCATAGATGGTATTGCAGAGACTTTCAAAGGTGTATCAACCAACATTAATTTCAGAGCCATAGATGGTATTGCAGAGACTTTCAAAGGTGTATCAACCAACATTAATTTCAGAGCCATAGATGGTATTGCAGAGACTTTCAAAGGTGTATCAACCAACATTAATTTCAGAGCCATAGATGGTATTGCAGAGACTTTCAAAGGTGTATCAACCAACATTAATTTCAGAGCCATAGATGGTATTGCAGAGACTTTCAAAGGTGTATCAACCAACATTAATTTCAGAGCCATAGATGGTATTGCAGAGACTTTCAAAGGTGTATCAACCAACATTAATTTCAGAGCCATAGATGGTATTGCAGAGACTTTCAAAGGTGTATCAACCAACATTAATTTCAGAGCCATAGATGGTATTGCAGAGACTTTCAAAGGTGTATCAACCAACATTAATTTCAGAGCCATAGATGGTATTGCAGAGACTTTCAAAGGTGTATCAACCAACATTAATTTCAGAGCCATAGATGGTATTGCAGAGACTTTCAAAGGTGTATCAACCAACATTAATTTCAGAGCCATAGATGGTATTGCAGAGACTTTCAAAGGTGTATCAACCAACATTAATTTCAGAGCCATAGATGGTATTGCAGAGACTTTCAAAGGTGTATCAACCAACATTAATTTCAGAGCCATAGATGGTATTGCAGAGACTTTCAAAGGTGTATCAACCAACATTAATTTCAGAGCCATAGATGGTATTGCAGAGACTTTCAAAGGTGTATCAACCAACATTAATTTCAGAGCCATAGATGGTATTGCAGAGACTTTCAAAGGTGTATCAACCAACATTAATTTCAGAGCCATAGATGGTATTGCAGAGACTTTCAAAGGTGTATCAACCAACATTAATTTCAGAGCCATAGATGGTATTGCAGAGACTTTCAAAGGTGTATCAACCAACATTAATTTCAGAGCCATAGATGGTATTGCAGAGACTTTCAAAGGTGTATCAACCAACATTAATTTCAGAGCCATAGATGGTATTGCAGAGACTTTCAAAGGTGTATCAACCAACATTAATTTCAGAGCCATAGATGGTATTGCAGAGACTTTCAAAGGTGTATCAACCAACATTAATTTCAGAGCCATAGATGGTATTGCAGAGACTTTCAAAGGTGTATCAACCAACATTAATTTCAGAGCCATAGATGGTATTGCAGAGACTTTCAAAGGTGTATCAACCAACATTAATTTCAGAGCCATAGATGGTATTGCAGAGACTTTCAAAGGTGTATCAACCAACATTAATTTCAGAGCCATAGATGGTATTGCAGAGACTTTCAAAGGTGTATCAACCAACATTAATTTCAGAGCCATAGATGGTATTGCAGAGACTTTCAAAGGTGTATCAACCAACATTAATTTCAGAGCCATAGATGGTATTGCAGAGACTTTCAAAGGTGTATCAACCAACAATAATTTCAGAGCCATAGATGGTATTGCAGAGACTTTCAAAGGTGTATCAACCAACATTAATTTCAGAGCCATAGATGGTATTGCAGAGACTTTCAAAGGTGTATCAACCAACATTAATTTCAGAGCCATAGATGGTATTGCAGAGACTTTCAAAGGTGTATCAACCAACATTAATTTCAGAGCCATAGATGGTATTGCAGAGACTTTCAAAGGTGTATCAACCAACATTAATTTCAGAGCCATAGATGGTATTGCAGAGTCTTTCAAAGGTGTATCAACCAACATTAATTTCAGAGCCATAGATGGTATTGCAGAGACTTTCAAAGGTGTATCAACCAACATTAATTTCAGAGCCATAGATGGTATTGCAGAGACTTTCAAAGGTGTATCAACCAACATTAATTTCAGAGCCATAGATGGTATTGCAGAGACTTTCAAAGGTGTATCAACCAACATTAATTTCAGAGCCATAGATGGTATTGCAGAGACTTTCAAAGGTGTATCAACCAACATTAATTTCAGAGCCATAGATGGTATTGCAGAGACTTTCAAAGGTGTATCAACCAACATTAATTTCAGAGCCATAGATGGTATTGCAGAGACTTTCAAAGGTGTATCAACCAACATTAATTTCAGAGCCATAGATGGTATTGCAGAGACTTTCAAAGGTGTATCAACCAACATTAATTTCAGAGCCATAGATGGTATTGCAGAGACTTTCAAAGGTGTATCAACCAACATTAATTTCAGAGCCATAGATGGTATTGCAGAGACTTTCAAAGGTGTATCAACCAACATTAATTTCAGAGCCATAGATGGTATTGCAGAGACTTTCAAAGGTGTATCAACCAACATTAATTTCAGAGCCATAGATGGTATTGCAGAGACTTTCAAAGGTGTATCAACCAACATTAATTTCAGAGCCATAGATGGTATTGCAGAGACTTTCAAAGGTGTATCAACCAACATTAATTTCAGAGCCATAGATGGTATTGCAGAGACTTTCAAAGCAATTTTCAAATACTTGAAGGTTTCAGTATGAGCAGAACAAAACTCTATCTCCTATCAGATGGCCTAAGGCCAGTCGTTTCTGCTGCTTTGGTGTCTGATGTCAGAAATTCAAGTAAGTACTTCTCATTACAGCATGGTGAAACAACCCAGGCACAGGTGAAAAAGCAAATGGATCTTTTGATCAGAGTCTGGTCCCCAACACATGATGAAGTCTGGTGCGGGTTTTATAAGGCGTTGTTCTTTGCCCACTCAACAGGCTGTTAGCTACTGTTGAATCCTTGCAAGATGAGTCTTAACTTCATTAGGAAGTGATGGCCCTAATGTGAACAAAACAGTTCTCAGAAAAGTATACAGTATTTTGAAGGATGCTAAATCTGAATGGAAAGGTCTTGCTGTTATAGATATATGTAATCTTCACACTATACAGAATGTCTTAAGAAAGGGCATACATGAATACGGAGAGGAAACAGAAGAACTAGCCATAGTCTTCTATGGATTGTTTAAGATCTCAGCAGGTAGGAGAGAGGATTACAAGGGTATTTCCACTAGATCTTGGTCTTCCAGAGGAAGCCTTTGCCAAGTGCACACAAGTTTACTGGTTGAGTATTGGACCAGCACACTATAGTGTATAGTACAGTCGACAGGGATTTGAGAGTATGCGATTAGATTGGAGAAGAGTTTAAAGACCCTGTTAAGGAGTATAAACTTAAAGAGGACAAGAGGAGCAGTGAGATGACCAGACATGAATGTCAAATTGTTATTTATGCTGTCACAGGGTTCGCACGCTACCTTGAAAAGTACTTGAATTTCGATTCATCCTTGAAAAGTACTTGAAAATAAGCCTCGGTCCTTGAAAAATATCAAATTAATCAAAAAACGAATGTACGAAAGTTTCTTTTCATACCAATACGTCATGTAATCGAAATAAAACTGTTTACTATTGGGTGATTTGCAACACGTGACCAATCAGATATTTATAATTGTGCGCAGACCTGATAGAGAGCATTAAAAAGTGCACGAATCTTTTCTTTATTCAATAATAAAATGCGTTATTGTGTTTGTTAACCTAAATTACTACCTTAATACGTATATATATATTGATTTTGTTATATATGATACCAAATCTACTTGACATTAGGAATTTAAAGTTATATTTGTCCAAAAATCAACCCTAAATTGCTCTAAATGACTGAATACATGTTTACCAAAACGTGAGCACAATATTTGACATACATGCAGCACTCGTGCATGTATAATAGTTTGTGTTTGGCTACACGATATTTCCCCCATGTTTGTTTTCTTTCTCGAGTTAACACAGTTATTCGTTAGACTGCGATAATAATGTTTTGATTAGTAAGCTACCGCGATTTATTGAGAATTTATTATCATATTCTAAACAATCACCGACAATAATATTCAAGAAACACCTGCAAATTTTCGCAGATAAAATTATCAGTTGTATGTCAATCATAATTAATATGCTAATATTTTAAAACAAATGCAATTAATGCATCCTTAATTCATTTGATTGTGACCAATATTTTACCAATTTCAGTAATTCTAATAGGCAAATGAGTGACGATTCCGCGAATGCTGATTAAAAAGTGCATCCAAACATTATAAATAAACATACGAATTCCTTGTTATAGAATAAACTATTGTTTATAAATAATATGCATATAGTCGTCAAAGTATACATTTCCAATGATCATTCTTCTTCGTCGATTTATTTTCTGCGGCAGCGGTACATCTTTGTACTTTAAATCATGGTGAATCAACTGTTCAAACTCTTGAAACAAAAGATAATGAAAAATATACACAAAAATAGTCACAATTTGTTCTTATTGTACGTCCAAGCTTCTGATTTTCGGCGTACGATCTAAAATTCGGAAGTCTGCTGGAAGTCTATTATTGACTTTTTCGGCATCGCAACCAAACTTTGGGTGTAAATTAAGGCCGTATGGCTGTTAACAGAAAGGCTGCTTTCTACACAATGTACTTACATCTATGTGTAAATGTATCTGTAAAATTTCGATGAGCTATCACGTGACAGCAGATATCAAAAATTAGACGCGGCATACTTTAGCGGCAGACGATTTTAAGATGCTGCGTGAATGCATCATATCACGCGTCAAAGTTATTCCAGAAATCGATTTTGTCCACTGCGGACAACTTCAGGTACGCATAAATTATGCAAATCGCTGTATACGACGTCGACCGATGTGTTTTCGTGAAGTGTGTCGGAGAGAGAAGGTGGGCTTCGGCAATCTCCGTAACTCTGATCGCTACCGAATATTCAGGAGGCTGCATTCACACCTGCAAAGGATAAACACGTGTACGTGGCATTGAGAATACAGAAGATTTATCTGAGTATTTTTCTGCGAGAGCTTACCAATTTCAATTGGAGTAAAATGCCTGGGAAGTGTGTGTTCAACCCCAATTTGTGTCAAAAACAAGAATACAAGACCTGGTAATTAATTTCCCATATACTTGAAAGTGAAATAATGGGGGATTATACCCCCATAATGAAACATTCTACAAATTTGCCTTTACCAAATAACAGGAACTCTGAATCTCCATCAAAATTTCCATCCTGTTGATTTTTGTTTGTAAGTGTTGTGCATTTATTCATCTCATCTGATTTATTGGATATTAACAGTCACATAGCAGTGTCTTAGATTGACAATAGACCAGGCCATTTTTACATGAAACTGAAAAATTTCCCATCAATTTTGATAACAATGGGCCACTATAAACCCCTTCCTTCCTCTCAAGCCTATTGCACAAATATTAGGAAGCCCCTTGTCAGGAAATTACAACATTCTCACTAATCCTTTAAATGGCCATTGATAGCATCGGGGTCCTTGAAAAAATTTGATAAAGTCCTTGAAAAGTCCTTGCATTTTGTCACACCAAAGGCGTATGAACCCTGTGTCAGTTATACTATTGTTTGAGAATTTCCTCAGTGACTTTCAGGTAGATGGTACAACTTCTTTACAGTAAAATGACAAATTTGTTGTACACCATTTTGAGGTAGTTTGTCAATGCTGACATTGTTAATGCCACTGCACCAGAAAATCTGAAAAGTTTTGTAATCGGTATAAAATTCCAGCTGAGTGATGAAGACATTGTTCTTGTCCAGGCTTCATATTCATCGTATTCATCTAACTCCATGACCGGAGTGCACACTCAAACTCAGATTTTGATTCTTTGGATTCCACCATACTTGTTTTATTTTTCATTCACTACTTGCCATATTTAACAACATTATTCAACTGAATAAATCACAACTCTCAGATCTCTTGTATGTACATCAGTTTCTTCAATACTGAGATCCAAACTTTTAGTTTCAGTGTCCACTGAAGTTGAGGAGTTTCATGAATACAGGTACAGCCAGTCCGAATCAGCTGGCTCGGTGTGTAATTGGGAAAGGCACTTAGCTCCTATTACCTCGGCATGATATAGTCGGTAATGTGTTGAAAGTGCCATTAAAATCCAACAAGCAACCTATACCTGTTCCTCTATCAAAGTTGCAATATTTTTGTCCAGTAGATGCTCGAGTCATTAATTCTTTTGTCATTTTGCTTTCCAGTTCTGGCTTGGAATATTTATTGTCAGCTGGAAACAGACTTAGTCGTCGAGATCTACGAAATGCAACCAAAAATTCCAGAGCTATATATGAAGAATTTTGGGTACAGAATCTATTTTATTTTTCTCTCAGTTTCTAAATTGGTATACAGTAAAACCTGTCTTGAGAGACCACCCCTTCTGCCAGCAAAAAGCGGTCTCTCAAGAAGGTGGACTCTCGTAACAGGTTTGTACAAAAAGACCAGTCTCCAAGGTCAAAATTCAGCACTGTTTAAGAAGGAAAAATAACCACAATCACTGTACATGTATTGTATTCTTTATTCATAGTTCTTGTTAAAATATTGCATGCATTCATCTAAAAATAATGTTATATAGCAATAAATATATACATCTATAATTAAACATGAATCACATTTATATATGAAGATCATGTGTACATGTATTAGCAGATTAATTTGTTTCTAATTGATTCCTTGTCTTTTATAACACCCTGAATTAGAGTTTTACAGACGTTTAAACTGGCTGCTGTTTTACGAGCGGTCTCTCCTTTTTTTACTTCTTTTAATTGCATTAATTCTTTCCTCCAGTGTTAGAATTTGTCTCTTTTTTGTTGGAGGGTTCTGCCATTGTTATTAAGGTTCTAGGTGTTATTGTTATCAGTGATCAATTGTAATAATGACTGTTGCAGTTTTGATCAGGCTTTGTGGAAATATGGAATATATATACAATGTATATGTACCAATGAATGAAATAAAATGACCTAATTAACTCATCTAGAAACAGAATAAATTTATTTAGAGACAAAAGTCAAAGGGATTAACTCCATAAACAAACTGTGTTAGCGGGTACACTAAGGTGAACAGATGATGGCTTGGTGTTGGTTGTAATCACTGTAACATAAAAAAAAAAGCAACAAACAACACAACCCTTTAACAATGACAATCAAATCCGGAAAATGATTCTCACTTATTGGTATTAAAGACAAAGACATCATTCACCCCAGGCATTACGGATTAACTCCAAAGACAAACAATGTACGTGACCATTACATTGACTTCGGCACTACAGTGGCAGTTAGTGACATGCACCTTAGTCTGGTTTAAAGTCTATAACAAATGACACTACATGCATGACCTATAAAATTTAGGAAAACTCATTTTTGTTTTATTTGTAAGTTGTTATTTAGATCAGTCTTTGCTTCAGTGGTCGTGGTTACAAAGGATTAAATAAAGGTCAGCGATGTTTGTCTCTGTTCTCACGGTACAGTGGTTCATAGCAGTGTTATTTTAGAACAATCTGCATGTACTTTAGTCTGGTTTACAATTTATAACATAGACACTACATTCATGACCTGTACAATTTTAAAAACCGGTAGCCAGCCCAATTTGTTTTTATTTTGATTTTGTTAAGAACAGTCTTTACTTTTTATGCGGTCATGGTTACAAAGGATTAAATAAAGGTCAATAGTATTTATCTCTGTTTTTCCGATGCAGTCGTTCATAGCAGTAGCAAAATGCATATTTTGCCTAGAAACCATGGTTGCTGGTTGCGTTCTACAGGTGATAGCTCACAACAGTGCATTTATATAATAAAATCGATCCATGCATTACGATTGTGGTCATAAATAACAGGTGGTCACTCATAGCAGAGGTCACTCAAGACAGGTTTTACTGTACTTATTTTGAAATTGGCAATTTATTGCATCCATCTATCCAAATCTTTATATTAAATTAGGTTAGAAAATGGTAAGTATATTGCAGAAGATACCTGTATTGTTGATAAATTACTGAAGAAGGAAAACTTATTTTTATATGCAACAGCCTCATCTTCGTTTTGAGATGAAAATAAGTTAACATTTTTATTTCAAAAAAGAAGTTTCAGAATGAATTTAAACAGTTATGGGTTAGTATGATTCTCATGGCAAAAACTCCACCTCCAAGACCTCGTTAAGGCAACAGGTGAGCAGTCGAGAACACATTGTATAATTATATAAACTTGTGCAATTACAGATATGCCAGCTATTCTGATTTTGGCAGAATTATTTCCATTTGTTAAACTCAAATTACACCACTTCTGTCGGATTCCAATTTTCCTGTCAGATAAAAGTTTATATAGGTGATCCACAACTTGAACGCCAGTATATCTAGATCACTGAAATGCTTGTAATGTCTAATTATAATTCTTTTGCAAAAGCATACCTAAGCACTTGTATCACAAAAGAAATTTAATATTGACCAATCAAAAATAATGTAGGCTCGGTGCCCTGATTCACCTGAGAAAGTTCAAGTAAGATGTCAAAATGAATGCTTGGTGAGGATAATACCTCTGCAAAAGCATGTGCTTCAGAAAAATAAGGTACACAAGGCATCAAGAGTGGATGAATACCATTCCTTTGCAGTCTATTTTCAATAGACATCAGTGCGCCATATGGCAGGAAAGATGATTGTAGGAAGCATGTTTCAAGCAAAAAAACTCTTTGAATCCGTGAGGTTTAATAATTAAAATAAATTGTTGTATAAAATTTTGAAGTATTCATTTTTATCAGGTTGATATCTCTGCAATAAATGTTAAGGACATAAAGTTTAAACATTGCAAAATGATCTGTTATCTGTATTGTTTTGATGATAAATTTCCTTTGTTGTAGGAGGTGCCCATGAATCATCCAGATAAAATATATGTTGCAGGATCAGGGATGAAAAACAGATACAAAACTATCATACCAAGTAAGTAGATGTCTGCACTACTATTTTAAATTTCTTCTCAAAAACCACTGGACCAATTTTTACCAAATTTGTCATAGAGCAACCTGGCATGAAGAACTTCCAAAATTGTACGCATAATGCTGATCTGCAAACATTCTTTCAACGACTTCTCAAAAACCGCAGAGCAGAATTTTATAAGATTTGACAGAAAGCATCCTTGCAGGAAGACCATTCAAGTTTGTACAGATGATGTTAATCTGCCTTCAGGTATGGCCACCATTACTAAAAATATAAAAGTTGCTGTTACAAGAAATAGAAAAATCTTAAATTGACTTCTTCGTCAAAGCAGCTTCCTAAAATTAGACCAAACTTGATAAAAGTATCCCAACATGAAGACCTTTCAAGCTGTTAAAATGATGCTGATCTGCCATAAAATATGGTTGTCATTGCTAAAAAAAGGAAAAACCTTAAATGACTTCTCCAAAACCACAATTTGACAGAAAGAATCCTGGCCTGAAGACCAAGTTAATACCAATGATTCCAAACAGCAATCAAATATGGCTACTGTTGCTTAAAGTTGAAACCTTTAAATGTGGTCACCAAACCAGCTGAACAAAATTTGACCAAATTCGAAAGAAAGCATCCTGACATGAAGACCTTTTGAATTCGTACAAATAATGCTGATCAGTGATTATATAAGGCAGCCATATATAATCACTGATCAGCGTCATTTGTTGCTAAAATAGCAAAGCCTATAAACAACTTTTTCTCAGAAACAGCCAAACAGAATTTGATAAAAATGTCACTGAAAGCATTGTTGCATAAAAACCTTTCAGATTTGTACAATTGATGCCAATCTGCCATTAAATATGGCCAGCATTAGTAAAAAATAGAAGAAAAAAAAACTTTAAACAACTTATTCTCAAAAACTTTTTTTTTAAATTTGACATTAATTGATAGAAAGCACTCTGATGTAATGGGTTTTTAAGTTTGGACAATTAATGCAAATATGGGCACTGCTACTAAAAATAGAGAAACCTTTATACGAGTTCTTTTTCAAAACTGCTGAACAGAATTTTACCAAATTTGACAGTAAACATGAGGGCCTTTCAGTTTGTACAAGTGATGCCAATCTACCATCAAATATGGTCACCATTGCAAAAATTAGAAAAACCTTTAAATAACTCGTTCTCAAAAAATGACTGAACAAGATTAGTTCAAAATTGACAAAGCATTCAGGCATGAAGGTCATTTAAATTCATACAGAGTATCCTGATTCACCATCAAATATGGCTGGCATTAACAAAAATAAAAAAACTTTAAAGCAACTTCTCAAAAACTGCTGAACAGACTTTGACAAAAAGCATTCTGCAATGAAAGCCTTTTTAATTTGTGCAAATGATACTGATCTGCTATCAAATATGGCCATTGTTACTAAAGATAGAAAAACCTGTAAACAACTTCACAAAAACTTGTGAACAGAATTTGACCAAATTTGACAAAAAACATTCTAAAGTTTTGTAAGTTTATACAAATGATGCCAATCTGCTGTCAAATACATTTGCATTACTAAAAATAGAAAACAAAACAAACTACTACTTCTCAAAAACTGCTCAACAGAATTGGACCAAGAATTATCATGAATTGTCATTTTAAAATATCCTGGCATGAAGGCCTTTCAATTTTGCACATGTGATGTTGATCCACTGTTCAATATGGCCATTGTTACCGAATCAGAAAAAAACTTTAGTAGAATGTGACCAAATTTCACAGAAAAGTATCCTAGCATAAGACCTTTCATGATTGCACAAATGATGCATATCTGGCTTCCGAAATGGATGGCATTACTAAAAAATAAAAAAAACTTTATAAAAAGCATCATACTCACTAGATTGCTTGGCTAACTGATCTTCAGCCTTCTCATTAGCTGCTGACAGCCAGCTCAGAAACCTTTTACTTTACAAATTTCAAAATTATAGCCATCAACTTTTACTACACTGGTACATTTTTTTTTTTAATATTGTTGCAGTGACTTATCCTTGTACATTTAATTTTGAACCGACTACTTCAAAGATACAGAGAAGGCTGGCTCTTGCATTTAGTTTTAGTTAGATGTAAGCCAGGCAGCTGATCTCAGGCCAACATGGACCTCTCTCTTTTTATTTCTTCAAATTTATAATGTAAATTGTATTTTGCCATTTTGTATTAGCTCATTTCCTTGCGAGTTTCATTTTAGATGAGCACAGTAGAGTGGTACTGCCAGACAGTGAATGGGACCCGTTATCATCGTACATCAATGCCAACTATATCAGAGTATGTAAAGATTAAACTGCATGTTGCAAACATTACATTATTGTTGGTGATTTTTGTACACTTTGGTTAATTATCTTTCAGATGTCTAAATAATCACAGGTCAGAATTATTTTAAGTTTTGGGTTATTCTTAATTTAAAAATTTGCTATCTTTTACTTGGAAAAAAAAAATTTAGTGTACAAAATGAAAGTAGGCTAAATAATTATTACTTTTATGGCTGGATAGTGACTAAATATTTGAGGGTAACAAAAAGAAAAATACAGACAGTGCGATACTTTGTGTCACAGATATGATATCTATACATGGCTGTTTTTAATAAAACTAGGGACTGGTGTAAAGTACTCAATTTAAGCAGATTTTCGGGGGGGGGGGGAATAAAAATTAAATTTCTAATTATTTTATATTTGGGCCTTTTATTTAAACTTTTTTACATGATGGAATTCGCTAATTCTGAGTTCTTTAAAACAAGTTTCCAGTGTATTTGAGCTTCTAAATAAATGCTAGTGTTAGAATAATTGAAACTTTTTTCAAAGTATCATTTTTTTAAAAATGATGTAATTATTATTTTTTGAAGAATAATAAATATAGCGAAGAAAATATTTTAAAACTTATAGCAGTGATATATGCACTGTTTAATCTAGGAAGTCCAGATAAAATCGATGGGTTATTGATTATTGAAATTTTGTGTGATTTGTCAATATATATGAAATGATAGGTCAAAAAGACGATGAAAGTGAACTGCATGTTTTTTCTTATATCAATCCATCTTACATAACTTTCTTGATTCTTGAATAGAAAATGGGAGTGTGTTCTTGACTTATTTATGTGGTCTGAGTGCTGCAATCGTGGCATGTGATTTGTATCCTTGAAATAATGTTTGGTATTTATTTTGAATGAATGCACTCTTACATTTTTATAATTTTTTGTATAGGGTTATGATGGTGAGCCACATGCATACATTGCAACCCAGGGCCCGCTGCCTCACACAATTGTGGACTTCTGGCACATGGTGTGGCATGAGAAGCCGCCCATCATTGTCATGATCACTAAGCTCAAGGAAAAAGGAAAGGTATACCTTAGATAGGATATTAGTTTTCTTCTACTAAGAGCATGTTTGATTAAAGTGAAACTGGTTTCGGTTTACATCTCCTAATTTTTTAATCTGTCCAGTTGTAAACAAACAATGAAACCATAAACCTTGCATGCCATGGCATTGCAAATACTTGGCATAATCAGACTCAGTTTTCTCCAAGGTATACTCTTATTTTCATACCCCCAGTATGTAATATGGGACCCTCTCCCACTTGAGGACTCAGGGGTGTAAAATGGGCTTGATGCACCCTCCTGCAATGGAGGCAGACTTTTTGTCTTGGGATGCATCCTGTTCCATCTAACATCTGGGACTTTTTAAAAGAGTGCAGTTTATATAAAAATAAAATTTTCTTTATATTTGTATTTGAAGAATTGTACTATTTTTTGCTTTTATCTTTGATTTATGTGCTTTTCTTGGGATACCTTAACTTACTTGGCACTGAATAACTTTGATTGTGCTGATATATGGTTAAACCTTATACATACATATGTACATGTCAGACATGAGGGGATATAGCTATTGCTATGTCCAACTGTCTATCCATAAATATTTTCATTTGTGGAGCATAACTCTCAAACTGTTAAAGGTATTTCAGCCAAACTTTGTACACATGTCAAGCAAGTTGCGTACTTGAAAATTCATACCAAGAATTTTCCGCAATCAGTATTTGTTTATGTTACCATGGAAACAAAGTGTAGCATAAGTAGTATATACACTGACAATGTTGGACAATAGAGTACTATCATAAGTTATATAAAAATTGAGAGTGCTGGACCATAGGGTGCTTTCAGTATTAGTCTTTACATTAGTTGGAGGATATGACATCTCTAGATGACTCATGCTTCATTTCGTTAATATTTGAGATTTGCATATTTCAGTATCAGGATAAATGTTGTTACAAAAGGCATTCAACAGAAACTTGAGTTTCTTGACAATTATGCTTTCTTTACAAAATTATGGATAAAGTTGGAACTTGTTCGAAATAATAATTATGATCTCCAAATGTGTATTTTGTTTAGATATTTGCAGTGTCACAACTTTCACAGAGTTATGCCCCCTTGGCATCTGGGCACTAATTGCTAGTCATGTTTTAAAGGCACTTTTCTAGTTGAGTTTGTTTCAATTTTAGCTGTGATTTTACCTAGAGATTGCTACATTTATGTCACTTTGTCTTTTTAGTCAAAATGTGAGAATTACCTGCCTGAAGACTACAGGAGCTGCATGTATGGAGATATTGAAGTCAAAGTTGAGAAATTGGTCACAAGAAATGGTTACATGGTCAAAAGTATAGTTCTGAAGGTAGGATGAAATTTGGTATTCATACACATCATTAGCAGATGGTGTGTTGCGTTCTACATTAGATGTCCTATCTTCAACGGCAAGGTCATGGCTCATTATTTTAAGTTTTCCATCATGCTTTCACCTCCACATTATAACTTTAAAGCCTTTGAAGTTAAGCAATGGAACTTTGTATGCTTCTACATTATCACTAAAAGATGTGTTGCATACTACATTCATGGTCCTGTCTTCAAGGTTAAGGTAATGGCTTAATTTGTTTATGTTTTGAACACAATTTCCCTTCTGCTCCATAACTTTAAAACCTTTTGAGATTAAGGGATGAAACTTAGTATACTTGTACATCCTCGCTCGTAGGTGTGTTGCATACTGCATTAGGGGTCCTAACTTCAAGGTTAAGGTCATGACTCAATATTTTAAGTTTTCCATCACACTTTCTCTTCAGCTCAATAACTTTAGAGTGCGAGCCGTGATAGCTCTGTTGGTAGGGTGTTGGACTGATAATCCATGGGTCATGGGTTTGATACCAGCCCAAGCCAGCCTGGATTGGCTTTTCACGTAGCTCCGATTTCTTTTTTTTTTACTTAATATAGCAATATTGTGTTGAAAGTGCCATTAGAAAAACAACCAACTAGAGCCCTTTGAGATTAATGAATGAAACTTTGTATATTCATGCAGCATCACTGGAAGGTGTGTTATATGCCACAGTAGGCATCCTATCTTCGAGGTCAAGGTCATACCTCAGATTTTAATTTTCAATCACACTTTTCTTTAAGTTCTGTAACTTCAGAGCTGTTCGAGATTAAGATGTGTAACTTCGTATATTTATACATCATCATTAGAAGGTATATCAAGTACTACATTGGGGTTCTATCTTGAAAGTCAAGGTTATGGCACAATATTTTAAGTTTTCCATCTTCCTTTCTTTTCCCCTCCATAATTTTAGAGCTTTTGAGATTAAGGGATGAAACTTGGTATACTTATATATCATCTTCAGAAAACATTGTGAACCACCTTTGGTTCCTATGTTCAAGGTCTAGGTCATTGCTCAATATTTAAAATTTTACGTCACACTTTTTTCCACTCTATAAGTTAAGAGCTGATTTAGATTAGGGATAAAATTTGTTACACATGTGGAGGAGTTTAAATAAAAGCTGGTAGCTGGCCTTTTTTTTTTTTTTTTGCCATTTACAAGTCAAACATTCGGAAAAAAGTTCATTATAAAAGTTTGATAATTTGTCAACATATTTCATTGGAGATGATTCATCCAATTAAGATTAGTGTCTTCTTCCATTCTATACAGATCGGTCTAAGTCTGGAAGACACTTACTTTTTAAGCTCTACAGGTCATTGACCAGAAGAGCTTATGAGATTGTCCGTCGTCCATCAACTGTCTGTCCATTAGCATAAGTTTGTTATCACTATTTCTCCTAAACTACTTGGAGGATTGCCATGAAACTTTACACACACATTTATCCTATGGTCTAGTTGGTCCTATATGACAATGGTGCTGTTCAGACATCCAATATGGCCACCACAGTGGCCCTCTTGAAAATCTAGTTATCACTACTTCTCCTGAATGTATGGTCATATCAACATGGGGTTTTCACTAAAAGTCTTCTTATGCTGTCTAATTGGTCTCAAATGAAAATGGTGCCAATCTGATGTCCAGTATGGCTGCCACAGCAGTCATCTTGAAAATCTTGTTATCACTACTCCTGAATGGAAAGTCATATTGACATGTTTTCACCAGAAGACTTCTTATGATGTCTAGTTAGTCCTAAATGAAAATGGTGCTGATCTGATGTCTAATATGGCTGCCACAGTGGACATCTTGAAAATCTTGTTCTTGCTACTCCTCCTGAATAGTTGGTCATATCAGCATGAGGTTTTCACTAAAAGACTTCGTATAATGTGTTGTTGATCCTAACTGAAAATGGTGCTGATCTGATGTCGAATATGTGGCTATCTTGAAAATCTTGTTTTTGCTACTCTTAAATGGAAAGTCATTTGACATAGGGTTTTCTTCAGAAGAGTTCCTATGGTGTCTAGTTGGTCCTAAATGAAAATGCCACAATATGGCCACCATGGTGGCTATCTTGAAAATATTGTTATCTCTACTCCTCCCAAATGGATAGCTATGTCAGCAATAGACCTCTTATGATACCTAGTTGGTCCTAAATGAAAAGGGTGCCAGTTGTACATCCAATATGGCTACCATGATGTCTGTCTTGAAAATCTTGTTGTTGCTACTCCCCCTGAATGGAGGACTCATATTGACGTCGGGTTTTCACCAAAAAGACTTCTAATGATGTCTACCTTGCCCTAAATGAAAATGGTGTCAATCTGACATCCAGTGTGTCCACCACAGCAGCTAATTTGAAAATCTTTTTATCGCTGAACAATATCAGAGATGGTTTCAACACTTCAAAGGAAAGAATGATCTTATCTTGAATTCCTGGAAATTCTTTTCACCCAGTAAAAGATCAGTCCCTTCGAGGGACTCGTCTCTGATTTGGCATAATTGGAAGCATCTGAATGACACATGACTCAACCGCCGTTAAAAAGAATATTGTTGTTTGTTTTTTTTCACACCCAGTCAGTCATCATGATCATTAGTGGTGATCATGTACCAATAATGAAGCAAGGTACGCACACACTTGACTTTTGGCTAAATAAAAAATCAAGAAGTGTTGTATAAATTATGGAGTATGGGTCTGGGGGTTGGGGACAGCATGAAACAGATGAAATACAATTTTACCTAAATACAACAGGTAAAAAGTTTCAATCATGCATAGAAATGTGCATTGTGTGTGGTATAAGTTTAAAATAAATGTTATCAGATAATTAAGGAGAAACAAAACTAAAAATTAAAGTTTGATGCTCATTCTATCAAAATACTGTCTTTTCATACAAACTGTTGCAGTCATAGGTTGATTACAAAAGTATGCTTGGAAAGCCGGCAAAATATTCCTAGTAGAAATGCATGTTGTAATAAAATTATACCACTTCCTCTTGTGCTTATTCACAGCATTGACCTGTTTCATGTTGGTGAGAGAAGTAGATGATAGATCATTCAATGCTGTCAAGCTTGGCAGGACATACAATTTCCAATTACTCTCAAGTCAGCAAAATTAAGTCAGGAGAGATGGATATTCAAACATTAAGTACCACCACCACCATCCGCCTCAGTTTCTCCATGTTTTGGTGGCAAGGGGAGGGGATCTTTCCTGTCAATAAATTCCTGGCAACATCTCGGGATATATGGTAACATCACTACCGCCAATTTGCCTGTGGCTAATACAACACATGTAGAATCTCACTACTGTGGTTCAGTAGACATCCAGGCAGTGTACTGTTAACAGTAATATAGTGGCTGCCTAATCAGCATACTGTTAGTGCCACTGGAAAACAAAAGATAGATAGTGGGGTCAGCTTAGTTCAGCATATCTGTGATGCAAAGCCTGAAGTCCAGGAAATCCAGGGGAGATTCATAAAGTCAAAGAAATCTTATGAGATGTGAATACGAGTCTTGCTTGTGTTCTCCATCGACCACCATTTTTGAGGGAAAGGAATGGATAGAAATAGTAATGTTTTCTGAGTGAATGTTGATCTGAAATGATTTTCAGTAACCTAAGTCATAACTAGATTAGTACCGAATATTGACATGTATTTATGAAAACAAGGTGCCCCATTTTTGAATAATTATCAAAAGATATGGATCTTCCAACCTCATGATGGTTTAAGTAGGATATATGTGATTATTTTACAAGATTGAGTCCACGTTGAAACATAATGTGACAATTTTTTTCTTCAAATATTGTTTCATGTGCATATTATTATCTTGTTTTTGGCATTTTTTTACCCCCACCCCCACCATCCCACCCCTGTTCACAGTCCTACATTCACATTTATTGAGTTCTGTATCTTTTGCATCATACAGTGGTTCAGTACATAACACTGCCAGCACTTATGGACCACCACAGTTACCATGTTAAAGCATGGGAGAGCTGTATATTTGGGGTGGCTCTTTTTCAAAAATAAGTTTGGAGGTCATCAATCTGTATGATATAAATAATAATTAAAATATTTAGAGTGGCCTTGCTGGTCCAGCTCAGGGGGAGTTTCAACATGCAGGCCAACGCCAATTCAGGGGCAGGCTCAACATGTGGGCCATGGCCAGCTCAGGGGCAGGCTCAACATGGTCAGCTTCTTGTCTTTGTGGATATAATTTTTTATGGTTTAGCAAAAAATGGCATTTACATGGGTGATTAAGTTTGTAGATTGGGGAAGAGGTGCCTGTTGTCTCCATGTTTGTTGGACTGTTAAATTTGTGGTTTGTAGTAACCACAGAATTCACGACAATTGTCACCCTATTAATAAAAGTGAACTCAAAATATGCAGGAATGACCAAATGTAATTGTTATCAGGAATTGTCTTGTTTTGGAGTGGTAATGTCTTGATTGATTGTACTGAATTTGAAATGTTATCAAATTATGTTTTCTAGTGTAAAGGAGAATGCCATTATGTTCTACATTACTGGTACACAGCCTGGCCAGATCACAAACCTCCTGAATCTCCGAGTAAACTCCTTGATCTCATTAAAGAAGTGGAACTACGCAGTTCTTCAGACAACAGTCATTGTGCCCAGGGACCAATTGTTGTACACTGCAGGTACAGCTTTTTGTGTTATCACTACTGCCTTTGTATTTGGTCTCCTTTTATGTTATCTTAATTTTTTGCTTTGTTAAATCCTAAGTGAAAAATTTGTAGCATAAAGACAAAGCACTTCTGCCTGTGCTTCGTTTTATAAGTATTTGAAACACACCTTTTGTCCCGCTATATCAGAAGTCATTTGAGATAATGTTTTAAATGTATATTAAGTCATTTGATAGCATGAAAGAAAAGTGGGTGCACTTGTACATAAAAACAACAAAGTATTTACTGGGAACCATTTTGCATCATGCCAGTAAAGTTTTCACTGAATTTCACTCAACTTTACTTAATAATACCCAGCTTTCATCAAGCCCATGCTACAGGACTGTAGAGTGTTGTACTGTGATTGATATATCATGCCTGCCAACCTTCCAGACTGTGTTCATGTCAGGATGGGGTGGGGTGGGGTGGGGTTTGAGACTCAAAAAGTGTGTTTTGTGTGGTCTGGGATGAGTGGGAGATGATCAGTGCAAGTGAACTAAATAAGCATAAATTGAGAATATACTTATGTAAGCCTAAAGAAAATGACTGGTCAGCTGTATAAACTGCTCCGTGGTGATAGTTTTCCATGAGCATTAGGCACGACTATTTACTGTTTAAATAGGTTGCATGTTACAGGTATATATCTTGGTGTCAAGAAAGCTCTCTTTCTCTCTCTTTTTTTTATTTTTTTCATAAGATTACTGAAAATTTTGTTGTTATAAACACAACCGTGTCTGGGAGTTTGGGGGTAAAAAAGTCTTGTTTATTGAGTTACACATGTTTTGGCAGGTATGATATACTAGGAAGAAAATTTAGATGCCATCTGCTATGAATCTTCAGAGACATACTACTGCAGTACATCTGGTAATCCACCAATCAGCTAGGTAGAATCCAAATTGTAGCAGTGATCTGCATAATTTGACTATATGCCTTCACCTGGTTAGTGTAGTACAACCACTGCCCAAGTTACACCAGCATATCACAGAATTACACTCAGCAGGGGTCAAGGTCAGAGGTCAATATTATTACATTTGATGTATGCTCATTTGCTCTGAATCTGTTTCAGATCCATCACTGGTGTGCCCCAGATAAAAATATAAAGATAGACAAATTTTTAACTAAAATGAATGATTAAAATCGTATACAACTAAAGCATTGTTTTGGGCTTTGTTCTTATTTTTTAATTTTTTCCCCACATATTTCAATGTTTTATCTTTGAATAAAGAAGAAAAGCTCACACTTCAAGTATTCAGAAAAATACTGATGTATGATCTATATATGTCACATGACCAATGCAATATTTGTTAAGTATATGTTGGATCAAATCTCATATGAAAAGCTTAAATATTTTTCAATTTAGAGTAAGTATTGATGCATGAAATAAAAGAGGGGGGAAAATGTACTTTAATTGCTTCTGATACTGCAGAACAGTTTTTTTTTTTTGTATTACCATGTTATACTTCTTACTTGATGTCATGTTCTTGTCATTATCCATATTGTCATGCATAAACATTTTTTTACCTTATTCATGCTGACATCTCCTCTCAATTGAAGTTCATGCTGTAATTATTTTTAGCTCTACTGGTCATAGGCCCAAAGAGCTTATGGGATGATCTGTTGTCTGTCATCTGTCGTCCATCTGTCAGTAAGCACAAGTTTTTATCGCTACTCTTCTTTAACTACTTGGACAATTGCCATTAAACTTTACACACATATTCATCCCATAGTCTAGTTGGTCCAAAATAGTGTCGCTCAGACACCCAATATGGTTGCCTTGGCAGCCATCTTGAAAATTTTGTTATTGCTACTTCTAAATGGAAAGTCATTGGATATGGGGTTTTCACCAGAAGACTTTTTATGGTGTCTAGTTGGTCCTAAATGAAAATGGTGCTTATCTGACCTCAAATATGGCCACCATAATGATCATGCATACCTCTTGAAGGGTGAACCTCAACCAGAACACATATCCCATGCCAGTAACCACTAACACATTCTTGTTGAGAGTATTGATTTTCACTCCATGAGCTTTCTGATGATGTACCACTTGAAAAAGTCTTTGCTTTAGCTCTACTGGTCATAGACCAGAAGAGCTTATGGAATGGTTTTAATCCATCATCCATCATCCATCCATCGACCATCATCTGTCCATCTGTTGGCGCAAGTTTGTTATCACTACTCCAAAACTACTTGGAGGATGGCCATGAAACTTTACACACACATTCATCCCATTTTCTTGTTGGTCCTAAATAAAAATAGTGCAGCTCAGACATCTAATATGGTCTCCACAGCATCTATCTTGAAAATCTTGTTATCACTACTTCTCCTGAATGGATTGTCATATCAGCATGGGGTTTTCACTAAAAGACTTCTTATGATGTTTAATTGGTCCTAAATAAAAATGGTGCCTATTTGATGTCCAATATAGCCACCACAGCAGCCATCTTGAAAATCTTATGGCTACTCCTCCTGAATGGTAAGACATATTGACATGGGGTTTTCACCAGAAGACTTCTTATGATTTCTAGTTGGTCCTTAATGAAAATGGCACCGATATGATGTCTAATATGGCCACCACATAGGCCATCTTGAAAATCTTGTTACTGCTACTCCAGGGGTTTTTACTAAAAGACTTCTTCGGATGTCTGGTTGGTCTGTAATGAAAATGGGTTTGACATCCAATATGGCCACCATGGCAGGCATCTTGAAAATCTTCTTGTCGCTATTCCTGCTGAATGAAAAGTGATATTGACATGGGTTTTCACTGACAAATTTCTTATGATGTGTAGTTGGTCCTAAATGAAAATGGTTCCGCTTGCACATCCAATATGGTTACCACTGCTGTCATCTTGATAATCTTGTTATTGCTACTCCTAAATGGATGGTCATATCAACATGTTTTTTTTTCTCCAAAAGACTTCTCATGATATCTAGTTGAAAATGGTACTACTCAGACATCTAATATGGCCTCCACAATGGCCATTTTAAATATCTTATCACTATTTCTGAATGAATGATCATATCAGCATGGGGTTTTCACTGAAAGACTGCGTATGATCTCTAGTTGGTCGTAAATGAAAATGGTGCCAATCTGACCTCCAATATGGCCAACAATAGCCATCTGGAAAATCTTATTATCACTACTTCTCCTAGATGGCAGGTCATATCAACATTGTGCTTTCACCAGAAGACTTCTTATGATGTCTAGTTGGTCCTACTAATATCCAGTATGGCCACCATGGCAGTCATCTTGAAAATCTTCTTGTTACTCCTCAAAAACAGAAAGTCATATCAACATGGGGTTTTCTTCAGAAGACTTCTTATAATGTTTTGTTGGTCATAAATTAAAACCTGAGCTGACATCCAATATGGGCACCATGGTGGCCATCTTGAAAATCTTGTTATCACTACTCCTTTTAAATGGAAAGTCATTTTGACATGGAGTTTTCATCAGAAGAATTCTTGTGGTGACCAGTTGGTACTAATGAAAATGATGAAAAGTGACCTTCAATATGGCCACTATGGTGGCCATCTTGAAAATATTATCTCTACTCCTCCCAAATGGATGGTTGTATCAACAATACGTTTTCACCAGTAGACTTCTTATGATACATAGTAGATCCTAAAATGGCACCAATCATACATCCAATATAACTGCTGCAATGGCTGTCTTGAAAATCTTGCTGTCACTACTCCCACTGAATGAAAGGACATATTGACAAGTGGTTTTCAACCAAAGACTTCCAATGATGTCTAGTTGGTTCTAAATGTAAATGGTGCCAATCTGACATCCAGGATGTCCACCGCAGCAGCTAATCTGAAAATCTTGTTACCACTGAAGAATATCAGAGATGGTTTCAGCACTCAGCAGTTATAAGGAAGAAATGGACTAGTCTTCAATTCCTGGAAATTCTTTTTGCCCAGTAGAGTATCAGTCTCTTTGAGAAACTCTTGTTTAAAAGGATGCAGTTTATATAAGAAATTCTGACCCTATATTTTAAGGATTTTACGTCTTTTTTACCTTTTATTTTATTTATATATATATATATTTTTATTTTTTTTAAAATGAATTTTAACAACTTTACCATTTATCTTTGATCTTGTAGGACTGTATGTCTGTATTTATTTGGAAGTGTTTAGTTTATCTTCCTAAAGTTTTTTGCAGCATTTTACCTTTACATTGTTAGAACTTAGCTTTTTATTGCTACTTTATAGTCAGGATTGTGCTGACATGCCATTAAACCCTATACATACATACATACATACATACATACATACATACATACATACATACATACATACATACATACATACATACATACATACATAGATACTGAACAACTAGGCTACCATATTATGTTCTTTTTAGACAGCATTTGGTTTTTGATTTTCATTTTTGTAGTCGATTTGCTTAGAATTGACAGCAGTTGGCGAGTAAAATACTGACTGTACTACATGTGTATTTTCCAGTGCAGTATAGACAGGACAGGGTGTTTTGTAGTATTTTGACTGTATTACTTGTGTATTTTCCAGTGCAGTATAGACAGGACAGGGTGTTTTGTAGTATTTTGACTGTACTACTTGTTTATTTTACAGTGCTGGTATAGGCAGGACAGGGTGTTTTGTAGTATTTTGACTGTATTACTTGTTTATTTTACAGTGCAGTATAGACAGGACAGGGTGTTTTGTAGTATTTTTACTGTATTACTTGTTTATTTTACAGTGCAGTATAGACAGGACAGGGTGTTTTGTAGTATTTTGACTGTATTACTTGTTTATTTTACAGTGCAGTATAGACAGGACAGGGTGTTTTGTAGTATTTTGACTGTACTACTTTTTTATTTTACAGTGCAGTATAGACAGGACAGGGTGTTTTGTAGTATTTTGACTGTATTACTTGTTTATTTTACAGTGCAGTATAGACAGGACAGGGTGTTTTGTAGTATTTTGACTGTACTACTTTTTTATTTTACAGTGCAGTATAGACAGGACAGGGTGTTTTGTAGTATTTTGACTGTACTACTTTTTTTTTTACAGTGCAGTATAGACAGGACAGGGTGTTTTGTAGTATTTTGACTGTATTACTTGTTTATTTTACAGTGCAGTATAGACAGGACAGGGTGTTTTGTAGTATTTTAACTGTATTACTTGTTTATTTTACAGTGCAGTATAGACAGGACAGGGTGTTTTGTAGTATTTTGACTGTACTACTTTTTTATTTTACAGTGCAGTATAGACAGGACAGGGTGTTTTGTAGTATTTTGACTGTATTACTTGTTTATTTTACAGTGCAGTATAGACAGGACAGGGTGTTTTGTAGTATTTTGACTGTACTACTTTTTTATTTTACAGTGCTGGTATAGGCAGGACAGGGTGTTTTGTAGCAATCAGTATTGGAATGAAACAGTTAAGAGAAGAACACTCTGTGGATGTGCTAGGCATTATCTGCAGCTTGAGAGTTGACAGGTAGGACATTTTAATATCAGTAATACCATACCTGTTGCTATTGCATATCTGGTACTTTTCCAGGTGGAAAATACCCCAACCATATGATGAAAATTCGTCCTCCCATTATGGTGAACTCAAAGATTCCAGAACACTAGATCACCCCTGGGACACCCCATAGATACATCGCCCATGTGCACTGTCCTTCATTCTTTTTCCAGATGCATGGCTGTAATGTCTAACTTGTTTACATCAATGAAGATTTGCCTTCGCTTTGTGGGGTAACAAGCAAAATTACTGTATCTCTTGTGTGCACTGTCTTCGTAAACATTTGGACTATACCCCTGATTTAGTTTTTTCTCTGATTTAGTTTTTTCTCTGTTAATTTAAGCTCTCTTGAGAGTTATTAGCATTTGTTCTATACATGTTGCATTTTATTTTTATTTTTTTCACCCTTCACAAGGCATTACTGTTCTAATTTGGTTGTGCATTTTTCTAGCTAGGGTAGGTATTTTGTTTAATTTTCCCTATCCTTGCATAATTTGAAGTCTGGACTCGCCTTGATTCATATTATTGTTCATTACGAATCATTGTAATTCACATTACTTATTTTGTAAATTATATTTTTATACTTGGTAAAGCAGTTAGCACACCATTTTTTACATTGATATTGCTTGCTTGGTTATCGAACACTGGTTCTTTTCATTATTAGTTTCAGATAGCTTTCTTTGTTTTACCTTTTTTATTAGCAAATGTACCAACTGATTCTTTTGCTAATTTAGTTGTCCGACTATCTTTGTATTTTCTGTACTGAGTTGACTATCTTTGTATTTTCTGTACTGAGCTTAGCATTGCTTCCTTTTTTGCATTTAAACATTGTGAAAATACCCAAGTAAGGTGACTTCTCACTGTTATCATATTAGCATAGACTTAGTCCATGCTTTACCTTGTGTTTGCTTTTAGTTGCATAGAAGTTTTTTGTTTAAAAATCTTCTTTTCAGCTTTCTTTTACAGGAGCAATGTCTAAGCAGGGTGTGGATTGGTGTGGTCACATGAAATCCCCCTGGGATACACACCTCACATGCCTGTACAGGCTGCAGGAGGACAGATGGTTGTCCTTTTTGCAGCCTATGGTCAGACAAGGTCCTTCCTCGTCTTCTTCAGAATTTTCAGGGCTCTCCTTCTCCGAGTCCCTCAGGTCTCAGAGAAGGATTACCGAAGTCTTTTTGGAGACTCGTAGGGTTAGTTGGCCCCGTCTCAAGGGAGGTTATAAACGGGTGGAGAGTGAGTTGAGCCCTCCCATTAGGAAGGAGCAGCACCCTTCCCATTCCGTGAGGGCAGAGAGCAAGTAATACCCTCCCGTGAGGGAGGAACAGCACCCTCATTTTTACACTAGGACACTTATACTGGCATAAAAATTACATCTAAAAATTGTTGGTTAGAAAATATGTTGTATATTTTTATTTACAAGGATGCCATTCCTTACACTTTTGATGTGAATCAATAGCAAGGCAAACATCATAAAAAAGGACAAGACAACAACGGACACGAAATTAGCTGTATTGATTGGTTGGTTCATTAAGTCTGTCATTCTCTGTTCAGTTAAATACATTTAGTATACATGCAGAAACAATTTATTTACAGTTAGTACAAGGTAAATTTGCATACCTGATGAAGCATGATACCAGAGGTATAACAGATTATGGATACCATAGGGCTGTTACTGTAAAACATACTTGGAACCCATGCAAGGCACTTTCAGTGTGGAATAGTCACCCATAGATGCAATTGAGAATTTTGTATCATTTAAATATGAACTTTTTGAGTAATGAGAGCATCCTGGCATAGATTTTATTTAAAACACTGCCTTCCTTGGGCACCATGTATGTTTAAATGGAACAAGCTCTGAAATAATTTGGTGGATTCTGAGAGAATAATTACAATAATATTGTACTGTATGATAATCCAGCTTGTATTATTTGTCCTTATTTTAACAGGCCTAAACTTGATATAGGATTACAGTGTAGCACAATACAGTGGCCCCACTCTTGAGTGTCCCCCCTGACCAGCAGCCACCCACTTTATTTGGCCAGAATTCCTTGGCACTGATGAGTTTGTGTTCAAAAGTACCCCTCTAGGATTGCCACCCCTCTAACACAGCCATCAGCTGGCATATTCTTACAAATACTGTCAAATTTACCTCTCATGAGAAGATACATAATGGGGTTTAGAGATGGAAATGCCATGAATATTTGTTGATATTTAAATACCACACATTGACATTTGTTCCAACATGCCTATAAGGTACCTAACTTTAATCCATACAGGTACCTAACTTTAATCCATACAGGTACCTAACTTTAATCCATACAGGTACCTAACTTTAATCCATACAGGTACCTAACTTTAATCCATACAGAGAGGTAAGAGATCCATTTGTCCTTATTTCTGTGTATTCTTTACATGTCAGTTTTTGTCACTTTGATAATTACTGGCCATTATTACCACTGATAATTATCAAAGCATTTGGGGGAGGGACCTGGGATTTTCGTTCAAACTGTGATTTTTTTCTTTTTTTCGTTTACCTCAAGATAATTAATTTTTTTTTCAACTAATATAATGGATATAATAGGTTTTATTTCTTCTATAGATCTGAGGTAGAATTTTTTTTCAAGCTGTTTGAGGGCAGGACATTGTTTGTTCAAAACAAAGCCCATTAGCTATCTTGGCTTCTCTTTCATAGATAATGAAATGTATATGAAAGGGTACCAGACTAAAACCAGTCGATCATGTGACAAGCTCACTTCCTTTGTAAACATGAAGAATCACTCTCCTCGCAGCTAATACTGTGAGAACAGGGATGATTCTTCTATATTATTAGGACCACCTGCCAGCCCCAATTTCCATTGGTGGCCCCTGAATTTTTATTTTGAAATATCCCAAACGAAAGTTAGGAAATACTGCTTGCAGGAATTTTTCCCCTTGTTTATTCATATCCATAACATATGATACTGGATCGGAGGTGTAATTTTATCTCTTTCCATGCTGGAAATAATCTTGATCATATAAAACCTTACCATTACTTTTTTAAGTGCATTTTAGGCATAATAAGCATTAGGATTCTTCATCGAAGAGCTAGCAAGCAAGCAGACAGTTCCATTTTCATAGCAATGGACATGCATTCCTTCCTTAATTAGACATTTTCGTTTTTTAACTAGCTGCTTTGGATACTTTACAGTACATACTGGTAATGACAGATACACACATTTTGACACACATAATGACAGATACACACATTTTGACACACATAATGACAGATACACACATTTTGACACACATAATGACAGATACACACATTTTGACACACATAATGACAGATACACACATTTTGTGCTTTAAATTACTTAAATTGATAACAGGGCCCATGATTCGTCTGCCAAGATGTACTTCGAGTCACACAGTCCAGTGTGAAACGATAAATTACATTTTTGACCAGTTCCATTGAACCAGATGATCTTTTTTTTTATGACATTCTGTTTATGGCTGTTTTAAAAAGGGAATATAGTTTTTAATAGTGTTCAATATTCTAGTTTGTTGACTTACGTCTGTTTAGTTTTGTTGACTTGGGCCTGTTTTGGTAAATATGCTGCACAATATTCGTATCCTTCATAGCAGAATAAAACTCGAATTCTATGTGAAACTAACAAAAGGTATCATGACTTTAGTGCACTTTTATTCCAATAAGACCTGTAAGTAACACAGAATTATTATAATGTAGCCTGAATTTATATTATGTTGGATGAATAAACAGATACATTTCTTGGTTGCACATCCTCAATCTCATATTTAAGACTTATTCTAAAAAAGCAAGGTTTTTTCAAACCAAAGACCACAACAACAACAACAACTACTACTACTACCACTTCTACTACAACAAAAGGCAACTTAACTAGAAAACAAAAAGTCAAGATCACTATGACTGAAAGAATAAAAATATTTTCTGTACAATAACATTAGTTCTACATATCTATCTGGACCAAACTTTGTGGATGGCTTGCACTTGGGGTAAGGAAGAAGCCTATTGATTTGGGTCAAAAGGTCCAAGGTCAGGGATGCTGAATGAAAGAAGAAATATGGTTTCTGCACAATAACACAAGGTCAAAAGGTCAGAGGTCAAGGACAATGTGACTGTTAGAAGAAAATTGGTTGCCACACAGAATTTATTGTTATCAACCATGTACCTTCACAAAAGTTTGGGCGTGATTTACATATTGGGGGGTCAAAAGGTCAAAGTTTTTTTCATAATAACTTTAGTTCTAGACCACATACCTTGACAAAAGTTTGTGGAGGGCTTGCGCTTAAGGTAAGGTAGAGTCCTGTTGATTTTGAGGTCAAAAGGTCAAAGATTAAGGTCATTATGGCTCAAAGAAAACTTGGTTTTGCAGAATAACTTTTGTTCTAGAGTAAGTTCCTTGATCAAACTTTGCGGATGGCTTGCAGTTTGGCAAATAAAGAACCTTTATATTCTGGGGTCATAAGGTAAGAGATTATTGTTATGGTAAGTCTAATAAGAGAATAATGGTTTTTGCACATTAAGTTTATTTCCAGACCACACATCTTGACCAAAGGTCAAGGTCATTGAGAACCATTGGTCACTAATCTCCCAAGTTCATCATACCCTTAGTGTCCACATTTAACCCATTATCCCCATGTGCCATGTTTTTGCATCATGAATTATTTTACTTGTTCCAAACTCAATGACATCATTTAAATTCAGGATATCTCCATGGCGGATGGTATTACAGAAAAGGGGAAAGCTCAAAAGTATCACCAAGTAATGTAGAATTTTTACTCTGGTAAAAAAAATACAGCCATAGAACTTAATTTTTGAGACCAAATTGTTTTTAGAGCAAAAATTGCAGGTTCTGGAACCGGAGTTTGTGTCTGGATTTTAGACTTGCTGCTGTTGGGTTGAAGGCAGACTGGTCCAAACTGCACACAGACAGAAGAACATTTGCAAAAAGTAGCATGAGTTTGAGACCAATATGGCAACTAAAAGGAAAGTCATATTGACATGGGTTTTTTCACCTTTTCACCAGAAGACTTCTTATGGTATCTGGTTGGTCCTAAGTTATAATGATGCTGACCAAACATCCAATATAGCCATCTCATAATTCTTGTTATTGCTACTGAATGGATAGCATATCGACATGGGGTTTTCACCAAAGACTTCTTATACTATTTAGTTGGTCCTAAATGAAAATGGTGCCAATCTTACATCCAATATGGCTGCATTGGTGGCCAGCTTTTAAATTTTGTTATCACTCGTACATACGAAACTCTCAACTTGGAGGGTTTTTCTTCTGAGATGAGGGCTGTCTCCCATCACTCATTGGAATCTCTCACATACTCAAAAAGTTTTTTTTTTCTTTTTTTTTTCACATCTTGTGTATATTGTAGTATATTTACGGTAAAGACTTGCTGTGATCACGTTATGGTGAGCTGGCAAGCAGGACACTTTAATTGCTAAATCGACGTGTGATCAGTAGTAATTTGGAAAGGATTAAAGATGCTAAGTTACTAAAGAGCTCAAGCAGCATAAAACAATTAACATTACTTGGATTCTTTCAGCAGGGTAGGTTTTGCTTCGGTGTTTAACGTTTGCCATGATGGATTATACTATATGTGATAAAAAGTAGTTCAAAAAGGATTAAAGATGATGAATTAAGGTTGGATTTACTAAAGAGCTCAAATGGCATAAAACAGGTCCATTTGGCTTCGGTATTTATATTTTATCGAGATATCTAAGCGCGTGTTATCCCCTGATGCTAAAACACTAAAATCTTAACAACCAAAATATCACATGAAATTCAATAATGGATGGAAACAGGAATTCAGTGGTTGGAATCAAGTTCAAAGTCACAAGTTCATGCATTTTGCCAATTCTGGAAAGTCGTTTTTAGAAGAACTTCCCAAATTCGACCCAGATAGCACCAGTCTAGTGCAGTTCTGGCAGGCAGTCAGCAACCTGAATCAACCCACAGGCAGGAAACAATTTAAACTTCATTGTGGACTGAGTACAGTTATACTAACATTGCCACACTCCAATGTAGACACTGAAAAGACATGTTATATTCTGAGGAAAATTCAAACTGTCTCTAGAGGAAACCTTGATGCAGTAATGATACATTATCTCCTAAGTGTTGAGATCAACAATGATGAGGACTGCCACAAATATATAATCCAGGCAATGATCTACTAAGAAAGGCTGATAATACTTGTGCTTACATATAAGGACAGGCAACAAGTTACTGTGAAAGGACTGATGTGATGAGATGATATGTATATTTTAATATAGAAAAGGGAAATTTGTTCAATATTTGTTATTTTTGTCCATTTGCATAAAATGTCTAAAATTTGGTCAATGAAAATCCTTCTGATTTGAAGTAAAAAAAAAACACTTGACCAAATTTCGCAAATCTCCTGATCTGTCCAAAGCTGACATCTCTGTTCTGTCACACCTATGTATCACTACTTCTCCTGAATGGGTGGTCATCTTGACATGGAGTTTTCACCAAGACTTCTAATGATATCGAGTTGGTCCTAAAGGCAAATGGTGCCAATCTGACATCCAATATGGCCACCATAGCAACCAATTTGAAAATCCTGTTATCACACAAGAAGTCCGAGATGGTTTCAACACTCAGCAGTTAAAAAGAAGAAATGGTCTTGTCTTGGACTCCTGTAAATTCTTTTCAGACTCTAGAGCTTCAGTCCCTTTGAGGGACTCTTGTATTCATATATTTTATAGAAGTCAGATGTACCATATATACTTGCGTATAAGCTGGGTCTATATTGCTTGTTCTACTGATTAGTTCTTACAAACTGCATAGAACAAGATCTGCTGGCGCATTATGCGATGGCAGATCTGGGTCTATGCAGTTTGCAGTTGGTATCGGCTTATACGTGAGTATATATGGTAAATACCCAAGTAATGCTGTATGCTTAAAAGTTGTAATGTAAAGAAATAGGGTTAGTAGGTACTGAGAGTTTGGTTATTTGCATGTCACTGAGGTACATATCAAAGGGGAATAAACCAGTCAGCAGGACTGGTAGTTGAAGAGTACTTAAAATGATGCATGGATTCTTCAACCCTCACAGTGCAAGTAATATATGTATATACATTTTTGTTCCAGCATATAACAAAGATGTCCAGAGTGATGACAGTGTTTTCCATCAGTAGTATGAGTGTATATTTGTTTCGGCACATATACCGTATATACTCATGTATCTGTCTGGTCCAAATGCAAACAACATGACAGCAGATCTGGGTCTCTGCAGTTTGTATGGGCGAGTATATAAGTATACCTATACGCGAGTATATAAGTATACCTATATGCGAGTATATAAGGTACATAGATGCCTAAAGAGGTATCCTGTTAAAGCTGTTTTTCTTTCCCACTTTCAGGGGAGGTATGATCCAAACCCATGAGCAGTATGCCTTCATCCACCAGGCCTTGTGTGAATATGAGAAAGAACTGGCAGCTGAACCATCAGACTCCTCTTACCCAGCTGACTGACAGCTGTATACAGCTCATAATTAGTCAAAATTGTCTGCAAGTTGTGTGTAGTTCACATGGAGAACACTATTGGCCTTTCTGTTCATTGACAACAATCGATCTTATTCTAATCCACACTAATTTATACTGTTTGACATGAGAATGTGGCTGTTATGGATTGGTTGAATGAGCTGTCTGCATTTGGTGAATTTTTTTACGCATAAATAATGAATGTGACAGTGTCATAAAGGATCTCACACATAGAAGCAGGCATTCATAATACTGCCATTACAAATTGCCATTGCTTGTTGACATGTACACAATGTATTTTTTAGCCATAAACCTGAAGATTTATTTTTAACTTTATCAGAACATTGACTATGATGGTTGATTATAAAAATTATGGGGTTCTGTATATTTGAAATTGGTTGAATGTGTTGCTATTAACACATCTCAGCACAATGAATGCATGTCTATAACGCCACTTTCAGTCTGACATTTATGTGTGCAGAAAGGCTGCAGATGATTTGATTGGTTTGAATGTTATTTTGGTGCTGATTGGTCCTTTTAAAATGAGTCTAGTCAGAAAAGGGTTGTCTGAACAGAGGTTTTACGAAAGATGAGTGCACACAGTGAAAGAGTGTTGCGTGTGGAAAATATTGAGTGTTTTGTGATTTGTATCTAGTTAAATGCAAGTTTTATAGATATTTCATAGACACATTGTTTGTTCTCATATCTACACAAGCATTTTCTTTTGAATTTGAAATAGTTTTATTTGTACAATTCATTTGCAGATTAATGAGCAAGAAAACATAAACATCTTGAGCAATGCAATTACCGTATATACTCACATATAAGCGGATACCAACTGCAAACTACATAGACCCAGATATGCTGTCACATTATGCAACAGCAGATCAGGGTCTATGTTGTTTGCATTTTGACCCGGTTTATATGCAAGTATATATGGTAAGTTAATATTTAAGTGATAGAATTTTTTAGTATATATCATGCACATGTTAACCTTTTTGAATTTTTCATTATCGTAATCACAAAATGTGTCTTGTAACATTTGTAATTAAAGTTCAAATAGCACTGTTTGCTACACCCAGATGTTACAATTTTAGATGTGGTTCATTGAATTTATTTTGATATTTTACTTTGATTGAAGTTGTACCAAGTTTGATTGATTCTCATCGCTGTAAAATTCGTCTAAGCTAGTTTTGAATGAGGGCAGATATGAAAATTATAAAAATTGTAGACTGAAGTTAGATAGAATTCTTTAATAAAAAATAAAAAAAACAGTAGATCCAACAGCTTGTGTGTGTGTGTGTGCATGGTACTTAATCTCAGATTGAGGTGTGAGAAACGTATCATCAAAAATGAAAATGTTTGGCCAGTGAAGGAGAACTAGTTCATCCCCTTAGTGGATAAATGTTTATAGAGCAGAGTCATTTATGTATCCCATTTCACAGTATGGACACATACAAACCTTGTATATAGACAAAGATTTACTCCCATTTCACAAGGCTGTAAAATTGATTAAATTAAACAACTTCAGTAGTTGTTTAATGTGGAAAAAGTTGTCCGAGATGAAAAATTTAGAACAGTAAATGTAGTCATTATCGGGGTTTGACATGGAAAAGTAAATTTAGCCATTATAGGTGTTTGACATAGAACAGCAAATGTTACCATTATGAGGGTTTGACATGGAACAGTAAATGTAGCCATTATGAGAGTTTGACATGGAACAGTAGATATAGCCATTATGAGAGTTTGACATGGAACAGTAAATGTAGCCATTATGAGAGTTTGACATGGAACAGCAAATGTTACCATTATGAGGGTTTGACATGGAACAGTAAATGTAGCCATTATGAGAGTTTGACATGGAACAGTAGATATAGCCATTATGAGAGTTTGACATGGAACAGTAAATGTAGCCATTATGAGAGTTTGACATGGAACAGCAAATGTTACCATTATGAAGGTTTGACATGGAACAGTAAATGTTACCATTATGAGGGTTTGACATGGAACAGTAAATGTTACCATTATGAGAGTTTGACATGGAACAGTAAATGTTACCATTATGAGGGTTTGACATGGAACAGTAAATGTTACCATTATGAGAGTTTGACATGGAACAGCAAATGTTACCATTATGAGGGTTTGACATGGAACAGTAAATGTAGCCATTATGAGAGTTTGACATGGAACAGTAGATATAGCCATTATGAGAGTTTGACATGGAACAGTAAATGTAGCCATTATGAGAGTTTGACATGAAACAGTAAATGTAGCCATTATGGGCATTTGACATGGAACAGTAAATGTAGCCATTATGGGCATTTGACATGGAACAGTAAATGTAGCCATTATGAGAGTTTGACATGGAACAGTAAATATAGCCATTATGGGCATTTGACATGGAACAGTAAATGTAGCCATTATGGGCATTTGACATGGAACAGTAAATGTAGCCATTATGGGCATTTGACATGGAACAGTAAATATAGCCATTATGGGCATTTGACATGGAACAGTAAATGTAGCCATTATGGGCATTTGACATGGAACAGTAAATGTAGCCATTATGAGAGTTTGACATGGAACAGTAAATGTAGCCATTATGGGCATTTGACATGGAACAGTAAATATAGCCATTATGGGCATTTGACATGGAACAGTAAATGTAGCCATTATGGGCATTTGACATGGAACAGTAAATATAGCCATTATGGGCATTTGACATGGAACAGTAAATGTAGCCATTATGGGCATTTGACATGGAACAGTAAATGTAGCCATTATGGGCATTTGACATGGAACAGTAAATATAGCCATTATGAGAGTTTGACATGGAACAGTAAATGTAGCCATTATGGGCATTTGACATGGAACAGTAAATATAGCCATTATGGGCATTTGACATGGAACAGTAAATATAGCCATTATGGGCATTTGACATGGAACAGTAAATATAGCCATTATGAGAGTTTGACATGGAACAGTAAATGTAGCCATTATGAGAGTTTGACATGAAACAGTAAATATAGCCATTATGAGAGTTTGACATGAAACAGTAAATATAGCCATTATGAGAGTTTGACATGGAACAGTAAATGTAGCCATTATGGGCATTTGACATGGAACAGTAAATATAGCCATTATGAGAGTTTGACATGGAACAGTAAATATAGCCATTATGAGAGTTTGACATGGAACAGTAAATGTAGCCATTATGGGCATTTGACATGGAACAGTAAATATAGCCATTATGAGAGTTTGACATGGAACAGTAAATATAGCCATTATGAGAGTTTGACATGGAACAGTAAATATAGCCATTATGAGAGTTTGACATGAAACAGTAAATATAGCCATTATGAGAGTTTGACATGGAACAGTAAATATAGCCATTATGAGAGTTTGACATGGAACAGTAAATATAGCCATTATGGGCATTTGACATGGAACAGTAAATATAGCCATTATGAGAGTTTGACATGGAACAGTAAATGTAGCCATTATGAGAGTTTGACATGGAACAGTAAATATAGCCATTATGAGAGTTTGACATGGAACAGTAAATGTAGCCATTATGGGCATTTGACATGGAACAGTAAATATAGCCATTATGAGAGTTTGACATGGAACAGTAAATATAGCCATTATGAGAGTTTGACATGGAACAGTAAATATAGCCATTATGAGAGTTTGACATGGAACAGTAAATGTAGCCATTATGAGAGTTTGACATGGAACAGTAAATGTAGCCATTATGAGAGTTTGACATGGAACAGTAAATATAGCCATTATGAGAGTTTGACATGGAACAGTAAATATAGATATTATGAGAGTTTTACATGGAACAGTAAATGTAGCCATTATGAGAGTTTGACATGGAACAGTAAATATAGCCATTATGAGAGTTTGACATAGAACAGTAAATATAGCCATTATGAGAGTTTGACATGGAACAGTAAATGTAGCCATTATGAGAGTTTGACATGGAACAGTAAATGTAGCCATTATGGGAGTTTGACATGGAACAGTAAATATAGCCATTATGGGAGTTTGACATGGAACAGTAAATATAGCCATTATGGGGGTTTGACATAGAACAGTAAATGTAGCCATTATGGGAGTTTGACATAGATTTTTTTTGGGGTGTGTTGGTTTAACGCCATTTTTCAGCACATGATAGGCTATACATGGCGGCCAGTATGTTTTGGTGGAGGAAGATCCTGGGAAGATCCACCAACCCACGGGAAGCTGCTGGCAGGCTTTCTGTCATACCCACATTGGCCAAGCCAGAGGTGAGATGTCAGTGATCTGTAAAGGCGAACACATTAGACCACTCGGCCACCCAGGGCCCTTGACATGGAACAGTAAATGTAGCCATTATGCGGGTTTGACATGGAACAGTAAATATAGCCATTATGAGGGTTTGACATGGGACAGTAAATGTAGCCATTATGGGGTTTCACATAGAACAACCAAAATGGTTCATGGGTTCATGTTTATTTTGGATTTGACGTGTACCATCATTTGTACACTGAAAATTACAAAATTACATTATTATATTATTATCAAATAAGGGGAGCTACAGTAGCTCAGTTGGTAGAGTATCAAACTTGTAATCCAAGGGTTGTGGCTTCTGCACTCGTCCAGGAAAGAATGTGTCAGCTGCCTTGGTCTATAATTGGGAAAGGCACTTGGCTCCAAGCCAGTAATGTGCTAACAGTGTCATTAAAACCAACCAACCACACTATCACCAAATAAACAGAGATCTACTCTTTTAATGCAAATATTTATCTTATTTAATTCTAAAGATCTGCATGTATTTATGCCTTTACCAATTATAAAATAAAGCATCAATTACTTCAATTTATGCCTTTACCAATTATGAAATAAAGCATCAGTTACTTCAATTTATGCCTTTACCAGTTATAAAATAAAGCATCAATTACTTCAATTTACTTAAGAATATAACAGTTGATTATCAAAACTTAATAAACAGACTTGCTAGCTACTGTTCCTTTACATCAAGATGTGAATGCATGTAAACATTTTATATACAATTGTAAATAATGATAAACATTATGAATTAATACCAATTATGATACTGGCAATTCGCACTCACAACTGCTATCCCACAGACTAGGGTGCGTATGAACCTCAGATCTGCCAACTTTTAAAATTTGATTGTAAGGCTTACTGAAACAAACCTTAAATTATAGATTTACAGAACAATTGCAAAGAATTACAAATATACAATCATTGCGTTCAAATCCAGATATTGGCTTAGTTTGGATCCAGGTTTTCATATTAGTCTCCATACAGTTAGTTAGGGAACCAGACTAACTATACTGGGGGTAGTGCAGATGCTTTAATCTACCTATATTGTTCGTACAAGATGCCCACATGATCAAACTTTTGTTTGTACATTATAGCATAGTCTGGAAATGTCCAACAAACAAAGATGTGTTGAAGGCAGAAGTTACAATCATCCTTGTGATTTTGTTACACCTTATTGAAAATTGGTCTTGCTTATGGAAAAAATTTCAACTACCTTACCTAGAAGGTCTCTTTTGGCAAGTCTGGAACTTTATTTGTTGACCATAGCTTCTTTAATTATTCGTACATGCACATACACACATGCACACACGGCATTTGTGGAATGTGAGTCAACGGTACACCTGATATTTATATTTGCATCTTGGGTGCCAACTTTAAGATAGGGATTGATTAGGAGGATATTCCTACATAATAGTGATATATAGAAGATAATGCAGGCCTTAATTTGTTAACAAGGTCATACAATAACTAATGTAGGCCATAATTTGTTAACAAGGTCATACAATAACTAATGTAGGCCTTAATTTGTTAACAAGTTCATGCAGTAACTAATGTAGGCCTTAATTTGTTAACAAGGTCATACAATAACTAATGTAGGCCTTAATTTGTTAACAAGGTCATACAATAACTAATGTAGGCCTCAATTTGTTAACAAGGTCATACATTAACTAAATATACACTGTAGATTCATTCTTGATAATTATGTATTACCAATATTGCACATTTTTAGTAATATTACTACTGAATAGGCAATATACTTATAAAATTAAATAATATTTATGTTACAGCGTTAGTACAAATCTGTCTGTTGATCAGCTTTATGTTTATAATTTGTCTCTACTTAAATTAATCATATTCACATGTAGAAAAATATATTTACAGGAATATTTACAAACTAATTTTACTTAAATGGCAAACTTTTATATTAACTGCCATGATGAAACTATGTATGGAAAAACCAGTAAACTGTCCAGAATTTTTCATACAGCTGGTTCAACTGAGATTCCAAAGACATAAGTTTATGAGAAAATGTGCTGCAAAGTATTCCAAAGGAAAACCTAATATTGATTTAGTTCAGCCAATAGAAGTGCAAGACAGGAGAAATTGTGTCCAATGAAAGTACAGAGAACTTTTTGTTACCTGGATGATTTCATAGGCCTGTACCTGTATGTATAACATTCTGTTACCTGGATGAGACTTCATAGGCCTGTACCTGTATGTATAACATTCTGTTACCTGAGTGAGATTTCATAGGCCTGTACCTGTATGTATAACATTATCTTACCTGAGTGAGACTTCATAGGCCTGTACATGTATGTATAACATTCTGTTACCTGAGTGAGACTTCATAGGCCTTTACCTGTATGTATAATATTGTTACCTGAGTGAGACTTCAAAGGCCTTTACCTGTATGTATAACATTCTGTTACCTGAGTGAGACTTCATAGGCCTGTACCTGTATGTATAATATTCTGTTACCTGAGTGAGACTTCATAGGCCTTTACCTGTATGTATAACATTTTATTACTTGAGTGAGAGAGTTCATAGACCTGTACCTGTATGTATAACATTCTGTTACCTGCATGAGACTTCATAGGCCTGTACCTGTATGTATAACATTCTGTTACCTGAGTGAGACTTCATAGGCCTGTACCTGTATGTATAACATTCTGTTACCTGGGTGAGACTTCATAGGCCTGTACCTGTATGTATAACATTATGTTACCTGAGTAAGACTTCATAGGCCTCTACCTGTATGTATAACATTATGTTACCTGAGTGAGACTTCATAGGCCTCTACCTGTATGTATAACATTTTGTTACCTGAGTGAGACTTCATAGGCCTGTACCTGTATGTATAATATTCTGCCTGCTATACCTTGGGTAAGATGCATTATTGACCACTGAGGCTTAGCTAAATTACATTAGTCAGTTCAACTAATGTATGTGTCACACCACAAATAACAAAACAATTTCCATATGGTATGGAAAGAGAGTAGGATAAATATGATTGAAAAATTGATAGAACTGAAATTACATATATGCACAGGATGCAATGACACATAACAATAATGTGTTGATATTCTCAGCTCAGGCATTGTTTGTGGTTGTTATTTTGTTTCATGCACAAATTAGGGATGCCAGAAAAAATGAAAATAGAGTCACTTTAGCCTGCTATTTTTTTAAGGTGATCATAGTGTACAATCTCCTTTGTATTTAAGGGTGGACAGAACTGTTACACTTGAAGTAATTCCCTGGTGTATAATAACAATTTCCATGGACATGGTAATGAACTCCAGAACTAACTTCCACTATTTTAAGAATGTTGTCACAATTAATTGAATTTTTCACATAAGTTACCCAACAGTAGAGATCTCCTCTTCACATTGGGAATATTCCTCTTTGACTAATGACCCATGTTGGGTTTAAGGGTTAACTCAACTTCTAACAGGAGCAGTGCTCCAGCTAAGAATTTTTGAAAATAAATATTATGCTGAGTAAATGAAAAAAAAAAAAAAAAAATTAGTTATAAATGTTTTTCTTTGTTACTTATTATTATAAACCTGGGGTACCAAGTTTATACCTATTTTGGTTTGTTTACAGGCATGATGCAATATTTGTTTAAATTAATTTGTTTCATTATCTGCAATATCTTTTGCTGAAAAATACCAGATATTACATATCTAATGGAAGGAATCTCAGAAATATTTGTCTACTTTTTTAATATTTATAATATACAGGTTTTTCCAACTCTACTGTACTTTTGGGTATATACTCAGTCTTAGTGGCTGATACAATTCGGAAATATTGTGATAGATAGTAACATGACTATAACCTAATGCAATGGTTCTAACACTTCTTACACCTGCAGCCCACTTCCGGGTATTCTGTGTATGGCTGATATATCGCCAGCAAGCCTGCAGCCGACTTGTAGTTTGAGAAACTATGACCTAATGGATCAGTAGTGTTGCCAGATGTTTAATTCAAAAGTTTGAATTTTAAATAAATTTTAAAGATTCAGTCAATTTCATCATGTACATTTTGTCAGAGTTGAATGTGTTATCATTGTTTGTGCACACAAGTTTCATGCAGATCTCAGATATATTTCTATATTATTAAATTAGATATTCTTTTTCTGCCATGACCACTATAATGTGACTTTTATTAGTTTCTTCAAGCAAATTACTACTCAAAATACCATAAATTTAATGCCCGGATAATTTGTGAATCTGCTTATAATGTGGGGGCAAGCGTGTAAAGAACAATATATGACAAAAGATTGATCAGTGAAAATGTTGGTAATAACTACTGGTGGCAACACTTTAAGAAATAAATATCAATTAAATAAGTTTTGTCAACTGAAATTTGTGTTTTAATTTTATCTTTAAATCCAGTTTCAATGTAATCATCATTAATGTGATAAGACATCTTGAATTAAAATT
Organism: Margaritifera margaritifera; assembly: GCA_029931535.1. Lineage (NCBI taxonomy): Eukaryota > Metazoa > Mollusca > Bivalvia > Unionida > Margaritiferidae > Margaritifera > Margaritifera margaritifera. The sequence continues at coordinate 233,453 of JAQPZY010001178.1, forward strand.
TGAATGGTGTCAATCATTCATCAAAGCAATGCTAGCAAGTGTTTCTGTAAGAATATAATTAAGTGCCGACTGTGTTCAGAAGTGTTTGTTGCATTGTTAAAATCAATTAAAAGTAGTCCTGCTTTGTGTCAACTTTTGTACCAAATCAAGTAAAGGGGGTTTTGAATATAAAACAAATTTCAATGCATGCAAATCCTACCTGCGTAAGAGCTAGCGGTCATGGATATGTTTCAAATCAGTGGTTTATCATAATTTCAAATGTGATCAAGGATAACAAGAGAACCAAGTCAAAGGTGTACTTGGTGGCTGAAAAGCATAGTTTCATAGGGTTCATTATGGAGAAGCAAGATCCAAAGTTTGAGTTTAAAATTCCTGAATTGGCGCTCCAAGGGTTGCTCAAGGATGAGCAGAAATTTTATGAGTCTTTGCAGTGAAATCACAGGATCAATATTTTACTGATTGAACAATACCAAAATTGAGTTTCAGCGTTCTTTCTGAAAATAAATGTCCATCTTTTTTATATTATAAAAAAAGATTCTAGTTCAGTTCTGAATCAACAATGACACTAGAATGTATCCACATTGACTTGCAAAAAGGCAGTAACATAAATCAACATTTTCACTAGTACACATGATGTGTGTTGAAACCACTTGAAGTAATGTTTTTAAGAATCTTTCATAGATTGGTTATCTTGAAAATAAAGGTAATTTATATAGAAAAGTAAACAACTTCATTAGAGAAAAAAGCCTTTTTTCAACAATTATTCCCAATATGATTATTCAACCATTTAAATCCCAACCCTAACTCTCTTCTCACTGTGGTTGTCCATCCCTTAATCTTCAGAGGGCTTCAGTAACTTGTCTCTTGCTTATGCTGCAGTCTATGTTTTTGGATTCTGTTATGCGTGAGTTATTGAGGGTGAAATGTAATAGATTCAGTTTCATACAAAATAAGAATAAAATGATTGTATTATATGAAGTTGATAGTAAACATTGATGTTTTGACAATTCTGTTGTTATTCTGGTCTTTATATCAGCAAGTAGAGCAGTTCTTGCCTTCATGTCAATAAGTAGAGCACAACAGACATTCATGTCAGTGAGTATAGCACTTCTGACCTTCATGTCAATAAGTAGAACACTTCTGACCTTCTTGTCAGTGAGTGGAGCACTTCTGGCCTTCATGTCAATAAGTAGAACACTTCTGGCCTTCATGTCAATAAGTAGAGCACTCCTGGTCTTCATGTCAATAAGTAGAACACTTCTGACCTTGTCAATAAGTAGAACACTTCTGACCTTCATGTCAGTAAGTAGAGCAATTCTGGCCATCATGTCAGTGAGTAAAGCAATTCTGACCTTCATGTCAGTAAGTAGTGCAAATTTACACACAAAAATTTCACAAGTTTCATACATAAGGAAAGCATTAGGAAGAGGTTATATGTGACTATCATATGAAAAATCTCACAAAAATTTTTAGTTAATTGTTGTTTAATAGTGAAACAGGGGCCCAGGTCCTGCAAAATATTCACTTTTTCTTCCATGCCGAGTATGAAATGATATATATATATATATATATATATATATATATATATATATATATATATATATATATATATATATTCAGTAAAAATACAGTTTGACTTCAAAGGAAATTATGCATTTATGTTTAATTCTGTTTTATTGTAAGCAAAGTGGTTCAGCTCATGTACAAATATAATTTAACTTAAGCAAAAATAGAATTAAGCTTAAGGATAAATGCATAATTTTGACACACATACTATGCCATACTGTAATTGAAGGTTGACATTATCTCACCAAATGGTTTAAAGTGATATAATCAACGTACATGTATGTATCCGATGTACCACACCATGTTCATTTCTCTAAATGTTAGCATAGTAATTTATCATTTCTCTGGCCAGTCCATCTTGCATCACATCTGACATATTATTATCTTGCACTGGAACATGCAAAAGAGTGTGGTTAATGTGTATGAACTTGTTTTTGGAACATTTATCTGTAACATTGTAAACAGTTTTTGTAGCCATTTTATCTCCATGATATAGTTTTAAAATCTGGAGTAACCATTGAGAGGTCATACTTCATGAGACCATCATCACAATCATTCTAGCTATCGATAATTAATTTGAACTGGTTTTTCTTTGCAAATTTACACTTTTTTATGGCAGCACCAAATTATTTTTTCATTGATAGTCAGCACTCATAAAGTTTAAATACATGCATATGTAACAATGCATTTCTTTTGTGTTCTTTCTCCTTTAGGTTTATCCTCCATTTTTCCTTTATTCCTTCCTTCCATTGTTTATACATAGATTTTAAAAGATCATTTAAATGTTTTATGTGAATGGTCTTCAATGAGGAATGTTTTTTAATTTTTATTATTATTTATTTATTTTTTAGGTAGTAGTGTAGATAATTATTATTTTGAATCCATTTTAGTTGCATTTGCAATAGAAGAAGCTTGTTAAATCTTGATGTGTTTGTGCTTCGTACAATCAAAGTTGATTTCATCTTGATGTGATAAATTATTTGTTCTTGTTGTGTATTACATTCTTTGACTCTATACAGACACACCATGCACCTGATAATCCTGTCACTTGTATGATTTGACCACTTTGTTCCTGATCTTGTAAATTGTTTTTATTGGTAAAAATACAAGTACTTAAATGATTAATTGTAAAACATGTTGGAGATGCAAATATTTAAAAAAAACATAAATAGCTATTAAGTGACTGGCTTATTGGATTGTTTTTTAATCTTACATACCGTATATACTCACGTATAAGTCGATACCAACTGCAAACTGCATTGACCCAGATCTGCTGTCGCATAATGAATTTAATTTAGATTTCATTATTAGCCATCAGAATAAAACTCGTTATTGACACAGATTTATTGGTCTGCTTCAAGCAAACATTTGCAAACGGGAAAACTGTAATATTGGTATCTTTACGGAATCAGTTGCAAGGTACATAAATATCAAATGTTCACAGAAAGGAGATTTTAACCACAAAAAATTCCTGTACTTGAGCATTACATGAAATTCGGATGTTTGAGTACAGCTGATGTCACAAAACTGTATGATGTCAAACCAGCCAGAACCAGTCTGATCATGTAAGAAAACTTTAAGCATTATCAACATTTTCAGTACCTCGTTTTCAAAGATTTCAAAACTGATCTATGATTTTCTGTTCATTGCTATAGGGCAGACCTGTCTCTTTGTCTCATCTCAAACTGCTGTCCACGGGGTATAGATGTTCTGCTCAAATAGCACTGTCTATTTTGTGTTTAAGTTTTTTTATAATATGTACAGAAAATATAAAAGCATCATAATTTTACCAACTGTTTCAGCATATCTAACCTTCCGATTGTACATATGTTTCTGTTATCTATTTCTTTTATTCCTTGTTGTTTTTTTGTCACAGTTGAATGAAATAAGTGACAGAAAGGTTTTCACTAAAATATGTATGTAGTTGGTCCTAAATTAAATTGATGCCATAGTGATCTTGGGATCAAACATCCTTTTAATAAAGTTGTGTTGTATTTCAGCATCATCTGGGGACTAGTTTTGTCATAATTGTCTTGCAAACAAGTACATAAAAGCCCACTGTAATCTTGACTGTTTATCTTATATTTATATGTCTTCTCCACCCACCCACACACCCCAGTCAACCATAGAGGCTTCATTTTTCAAATCATAAATGAAAGATTGATTGCCAGCCTCAGCTCTAGTACAAGATCTCTTTATCCCCGAGTAAGCTGCCTCTTTTACACAAAGTCCTGATTTTCCCAGACACGGTGTTTGTTTGTGTACGCGTGTGAGTGTGTATACATTCTTTCTATATATAGACTCCGTATTAATGCACAAGGAAAATATTTTTCAGATTGTTCACACCTGAAAGTAATTTGATTTTCCTGTTTCATAATTTAATCTAACATTAAAAGTGATGTACTTCTATTTGAGGCTTTGTTCTGTGTTCATATGCTAAAAAGAGGACAAATATTTCCATGTCATTGTGAAATTAACTGCCATTTGATCATGTTTTATTTGAACCATAAAGATTTGGCAAATATAAACTACATGCTACTAATTGAAATCGCTATAATGTATATCTGGATGTTCATAATGGATCACTCTTAATTTCCAAGTCATTTGATATCAAGTTTATTTATTCTAAGTTCCAAGTCATTAGCAAGTTAAGCAAGTCATGGAAATACATTTGTATTAATTTGTCTTACTGTTTTATTGAAGACATTAAGAAATCCATAACTCAAGAGATCTTGACAATGAATATGTCAGAATTGATATCCTCGGTCTATGCAGTAACAAAACCATACTACCATATATACTTGCATATAAACTTGGGCCAAATGCAAACAACATAGACCCTTATCTGCTATCGCATAATGCGCTGGCAGATTAGGGTCTGTGTTGTTTGTTCTAATGATTAGTATTTAAAAACTGCATAGACCCAGATCTGCTGGCACATTATGCAACGGCAGATCTGGGTCTATGCAGTTGGTATTGGATTATACACGAGAATATACAGTAATTAATGTTAATTAAGTGCCTCACATCCTGTATGTTTTACAGCTGTTGTACTCTTTTTTTTATAAAACTCGCTTAAAATTTTTGGGATCGCTTCTCAGTATAGGGAATAATGTTATTGAGTTGTTATTGAAATAAAGTAAGCTTTCCTCTCCACTATAGAAACATATCCAGCTATAACTAATGTAAAAAAAAGGATTGGAAGGCTTTTTTTGTGTGAAGAAAATGATCAAAAAATACATAAATTGCTCTTTTTGAGGCGATTGTGATGAGGTTTGGACACGCAAGTCAGTGCTAAACATATACATAAATGAAACTTTTTAAATGAAAATAGGTATCAGAGGTAGTCAGCTGTACTTGATGGAAATGAACAAGTTTTATAGATATATCATTGACTATTATGCCAGTTGTGTGCAAATCACAATTTAAGATGTATCATTTTTGGCAATAAGCATGACAGGGGCTTATTAGCCATCATATCAATAATCCATGAAAAAGGTGACACAATAGAAGAGAAAACCATTGGTTTTTAGCTCTACTGGTCATAGGCCAGAAGACCTTATGGGATGGTCTGTTGTCTGTTGTCCATCTGTTCATTAGCACAAATTTGTTATCGCTACTTCTCCTAAACTACCTGCAGAATTGCCATGAAACTTTACACACACATTCATCCCATGGTTTAGTTGGACCTGGATGAAAATGGTGCTGCTTGGACATCCAATATGGACACCACAGTGGCCATCTTGTTATTGCTACTCCTCCACAATGGATGGTCACATCAACATGGAGTTTTCACTGAGAGACTTCTTATGATGTCTACTTGGTCCTCAATGAAAATGGTGACAATCTGAGATCCAATATGGCCACCATGGCAGTCATCTTGAAAATTTTGTTATCGCAACTCCTACATGGATAGTCATATCAGCATAGGGTTTCACAAAAAGACTTCTTATGATGTCTGGTTGGTCTTGTATGAACATGGTGCAGATATAACATCCAATATGGCCACCATAAAAATCTTGTTATGGCTACTCCACCTGAATGGATGGTCAGATTAACATGGGGTTTTACTTAAAGACTTCTTTTGATGGCAGCCAGCCACTGCCCACCAACACCTAAGTAGAGACGCAGGGAGTCTATGCTATACAACCATAAACATGGGTCGACGGGGAACAACCATGTGTACATGGATGACTTGGAGACAGACAGCGCCGTGTGGACGCTAATGCTTTAACACATGTTGCTTCGTACACACCCAACGATACAGAGACGGAATCAGGCTCCTGACCTGCTGGAAATGCAGGGCCAGCACCATCGCCACCCATTGACTATGCAATCGCTGTGGAGGGGGGGGGACACAAGGAGGACAAGCTGCTACGCAAAGAAACGAAGGCTAGAATACGATTTTAGAAGGTCCTTAGTGAGCTTTGGAACTGAGCACAGTTTGGCACCGGGCCACGCAAAGCTCCAAACACATCTATTAGAGTACCATTGGTGCCAGAGCATATCCTGCGTCACACCCAAGTGAGTGACTGTAGACGGTGATTAAATTTCATTTAGAGAAGGGTTATTACCATAATATACATAGCAGCACACACGAGGGTCAACTGCGCGTGAAAACAGCTGGTGACCAATTTTTCATTTAGAGAAAAGCTGTGTGCCTTAGCATACCACTGCGACATACCCGAGTGTCGCCAGCAAGTGACAACTGGCGACTAACTTTCATTTAGAGAAAGGTTGTGCACCATAAGATGCAATCGATCACTCACAAGTGTCACACGCGAGGGATGAAAATGCCTAGCGTCGATCGAATGAACACGTTGCTCATGGAGGGGCAGATAACTGATAGCGAATATGATGGTATACTGGAAGCAATACTGGCAGCCAGGGCCAGACAGCCAACCCCACCAAAACCAGTCACCGAGCGTCAGGCCGGGCCACCCCTACAAAACATATATCTTAGAATAATCTGACTGAACCGTTTTTTTCACCTTCTTGCCGCCTATGCATCGTAGCAGAAAGTTTTTTACCCACCACGACTCGACGAGGGTGTTTTATCCTGGTTACGCGGTCAACCTTTTGGTCTGACTTCTTCGGTACCGAGGACGGTTCCGTATTCGGTACCGCGTTCTGTACCGATGACGATTCCGCGTTCGGTACTGATGACGGTTGCCAGTTCGATACCTCTTTGATCGCAGCTATCTTTGACTATGCCGCTCTTATTCTCAAATTCTATGTGTCGGTATGTGATGATCCCCGCTGTGAGTGGAGCTAACGCTGCACCATACTTAAAATACAAATGACTATCGAGTTGCGATAAGGAGGCCCAAACGATGCGGTCTTCTTTCGGATCTCAAGCTACTGTTTGTTGTCATCTGTAGGAACGAAGCGCCACACGGCCTAAGATCGCCCAGACGTACGTCCAAATGTTGTTGTTGAGGCGCTCCACTCCGGCTTGCGTGAAGCCTTGCGACCGATTCACAATAAAGACGGCCCAGTCGTTGTCGCCTCCCCAGTCTCGCTGCGAATAATGGTCCAGCGTCATCTCTAATCAGCGTATTTGGGTGTCTCCCACATCCGTGGCCTGGTAGGCTCTGCCGTGGGCTGGTGAATAGAGATACTTCATACCGAGCTCGCCGTAGGGTATCATCTTGTTCCTCCAGACAGGCGTTCATGTCTACGTTAAATATTTTGCACACGCAGACGTACACCTCCATGCTGATATTGGCGTTGGTCGCCTTGCATCCGGTTTGGTGCTGCAGCGGGCACTTTATGAACACGAGGATCTTTCTCGGCTGGTAAAGGACGTGGAACTGGTAGATACTTTGCGCCATGGTAGGCAGGCTGGCTGCCAACAGGCGATCATGGGTACTGACACCGTAGCCCGTGGTTGCACACCAGATGGCAGAGGTCACTTGGTTTTAGCAGTACCGCATGATGTCAGCCCCGGCGCTCTATTTTTGTGCAGCTGCGACGGTCTTAGCATCGGGAAGAATGTACCCTTCGAATACACCCTCAAAGGGTACTTTGAAGTAGGCCGCCTCCAGGCTGTCCGATGCCTCGCTGATGTGACCTCTCCCCGCGTCGCTGTAGTGCAGTTCGACACCCCGGTTGTATTTCGCGTCACTATTGAAGCATAGTTCCTGTGGAAATACCATTTTAAACGATGAATGTTGTACTAACGAATCATCTAGCTGAGGCTGTTCCCTTTAAAACAGTAATACCAACCGGACTCTGCATTAGTGTAGGCCTGCGGGAGATAACATACACGCCTTGGTGGTACAACGTGTCGGCTGGCCTAAGCAACAACAGTTTCGACGAGCTTGACAATATTGGTGACCAGGAGGGTTGTAATTTCCGATGGGTACTACAATGTTACCACCCTCTGTTCATTACCTATGACCCTTCAGCTGGAAGGACGACGTTTAAAGTGACGAACACCTCCTGATCCTTTCAAATGTCGACAGGGTTGTCGTCTCTTTTTGACCTCATCGGGAAATTCTACTCCACTGGTACGTACGTGGGGCCAAACCCACCGGTGTTTTTGAACATCCCGCGCCTCTACGTACATCTCAAGCAGATCTACACCGCGGGCAATCTGGTGCATTGGGACCCCCAGCACTCTCTTGGAGATGGTTTCGGTGGGAGACAAAAAGTATGCCGAGTCGCGCACCGTCTCTTACTCGCGTCTCTGATGGCTCAAGCTTCGCAAGGGTGGCCTCCAGGAGTTGAAGGTGAGCATCTTAAACACAAAGCGAAACCCGGTAAATCTGTTAAATTGCTCTGTCGTTGTTGAGATAGAGGAATAGCATCCTTAATCGAAAATGTCGCTGGTTAGACCTGGTTACCTCGATGCTGCCGCGGCAACTTCGGTAGCGGCGGTGGGGACCTATCTGCCTCACCGGTGGGGCCTGTCTGGGGTGGTCTAGATTGATGGATATAAGATTTTAAACGTGGGAGCCCCCGTTGTTGCCAAAGATGTGGCCACCGTGGACTATGTTGGTAGGGTGATTAAGGTCGTCATCTGCAACATCCCATTCGCCGCAAGCATGGACATAACGCTGTTTACCTTCCCAGAAAACAAGAGCATCGAAAACGATAAGATACGGACTTTAGATGTTTAGGTCAAGCGATAGTATGGTTAATGGCTTTCCGCCTTTTTCCCCTGGCGTTTGGTGCCATCTGGACCTACTTCTTTATATTTTCGAGGGGCTCCTCCTTGCTGTGTGACTTCAATGATGCTTCGGCGTCAGGTGGGTGGACACAAAAGTTTCGTATTAGCTACGTAGCGCTGCGTAAATTGGAGGAGAGATCTGGAGCTAAACACTATGCCTAAGCCGATTGATAGACACTTCTACGCCGCTGTGGTGAGCTACCTCGACGGCCGGGACGAGAAAAAAACCTACGTCGGTTTCGGCTGCATTTCACGACGATGAGTATGATAGCGTCCATATCACACTGGGATTATTCACACCCACAGCCTACCCGTGAGGAACTCGACGCATTACTCACACTTGAGCAGCGCGCGTTCGAGGGTCACCCAAAACCTTTAGTGACTCCTATAGCACAAGACCTTCCCGACCATAATGCTGTGACCCCGTCCATAAGGCTGCCCTGGATATCTCCGATTAGGATATTCAGAGGCGTGCCGCTAGAAAGCTTAATAAGGCGAGCGATGCTATGACTGGGAAGCCGGACATGAAGTTGAATAAGGTCATCGACTTGGATCCGGTCCCCCACCACCACCAAGATGTCTCGACTAAGTCCTACGTCGACTTGCCTAGGCCTTGCCTTGTTGGGGGCTCCCCAGTGAAGGGCTCCAAGAATCTGAACGCGTAGAAAATCGTGGCCGTGGCGGATCCTCGCAATCCCCAAGATGCAGCGACCAAAGCAAACATCGATCGCCAAGACAATAAGTTCCACGCGTCTGCAAGAGGTATGATTGGCGATGTGCGTACCTATACCAACGAATTGGCTTTTTCTAGGGTGGCCAAAGCTGGTGATACCATGTGGGACCCCTTGAACATGAACGCAAACAGAATAGTGGTCGGGGGGAGGGGGTCCTGTCAGGTCCCATTTACATTGACCAGGTGGGTGCCACCTCCTCCCTGGGCGTTATAACCGCGCCGCTGAATATGAACGCAAACATGCGGCTATGCGTCTCACCAACTTCGCGATCTTTTTAACTTCGGTGCCTAGTTTTCCATTAACTGCTGAAGGTGTTAGGTCTCATCTTACTTACTCTAAAGGGAACCCCAATGTGGCAACTGTTAATCATCCTTAAGTTTCCTTTCGCGCGGAGAGCGGGGGGGGGGGGGAGGATGGCCGAGCCTGTAATATACCGTTTTACTATCGTGGGCGGTTTTGCCACAGGAGGGGACTCTGGTAATTAGTTTGACGTCTCCTTTGCGCAGGGCCAAGAACGCGACGACCCTAGCTTCACCCTTAACACGATAGAAACATTGGGCTATAAGAAGGGAAGAACCGGTGGGACTTTTTATATATCCGTCCTTGAAGCCTCAGACCCAGACTACGTATTTTTATTATCAGAATGGTACAAACCACAGCAAGATCTTCGTTTCTCGTCAAGGTTAGGCTTATGGAAGCGGTAACTTAGACGATTTGAACGTGTCCGCAAAGTCTTGCATCGCGATGTATCCCACGCTTCCGGCTCTGATTCCCGAAGAGAGCCCACACATCTACCTTTTGAAGAAGATCGGCGATATCGAAGCTCAGCTCAGAGCTAAATTTGAGCCGGAAATAAATACTCAAAGGATTCCGGACTGCGGATGTACTCAGTGTCATCGGTATTGTCGGCATTGTCGCACTCCTCCTAAGATTCGCTCCACTGCTCCATACCGCTATAGGACCCCCATCAATACATATTCCGACTGTTGATGTTTCTCAATCCATGCACCTTTGCATAAGAACAGGACTCTTCCACTTTAACTCCATAATTCTCCAGTTCTTTAACTACTGCATCATCTATGACGACACACCTATCGCCAGATCTGGCCTTTTGCTGTTCAATAATGGCGTTTAAACCATTGACAATGACAACGGTAACACAGCCATTATAGTATTCGCCTACACTTCCAGCAGTTTGTACCCCCCTCCCCCAGCCATTGTAAAAACGAAAAATATCAAGGATATAAAAAGTGAACAAACTTAGTCATTTCATTCATCAATTTATAATTTCTAACCTGACTGTCGCCAGGGGGACCCTAACATTGTCATCTTGTTCACGTTTCAAACCGAATGAAAGCTTTCGATGTAAATAACCAGACTGCTCAATGTCCTTTTTCGGCTCCTATGACAGACCATTTTCAGTAAAAACTGTGTCGTCTGCATTAAATATTTGCAATGTCTAGTTTTAATATTTCGATTTTTTATAAAACATTTGAACAAAATAAAAAGGTGTAAGTCTTATAAACATGTGTTCAAAGGATGTAAAGTTACTGAAATTTATGAAATTATTTAGAGCTTATCGAAGAAGATAAACAACATCACATCTGTTGTCTGAAAAAATATACTCGCTCACGCAAATATGGCGACCGTGTTAGTAGAGAAACTCCCGTTTGGTTTGAAACGCGAACACGATCACAGTGTTAGAGACCCCGTGGCGACGATCATGTTAGAAAACTATAAATTGATGAATGAAATGACTAAGTTTTGATCATTTGTATGTATATATATATATATATATATATATATATATATATATATATATATATATATATATATATATATATATATATATATAATGCTTTCGTTTTTAATATCAGTAAGGGGGTACAAACTGTCGGTCGGGGTTGGGTAGGTGAATATTCTAGCTGGGGGGTAAGAAATGGCAGTGCGTCTATAATTACTGTTTTGCCATATCCAGTGGTAAACAGTTAAAACATCCAGACTGCAATATTTCAAAATACATTTACTTTGTTTTTCCTTCTAATTAAAATAGTTTGTTCCTAAATTTTCATTAAATGTACTTAATATGTCTGCGATCGGTTGTTCAACGGCATATTGCATCATTAGATACGATGCTAGCCCCTGATCTTATGGTCCAATGTCAAGGTCGAAAATGCTCGCACCCGTTGTAACTTTAGTCAAGAGTATGACAAGGGAACAGTCTACATCTACTCTTGGGTGTGTTTTTGCGCTCGTGACCAGAAGTATAGTTAGGTCCAAGGTACCGCGCAGATGTTTTTGGTGACCTTCGTTCGGCTGTGTTCTAAACATCAGTTCGTTTCTATTCTTAATAACCAAAGTCACCAAAACACTTAATAAAAAAACAAAATAAAATAATAATAATTAAAACGTGTTAGCCAATTTTCTCGTCAAAGCGCCATGCGATGAAAGCCAAAGGAGGCCGGGTGACCCAGGCTTCCTCTAGTCGTGATTGAAATTCCATCTGTTTCTTGACATTCCGGATTCATGTCTCACCTGAATCGCGCATGCCCAGTTGTATCTATTTAATTGACTGTTGACAACTTGAGGTTTTGTTTCTTCACGATTGTAATGGTAAGTTTAAAAACTTAAATGATAGAATTTTTGTAGTTTATAAGCAAAAATGTCGAAAATATAGGTGACTTAATGCTCTTTAAGCAATATTGATTGAAACTTGACGAAAACTACCTGAACACACCTGAATTAAATTGGGTCATATTTTGGTCGCCATTTGTAACGTATTTGAGATTTCATTCATCGTTTAATTTTACCAGTTTTGAATACATGTGTAATTGTGGTCAGTTTTATTTGACCTCAGCTTGCTTGTTTACTCAGCATTGTCACAATCAAAGTCATAGGTGAACAAACAGTAACTCGAGTGTCACACAACACCAGGTACAAACCCCCAGTCTTATACAGTAGCAGAACTCGGATTTCGATAATAGGAAATTTTAAATCTTAAGTAGTGACCTTGATGGAAGCTAGGTTAAATCTATCTTAGCACACATGCATCCAGTTTCAAAGTGCACCTGGATTCTGTTATTTCCGTACGAATTTTTTTGTTGGTTTAATAACAATATGTAGGAAAAAAAGGACAAAAAAGCCACAAAATTAACGAAAATAAGACAGATCGGGTGTAAGGAAATAAATCATCGATACCGATCATACCCGCCAATTATCTTCCAGGCAATGTTGGCTTTTTATTTTAATACTAAAAAAAATTTTTGTGGTCGGGGGTGGGGTTAGTGCTGGCACTAATATCAATCAGTACCCCTACCTCCTTTGTCAACAGGGAAGTAATACAATCCTATTTTTCAACACTTTAGCTCATGTTCATAAAAATACATACATAATATTACAGACCGAAGTCTCCTTAGTTTATTCCACCTAAAAACAAATGCAAAATCTTACCAAAATTGACTCTGAGTGTCCTCTGAACACTTAAAGCACAATAGGCCACCATTTTAAATATAGCATCTTTTTGGATGAGGCTACAACACAGACAGAAAAGGTTCCATGTCATATAGATGCTTATGCTTTGTAAGAAGAACAAAACTGTTTGGTAACTTTGACTGTAATTTTGTTACTCCATTAACAACTATAGGATAATTTTCAGGGCTGATAAAATTGTATTTTCAAACACTTGTCCAGGACAAGTGGTTTCAGAAAATTCATTTGTCCCACCTACATTTTCATTTGTCCCAAAATTTCAATCTCTTGCCTAGAGTCGATGCATTTTAATCCAAATTAAAAACGAAATAAATACTGTACAACATATTTATTTCTTCAAAGGGCTTAAGTTTTTGTTGTTTTTTTTAATTGTCAAAGTATCTTATATACAGTATTTCTTGCTCCGATACAGTAGCATCAGCACTTCCATCAGCAAGAATGGAAAGGAATTTACTGGAATTCAGACCTTCCCTAACTTCTTTTTTCAAGACCTGATCAACTGACAGAGCAAAGTCTCTTGCCTTGAGTCTGTTCTTTTAATTAGCCCCAAGTTTACATCTTTCTTCTCATGGAGTGCTACTGCATTTCCGTATCAGAAAATGGTTTTCTGTAATGAGTAGGGTGTAGGCTGTGTTAAAAAGAGCTCTCTTTAGTTTTAAGCTCTACTGGTCATAGACCTGAAGAGCTTATGGGATGGTCTGTTGTCTGTCATCTGTGCTTTTGTTCGCACAAGTTTAGTGTATCTCCTAAACTAATTGGAGGATTGTCATGAAACTTTACACATGCATTCATCCTATGGTCTAATTGGTCCAATATGCAAATGGTGCTGCTTGGACATACAATAAGGCTGCCACAGTGGCCATCTTGAAAATCTTGTTATTGCTACTCCTCCTGAATGGATGGTCATATCAACATGGGGTTTTTACTAAAAGACTTCTTATGATGTCGAATTGGTTCTAAATGAAAATGTCCAATATGGCCATTGTTTTTGTTACTCCACCTGAACAGAAAGTCATATTGACATGGGGTTTTCCCCAGAAGACTTCTTATGATGTCTACTTGGTCCTACGTGAAATGAATGGCCACCCGAGTTGCCATTTTAAAACTTTTTGTTATTGCTACTCCTCCTGAACAGAAAGTCATATTGACATGGTGTTTTTACTAAAAAAAATTATTATGATGTCTAGTTGGTTGGTTGGTTGTTATGGGTTTAATGCCATTTTTCAGCACATGATAGGCTATACATAGTATATTTGGTGTAGGAAGAACCAGAGAAAACCCCAGGAAGAACCACCGACCCACGGGAAGCTACTGGCAAGCTTTCTAACATACCCACGTTGGCCGAGCCCGAGACTCGAACCCACGAGGACAGAGGTGAGATGTCAGTGATCTGTAAAGGCGGGCGCCTTAGACCACTCGGCCACCTGTGGCCCCTATGATGTCTAGTTTGTGCTAATTGAATGTGCTAATCTGATGTCCAATATGGCCACCACAGTAGCCATCTTGAAAATCTAGTTTTTGCTAATGCTCCTGAATGAAAAGTAATATTGCCAGAATGAAAATGGTGTTGATCTGATGTAAAGTATGTCCATAACATTGCCCATCTTGAAAATAATGTTATCACTATTCCTTCTGAATGGATGGTCGTATCAACATGGGTGTTTTACTAAACAGATTCTTATAATGTCTAGTTGGTCTTAATGGTGCCATTCAGACATTCAGTATGCTGGTCATATCAGCATGGTGTTTTCACTGAAAGACTTGTTATGATGCCTTGTTGGTCCTAAATGAAAATGGTGCTAAATTGAAATCCAATATGTCGACCACAGCAGTTAATTTGAAAATCTTTTTATCGTTGAAGAATATCAAAGAGGGTTTCAACACTCCACTGTTAAAAGGAAGAAATGGTCTTGTCTTGAATTCCTGGGAATTCTTTTGACCGCCAGTCCCTTCAAGGGACTCTTGTTTATTTATTTTTTTTTTTTCATTCTTGGTTAGTTAGATTTTTTGCACATGGTAGCTAGTGTCATGCATATAGAACTTTCCTGAGACTTGATTGGTTCAAGCCTGCACCTGTCAGCTCCATTGACAAATACACTGATTGAATTTCCAAGCTGTGCCAGGATATAATATTGTTTGGAATAACAGCAAAATGTCTTTCCTTGAGGGTCAGTGAATTTAGGGAATGGATAATTATCCATCCAATGTGGCTGAAAATTTAGACTCTTAGTTTTGTTATTTTTTGCTGCCACAGAGTCAGGTGTATGTCTCTTTGGAGAAGGGGTTACCTTTGACTCAGTGGCAACCTTACCTTTATCCTTCCACTCTCATCTGGATTTTCCTTCACTGAATCTCCTTACTACCTTCCTTGTGAAAATAATTTAGCAAACACATTTTATCCACAAAGTAAAGATCACCTCACTTAACAACTTCTTCTAAAGTGATCATGACATACATTTTATCTTTTGAATCTAAACAGAGACAGGTCCTTAATTAGTGTACCGGTAATTGTTTTGCTTACATAAAAAACATAATATCACACATGGAAATTGATACTCTGTTCATGTAATTGTATAATGCCTTTCGTTAATTTAATTGCATTGACTCACTGGATTGAAATCAAAGGAGGTCAGCTCATGAGTATCTGGTTGAGTAAACAATATAACAAGGCCATTTAAAACACTGCTAAGTAATCATACATGATTTGTTTTGTTTTAAGTGTTTTGATTGGCTGATAATTCAGTAGCTTAGCCCAATATGTAGTCAGGCAGTAATAAAATGAGGCACACATGCAACTGATATCAATGATCTGTTATGGTTAGTGTAACATATCACAGGATGTGAATGAATAAACGGAGAGAGGTATATTCAGTTATTCAGTATGTCCAGAGAACATGAATTATGGCCAGATAAAGGTAGATAAAGTTATTAAAGCATGAAAATTATCCCTTGCCCGACTTGTTTTAAAATAGGAAGAACAGTCCAACTTAAAAAATGTATAGTCTGGGATGTCGGGCTATGGGATTTGATCAGCCCTGCTATTAACAGGGTACATGTTACAGGCATATATTGTAGTGTCAAGAAAAGTCTCTCTTTTAAAAAAAATGTTTTTGTTGGAAATAATATTTTTATAAAAATTACCGTATCAGGTGGTTTGGGAGTAACAAAATCATGTTTTTTGTGTGACACAACAAAATATCTAGCAGGTATGACAAATTACTTTAAAAAAAGTTACACAACTGTACTGGTTTCAATACTATGCAGTTAGGCCATATATTGGTTTCAACATTTGAGGGGATTTTATATTTCTTACTTCATATAAAAGAGTCATGTTAGCTCTGTTGGTAGAGCATAAAACTCTTAATCCAAGTGTCGCAGGTTTGATGCCTGCTCAGGCCAGCCAGGTTCAGCTGCCTTGGTGTGTCCCTGGTAAAGGCCCTAAGCTCCTATTTCCTTAGCATAATATATCCAGTAATGTGTTAAAAGTGCTATTAAAACAAACAATTTTATTTAACTTCGAATAAATGTACTTTTTGCGTTATTATCAATTTCATTAGACAATAGCATCACATACATGTACTCTGATTTTAAAAAAAAGAAGAGGTTATAGCAAAAACATATTGGTTTCTTTTTAAAGAAAGTTTGTATGTGTGGTTATTAATTCATATTGCACTTTTGTTGCTTTGTTTCATGTATGACTTGTTACAAGTAATATAATTTAAAATTTTTCAAATGCCATATCACCAACACCAGTAATAAATACATGTAATAATAATTATAATAATAATAATAATAATAAAGGGTCTGTACCAGCTGCCACATCAACCAGTTACCATTTCGTTATATATTCTTAATTCTGTGCAGTGCTTGTTAATTGTAGAGACAAATGTTTGCTACATTTAAATTTGAGTTCCATCAAGAGTGTCACTGCTTGTATCAACAGCATAGTCCAAATCTTCCAACCATTAATGTTGGGTACTTCAATTATCTTACTAATATAATTAATATTTAAAAAGGTGTTCGATTGGTAAATTGAAATGAGTTGACTTGACACATGACTGTGACTGCTTGCTCTTATGCAGATTTGATTTGCATGACTTTTAACTTTTTTATTCTACCCCGTTTACTTGGTTTGATGCAAAAGACATAATAACATGATAATACAAAGTAGGTCTGCTTTTAATTGATTGTAACAATACAACACACACTTGTGCAAGTCAGAGATCAGACACAGTTGGCACTTAATTTGGGTCTCATGGAAATGCTTGCAGGCATCACTGTGATGGTCGATGGACACTTTTCACATATGAATAGAAGAGGGCATATAGCATTTATGATGTTTACACTGAAATCAAATTAAAAGATAAAACTGAAACACGAATTTCACTTGACAACACTCATTTAATTGGTATTTATTTCTTATGGTTTTGCCACCAGTAGTGGCATTATGAACATTTTAATTGATTAATGTTTTAATTTATATTGCGAAATATAATGTATTGAGAATTTTTTTTTATTAAAACAAATGAAACAGAATATATGACTTCTTATTAAAAATTGCGAATTTCATGACATTGATTCATATTTCCTGGCTCAAACCGCTGTTTTTTAGTGATATATCAAGGTTTTGTTTACCAATTTTGATCAAAATTTTATTCATATTCAGAAAACAGGGGCCATTTTAGGGTATTTTTTTATAACAAACAATGGAATCCACATAAGCCGCCATGTTATAAGCTGGTTTGCGAGTTATCTGAGTGTGCTGAAGTAAGGAAGGGGTGCATGTTTATTCTTGTCGTTGTTCATTAGCAAACCTGGACAAATGTGTACATTACATCAATCATTCTGATTGGACAATATTTACCCCATTTCAGTGACTTTTCAATTTTTGCCAATCATTTGGTTTTAACACAAGTATAGTACACTCAAGAGATTTTTGGCATAAACTGATATTTCATCTTTCACTTCTGACAGTAGCAGCAAATTTAAGATGTTTGCATGGACCAACACGGTGACGAAAAACAGAAAAAGTAAAAGAGACAAAAAGAAAAAACATTTTATTTAATTTACATGGTTAGTCCTTTGTTGCATACATGCTATGTTAGTTAAAATATGGTGTTTATAGAAGGACTAACATTTTCCCAAACGCATGGGTCCTGTGACAAATGCATGGGTACCTGTGACAAATGCATGGGTCCTCTGATAAATGCATGGGTCCTCTGACAAATGCATTGGTGAGGGGACTATGGGCCAATGATAATTTCTAACAATTTCGAATCATTTAATGGAGTGGCAGGTTAAATTAGAAAGATCTAATCAAATTACAACTATCTTTTTGTGACCTAAAGATACATGTATGGTGACATCACATTACAGTGATGTACATGTAAATGAACATGTTGTAAATATCTGAAAAGTCTGATTTGTTAGTTTGTGTTTGGATTTAATCACATTGCACTTTGATTACCATATATACTCGCTTATAAGCAGAGACCATCTGCAAACTGCATAAACCCTGATCTGCCGGTGCATTATGCGACAGCAGATCAGGGTCTATGTTGTTTGCAGTTGGACCCAGATTATACGCGAGTATATACGGTAATGTTTTAATTGAATTGAATGGGATTGAAAAGTAGTATGATCTGTAATATCTTAGTTTTATTTTTTAACGTGCACAGATACATTCCTTTTTGTCAAGCACAGTCTGGGCAAGTGAACAGGCTGGCTGGGCAATTTTTGGTTTTACTTGCCCAGTGGGCAAAGTATAGAAATTGAGATTTTTCTAGCCTCAAAATGGGGAGTCCCAGCCGGATTTTCACAACTTTATGAAAGTCAGGGATTCTTTCCCTCTGGTCAAAGAGAAACCCAGATGTAATGTTTCTATCTTTGTTAAATAAATACTGCACAGCACTGAGAATAAGTGACAACAATGCACTAAGTGGTTTTGTGCGGCAGCTGGTGCAAATAATAAATTCATAAAACCTCACAAGGATTCACATTTTTAAATACATGTCTTATTTTCAGTGTAAGAACTGAAAATGACAACACCAACTACAAGCCCAGACTATATGTACCCAGTGACCTCAAAGCAGGTGCTGGTTACACGTGATCCTGTGTTCATTAGACGAGGGGTCATCAATGGACACTACATTGGCAGACAGCCACACAACTACCTTCCCCTGGCATTGATAATGTGTGTGATTAACCCTGTCCTTGGACCAATTGGAGTTGTTTTCTCAAGTAAGTATAGGCATTACATTGGTCAACTTGACCCAGATTTTTTCATTGTCTAGCAGGGCCAGCTCAGATGGAAATCAACTGACCCTCCCACTCAAAGAAAAATAATTAAATTAACATGTTCCAAGACTCTAAGTGACGTGGCCATCTCAGTTTGCCTTGGATCCACAGAAGCGTTGTACTTTTTCACATTAATCTGATCGCTCTTATTGTTTTCATGGCAAACAATACTATCCTTCTCATTCGTTTCACACCTTATAAGAAAAATTCCATTTTTTGGGTAAATACAGCATGCTTGGCATGTCATACCTGTTTACTGTACACCAACCATCCAAACTCCTGCTCCCATTTTGGCAAATAATCACATGATTTTTCTTCCCTCATACTTTCTTTGTAGCTCTAGCATTTCTTCTTCCACTTTTTATTTTTTTCTGGTGGTGGCTTATAATTCAACATAAATTTTTCCATGATTTGTAATCACTGGTTAGTGATATAAGGCCACCACCATTTTGCTCATGAACCTTCACATAAATGCGTCACATATTTTAATTGGTTTAAAACTTGGTGGCAGATACAGTCTGATAGACTGGCCCATTACACTACTATTTATAATGTATTGTAAGAAACCATAGAACCAGACTATTTAAGATATGATAATATTTAAATTCACATGTTTGACAAAACAATGGAACATACTTGTCATCGGAAAATATTGTCCGATGAAACTGGAAGATTTAATAAATGTACTGTAGAATTTATTTATTAACAACTTTGGAACATTGAACTGGCCCCATTGGCCTGCAGCTGTCAGTATTAACTGGCCCTCCTCAAAACCCACAGGCCACTGGGTGTCGGACCAGCTGCTAAATTGACCCCTACCACATAGTGCCCCATGGACTGATCATAAAGTCTTCCCAAAGAAACTACCTAGTGGTTCATTGGACTGAAGTTTATTATCTGTGGTGTGAAGCAACTGTACCCCAGTCAATCAAAGGTTAACTTCTAGTGTTTGGTACCCTTTCACAGCATCAAAAGTCACATCACACTGTTCATAAAAAGAGCATATATTTATAATGGCTTCCCTGTAACATTTTTCTGCAATGAAAATATGGGACATTCAAGGTCTATTTGCACTGGAAAATAGCATTATTATATCCAATTTATGATCGCTTTTTGGACAAAAAGTCAAGTGTTGCCATGCTTGTAAACGGGGCCTTTTAGAACCTGTTTGGCTATATTGTTTCATGGAAGAAATTCTGGGATATGTGCCTGTGTTATCTTTTAGGGGACATTCCAAAATATGCAGCGCATGCACCTGTACTTGAAATACAATAAAGGATAGGTGGGGGTGGGGAGAAGGTATGGTGTGACCTCCATTTATCATTATTAAAAGGAAAATAGAAATTTTGATACAACTTGTAAGTGATGCATTGCGGCAGTTTGATAAAGGCATCATTTTTGTCAACCCCATGTTAGTGGAAAGCGAATCATACATGTAGCAGTCACTTGTCCAGCAGCAGCATTATTGTCATTGTAAACAATCTGTTAAGGTTTTGGTTAAAGTTTTCATTGTAATATTTTTCCTAACCCCCTTGATAGATTCTCAGCATGAATGATTTTTGAATCTAAGGCATTTCATTCAATTGCAGTATGTTTGCTTGGCCCTGTTACCATGAGTTCATGATCTTAATCATATAGCCCTGTTACCTTGAGTTCATGGTCTTAATCATATAAAATTTGTGTTACAGTTTTAGTTTTGGTTTTTCATTTGCTTATACTTTCTAAACCCCTTGATGGATTTTCTTCATATATGGGATGAATTATTATGTAGCTAAGATAATTCATTCTTTGACATGCTTTCTTTCCCCTTTGACCCTTCGGGTTATGGTCACAGTCATAGGAAATTTGCATTAAGGTTAAGGTTCGAGTTTTTTAATTTCCTATATTTCCTAAATCCTTTCATGGATTTTCTTCACACAAATCATTATGAAGTCAGGACGATTCATTCTATGAAAAAGGTTGCTCAACCTTTTGACCTTGGGGTCAGGGTCACCTTTTACAGCAATGCTTTGATTGTGGGCTTGACATTCTTGTTTAGACTTTGTTTTTTTTTGTTGTATTTATAAATATCATATTTATAGAGATAATTAGAGATAATTAATACTGTTACACTTCAAATGTTGTACAAAATGGTCTACCCCTTGAGTTTATTCGTTCCATTTTTCCAATTATGTACTGACACTTATTTCTCGATATTTCAGTAATGTCTGAGCGGGCATACCGAGATGGTGATCTGAAGTATGCAGAGAAGTGGGCAATGTATTCTTTCAGCTGCAGTATGATGACATTTATCGCCTCAGTAATCATCTACATTGCCATTGGCTTTACCCTCAGCCCATACAGATTCAAGGGAAGCTCTTCTTATTGAATCTCCATCATTATTTACAGAGACTGGTTCATTGTTCATCATGTCAAAAAAAAAGGTTTTAGATAAACTGTCCATTTGATCGAGCTAGCCTAAGTTAATGCTGTTATGAATCTAGACAAAAGAACTTTAATATCAAATGTAAACAAGATTCTTCATGTAGAAAATTCCTATTTATTTCACTTTGCTGTATCAATCTGCAGAAATAATCTTTGTCATAATCAAGAGCTGAGATTTTTTGTTTGGTGCTATTGACTTTGCTCACACAGGTAAACTGTGAATCATGTCAGAGAACCAGACTTTACTCAGTTTCTTAAGTTCTCAGTTATTTTTAAGCATAATTTTATTCAAAGGATTATTACAAGGCTGTGAGAATATCAAGGAGCACTTGAACCATTTTCATTTAAGGTCATACATACATGTAGATCACATTTTTATTATTTGATAAACATAATTCGGATCTTTATTTCTTTTGAGAAAGTAATGGTAAATAGAATCTGGCAACACTTTGAACAACTCTTAATAGAACATTTCATCAGAACTTTTCAGTACATATTACAATATATTTTTGTTACAATCCTTTCATGATACATTGTGAATGGTTTTATCAAGGTTTTGTTTATAATAATCAGTCTGTTATGTCCCATTGTATGCATGCATTAGCAGAATAGGGACCATTTTTAACCTGTAAAAATGTGCTGAGATTTGTGAGTTAGGATTTTTTTCTGTACTGCAATGATATTATGACTATTGTGGATTCCTTTATTTTCATGGGTATTAATTTTCAGGGTTTTGCAGAAAATTTTTTTTTCATTGGTACCAAATTTTGTGCATTGGGGATGGGGCTGAGACTCTTGTTTCCACAGAAGGCCCATTGTTCATTGGGTCTTTAAATTCGTGGTTTGTAGTAAGCACAAAATCTACAACAGTTGGTACACCATGAAAATAATGAATTCACAGTATTGGACAGGCTGACAATGTTTTATGGGTCATACTTGTATGAACTACACAGATATGATTTTGTACAACGGGTCAGAAAATAGATTATGAAATGAGAAAGTATGGGCAAATTTTAATTTTGCAGGTAATCTACTTTAAAGACTTTAACCATTTAGTTAGCTCACTACTTCTGGGGTAAAATATGTCAGCCAGATATTCTTATCCCCATGCTGTTTTAAAAATAAAGTATGCATGGAATATTGTAATCAGCATTGTCTGTCTGTCCATCATGCAAAATCTAGTGGAATAGTTCCCCTGTGAACCATTGTGTAAACCGGTGTCGATTTTTTTTTCTAGCACCACACCCCTTCCTTTTTGGCCCAAGGTAGTAGTCAAAAAGTCAAAAACACAAAAAATTCAATTACTGCCATAATCTTTTTGAATGAAATTTTGTATATGGAATTGGTAACCATGGTCATGATTTTTCAGATATAAAAGAAGAATTACGATATGCAGCCAACATAGACACTATCCTTGGTCTGTGGGTTATAACTAGTATCGGTCTGGTACAGCTTTGACACGAGTCCAAATTTCAGACTCAAGTACTTGACACAAAAGAGGAGACAATTCTACTGACAATTTTGGAGACATGTTACTTAGGATATTTTTTAAATATACTTTTGGCAACCATATGGACTCGTAATTTTTTTTGTATATCTTGTATATGTGAAGTCCATACACTTACTTAAACCTCTTCATTCATTGTGGAACATAAGGATTTTCATGCTTAAAGCACAGTTTGCTTGTTTTTCCAACATTAAATAATGCCAGCCCATTTCCTATGTTTTACCGACCCACAGGCAGACAATAATTTAACATGGCCACATGGCCTAGCCATGATGATGGAATGTATTGAATATTGTGCTCTGGTTGCTAAACCAAAAATGAGACATAATCGCAATATTTTCATGGTGATCTTTCTAATTGATTTACAATTTCTAGTGTGCAAATACTAAATATATAAGAAAAATTTCAGCTTCTTATTGACAGGAAATTTACCTATATTTTGTATTCCAATTTTTTAAAATGTGCAGGATGTGTGTTGGGAGTATATTAATTTTGTTCTCTAACCTTATTAGAGGTAGTGCCAGCGGCAGTTGTAATTTTGAGTCCTCAAGGCTGGATCAAGTCGGACACTTAAAGTACTCCAATCCTAAATTTGGTACTCATTGCAACCCTGGTTCTAACTTGGAAACTATTCAGATCCCCAACCTGTAACCATATGTATGAATATATACTTACCGTATATACTCGCGTATAAGCTGAGTCGAAACGCAAACAACATAGATCCAAATCTGCTGTCGCATACTGTGCTGACAGATCAGGGTCTGTGTTGTTTGTTCTACTGATTAGTCCCTACAAACTGCATTATGTGATGGCAGATCTGGGTCTAGGCAGTTTGCAGTTGGTATTTGTTTATACGCAAGTATATACGGTACTGAGCATGAAAAGACAAATGCACATACGTATATGGCCTTGGCCCTTCGATCCTTCCTTACCCTCAGGGAATTTGCCAGAAGGCACAGTATAGGGGTTGTGGGTTCAAAACAGGTATGTGTGGGGATATGTGTTGTACAAAAAACAGAATTCTTCTTGTAATTTGTATCACTAATTAATACTGTTTTCTATGAATATGTATATATGTACAAACATGTGTATTCAGTAATAGTAATGATGATGTATAATTTTCATATTTTACATTTTTGTACAAGCATATTTCACTTATTTTAGATATAGAATTGTAATCATTAATAGTAAATATGTGATTAAAATCCACAGAGAATAGTGATCCATCGTTGGATGAATTGATGAGTTGAAGTACAACAGTCTCTTGTTATAAAACTGAGAGTTCATAGCAATCATTCCTTGGTGTCTATGAAAACAGTGCTTTCTGTAAATATGTCTTCAGAGTCCGTAGAGGGTGATTATAATAATTGGAAAATCAAACTTGAATGGTTTATTACAGCAAAGAATTTCTGTATTGCACTGCATGCAATATCAGTAATTACATTTGAATAATTTTATTTATTCAGGAATTGTGTCAGAACCATTTAAAGCTGTTAAAGCATATTTTTTTTAAAAAATATTTTTAAACAAAAGTGAAATTATTAAAAATTTGCTTGTAATAATGAATGAAATATAATTGTTCTGTTTTAGAAATAATTTACAAATAATCAGAAATTGTTTTTGCATGATGGTGTAACATTTTACATGCATTGTTTATCTCTGAGAATCATTTTCAGTCCTATGTAATATTTCATTCTCATATGTTTCATTTGGTCAGTGCACACACATGTTTGATATATCACATATATATCACAACATTTCATTTTCTGTAGTTGAGAATCTAAAAGCTTTGACTTATTCAACATGTAAATTGATAGAATTGTAACTAAGTTTGAAAAGAATGTAATTTATCCAGTATACTTTGCTTAACAAAGTCTTCTATTGAGCATCATGTGAAACAAAATGCCAATTAAAGTACCATAACTTTTAAATAATTCCAGTCAATGACTATTAATTTATTATCCCCTTGACTGAGGGTGGTAAAATATAGCAATAGAGATGTCCATCTGTAGACAATGTGGTTTCCTCAACATAACTTCATAACTTTTACTTAATAGTTCTTTTTTTTCTCAAACCTCGTATGTGCTTTACATGTGGATAAAACATCAAGTCTGGGGCTGCTATGTCCAAGGTCATTGTAACTGAAAATGTAATTTTCCTTTCTGCATGGCAAGCCAAGTTTCATTGGCCTAATTTTCATGAAACTTCGAGGTAGTCTACACTTGGGCAGGGTCAGCTTCCTATTGATTCTCTGGCCCAGAAGTCAAAGGTCACTGTAGCTAAAATTGTAATTTTGGCTTCTTCAAGTTTCCCATGCCCATTTTTCACCATTTCTTGCATTACACTGGAGGAAGGGCAGCCCCCTTTTGAGTCCGAAATTTGATAGATCAAAGATTAAGATTATTGAATTGCAAAATTATGTTAATTTTACATTTGTAATGGCTATAGTTGATCAGAGTGATCAGTCTTTCTTCAGAGGCTAATTTTAGTAAGCAGAGAGCATTCCACCTTGATTACCTACATGTCATTTCATAAATACCTTGAATAAGTATGTTCAGCATCCTTATATATATATATATAGTTCATTGTGTTACAATATTCATAATTTAAATAAAACTGTATATTTTTTTCTCTTTTTTTTCCTTCTTTTTTGTGGAGAAAGAGAGGTTTTTATATGCCTGCCATAAGGCGGAGTGTATTTAGATGTCTGTCTGTTACCTATTTGGTTTCTGCGTGACCTCTTTAGTTGTCCACAATTTACAGTGGATGGTTTGACCTTGGGGTAAGGATGAAGTCTATCAATTTCAGGCTTCAAAGCTTAAAGGTCAAGGTTACTGTGACTGAAAGAGGAAAAGGGGTTTCCACCCAATAACTTGAGTTCTTCCAAAATCTAGGTACCAAACTTTGTTGATGGCCTGCACTTGGGGTAAGAAAGAAATCTATTGTTTTGGGGGTCAAAGGTCAAGGCCACTGTGACTGAAAGAGGAAAAGAGGTTGCCACACAATAACTGCAGTTCTTCCAAAATCTACATTTACCAAATTTACCAAACTTTGTGGATGACCTGAACTTGGGTTAAGAAAGATATCTTTTGATTTGGGGCTCAAAAGGTCAAGGTCACTGTGATTTACAGAAGAAAAATGGTTTCTGTACAATAAATTGAGATCTCCATCATCTACAGTAACATGACTTTGTGGATGGCTTGCACTTAACCTATTCATTTTCGAGTCAAAAGGTGACTGACAGTAAATAGTCTTTCATTTGCTAATGTGCAATTAAACACCAACGTCTGCATAGAGAATCATGTCTGTGTATCTGGCACACATTCTTGTTAGCACAACTAGTTCCACAGTTTGTCACCTAACTGGTCATAGACCAGAAGAGTTTATGTGACAGCATTTCATACATCAATCATTAGCACAAGTTTGTTATCACTGCTCCTCATAAACTACTCTGAGGATTACCATGAAACCTTACAAACACATCTACCCCAAGGTCTTGTTGGTCCTAAAGGAAAATGGTGCCCCTCGGGGATCCATGGCAGACATCTTTCAAAATCATGTTAACACTACTACTCCTGAATGGATGGTCATATCAACATGGGTTTTTTACTCAAAGACTTCTTATGATATGTAGTTGGTCTGAAATGAAAATTGTGCCCCTCAGACATACAGTATGGCTGCCATGATGGTCATATTGACATGGGGTTTTCACTAAAAGACTTGTAATGTCTGTTTGGTCATAAATTAAACTAGTGCTGATCTGACATTCAAATATGGCTACCATGTTGGCCATATTGAAAATCTTGTTTTTTGCTACTCCTGAACAGATGGTTGTATTGACACAGGGTTTTCACTGAAAGATCTTTTATGATGTCTAGTTGGTCCTGTGCCATATGTTGCTACTTATGATGAAATTGTGTTCACCTCCAACATGGCACCATAACCATCACAGTAATCTTGTTATCCTCTTGCATGAATGGTGGCATTGACATAGGGTTTTCATTAAAACACTTTTTGCAATATTTAATTGCTTCTGAATGAAAATGGCAGAGATCTGACCACCAACATTGATGCACAATTGCAGCTTTACTGGTCATAGACCAGAAGAGCTTATGGGATGGCCTGTCATCCAATGTATGTCTGTCCATTAGCACAAGTTTGTTATCGCTGCTTCTCCTAAACAACACACACACACACATTCATCCCAATGTCTGCTTTGTCCTAAATGAAAATTGTGCCGCTCAGACATCCAATATGTCCAACAGAGCAGCAACTGTGAAAATCTTTTTATTGCTACACCTCCTGAATTGATGGTCATATCAACATTGGATTCTCACTAAAAGACTTCTTATGAAGTCTAGTTGTTCCTAAATGAAAATGGTGGAAATCTCATGTTCAATATGGTCACTATAGCAGCATTGTTGAAATTCTTATTGCTACTCCTCCTGAACAGAAGTCATATCGACATGGAGTTTTCAGCAGAAGACTTCCTATGTCTAGTTGGTCCTAAATGACAAGGCTTACTTTAATATCAGTAATAGCCTACCTGTTGTTATTGCATGTCTTTTACGGTGTGTGTGGGGGGGAATACCCTGACCGAGTGATGAAAATTCATCCTCCCTATAAGTGAGAACCAGAACACTGGACCATATAGTGTGCACGCTGTGACATGCGCTGTAGGCTTCATTCTTTTCTCTGTTGTAATGTCGGATTGTTCATGTTGCTTCATGTGAAGAAGATAGCCAGCCGCCTTGTGGGTTCAATGAGCGAATTACTACATTTTTCTTGTGCTATATTCTTCTGAGACATAGGATTATACCCTGATCAAGTTTTTATCAACTGTGAAGTTAAGCTCTGTTGAGAGTTTTTAGACTTTTGTTACGTACACATGGTGTTCGCCTTGACAAATTAATTTGTCCTTTTTACCCTTCACGGTGTGTTAGTTATTCAGTTGGTGTGTGTGTTTTCTAGTAAGGGTGGATTAATTTTACGATAATTTGCCCTACCCTTGCATTATTGCAGTCTTGTAAGGTCCATGTAGAGCAAGGATTGCCACGAAACCTTACAAACACATCCATCCCAAGGTCTTGTTGGTCCTAAAGGAAAATGGTCCCCTTCGGAGATCCATGGCAGACATCTTTAAAAATCTTGTTAACACTACTCCTCCTGAATGGATGGTCATATCAACATGGGTTTTTTACTCAAAGACTTCTTATGGTGTGTAGCTAGTCTGAAATGAAAATCTTGCCCCTCAGACATACAGTACCGCCACCGCAAAGCCCCTTAGGACACACACCCTACCTGTTCGTCTTGTACACATTGTGAAAGGACATGTGGCTGTCCTTTTTGCAGTCTTTGGCCAGATGAAACATGAGATCTGGCTGAAAGTCGTAGGACTTACATGGGGAGGAAGAAGGTTTCTTCTTCTGAGTTTTCTGGTTTCTCTTTGTCTGGGTCCCTTGGATCTCAGACAAAGGTTACTCTGGTCTCTCTGGAGACTTCAAATGTAAGTGGTAGGCCCCCTCCCAAGGTAGGAAATGAGCGGGTTGGGATTGAGTCCCTTCAGAGAGGGAGGAGCAGCACTGTCCCCATTCCATGAGGGCTGAGAGTGAGTAGCATCCTTCTTAGAGGAAGGATCAGCACCCTCTCATTGCCACTAGAATAGGGGTCACGTCCCCCCCATGTCAATATGACCAGCACATTCTCATACAATAGGGCAGAAGAAGAGTTGCGACTGCCTGAGAGAATGGAAGGACTTCCTCTACTGACCCACAGCTCAGTTAGGGCTGGTAGTGAGTCGGTCCCCCCCCCCCCATAATGGGAGATTGGAACTCTTCTAGTCCCCGGGGCTTGTTGTCAGCGACAGGATCTAGCCCCCGGGAGAGGGGAGAGCTCAGATCTAATTCCATCAGGTCTGAGGCAGTGTCTTCCTACAGATCTGATTCGCCTAACGAGTCCTTGCCCGGTGATCGGTCGCCAGGTATCGGGCACATGTCTTCGGGGCCCATACAGTACAGAGATAGGAGTCGGGACGATTCCCCCCTCTCTCCAGTTTACCGTTTCACCCTATGGGGGATCGGGACCGGGTGTACAAACGCTAGGTTAACCCCTCTTAATCCCTGTGGGATGTAGGGTTTTAAACCGCAGGGGGGGCATTGGGACTTTTCCCTACATGCAACCTTGGGCTTCCGAATCTTGACCGCGTATTAGTAGTGTCGGGGCTGCAGACAGTAGTCCTTCGTCATCTCGCGAGGTTGGGCACAGTAAGAGGAGGAGGAGAATTAGACATTCTTCCCTAATACTTCCAAGGCGGTTGGAGAGTTCCCCTAAACCTCCAGTGGAGACTACTGTAAATGTCGATTCCTTATCTACGCGAGAGTAGTTACCACTTCAAATTACTCCTCCCCCGAGACAGAGAGACATTGGGTCGCGTATTCCAATCTCCCAGGAGAGTGAACAAGACGAGGATGTCCCCTCTGTCCTCGTTGATGCAAACGAGTCTGACACAGAGCAGGTCGGTGTGACTTCCCCTCCTATCAGGTCCCCTGCCACTTCCCAAGCGTCGGCTTAGGAGGCAGCGACCTGGTCTTTGATAAGACGGTAATGAGGTTTACCGCCACTTACCCAGTGATTTGTGCCCCAAACCTTCGGGTCCTGGGGACTCCAAAATTCTTTCCAGCTCGGAGAAACTTTCTGGGGCAAATTCTCGACCAGATCTCCTGTTACTCCCCCACTCGGTGACAATCAAGGAGCTCTCTCGCAGGTTATGCAAGGGCCAAGACTTTGCCAGACAACGTTCGGGGTGGTCTATTCCCCTTTCTACTTTGTGGCCCTTGATAGCTTCTTCTAGCTACAAGGTTCATTCCCCGTACTGTCCCACTAAACCACCCACCTTGGATGCGGAAGCATCTCAAGTAGGTATTTCTTCGGGGACTTGGGCTCGCCTGCCAGTGAAAACATTGGAATCCCTAGAGCAAAAGGTTAGGTCGCTACTAACTGTAGCCCCATATGCCGACCTTTTTTCAGCAGCCTCATTCAGTCAGCTTAGAGAGGAGTCTTTGTCCCCATTAGCTCTCCACCGTCTGTTGGAAGCAGAGGCTAAAACATCGAGACATGCCTTGTCCTTGTCCATGGCTTTGTCAGCAGAGCTTCTCCACCTCCGCAGGGATGTTGTTCTATACACCTGGAAGGTTTTACTGGAGCACAGTAAGAAACTTCTGAGGACTGCTCCTCTAGAGGCAGAGACTCTCCTTGGAGGTCTCATCCCCTCCGTGGCGATGCAGGATTCAAGAGACCATCTACACCGGTCTCTCGCATCCGCTCCTGCCTCTTCAAAAACGGCCCTAAAGCAGTATCACCCTGATTGCCCACGGGACCCATCAGCTAAATTCTTTAAGGCTGTACGGACCCAGGCAAAGCAACCGCCCCAATTCAGAGCTCCCCCTCCGCAATCGGGCCCTAGAAAGGGGCGCCGCAAAGACAGAGAAGTTCACAGGGGCTTTCCTAACGACAAAGGGGGTGGGGGCGGCCTTAGGGACGTGCACCCTCTCCTGCTAAGCATACCTCTTCCGTCCGTTCCCGTGGGCACCAGAGTAGGTCTTTTTTTAAGGGCTTGGTTAGACATAAGGGTCGATGGCTGGATCCTTCCATCTTAAAGGACGGCTACCGGCTTCGGTTCTGGGACCCCGCTCCCCTCGTAAGGTCCCTCGTTTGCTTCCAAAAGTCACATCTGGGGCTCTTAAAGAGGTTCATTCCCTTTGCGGAAGGGTGCAGTAGAGAGGATGTTAAAAAACATATAGCCGGCTTTCTACTCCCGAATTTTCCTGGTCTCAAAAAAGGGGGGAAAGTTTCGTATAATTATCGACCTTTCCTCCCTAAACAGATTTCTGCGAAGGAACCTTTCAAGATGGAGACCACAACCTCAGTCAGGAACTCCATAAGACCTGGCGACTGGGCAGTCTACATCGATCTTCAGGATGCGTACTTTCACAACCCTATTTTTCCTCCACACAGGAAGTACTTCCGGTTATGTCTGGATGGGTTGATACACAACGGTAGTCAATAGTCCCTCCGACTAGACCTATCTCGATGTTGGTCCATAGTGACCAGGGTGGATCTTCTACTAAACTTGGAGAAATCGGAACTCACTCCTTCTCAAGATTTTGTCTACGTGGGGATGAATTTCCTCACAAACACGGTTAGTTCGTGTCCCTCTGGAGAGAGTAGACATGTCATATCCTTGTTGAAAACGCTGAGAGCAAAGACGACATTACCAGCTCGTCTTTTTCTCTTTCACTCTGCTGGGAACCTTGAATGCTGCAGCAGACTTGGTTTCCCTATGCAGGCTGCACCTACGTCCTCTCCAGTGTCTCCTTTTAGCAGCGTGGAAACCGCACATGGACCCTCTGAGTCGGGACTTTCACCTTCATCCCAATTGGTAGACAAATTGGGACCGGTTTTTGGCCTGAGTCCACATCCAACCACCCAGAACTCCACTCTTATCTGCTCGCAGATGCGTCAGATTCAGGGTCGGGCGCTCACCTAGAGCCAGAGGGACTGATTCTTCAGGGTTCGTGGTCCCGGAAGAAATCGACTCGCCACATAAACAATCTAGAAATGAGAGCAGTGTTCTTAGGCCTTCAGGGGTGTGTCCATCAAATAAGAAGTCGCTGTGTGATGGTCTCCTCCGACAACACTTGGGTGGTTGCGTACCTCAGGAGACGAGGAGACATACATGCACCTTCTCTCTGCGTGGAGGTTTGGAACCTCCTTCGCTGGGCAACTTTGGAGGGAATTTTCCTCCGAGTTCGCCACATTTCGGGCAGGAAAAACATTTAGGCGGACAGTCTGTCCAGGAAAGGGAGGAATGGTCGCTCCGCCAATCCATGGCAGACTCCCTGTCCAACTTTAGGGACCTCCCCTGGTGGATTTGTTTGCCATCAGGTTGAACAACAAACCCCTTTTTACGTTTCCCCAGTCCCCGACCATAGGGCCTGGGAGGTGGACGCTAACAGCCTGAACTTGGATCGACTGTTCGCATACGCCTTCCATCCTTCCGGGTTGATTCCACAGGTCCTTCACAAAGTCAGGCACTCCACGGTCCAGTTCATCTTGATAGCCCCTCTGTGGCCCCAGCGCTCGTGGTTCAGTGATCTTCTTGATCTGCTGATGGACCATCCACGGACCTTGCCTCAGAGGAGGGACCTTCTGTCGCAACACGGGCTCTCTCCTGCACAGCAGTCGACATGTTCTACACCTTCACGCTTGGCTCATCTCAAACGATCTCTCCGCAAGGAAATGTTTTCGTTCAAAGTTGCCAAATGTATCATTCAGTCCAGGAGAAGCTCTACGTCAAAGATATGTGATGCCAAATTGAGAATCTTTTGTGAATGGTGTAGTAGAAAACGTGTCAATCCTAGCTGTCCCTCTGTGAATGCTGTAGCAGATTTTCTTCTCTTTCTTTTCGAAGAGAAACAATGCTCGGTCTCTACTATTAAGGGCTATCGAGCTGCCCTTTCCAAAACTTAAATTTTCAAAGGGCCCAGCCATCAGTACAGGCCTGATCAGATATATTGAATTGCAAAGATCAGGGTCTAGCTCTCTCATGCCTAAATGGAATCTTGTGTCTTTTGGTCTCTTACGAAACCCTCCTATGAGTCTTTGGGTGAAGCTTCCTTTGAGAACCTCACCCTCAAGACGGCCTTTTTGCTTGCCTTAGCGTCTGCAAGACAAAGGAGTGAACTTCATGCCCTATCCATAGAACAGGGCTGTATCAGGTTCAGTGGGAATTATGAGTCAGTTTCTCTTCTCTGTCAACCAGGACCTTTTAAAGCAAAAAACCAGCTTCCTTCGGTTGCACCACACCGGATTGAGATCCCCAGTCTCAGCCATATCTGTGCTGGGGATGATTAAGATCGATCTTTATGTCCGATCGGTGCTTTACTTTTATATTTGGCAGCCTCTAAAGATATAAGGAAGAGTAGGAAGCGTCTTTTCATACCTATTAAATGTTCAGCTGATATTTCAGCTTCCACCATTTCTAGGTGGATTCCATTAACTATCAAGAGAGCTTATCAGTCCCTTATTGACAGAGACCTGTCTTTCATGAAAATTAAAGCTCATGAGGTTCGTGCCATTGCTACCTCATAGGCTTATCTAACACATTCCTCTTTGGAGGATGTGATGAAAGCTGCGTTTTATGTCTCGCACAACTTTTTCCTCCTTTTACCTTCGCTCGTTGGCCCACCAAAGCGAAGGCATTTTCTCATTGTCTTCGCTCAGAAAGTGGCCCAGGAAGATTCGGTTTCACGGTAATTGTTTGCTATTCTGTGAGGGTGAGTATTTCTTGTGTTGTTTATTATTCGCCAGTTGTGGGTTCATCAACCTCCACCAAACTGACAAATTCAGCTATGCAATAACAACAGGTAAGCTATTACTGATAATAAAATGTAGGTGTTTTTTTTTTTTGTTTTTTTTTTTTTTTGGGGGGGGGGGTAAACTAAATTTAATGATGTAATATCTACCTGTTGTTATTGACAGATTCCCTCCTCCCACCCATCTCTGATGTCACATTACATAAGATGTGCCCTCGAAAAGAATGGAGCCTACGGCGCATGTCAGAGCTTGCGCACTATAGGGTCCAGCGTTTTGGAACTTTCTGTATCTTACTAATTGGGAGGACGAATTTTCCTCACTTGGTTGGGGTATTCCACCCACCCTGAAAAGACAGCTGTGCAATAACAACAGGTAGGTAAACGACATTAAAATTAGTTTACCCCACCCCCACCCCCCACCCCCGCAAAAAAACTACATACTTGGACATCCAATATGGCAATGACAGTGGTCGTCTTGAAAATCTTGTTATTACTACACATCCTGAATGGACGGTCAGATCAACATGGAGTTTTCACTAAAAGACTTATGATGTCTAGTTGGTCCTAAATGAAAAAGGTGCTGATCTGATGTCCAATATGGCCGCAACAGCAACCATCTTGAAATCTTGTTATCGATACTCCTGAATGGATGGTCATATCAACATGGGGTTTGCACTAAAAGACGTCTTGTGATGTCTGGTTGGTCCTAAATGAAAATGGTGCCCCTTGGACATCCAAAATGGCCACAGATGGTCATCTTGAAAATATTATCACTACTCCTCTTTTGCGGATGGTCACAATGACATGGGGGTTTTCTCTTGTTATTGCTACTGTTTCTAAATGGAAAGTCATATCTACATGGGATTTTCACAAGAAGATTAATTATGATATCTAGTTGGTCCTGAATGAAAATGGTTATCTGACCTCAAATATGGCCACCATGGAAGCCATCTTGAAAATCTTATTGTTGCTACTCCTATTAAATGGAAAGTCATATCGACATGGGGTTTTCACTAAAAGACTTTTTATCGTGTCTAGTTCGACCTAAATTAAAATGGTGATGATCTGACATCCAGTATGGCCAGCAGAGCTGCCATCTTAAAAAGCTTATTTCTACTCTTCCTGAACGGAAAGTCATGTCAGCAAGGAGTTTTCACCAAAAGACTTCTTCTGGTGTTTAGTTGGTCTTAAATAAAATATTGTGCCGATCTAACCTCAAATATGGCCCTCATGGCAGCCATTTTGAAACTCTTCTTGTTGCTACTCTTCCTAAATGGAAAGTCATATTGCTATGTGGTTTTCACCAGAAGACTTCTTATGGTGCCTAGTTGGTCCTGAAAGAAAATGATGCTGATCTGACATCCAACATGGGCACCATATCAGCCATCTTGAAAATCTTGTTAACAGTTCTCCTCTAGAATGGATGGTCATATCAACATGGGGTGTTCACCAAAAGACTTCTTAAGATATTTAGTTGGTTCTAAATGAAAATGGTGCTATATTACATCCAATATGACATTGACTATGGCCATCTTGAAAATCTTGTTATCGTTACTACTCCGGAATGGTCGGTCATATCAACATAGTGTATCCTCCAAAAGTGCTTGCATGATGTCTAGTCTGTCCTAAAAGAAAACGGTGTAGATCTTACACCCAATATGGCCACCATTGTGGCCATCTTGAAAATCTTTATATTGTTCAAGAATATCAGAAATGGTTTCAACACTCAGCAGTTAAGAAGAAGAAACATGATGAATGTGTGTGTAAAGTCTTATGGAAATCCACCAAGTATAGCTGGACACTTCTTCTCAGAAACCACTCAACTTAATTTGTCCAAATGATGCCGATCTGCCATCAGATATGGCCACCATTACTAATATAAGTCCCTCAAAAAGACTGATGCTATACTGGCTGAAAAGAATTGAAAGGAATCAAAGATTAAATCATTTCTTCTTTTTTTTTTTTACTGCTGGATATTGAAACCATATCTGAAATTCTTTCTCATGGCCATTGACCTTGAACCAGAAATCATTCAACCTGTCTGAGTTAACATGTTCACAAGATACATGTGAGTGCAGGATGAAATTCTTTCTCATGGCCATTGACCTTGAATCTGATATCATTCAACCTGTCTCGGACAGTTAATATGTTCACAAGATACATGTGAATGCAAGATGAAATTCTTTCTCATGGCCATTGACCTTGAATCTGATATCATTCAACCTGTCTCAGACAGTTAACATGTTCACAAGATACATGTGAATGCAGGATGAAATTTTTTCTCATGGCCATTGACCTTGAATCAGATATTATGGATAGAAAATCATTCAACCTGTCTCGGACAATGTCAAGATATCCCCATTGTGCTAAGTTTGCTTAAACACCTAAACAAAATATTTTGTTGAAGAAAAAAAACACAGTTATTTAACATCATTCAAGGTATTCATCAGATATATCTACAAACTGGATTTGATTTAAAAAAATCAATTCATACTTGTGTTATCATGCTAAACAGAGAGTCGAGACCTTTGACCTTAAAATCAATGTTAGAGTGCTGAGTATCAACTTGTTCATTGTAAATGCAAAGTCTTCAAAATTCACGTGATTGAACAAGTCACTGTTTTCATAAGCTCGGTGAAGTACCAAAATGCAAGCAATGACTTTTGACTTGAAGTCTGGTTTTCAAATATCCTAAGAACCGATAAAATATTGCAAGAAGTGTTTTAGTGAAAACCCCATGCCAATGTCATCATTCATCAAATAGAAGAAATAATGGCAAGATTTCAAGATGGCCACTATCGTGGCTTCTTGGAGGTCAGATGAACACCATTTTCATTCAGAGAGTGTTTGAGTGAAAACCCCATGTCAATTAGACCATCTGTTCTGGAGAAGTAGCCATATAAAGATTTTCAGACTGGCTGTCATGGCAGCCATTTTGGAGGTTAGATCAGCAGCATTTTAATATACGTATTGCAATAAAAGAAATTTAAAAAATGTTGGTATGGCCATCTTTTAATGAGAAAAGTAGCTGTTACAAGATATTTCACATTTTGGAATGTCACATTGGCATCGTTTTCATTTATGACCATCTGCATGTAGTGAGGAATGTTGTAGTGAAAACTCTATGTTGATACAATCATCCCTCCAAGAGCAGAAAGTGATATGTAGTTGTTTATGGGGAGGGTAAACTAAGTTAAATGATGTAATACTTACCTGTCGCTATTGTATAACTTATCTTTCCGAGATGGAAATTACCCTCATCCGTTTAATAAAAATTCAATTTCCCCATTAGATGGAAAATTCTATAAAGGACAGAACTAGACCAACACAGACCCAGTCTGTTCACCACATCATAAGCCAATGCGTAGTATCCATCCTCCTTTTACAGACACAGACAACTTGTGGGACCATCTGAGTGGTGTGGGAGGAGGAAATCTGGCAATAGCGACAGGTAAGTATTACATCATTAAAATTAGTCCCCCCCCCCCAAAAAAAAAAAAACAAAGAATGCATGTTAGTATCAGTAATACCTTACCTCTTGCTATTACCACTGTGGTGGAAGGCTGGTGGCCTCAAAAACTGGTATCAACAAGGATATAATCGCCATTATGGTAGGAATGTCCACTACTGTAAGTTGGTATCTGCTTGGGCCACTTTTTGTGCCATGACTATGGGCCCAAAAGAAAATATGCCCTCACTCTGTTAAAAGAAAGGATGAAGGAGGAGAAGGCAGTGTGTTACCATCAAAACGAAGCTTCCATAACATATCCTCCAATGACAAATGAGTTAGATAGACCCATGGGGTAGCAATGGCTCGAACCTCATGGGCTTTAATCTTCATGAATGAAGGGTCCGTTACAATAAGGATTGATAAGTCGTCTTGATCATTAGGACAATCCACTTAGAAATAGTGGATGCCAAAATATCAGCACAGCCCTTGAAGGGAAGGAAAAGACACCTCCTACCCTTCTTTCTCCCTTCAGAAATGGCCAAAGAGAATCGTAAAGCTCTAACTGGGCACAAGATTATATCTCAATCATCCCAAGCACAGATATGCCTGAGACTGGTGATCTCAATAAGGATCGGCGCTACCGATGGAAGCTGGTTTTTACTATATATAAAAAACTGATTAGTAAAGGAGAGAAACTGACTTGTAATTGCCACTAAACCATAAACAACCTTCTTCTATAGACAGGACGTTAAAGAGAGCAAGAAAACAGTCTTAAGGGTGAGGTTCTCGAAAGAAGCTTTACGCAAAAGATCGGAGGTGGGGAGGGGTTGTTAAAGAGCACAAGAGACGCACAAGAGATTCTATCCTGTCTCTGCAGTTCAAAATACCTGATAAAGTCAGAAATATAAGAATCCAAAGCAGTGGCTGGGCCTTTTGAAAATTTGCGTGTGTTGGATAGGGCTGCCCAACAGCCCGCAATAGCAGAAACTGAAGGTTTCCTCACAAAAAAAAGGAATAGAAGAAAATCAGCCACGTTTCCTAATGCACCAATCGCAAAAGATTCTCCACTAAGATATCATATATGTTGGACGAAGAGCGTCTCTTGGCCTGAATGATGCACTGGGCAACTTTGCTCGAAAACCCGTCATGGCGGATAGATTTTTTTTTTTATGAGCCAAGTGTGAAGGTGGAGAATCTGAGGGCTGTTGTGCAGAAGAGAGCCCTTGTGCTGCCACAGAAGGTCCCTCCTCTGAGGCAATGTCCTGGGCTGGTCTACCAAAAGGTCGAGATGATCACTGGACCACCATTTTTAGGGTCACAGAGGGGCTATCAAAATGAATTCAGCAGTGGAGATCTTGACGTGGTGGAGAACTTGTTGAATCATCCTGAGTGTTGGGGAACCATAAGCGAACAGATGATCGTGGTTAGGCTGAAGGCGTCCACTGCCCAGAAACCGGTCTCGATTTGGTCACCAACTCAAATGGTGGTGAAAATCCGATCTTAGAGAAATCAGAGCTTTTAGGGGATCCCTGTGAAGTTTCCAGTTCGCCAGAAGGAGAAATTGGAGGGGGCACAAGTGAACCCTTCCTAGGGGAACCAGGTCTGTTATGGAGTTCAAGGTCCTCAGAAAGGATAGATGAGGCGATCTGACCATGAAGTCTTGGCTCACAGTACCTCCAAAAGGGCCAGGATTCTGTATACTCTGTCCAGCAGGACATGGACTAATCCCCATGTTCGTGAGAAAATTCATCCACACATATATGAAATCCGAGGTGGAACTAGCTCC
The DNA here is from genome assembly GCA_029931535.1 of Margaritifera margaritifera. Taxonomy (NCBI): domain Eukaryota; kingdom Metazoa; phylum Mollusca; class Bivalvia; order Unionida; family Margaritiferidae; genus Margaritifera; species Margaritifera margaritifera. The sequence goes on from JAQPZY010001178.1 coordinate 272,254, forward strand.
AATTTCTCTAGGTTTGGTGCAAGGCCTAGCTGGGTCACTATGGACCAGCAGCAAGACGGATCTTATCCAAGGGGCTCTAATATGCCATTGTAGATCAATAAGTTGTCGAAATACTGGAGGATAGAGATCCCTAGTGACCTTAGGTGGGCAGCGACTACTCCAATTACTCTCGTAAAGGCTTTGGGTATGGAGGCTAGGCCAAAAGGCAGAGCTCGAAATTGGAAAAGCTCCCAGTCCACGCAAAAACTGAGGTACTTCCAATGAGGAGCAAAATTTGGGTTGTAATGGAATGCATCCTGGAGGTTGATGGAGACCGCCCAGTTGCTGGGCCCTATGGCGTTCCTTACTGAGGCTGTGGTCTCCATCTTGAAAGGTGCCTCCTGAAGAAACTTGTTTAAGGCAGAAAGGTACATAATCGGCTGAATCTTTTTGCCTTTCTTGGATCCCCAAGTCGTTTAACACCCTCTCTATTGTGTCCTTCTGTAGAAGGAGTGCACCTCTTCCTTTAACCATTCAAGATTTTACTGGTGTAACAGCATGCGGGTCTCTTGCCAGAGGAGGATGTTCTTAGAAAATGAAGTGGTAACCTCCGTTTATAGTAGAGAAAACTCAACCCTTGGTCATTTTGTTTGATCAGACCGATGAAAAGAAGGCTAGTTGTGCACTTACGAGAATTGTTGGAAGAGGGATGCACCACATGAAAGGGAGTGAGTCCCTAGGGCTACACTCTCCCCTTCCTTGGGAAGGCAGAAGGGCCCACAAACTTCTTTCCTTGTCTAGCAACCGATGGGTGAGGGGAAGTTTAAATTGGGGTTGCTTCTTGGACTGGACCTTGATCTTTTTAAAAAACTTCACCAACTGCCCCGGGGGATTATCAGGATGAGAATGCTTCTTGATCTTCCTTGTGCATCTAGGGGAAGAAGACAGGCCTCTCTCCGTCCTTTTGTCTCCACTTTATAAGCATATAATGTCAGGTTGGATGGGAAGGACAAGTCACTTTCCTGAAATGGATGGCTGCCCCCATAGGGATTAAGAGGGATTATAGGGAGGGGGGATGCCAGTCCAATCCGCTTCCCTAGTCTGGTGCATGTACACACACTCCCAGTCCCCAATGGGGTTCATTTGGAGCCTGGCGAGAGGATGGATATCAACCCAATCTCTGTCCCCATACTGGCCAGGCAACTCTTATCTGCAGGAGAACCCCACTTTAGATCTTATAGAGCTAGATCATAGCTCTCCCCTTCCAGGGTGGCTCGATCCATCTGTTGCCATCACTTGGCTATAGGCTCTGAGAGGGTGCTGCTCCTGCCCCAAAGGGGGCAGAGGGGGACAACTCACTCTCGACCATCATTGGGCTGTGGATTGTCATCAATTTCATTTAGAACCAACTAGATGCCATTAGAAGTCTTCTGGTGAAAACCTCATCATTATGACTTTCCATTCAGGAGGAGTAGCAAGAACAAGATTTTCAATATGGCTGCCATATTGGACGTCAGATTGGCACCATTTTCATGTAGAACCAACTAGACACCATAAGAAGCTGCTTGGTGAAAACTGCATGTCAATATCACCGTCCATTCAGAAGTAGCGATAACAAGATTTTCAAGATAGCAGCCGTGTCAACCACATTGACTATCAGATCAGCACCAGTTTCTTTTAGGACCAAAAGGACACTGCAATAAGTCTTTGGTGAAAACCACATGTCAATATGACCATCCCTTCAGGAGTGCCTACAAGAAGATTTTCAAGATATTTGCCATGATGGATGTCAAATTGGTACCAATTTTATTTAGATCCAACTAGACATCATAAGAAGTCTTTCAGTAAAAGCCCCAAGCTAATAATCCCATCCATTCAGGAGGAGTAGCAACAGGAAAATTTTCAAGCTGACCAAAGTTGTGGCCATACTGGATGTCTGAGCAGCACCATTTTCATTTGGGAACAACTAGACTTTGGGAAGAACATGTATGTAAAGTTTCATGGGGAATCCTGCAAGCAGTTTATGACGAGTAGCAATAACAAACTTGTGCTAATTTACAGACAATGGGCATCCCATAATCTCTTCTGGTCTATGAACAGTAGAGCTAAAATGGAAAAATCTTTAAAGACTTCTCAAAATCAACTCAGCAGGATTTGACCAAATTTGACAAAAGCATCATGGCACAGAGGGCTTTCAATTTTATGCCTATGATGCCAATCAACCATCAAATATAGCCACATTTTGGCTATTTGGCAGATGTCAGCCAGATGAATGATCTCAGGCCCACTTAGGCCTCTTGTTAGTGGATTGCTGTGCAGTTTGGTATATACATATATTACGGTTATTATCCAACGACAAAGCATTGTACTTCCTTGATATTTGTATGTTATTGCCCTTTGTGACTTAAGCTGGATGCATTGCGAGACTTTTGTGAATGCAGCTACTCTTACAGTTTTTAGTTAATTGCTGTGAAACTTGGTCAACATTATGGTCGTCTTCAGAAGATATGTATGTTGACCAATCATTGTACTTGTACTATTTTCATAAGATTTTTATCCTTTTAATATGCCCACCAGAGTGCATTATGTTTTAATGCTATTCATCCATCTGCCCATTACCAATTTGGTTTCTGCACAATAACTTGAGATCTCCATCTTCACTTACCAAACTCTGTGGATGGCTTGCACTTAGGCTAAGGAAGACTAATGATTTAGTGTCAAGGTCATTGTGAATGAAAAAGAAAACTGTTTCTGCACAGTAAAACAAGTTCTACATTACAGACACGGAAGAAGTCTATTGATTTAGGGATCAAGGCCATTTAGACTGAACAAAAAATAAAAAAAAGTTTTCTGCACATAAATTTCAGTTTTGTTTACTACCATGTACCTGGAATGCCATGGTAACTCAGTTGCTAGAGCATCGAAACACAAAGGGTTGCAAGCTTGATGCCCACTGCTTCTGTGTACTTGGCAAAAGCACTTAGATCCAGTTTCCTCAGTATACGAGCTCAATGTGCTGTTTACAAAAAAAAAAAACTTGACCATGCATCTTCACAAACATTTATGGATAGCTTACATGTTGGGTAAGAAAGAAGCCTATTGATTTTTGGGTCAAAAGGTTATGGTCACTGTGACTGAAAGAAGAAAATTGGTTTTGTACAATAACTTTAGTTCTTGACCACATACATTGACCAACATTTGCTCTTAAGGTATGTACAAGACTGATTGATTTTGGGACCAAAAGGTGAAAGTCATTATGACTCAAAAGATAAATGGGTTTTGCAGAACATCTGTTATAGAGCACTGGTTCTCAAACTTTTTGCACCCACTGCTCACTTCTGGATATTTTATGTATGGTTAATATATCACCTGCAGCAAGCCACTGGCCCACAAGCTGTCTGCAACCCATAGTTTGAGAACCTATGTTCGAGAGCAAGTTACTCGACCAAATTTTGTGGATGACTGGCACTTGGGGCAGTAATGAAACCCCCCTTGATTCCAGGGTCTAAAGGGCAAAGATCATAGTATGTTTAATGAAGAAAAAAATGGTTTCTACACAAGTTTATTTCAAGACCGCATACCTTGAACAAAAGGTCAGGTCATTGATACCTGACGGTGAATAGTCTCCAGTCAAGCATGCTCTACTGGTGCCTATAGACAACGTGGGGCAGGTGTGCCTTTAACGATACTCTTATTTCGAGTCTAGACTCGTCTCAATCGTGGGATATGTGTGGTATGTAGAGGTATCATTACACAAGTAAGTTGCTCACCATTCCTCTAGTATTTTGTTCCCTCTAATTTCTGGTACACCACCAATCCATACAAATAATAATTTTTTCTTTCATTTTTTCTTTTTTTTTTGGCAGAACTTGTGTTCTGATTCAGAAGGTGCAAATATATGTACTTAAGAATCAGCCAGTTCCCCTCCCCCCCCCTACACATTTATTTATTTTTACACTGAATTTTGAAATATATGAAAAATTACAAATATCACATAATTAGGGGGGGGGGGGGGTAAGAAAAAACATTAAAATAATTTCCACTAATATACTACTTTATTTGTATATTTTAAAAAAAAGGTAGACATTTACATAAATAAAATGTCCATTGAGACAGATAAATCAAGCTGGAAAGGACAATAGTGCTTTCTAAGCTAGACACTCTAACGATAACAAGAGTCCCTTGAATGGACTGGTTCTCTTCTGGCTGAAAAGAACTTCCAGGAATCCATTAAAAGACCATTTTGTTCTTTTTAACTGCCGAGTGTTGACACCATCTCTAATATTCTTGAGCACTAACAAGATTTCCAAGATGGATATTATGGCAACCATACTGGCTGTAAGATCAGCGCCATTCTCCTTGAAGCCCAACTAGATATCATAAGAAGTCCTTTGGATGTCAGATAATCCAATAACAAACATGTTAATGGATGGATGGACAACAGACCATCCCATAAGCTCTTCTGGTTTATGACCAGTAGCTAAAAATCAACAGTCTAATGTACATAGCAAAAACAAAATCCCTTTTCAATCTATGAAAATGCCTGGATATATCCATTCCAAAGTTAAATAAGTATAGCCTACTGACATCTACATATGCTTTGCTCATTTTATGGAAGTGAAATCATATTGTAAAAATAATTTTTTTCTCTTGAATGGATGCCAAAATTACTATGAAAAATACTGAATGTACATCAGCTTAAAATATATAGCAAAGTGAGTTTTCCATGGCAAGTACTACCAGCTTGAAATTTACTGCATGTGTTTCATTTGTCCATACTGAATATAACAAGAATTTAAAGTATTTGGAATTATTCTCAATTATAAACAATTTTATGTAGTAATCAAATCAAAGTATTGAAAATACTGATAAATTTAGACATTCATGTAATACTTCATTATTACATCTGTGTCCATGTTATCATCAACTACAATGTTCGGATTTTCTTGGTTAACTACCACTCCAAGTTCTAGATGTACAGTGTTCAGATCCATTTGTTTTGGTTTGACTGGTTCTCGAGTTTAGTTTTTTCCCCCAAAGATTTTTGTGATGTTAAATTAAACTGTGCGTTTCCTTTAACTTTGTTTCAAGTAAGTACAGCAGTAAGGTTCACAGTGGTATATTCATGACTCCGCAGTCTTTTGTCTGCGAGAGAGTCTGTATATAATATCTTAGTCAAAATTATATCAAGGGATGTAACCTCTTGGAGTCTAATCTTCTCTTTGATTTTAATCTGAGTTATGTCCCTTGACATAACTCGATTGGTCTTTCAAAGTCAAAACAGACGAAGGTAGAAAGTGCATATTATTAGAAAATATTCTTGGCAGCAGAAGAGTAGACAACATGCCATACGCTTTGGATGCATTCAAATAACTCCATGCAAGTAAATTATTAAATTGGTAGTAATTTGTTATCAATGCAATTAAATGTAAACCAAAACTGTAAATGGATATGAACAGAAAATGACAGTAGTTTGTTTTCTTTTAATGGTCGAGAAGCATTTTATCTGCAATTTTGAAACAAACAAATGTTGATATAAATAAATTGTGCATGCTTAAAAAAATGCAATTAATAAGAAATGCTATGTAAAACTTAAGTACATGTATAACTACTATATATCAGTTTATCTATCTGACTGGGTCAGATTTTGCAATCAAATTAAATTGTGTAAATACTAATCTAAGTTTCAAAAAAAAGATAGTTTAATTAAAGATATAACATCAGACATACACAATTACACTTTGCATCTCAAATATGCAATAAAATTATTTGAGTCCTATGGCAGAGGAAAAAAAAGATGCTGCTGCTCAAATTACATTTTATGTTGCACCGGACTTCAAACACATGCTCAGCTTCTGCATTCACGCAGTTTCACAGCTAAACTTGATGGTAACAGTGTTTCTTTGTGAAATTTTTGTTTAGTAAGTTACATCTAAACATGGCATACCTCAATCAATGCAACCAAACATTCCACTGACTCAATAATGACTTGGAGAAGCTTGGTTTACTAGAACTACACTAACTTCCCATAGTCTAAGATAAAAATAATGACAACTGATTACATCCTTATTGTACAAATCCATAAGCAATAGGTCTTCTGGTAGTAATTTTATCTGTTATGTGCTTTGGCTATCACATGGGAATGACTCGACTACCTGACTTGACTTCTCCCATGTTCTTTAGTTCATTAGTCGATCTGACGCCAATCTTCATGCTGAAATCTATGGCAAAATTTTTGCACACCTCAATCATTATTCCGAATGGAAATGCTCTAAACATATCATTTCTTTTACTGGCCAACATGATTGTAAATACTCGTAATTAAAAAAAAAATCTTTTAAAACATGGCCATTTCCCATTTCAGACATACTATAGAAGGAAAAAATACAAAGAATCGTGCAAACGTATTATAATGAAACAAAAGGACCGAAATCATCTGGAGATGTAAAACACCTGAAAGGTACTGAAAATATTGGACTTGAAACCAAGAAAAATTGCACAAGAATATGACTATGGATTCCTTTCCTAGCTGGAGGAGAGAGGTTCAGCTGATGATCACTACACAGGTACACATCACTGAGTCGGATTTGAAAGTCTGTCATATGACACATGAAAAATTGAAGTCTGTCAATAAATTATGCATCAAAAATGGTCACATGATGATCACATGGTCTTTTGTTCTGCTACTGGAGATCTTAAGTCAAAACAATTACAGAAGACATCACCTGAAAAAAAAAGAATGAAAAAAAATAATTAAAAAAAATAGAATAAATATACAGTTTGAAGCAAGTTTAAAAAAAGTTTGTATTTTGATGATACTCCCATCAGTTTTTTGAAAATACAAAATTGCATTACCATATAAGCTGCATCCAAATGCAAACAACATAGACCCTGATCTGCAGTCGCATAATGTGCCGGCAGATCAGGGTCTATGTTGTTTGTTCTACTGATTAGTCCTTACAAAAAGACCCAGATCTGCCAGTGCATTATGCGATGGTAGATCTAGGTGTATGCAGTTTGCAGTTGGTTTAAGTGAAGATTTATCAAGGTGAACTTCTTCCCTAAAGGAGATGGTCAAAGAACACCCTCTAATTTCTACACATTTTAATAACATTCAATGCACATTTGCTTACAGTGTTTTATACAATATTTTCCCTTGGTCATAACAAAACTCAAATGTAACAATACAATGGTTCTGGGTCCTTTGTGCTTTGCTATATCCAGAATTTAATGCATCACATGATTCTAAAAACTTGTAAACAAAATCTTAGCCTTTACTTAATGCCTATTCCCCCTCCCCTCTTCCCAGTTATGGTGTGAGCATTGAGTGCTACTCATGTCTATGTCCTGCCCATTATGAATTTGGTACAAGGCTTCATATTAATAGCACCCAGGTCAAATTTGATATTTCATCATATTCCAACAAAAAACAATTATGGCCCCTGTTTGACATATATCAGCAAGGACAGCCATGTCATATTGATACATGTACAACTATTTTTTTTCTTAAAGAAAACATCACCACCAGAAAAGTGGCAACTATAGCTCACAATCAGATAATGCAATTGAGAAATAAATCTCAGGGTCCATGCTAGAGGATGATTCAGGTGAAACAATCACCTCAGAGTCTGCCATATCGCCTAAACAAGCCAAAAAAGTGAGGTCCACTTTGCCTTGCCTTGATTTTGCACTATTCCCCCCACTTTTGTTTCAATACAATATATTAATAATCGAAGTAAAACATTGACTTTTGTGTCAATTTTCTCTTCAAACAGGATCACCAACTTTGTCCTATTCTTGCTGGAGAGAGAAAGTAATTTCACCCGAATATTGGAGTCCAGCACATATCATGAAATCTTTTCCATGCAAAGACTTTCATCATTTGCAGCTATTAATAGCATGTAATACCCCAGCAGTATCATCAGAAATTTACCTATCTTACTGAGCAAAAAGAGCTAGGTTCACACTAGTGATTGACAAAGGTGACTTATTACCAGAAAGTCTTCAGTTGGCAAATGGAAAAGTCTAATTTCTTGAATAATTCAAATTATAAATAAAAAGTCACATATTTAGTCACAAATAACAATTCTCTAAGTGATCAAATGAATGTGCAAATAATCTGCTGACTTCATTTAATATTTATTTTTCTGATACTGTAATAATATCAAATGAAATACCAGACTAAGTCTAGCTTAGTTCTCACAGAAAATTCACCAAAAGATACCATATATACAGTGTATAATGTTATGTATGATGTTTATATAATATTATAAATATTTTAGGAAATTATAAATGTTTCTTCACTTTAATATTTGCTTAAATCTTTATGTTTATCAGGAAAAACATGTTTAACTAGTGTCCTTGAATTAGGTTGTTTTGATCAATATGTTTTCTCAATTTGAAGGTCAAGGTTGAATTTTTGTTTACAAGTAAAATTCCATTAAGATGACACACATTCTAGAACATTCTGTCATGTGACCAATCTTTATATATACCATGTTTGGTGGACATTTATTCAGTTTTGACATTACCATCAGTCTTGTAAAGAGCTATTACAGTTGTGAAAATTCATTCCAAATTCTAAGAGAGGAATTATTTTAAATATTCATTGGATTATAACAGTGCTCATAAACTTTTGGATTTTGGATTTTTAATTGATGATTTTGGAATTTAAGTGAACTTATTCAGATATTTTGGAATACTTCATTTTGACATCAGCACATCAAGATTACTAGTACATCAGGACTGTGGAGACCATTAGCACATCATAACATTCAAGGACACAGCCGTGAATTCGGAACATTCTATATTTAGGACTTGTGATTAGAACAATCATTCTTATTGGATTATTAGGATTTCAAAACACATTACAGTAAGTGACTTTTTGATTTTTTCATTTTAATTATCTAGTAATAAATTGCTTGTTGATTTTTACTTGATTTGTTGGTTTCACTTTCTTTCCGTTACATTTTTCTTAGACCATAGAGTCGTAACAATAAGCTGATACCAACTGCAAACTGCATAGACCCAGATTTGCCATTGCACAATGCGGTGACAGATCTGGGTCTATGCAGTTTCTAATGACTAATCAGTAGAATAAACAACATAGACCCTGATCTGCCAGCACATTATGCAACAGCAGATCTGGATCTATGCAGTCTGCAGTTGGTATCAGCTTATACGCGAGTATAGATGGTACTTGTAATAAAACATTGTAATCTACAGTGTATAAAATGATGCAACTCGCTGAAAACTGACCTGACCAGCATGATGAGTTTCGTTACAGAATGATACAGTTTTTCTGATCCCGAAAGGGATTGTCTGACTGATTTACTCCTATCACTAAGGCATCATCTTGTGCATGCTGGCTTGTATACTTCAGAATTCTGAAAAACAAAAATATACAATATGACATTGCTAGACCTGCATAGTTTTGTGATACATTGCTGAGTTCATAAATAGCTGGTCAACTTCAATTCATGTTTGCTGGAACATAAGACCTTTTAATTCATTGCAAGTTCATTATCAGGGCTCAGACTCTGCATTGTATCTTATTTCAGTGTACCTCAGTATGGGTTGCCTTGATAGTCAATCCTCTGGAATATCATTTGAAACTTCAACAATCAGTTCATCAAAGATTGTTTTGATGTATGTTGCCCATTTCAAGATGAATTGGTAATCATTGTTAATAATATAACTTGTGAGATTCTTTGACTGGTGAGTTTGGAAATAAAAGGTACTCATCTCTAATGATCAGCCGCTTGGAATTCGTTAAAGCATGAAAATTTAGTACTCACAAGCAGTGTTCAGATCATCATCTGTTGTTTACGTGATAATTACAGGAGACAGATACATACTTACTCTGTCAAATAATAGATAAAATTAAGTGTTCCAAATCATTCTCAAAAGTTGGCTTGTCCAAGATTGTTTTGATGCATGATACCAATTTCAAGGTGACTAGTGGAAGCAGATGTAAGTGGACACAACACTTCTCTGACAAAAACAAACAGCGAATTCACTGATATTGTATGACTTTGACCAGTCCCGATCATAAATATTAGGGTTTATGTCTTACATTGTAGGACTACAGTTTATATTTACTGCTATAAAAAAAACATACAGCCATTAATCCCACTGGCTTTAGAACCTTACAATTTAGTAGTATGAAAACAAAATTTGGTAGTCCCAGGCATGCGGACTACTGATCTGTCCACTCCTGCAGAATCATTGTTTGTCCTTTCTCTCATAAACAAACATTAGCTTAGAGAGAAAACACTGACTAAAATTAAATGCGAGGAAAAATTTCAAGCTTTTGTGTCCGATCTCCAACATTTGTATAGAGATTACTGAGCTCTAGGTAAACAACATATTCTCCACATATAAATTGAGTGAAAATGCATGAATCATTTTTTTAATGCATTGAAATTCTGTAAAACAATTTAATTTGTGCAGTTAGACCATTGTTTTATGTGTGTTTGTCCTACTGTAAGCACAGTCAACATATATTATAGCACATTCGATTAATATAATCAATGTAATTGGAGTAAGTTCCAGCAATTTTGTGCATGTGTGCACTGACAGTACTCAATAATGGTGAGAACAGTCGCCTAATAATGGTGAGAACAGTCACCTAATTGAGACTAATTTTTTTGAACACTGACTCCTTCCCACAACTGAGATTGGAACAATTCTGTCCTGTAAACACATAACAGACGCAGGATAGAGGCCGGCAAAAAAACAAATTTGATGTTTCCCACCTATTTTGTCATTTCCATTTAGCATGGTACTGAATCTAGAAAAAATCAACCCTTGAAATAAATAGATAAACATGGGTCAAAAAGCAAATCTATTCATGAATGCCAACAAGAAAAAAATCATCCCATTTTGTACCGATCTTTACTGATTTTTATATTTGTTAGTGCATCCTAAGTTGGTTGGTCACAGCTGTTTGACAATTTGTCAAAAGCATGATAAACGTCTTGATCATTGAGACTCCATCTGTATCGCAAATTCATGGTTTAATTTGTTTCCAAAATACCCAATTTTCCCACTACTTCACTCTATTCTGGCAGAGAAGAGAAATCATACTACCCACACAGTTTGGACCCTGGTAATTCTGTCAGGGATTTCGACTTACAGTTACATTTCAATTGGATGTTTATTTTTCACCCTCATCAAGATTCCTATACAGGTCAAAACAAAGATATCTGGAAACAGCGTACATTGTTATGAAAGTCTGCATCAGAAAACTGAAAGTTGTTGTTAGAGAAGACACTTTTCTCACAAATGCTTTCAAATCTGCTCTTACTTTCTTAACAACTAAATCCTAAATTAAAATAGCAGATTTTGCAATGGGGGCGATTTGGTGAAAAGTGGGGGCGTTTTTGTAGGGGGCGATTTGACAGTGTGGCGTTTTGACCTGTTACCTTTCGGTGTATTTCGGTTTTTCAGTGTATTTCGGTGTTTCCAGTAACCCGGGATTACATGCAACGATGCCGAGCAATTATTTCAAAAGGCACTGAACATACTACATATATGCAAAGGCCTTTGAAATTTAGAATAGTTTGAAACCATTAAAACATTATACAAGGAGAAGGAAAATCCCCATTAAATGACAACTTTAATATTGTCATTTTCCCTTTTTTTTTTATACGTTTTTCTCAAATTTTCTGTTTTAAAACTCTACTGACAAAATTTTAAAAGGCCTGTGATCTTTGCAGCACTTGTATAAACAATTAGCTATACAAAAATTTTAATAAAAAAGAATAAAAAACTCGATGTAAAGTCAGAGCAGCCCAAAATGATGAACGGGTAACCAAACGGTGAACCTATACTAGCAACAGGCGCCGCCGCTAGAGGGCACTGGCGATCAAGATTAACATTTTCTCAAAATGTCAACCTCATTACACCTGGTACTTTCTCCGCTTTTGTATGTAAAAAGCCTACATTATTATATCCGAATGTATTCATGGTTGAAAGGTCAAATGTCTATATTTAGCGTATATGACATTGGGCCTTTTCTACAATATATTCGGCGGAAATAAATGAAAACCGAATTTTTCAAAATGCAGAAAAACTAAATAAACGAACATATACGCTCACCTACGCCTACTTTTTAAATACATTGGAGTTCTTTTTACGAGAATAATTGTAAAATGTATGCGACTATTTGCGGAAAACCCACGAATTACGTATTTTTTAAAGGTGACCCATGCCAGCACGAACGGTAACTCTTCCCGGTACATGGGTACGTACAAAATGTAAACAATGCAACAATACGAGATAAATTGAGTTCAAACACGAAAACTTGATTTTATGAAAGGGCAGACGTTTATACCAAGGAATCGGATTATACAAACATATTGTCATTTCATTATACCAAATTTATCACAAAATATTGGTACAACTTTTGTTGTGTAATGTATTTTCAAGGTTATCGACTCGACGGGTTATACTGATAATGATACTGATAATATGTATGCGATTGTTAGATACTCGACGGGTTATACTGATGATATTGATAATATGTATGCGATTGTGACCACTTAGATTATCAATGTCAGATCATCTGTTCAAGGTACGATTCTTATCTAGAGACAATGGTATTCAAATTAAAACATTCATGTTTAGTAGGGGCGAAAAAGAGGTAAAAGTTAAACTATTTTTCAGAATTTTGAAGAATGAAAAATTCATTTCATGACATTTTTTGTGAATATCAATATGAATATTGTTCATAAAGAACAGAAAATCGATCTGTAGCATTTCTCTATTTAAACAAAAACATAATCATAACTATTTCTTGACAACCAACTCAGTACCAGAAGTAGAATTGTGGAAGTATTCAAACTAAGTTTTTTTTTATGTTTGTTTTTTTGTCATTGATTTTATTTTATTGATATGAAAACCGACGAAAAATATCTTATCATAACTAAATTCTAAAATGGCAATTCAGGGCTGAGCAAATTTTTTTTTTAACCACTAGTCCTGGACAAGTGGTTTCAGAAAATTCACTAGTCCCACCTTACTCTTCACTAGTCCCACCTTACTCTTCACTAGTCCCACCTTACTCTTAACTAGTCCCACCTTACTTTTCACTGGTCCCAAAATGGTAATCACTTGCCGAGATTTGATGAGATGTATGTACTTAATCCATAGAAAAAACAAACAAAATAATATACAACATAATTATTTCTTAAAAGAATTTAATTTTTCAAAAACATTGGTTGTTATACATTTGGCTTCTTCAGGTTCATCTATATATGTTTTATCTGATGGATTTGAAAAATGTCCATGTATATGTCTGCCACCTGCACCAGCACTAAGCCAGCAGTTGATAGCTGTGTCTGGGTTGAAGTCCTCAAGCTCTGGTCCATTTGCGGAAATGTTCATTAGCATTTGTAAACTCTTTTGGTTTAAGGAATTCCTTAAAGAAGTCTTGATTAAGTTCATTGAACTAAATCCTCGTTCACACTCAGCAGTGGATGGGCTTATAACAAACATGATTTCTAATAGTTTGCATGATTGACTGAGACTAGGTGGAGTATTCACTAAGAGTGTTCCAAGAATTTCAACAGGTGGATCCAGTGACTGCTTCCTCCCGAGTCAATACATTCAAGCCAGGGATAACAATTAACCAAATGCGGCTGAAAATTTCTGTCTCTTAGTAGAATCATATTTGACATTTTTTGCCGTCACAGATTGTTGCTTATGTCTCTTTGGAGAAATAGCTACTGCACACTCAATATCAGTCTTACGTTTTATCCCTCCACTTTCAAACAAATTTTGCTTCTCCGAATCGCCGTTATTACCTTCCTTGCGAAAATAATTTAGCAAACTCATTTTATCCACAGAGTAACTATCAGCTTGCTTGACAACTACTTCTAAAGTGATCATAACATACATTTTCTCTTTTAAATACGAACAGAGACAGCTCATTAATTAGCGTAATTGTTTTGCTTCAAACGCAATATCGCACGTGGAAGTTAATCATCTGTATAATCAATTAAAAATTAAAGAATCATTACTGTCATTTAATCAGTTCATAAAAGAAACCAACACTGATGTTGGTAAAGTACCTTTCATTAATTTAATTACACTGACTTACTGGATTAAAATCATAGTGAGCCGCTCGTGATAACCTGGCTTGAGTAAACTCAATGCAACAAAGCCGCTTAAAACACTGCTAATTGATCATACTGGCTTTCTTTTGTTTGACGTGTTTTGATTTGCCGATAATTTGGTCGCTTAGCCCAATATGCAGTCAAGCGGTAACAGGATGTAAATGTATACACGAAGAGGGGTAGAATCAAGTATTCAGTATGCCCAGAGGGCATGATTGGCCAAATAAAGGTAGATATAGTGATTAAAGCACGAAAATAAGGACTAGCCCGACTTTTTTAAAAAGCACTTGTCCCGGACCAGCGACTTGGAAAATTTTACTTGCCCGACTTCAAAAATGACTAGTCCGGGACGTCGGGCTATGGGATTTGCTCAGCCCTGCAATTGTTATTTAATAAATTGTGATTTCAGATCAATGTATTTATGTACAAGAACACTGTAATGCATTTGCACTATTGCTTTTAAGAGTAACATACAATTTAAACTTTTGTATGACTAATGATTATGGTATTTCATCCAAAAATATTATGGGTACTCATGATAAAAAGGAACAGAAAGGCTTCAGAAGTACATGGAACATAGAAAAAGTTAATTTATTCTTGGAGCTGAATGTTCACAAAACATTTATAAATAACCATATGTATATTGTAAGAAAATATGCAACTTTGAGCATGAAATAACAAGAAAGAATTTGCAGAAAGTGACCAAAGACCAATATTAACAATGGTGAATGGCTCATGTGTTTGAATGCTTCCTGTGAATTTATTTGAAAACATATCATAAAGATGGGTTCATTTTTGAATAATGCACACTCAAATTATGCAGAAAACATTCCATTTTAAGAGCAACATATAATTTCAACTTGTGATTGACTCAAAAATATAGTATTTCATGCAAAAATGTTCGAAAAAGTTAATTTATTCTTGGAGCTGAATGTTCACAA
Source organism: Margaritifera margaritifera (assembly GCA_029931535.1). Lineage (NCBI taxonomy): Eukaryota > Metazoa > Mollusca > Bivalvia > Unionida > Margaritiferidae > Margaritifera > Margaritifera margaritifera. The sequence goes on from JAQPZY010001178.1 coordinate 287,294, forward strand.
AACATTTATAAATAACCATATGTATATTGTAAGAAATATGCAACTTTGAGCATGAAATAACAAGAAAGAATTTGCAAAAAGTGACCAAAGACCAATATTAACAATGGTGGATGGCTCATGTGTTTGAATGCTTCCTGTGAATTTATTTGAAAACATATCATAAAGATGGGTTCATTTTTGAATAATGCACACTCAAATTATGTAGAAAACATTCCATTTTAAGAGCAACATATAATTTCAACTTGTGCATGACTCAAAAATATAGTATTTCATGCAAAAATGTTCGAAAAAGTTAATTTATTCTTGGAGCTGAATGTTCACAAAACATTTATAAATAACCATATGTATATTGTAAGAAATATGCAACTTTGAGCATGAAATAACAAGAAAGAATTTGCAAAAAGTGACCAAAGACCAATATTAACAATGGTGGATGGCTCATGTGTTTGAATGCTTCCTGTGAATTTATTTGAAAACATATCATAAAGATGGGTTCATTTTTGAATAATGCACACTCAAATTATGCAGAAAACATTCCATTTTAAGAGCAACATATAATTTCAACTTGTGCATGACTCAAAAATATAGTATTTCATGCAAAAATGTTGGGTGGGTGGGTGCTTGATCAAATAGCACAGGGGGCTTCTGAATTACCTGGAACATAGAAAAAGTCAATTTATTTTTAAAGCTGAATGTTCACAAAACATTTCTATATAAACATATGTAATAAATATGCAAATTTCAGCTTGAAATAACATGAGGTCAAGAATTTGCAAAAAGTGCCAAAGACCAATATTAAAAATGGTAGACGGTACATGTGTTTGAATGCTTCCTGTGAATTTATTTGAAAAGATATCATAACGATGGGTTCATTTTTGAAATCTGCACACTCAAATTATGCAGAAAACATTCAATTTTTGTCTATTCTATCATTGTGAAAAAATCATTCCCTGTTGCTACCTATACCACAATTCAACCAACAAAAGACCACTTACTCTTCTATCGCCTGTGAGACCGGTATCCTCTGAACGCTGGCCTCCTGTCGAAGCTGAGCGAGCTGCTTTTGCAGATTTTGGATTTGACTGGACATTTTTAGCAGAATATTTCTTAGTGCGAAAAATATTGTTTTATTCCTGCATAAATTTATTCGTGCCGGAAATGACGTCCTTCAATATAGACTGGTTATTCATATGTTTTATTGTCCAACATAGTTGGTTAGCCCTGTTCAAAACCGGCCTCTGTGGGAATCTCTACCAGGACTAAGTTAGGTACACACGTGTGCGCTTCTTTGCACAACGGAAGGTTTCTGTAGCTAAGAAAACTAAAAGCGCATTGAGTTAACCTCACAGTTGTCTTTACAAAATATTAATTGAACTTTCCCGAGCATAATATTGGCTTTCTGTATATATTAAAACAAAATCCCTCTACTCTATAGTTTGAAAATTTAGAGCATACCTTCACATTCGCTTATTATGTCCCGGAAAGTTATGGTCGTAATTGCGAAATAAACCCCTTATTAACATTTGCACATGCTTTTTAAATTAGGACACCGAATAAATAAGTAAAATAAATAAATAAAACCATGACAGATACAATATATATTTATTAATATAATGTCACAGTCCCATTTATATTTCATACTATAAGCTAGACAAAAGTTAAGTGCAAATTTAGATTACCGTGAAACATATATAACCCTAAGTAATCAATTAGATAAGACAGCCTAGAAGACAGTTATTTCCAAAACTAAGAACAGATCAAATTTCTTTTAAAGGTAGCATAACCCTAATTATTTTACTTTCATATTAAAGGAAGTAACACATGATCTTTCAGTAAAATCAGCTTTATCAGACTGCAGGGGTAAATTGTTGTTTACTTCGGGGTAATAACATTGCCATACTCGTGGAAGAAATAATTCGATCTTAACTCCGAAAAATGTTTGTACTGACGGAACAAGATCGTATAATCCTTCTGCGATGCATCATAAATCGCACATGTAAAAATCATAAGTCATCACTGATAAAGTTAATTAAATGCATACTATACAACAATGTAAGAAGTTTTTTTTAAAATTTTCTTTCGATTGAACTCACTTTTGGATTGTTGTACATTCCTTTCATGAAAATCAACAGGTACGTATTATTTGTTTCTATCCTTCTGTTTTGTCTGTCTGTATGCACTCATGCATGTATATATGTATGTATGTATGTATGTATGTATGTATGTATGTATGTATGTATGTATGTATGTATGTATGCATGCATGCATGCATGCATGCATGCATGCATGCATGTATGTATGTATGTATGTATGTATGTATGTATGTATGTATGTATGATCAAATGCTGTAGAGAGAGAGAGAGAGAGAGAGAGAGAGAGAGAGAGAGAGAGAGAGAGAGAGAGGGTACCTTAGTTTAGGTAAAATTACCAATACACCGCTCCACTTTGTGGTGAATCATACGCATGAATGGAATATTTTATCAATGGTCAGATATTTGTATACATGTCAATTTATCGGCAAGGTTTCGGCAGCATCAACAATTAAAACAATTCAATTCGATTCTTATTTGTCCTTCTAGCATAGGCCTTCGATATTAGGTTTTATGGCGAGCGTAGCTCGAATGATGCTTCGGGCCTCTTACGAAGCATTTTTTGTGTGTGTGTGTTGATAACAAATATCATTCTGCATAATAGTCCATCTGAAAAACTAACTATCCATATCTCGTTCTCTTTCTGGGAAAGAGATTATCACGGTCCAACCGCAATACTGCTCATTATTAAGGAATTCCATTGGTAGCACTAACAAGTTTTCGCTATGGCCGGAGTCGAAGATGCACATTCTCACCTTTAAAGCCACATGCTATCAAAATAATACTCCACAACTGTCAAAATGTGTACATTTTCAAACTCGTCAGAGAAATGATAAACTGAAACATTAAAAGGATTGGAACGGCAAAGCTGATCCATCTATGTTTACCCCTTTTTGAATCATATACCTCCACTCCAGAGTCTCCCTCTTCACGTCCCTAAAAACATAATCTGCAAACCCGTGATGAACCGATACTGCACAAAACTGACGATTTCGTGTATAACGCGGTGACGATTGCGTCCCAAATATTACTTGAATGAAGAGGAAAGCGACCCGTGAACGGAACGATTTCCGACAAAATCACAAAAAACAGGGCTAATAGAAAACGTACAGTCGCTCGTGTGCATTTTACCCTAAAATTTAATCTCGAACCCAGTTAGCACAAATGTGTTTCTGTACTAGAATCATCCTCTTGTGCATACAACATGAAATTATGCATTATTCACATCACTGTAAATAACGAAGGAAAAACATGGGGATAAAGTATGGACGTCTGTTCAATCAAAAATGTACCCCCATTGCAAATCTTACAGAACTGTTTAAAAAGAAGGAAACGTTGGAAGTTTGTCACACACCCCTCCTCCTGATTACGTGATAATATGATTGAATATAAATAATACGGTGCATATTTGTTCTTGTTGCACGCAAAACTAAGCTACCTACGAACCCATGTAAAACACCCTTTAGGACTGATATTCGTTAACTTTTGTATTAGGCACGTGTTAATATCTCAGTTGCAGTTCACCGCGAAAATGTGTAATAACAATGCGAAACACGACAGTAAAGACAATGAAGTAGTCCATTGGATACAACATCTCTTTTTTCAACATAAAACTATTTTTTTTAAATCAAAAAGTGTACAGGAATAATGATATTTAAGTTGGTATACCGCTAATTATGAATGTATTTCTTTTTCTCCTTACTACCTTTCACCTTACCTTACCTTGAGATTCTTTCAAATGGCAACACTGGCATTTGAATCTTAGACACCGGAGGATTAAATAGTAACAGTTTTAAATTCCTACCTATTCCCTTTTACTCACGTTGCTATGGTGAAAAAGGGTAGAGAGCATACTAGAATTGCACATTTTTCGTAGACCCATTTGGTGTTTCATGAGGTTTAAGTTGTTTTATTTATTTCGTCACAATGTTCTACTATGAACCTTTCATTTTAGGGATAAGAGTAATATCAATTTCAAGTATGAAATTAAAATCCGAAGAAGTAAACCTGAACAGTATGTAAATGCTCATTAAGGTAGCACTAATAGTTGTGGTCTACACTCTGTGTCAAAGATGTATCTTGTAACCACATTCTATTAAAATAAGACTCAATAAGAATTAAGATATATACATTTTCAAACTCGTCAGAGAATGTATAAACTAAATTAATATAAAGATTGGCACGACAGAGCTGATTCTGTCATGATTATCCCAATTAGAGTTATACAAATGTGTTTCTATGCCATAATCGTACTTTGTGCATATAACATAAAATGATATATTCTTGACACCACTGTAAATCGCGAGTGAGAAACGTTAAGATAAAGTATGTTCTCTCTTCAATTAAAAATGTACCCCATCGCCAATTTTACGAAACCGTTCAGAACCACATTATGAATGTATTCCGGCAAGTCTTACCTCCCTTTAAAACTCTTCTTGCAAAAGAGACACATTCTTTAACAAATAAAAATAGCTGTCGATGTTTTTGTCATATTGCTATGAAAGGATAAATTTATTTGTCGTAGTGTACTTTTCAAATAACAATTTTATTACAATGTTACGAGGCTTTCATATACCTATTTATGACTCATTTGATAACGTATGTACAAAAAGAAACTGTGAAATCACCCAATAAAAACGTTTATTCCATACATCCAATCTGACCGACTAATACCGAAAAACATAACGGACGCATTGGGTATTCCAAATCGTCTCATTCTGCTGAGAGTTGAATAACTTCTTCCTGTGGCATATACATAACTCGTTCTCTCAGGCGGAGAGAGAGTATTACGGCCTTCCGCCATATTGTCTTTTTAAAAAAGAAATTCCGTATAAATTTATTCCACTATTTACTCCTTTGGGTACACTGCTTATTAAACAGAAAAGACTATTTTATTTTCTAGTTGATCCTGAGCGTCGATATTTTGGATTTTGACCAGGGAAACCAAATACATATATGGTTCTTATTGAGTACACATAACAGTGTCTCGTTTAAAGTCTGTTTCGCAGCAGTAACATTGTTTGATTTTTTGCAAGAACAATCTGTTCCGTCAATGTTTGGTTCTGAGCAGGGACCCCCCTTTATAAAACGTATAAATAGTGTTGTTCTGAGGTGGGACACGTTCATAAATCTCTTTCTAAGCTCGATTCTGCTCCAAGACATAGGTGATTCTTCGAAGATAAACATCTTTAAGTCAATTTCTGACTATGGTTATGAGCAGGGACAGATTTGGTTCTGTTCAGGGATTTAAAATTAAGGCGTTTTCACAGATTATCTTCAAGTTAAGACACACTCTAATGCTTTTTTGAAATTATTTTAAGATTCGCCCTGATTTGGGACATAGCTGATTCTTTGCAGGTACATACCTTAGTGTCTATTTAAAAACTTGGTCCTGGGCGGGAACATGCCTATAAGGTGTGTGAATAGTGTGGTTTTCAGTGGGGACACGACCTTATCCATGTAAATATACTGGTTCTGAGCGAGAACACATGTTCCGTCTGTTTTACTCTTTGGTTCTGAGGGGGTACATATCTACACGCGTTCAAATAGTCGGGGGGTACATATCTACACGACGTGCAAATAGTCGGGGTTCGGAGCAGGGACACGCTCACTCATAAATATCTTTATAACATTGGATCGGATCTAGGACATAGGCGGTTGTTTCCAGATAAATGCCTGCATGTCTTTTAAACTTTAGTTCCGAGTAGGGACATGATTGGTTCGTGACATGAACCAGTGGCATTTTAATAGGGTCTCCTTAAGTTCAGACACACTGTCATGCTGATTATGTAAAAGCTTCGCACTGATTTGGTACATAGCTGTCTACTTGCAGGCATATACCCTAGTGTATGTATAAAAGGTTGGTCCTGAGCGAGGACACGACCATATCCGTATAAATATATTGCTTCTGAGCGAGAACACTTAATAAAATCTCATTAAAACTCTATTCCACCGCAATAATATTGTTGGATTTCTGCAAGAACAATAGGTTTTGTCTGTTTTTATGTTTAGTTTTTGAAGAGGGACAAATATGATTCTGAGAGGGTATATGCATATACGACGGATAAATGTCCTTCAAAAGCTTTTTTTAAAGTTTGGCTCTGATGTAAGACAAAGGTGATTCTTTGCAGATGCATCTATTTGAGTCTTTTGTAAACGCTGGATCTGCACAGGGACAGAATTCGTTCCGGGAAAGGACTTACACACTGGGCGTTTTTAATAAATTCTCTCAAAGTTTGGGCACACTCTAATGCCGTTTTATCTTAAAGCTTCGCTCCGATTTAGGACATAGTTTTTTATTTGTTATTTTGGCAGGTACATACTCTGGTGTCGATTTGAAAAGTTGGTCGTGAGGGGGAAGGTGTAAATAAGGTGTGTGAATAGGCTGATTCTAAGCGGATACACGACCTTACCCATATAAAAAATATTTGTTCTGGGCGAGAACACTGAATAAAGTCTCATTAAAAGTCTGTTTCTCATCAATAGCATTGTTTGATTTTTGCAAGAACAGCCTGTTATCTCTTTTAATGCTTGGTACTGAGTAGGGATACAGATCGACCTCTGCGGGTACATACACAAACAAGTGTAAATAGTCGGGTTCTGAGCGGGGACAATACTTATAAATCTCTTTCTAAGCTTCAATCTGACCTTGGACATAATTGGTTCTTTCCAGGTAAAGGTCTTTAAATCTACTTTATACTTTGGTTCTGATCAGGGTCATAAGTGTTTCTCGGCAGGGAGTTACAATTAATTCGTTGCATTAGGTTCCCACTAAATTCAGACACACTAATGTTTTTTTTTTTTTTTTTTTTTTTAAGTTTTGCCTTGCCATAGGTGGCTCTTTCCATTGATGTTTCTTTGCATGTTCATCACTTAGTTTCTATTTAAAAGGTTTGTCCTGAGCGGGAACATGCCATAAGGCGTGTTAATAGTGAAGTTCTGAGCGGGAACATGCCATAAGGCGTGTAAATAGTGTAGTTCTGAGCGGGAACATGCCATAAGACGTGTTAATAGTGTAGATCTGAGCGGAACATGCCATAAGGCGTGTTAGTAGTTCTGAGCGGGAAAACGGCTCTGTTCATATGAATATAATGGTCCTGACCCATAACACTAAAAATAGTCTCATTGAAATTCTGTTTCTCAGCGGTAACATTCTTGGCCTTTTGCAAGTACAATCTGTTCCACCTGCTTTAATGTTTGGTTTTGAGCAGTGACACAGTTGGTTCGGGGGATATATACCTATACAACGTGTACATACTCAGGGTTCTGAGCGGAACACGCTCATAAATTCCTTTCTCAGATCGGTTCTGATATACGACATAGGTGGTTCATTCCAGATACAAGTTCGTAAGTCTATTTTAAAGTTCGGTACTGAGCAGGAGTATCATTGGTTCTGGGCAGGGACATAAACCTAGGGCGCTTTCATAGGTTCTCTCTAAGTGTAGACACACTATCAAGCTAATTTTTGTAAAAGTTTCGCTCTTATTGATGACATAGCTGGTTATTTGCAGGTACATACCCTAGTGTCTGTTTACAAGTTTGGCTCTGAGTAGGGACATGACCACAAGGCATATGAATAGTGTGGTTCTGGGCGGGAACACGACCGTACCCATATAAATATATTTGTTCTGAGCGAAAACACTTAAAGAGGTCTCATTAAAAGTCTGTTTCTCAGCAATAACATTGTTGGAGCCTTGCAAGAACAATATGCTCTGTCTGTTTTTATCTTTGGCTCTGTGCAGAGACAAAGTTGATTCACAGCGGGGACATGCATTTACAAAGTGTAAATAATCGGGCTCTGAATGGAGATACGTTCATAGCTCTCTTTCTAAGCTTGGTTCTGATTTAGGACATAACTGGTTCTTTCCAGTGTAAATAATCGGGCTCTGAATGGAGATACGTTCATAGCCCTCTTTCTAAGCTTGGTTCTGATTTAGGACATAACTGGTTCTTTCCAGTGTAAATAATCGGGCTCTGAATGGAGATACGTTCATAGCTCTCTTTCTAAGCTTGGTTCTGATTTAGGACATAACTGGTTCTTTCCAGGAAAAAAAACGTTTTTAAAACGTGTAAATAGGCGGCTTCTGCGCGGAAAGACTCTCAAACATTTTTTTCTAAGCTTGGATATAGGTGATTTTCGGCATATAAACATCTTTGAGTATATTTTAAACTTTGGTTCTGAGCAGGAAGATAATTGGTTCCGGGCAAGAATATAAACACTGGGCGTTTCAATCGGTTTCCTCAAAGTTCCGGAACATTCGAAAGGGGATTTTTTTAAAAGCTTCGCTCTGACTGGGGACATAGTGTGTTCTTTATAGGTGCATGCCCATGTGTCTGCTTTACATTTTGGTCGAGATCCTTCTTATCCCGCAGACGCGTTGGTCCAGAACCTTTGGCCCCTCACATTGAGTAAACTAGACTCGTCCTTCGAACCATTGACCGCTGTATCCGGGTTACACAAAAATCCGGAGATCGATGTCTCCCCATGAACAGCTAAAAATATCATGACGGAGCCGTGTATTACATGAGACACGAATGTGAATACAACGATATACATAAGAATTGACTTCGTTACGCATGAAATTCTTTCATAAAAATGACTGTACGAGATTAATAATAGAATAACTACGTTCGTACATGAATCTGTCTCCTGCAAGAATAATTGCACTAGATTATAATAATTCGAATAGTACTCTTCATTTAATACATGCAATATATAATTTAAATCAACAGGTCTGTTAAGCTATAAAATTGGCTAACTTCAAACAGACTATATTTAGTGTTCCGCATTTTCAGCTTTAATCAATTTTCACCAATAAATTACCGTTTTCCTTTTTTTTTTTTAAGAATTGGGTTTTTATTGATTTACACTCGTTTATCACCCCACCCCCTACCCCCATATGTATTCCGGGTACTTGTTTTCTAAACACTGACTTCTTTCCGCAACTGAGATTCGAGCATTTCTGCCTTGTAAACACGGAACAGACGCAATGTGCAGGTCGGCAAATCAAACAACGTTCCATGTTTTCCGCCTATTTCGTCGTTTCCGTTTAGTGTGGTGCTGAATCTAGAAAAAAATAAAATTAAAAATAAATAAATAAAATCAACCCTTCAAAAACACGTAAACATGGGCCGAAAACGCAAATCGATGCATGAATACCAACAAGAAAATAATCATCCCATTTTTACCGAATTTTACTGATTTTTTTTATTATTGTTTTTTTAATGTTTTAACCCGATTTCTACCCGGTTTTAAGGTTTGGAAAATAAACACTGAACAATTCCCAGATTTGTTTTTACAAATAAAAACTGAAAACGCGGAACACTAACTATATTTTATCCAATAACATGGCATTATATGACATAGGTCTGACTTTCTCGAAAATTTCGACTAAATCGCCAAACATTCAATATATAAAACAGCTTTATCACATAGATTGGATAGCAAGAAAGAACGCAGTTTTACATTTCACATACCTCTGCACTTTGTGTGTGCATCAGTGGTGGACCGAAGTCAGTGTTTAAAAATAGCTAATGCTGAAACTATACACTCTCGGGCAATGCTGTACGCGGCAATGAAACGCATGTACATTTTCGTTATTATGTTATACAAAGGTATTATAGTACACACAATTTCGTGACACCTTCCAAGTTCAGACACAGACTCATGCTGTTTTGTCACAGCTCCACTGAGATTTAGGACATTACTGATTTGCAAGTACATACCCTCTAGTGTGTTTAAAAGGTTGGCTCTGAATGGTGAAATGCCAATAATGCGTGTGAACAGTATGGACTGTATGGTTCTGAACGGGGACACGACCTTATACACATCAATATATTGCTTCTGTGCTAGAACACTTAATAAAGTCTCATTAAAAAGTCAAATTATCAGCAATAAGATTGTTGGATATTTGCAGGAACAATATGTTCCGTTTGTTTTAATGTTTGGTTCTGTACAAGACAAAATTGGTATTCAGTGTCATACCTATACAACGGAAAAATAATCAGGTTCTGAACGGGTACGCTCCCATAAATCTCTTTCTAAGCTTGATTCTGTTGTAGGACATAGGGTTTTTTTTTTACAGATAAACGTCTTTAAGTCTGTTTTAAACGTTGGCTCTGAGCAGAGACATAATTGGTTCTGGCTAGGTACATAAACGTGGGGCGTTTTAATAGGTGCACTAGTTCAGACACATTATCATGCTGTTTTTTTTTTTTTTTTTTTTTTTTTAAAGTTTCGATCTGACTGGGGACATAGTTCGCTATTTCCATGTACATACTCTAGTTTAAAAGGTTGATTCTGAACGAGGATTTAGCCGTGTTAATTTGTGTACATCTGTGCGCTAGTGAACCTCTTTAAGACTATTTTAAACACTGGTTCTGAGCAGGGATATATTTTGTTCTGGGCATGGACAAATACCTTGGGCGTTTTAATATGTTCCCACTCTCGTGCTCTTTTATTAAAGCTCCGCTGTGATTGGGGCCATATTGTTACTGAATAGCATATTGTGAAAATGGGAAGAATCGTCGGATACAATAATTTGCAGAAATCCAAAGACTCATTTATACTCGGATGAAACCCTACTATATATATTGAGGTAGCAAAGAATGGTATCCAAAGGCTGGATAACCAATCTATGACAGTACGAAAAGAAATTATACAGGACAAAAAGGAGGACAAAGTGCGTAAAAATTATGTAAAGAAGAAGGATATCTGTAACATTTGCTATCTGATACTCGTACGTTTGAACGACACATGACAATGATGAGGTGTGGACAAAAAAAAAAAAAAAAAAAAAAAAGACATTGGCTCTGAAAACAATCATTTATATTGATACTAATGATTTCAGGAGTTGCTTTTTTGTTGTTGTATTTTTGTTTGGTTTTTGTTACAAAATAGGGTTACTAATTGCACCTTCGGCGCACGTGCAGAGCATGATTCACCAACAGCGTTGTCCTAGAGGGACGACACCTCCTATGACAAGCTTCGCTAATTTGTTATCTTCTTTGATACAGTGTCTATATCTTTTATCAACAACGCAAATAACAAAACCACGGTCGTCAAAATAAGTAATATGACGTGATCAGCTAGAAAAAAAACAACAATTTGGCCAGCACTCTTAATTTACCCATCAGACTACCAACAATACCAGGTATTGCTACCGCTACTTTTACTGCTAACTCAAACAAATAATTTGCTAAGTTTTTCAAGTGTATTTTTATTGTGTCAAAAAATTATTCGCCTGGTGTAGGAAGGGAACGAGAAGGAGGTGGAGTTGGGAATAGGGGATTAGATGACGTAGGGGGTCGAGGTGGTGGAGCAGGATAAACATCACTTTTTACCAGAGTTGCTATAGACAGAACAAATGTTGATATAACCATTGCTATCGCTGTAGCAGAAGTAGCAATTGTTACACCATTTTCTTTAAAACGTTAGTTCAGTCTTTCACATAACGCTAAATTTTCTCTACCGTTTACTTTTATTCTTTCAATATTTTCTCTAAAGTTTCTCTCTAACTGTGATTAATGTCCAACTAATTGCAATCTTTTACTTTCAACAATTTCCACCAGTTTCTGCAAATTACCATTTTGGTTGCACCTGTTTCTTTGCTGGTGTCATTTTTTATGTCCTCAATCTGTTTTTTTTTTTTTTGTTTTTTTTGTTTTGTTTTTAAATACATCTTAATATCAGATTTCATAGGTTGCATTTTTGAATTGTCAAGTTCTACAGCATTTATATACCCCATTAATTCTCTTTACTCTTGATTGGTGAATAATCTTTTTATGGCAGGTTGAAGCTCTCCACTTTAAATTTTCCGGAACTATTCGTCAATTGTAGTCTCAGCTTCTCTTGCCTGTTCATTTAACGGCTCATTTGTGTCTCTATTTCCTCGGTTATTGTATTGGCTGAGTTTCTACAACAGTGTGTTCAAGTCAATATTTAGGTTTCACCCATTTATAACCTCGTCTTTTCCAACCCAACATGAACAGCAACTCTTTTTCCAGTCTGGACTGCTATACTACTTGATGCTAGCATTGTTTTGATGTATTCGTTCCTTCAGATTTGAATTGTTTTAACATCAGCTTTTGCATAACAGAGTGTTTGGGGTTATTTTATTATAAATTTATTTATTTTTAAATTATATTGAAATTTTCTCATTCCAAAATCTTTCTGTATGTCCCCCTTTAACAAATAAAGAATTTTGTGTGAAACATTAACACCTTCACTTTGAGTAATATCTTCATAACGTACTATACTTTGCTCTCAAAAACTTCTAGCAAGACTTACAATAACATTAACTTGTATTTCATTATATGCATCTACTACATCATCATCATACAAGGATTTTTAAATAAATAATCAAAATAATCACCACAATTAGCCATTTACTTGTTTTAACAAAGAGCACAAGTAAAGTTTGTTTCTTTAAGCCGCATCACTTTATATAATGAGTTGTCAAGCAACAATAACCATTTTCGGCTATTTAAACAACGAAGAAATGGTCAAACAACAGATGGACAAAGAACTGGGATTTATCGAAGACAAGCACACGAATAACGTCACTTCTGCAGAAACTGAAGAGTACAGACAGGAATTTAACATCCATTTCAAATGGAATATTCATATATAACTGGTGAAAATTTACCCGAAAAGAGTTTGAAAATGTTAGAACTGCTAAAATTTTCAAACTATTGTCCGATGTTGTAATTTACGCCATTGATTAGAAGATTTCTTCCTATTAAAAACTTAGACACTTTATAAAATGAACTGAAAGATGACTATATGCCATCAAACGGTGCTAGCTACTTCACTGGGTTTATCCCATGTAAGTTGGTATTATCTCTGTCAACACCGAGTGCTAGTTTGATAATCTTTAAACACATCGATTTAAAAAAGACATAAGAAAATAACGAATATGAAATTATTTAAATTAATACGTGATAAATAAAATGTGTACTGGTTGCTTTGTAGTTGGTGCACTTGTGCCTTCAGCCACAATTGTTACAGTAGTCGTCATTAGTGGTGTAGCTGCCTATTTTGCGATGAAATCTTACATGGAAAATATATTAGATAATACTGTGATTTGCTATTTCATCTTACGAAAGCATTTTGTCTTTTTAGACATATTTTCAGGCTTATACACCTGAAATTTTGTTCATTTTGTAAAACGTCACTTAGTTTCTTTTCATTAAAAAAAAAAAACAAAAACTGATGATATAAAGAAACCTATACAAAGCAAATTAATAGATACCATGAATATCAACACAACTAAAGAACAACACAACAAGACTACTTATAATCAATTACCAGATATGCCTTAACTTGCTTTAGCTACATAAATAATACGACGTCGACTGAAACGAAAAACATCATCATTACCACAATTGAAACGAAAAACATCATTACCACAATTGCAGCGAAAACATCATTATCACAATTGAAACGAAAAACATTACCACAATTTACCATGAAAATTAAGTTCTGCTCTTACTGTTGCCTACAGCATGCTTTTAAAAATGCTATTGAACTTTACATTTTGTTCACCATAAACCATGAACATAGAAGAAGTTATAAAGCTAATCATTCCAGTTTCTTTAAACCAGTTTGCAATAGACTACTTAATAACACATGGACTTTTACCGGACAACATTATTATTCAATAAATGTTTTGCAAAGTCTTGTCGCATCTGGTGGTGATGAGTTGTCTATTGACAACAAACCTTATTAAACACAAGTGTTTAATAAATGGAAAGTTCAACGGGGGAGAAAGAAATCTTTCTCAACAACCCAATTGACAACGTGTGGTAACCCATCCATTTCATTACAGAGTTTGTGAACAAAATTTCTGATGAACTCAAAAACAATATCTTCTATTACATGAACAATAAGAATCAAACAAGGACTATTTTAATTCCTTATAGCTTTTACAACCTCTAGATGTGCAAGAATACAGTCAAAAAGGAAAGGACTGCAAAATGCTACAACGAAAAAAGTAAAGATGTTGAATGTTTGAAACTCAACTCAAAAGTTAAAACCACTCCAAGTAACACTTATCACACACACACACACAACTACTGAATCTGATACAATGTGCGGGTTTGTGAAACCTAAACATTTACACATTTATCTCAATCATATAAATAAAGAAACTATTTTAATTTTTTTTGGGTTAGAGTCTTTGCTTATTAAAACATTGTGTTATGTTGATTTTGTTTTGTACAATGTTAATGATCATTACAAGCAATTACAGAGGGATACTATTAACTGCATAAAGGATGAAGATGAAAAAAGATTAGATTTTTATGGCATGTCATTTCGCGTCAGATAAATAACGCAACCATGTGAGACACGAGTTGTCAAGAGACAACATCTGCATAGCAGAATGAAGAGTATCAGAGGTGTTGTTCCTTTGGAACTCCTCGATTTCGTTAATGTTGGCTTAATTGCAAAATATATAGTGTAGAATCTGCAGAGCAAACTTAATCCAGCTGGAAGGACAGGCTTTATCTCACGGTAAATGACATAAATGACGGAGTTAGTGCAGTACAAAACTGTAATATCTTTAAGAGATCCTAGTAATTTATGGTTCCTTTAAATATTTACACATAAAAAGAAGAGAAATCTGTAATACTAGATCAAATGATTAACAATAATTTCAATCTTTATAATAAATGTATTACCATTCTAAGAGGTCCAGTACAACAGTTTTACGCAGCTAATGGAATGTTGCACAAAATTAGTAGAAACTCGTATAGTAAGACACTGGAGGGAACATGTTGATAAAAACATGAACTGTTATTGTACAGAGTGGTACTGAAAGATGTCATAAAATATCAGACTTTTAAAAACAGATGGATGAGAACAAGAAAACACAGGAATTGTTCAGATAGAGATTCAATACTTTATCTACTGCTATAAAAGACCTGCACACAGTAAGAGAAAGAGCAGATGATACATAAACACCGCGACAGATTCTTTAGAAAGCGAAATGGAACTTTTTTTAAAAAATATCACAGGAAGACTATGGTACTCCCAATTTCAACTGGAACAATTAAAGAAAGATTTGATGAATGAAATCCAACAAAATGACCAAGAGATCAAAAGCTAATAATTGATTTTAAAACAAAATGTACTGACTTGGACAACAAGATAATTGCTAACAATAATTCTGTGTCAGAGCTACAGAAGAAGAATGATTTGAATGAAATAGCAGAACAAAAACAACACAAATGTTAATGAAAGCATGATTAGATCTATGAAAACAACTTATGGTTCATCTAATGAAGATTTAAATGAGAAGATCAAAGCAATAAAAGACGTTACATTCACTGAATTTTACAAAAGTTACACAATCAGGTTCAACAATATAAAACAGATAGAAACAAATATGTTGATCAAGTTGTTAATTGTTAATAACATCATTGTGGTGCAAGGTAGTACTGACAAAATAGACAAATTGATTAAACGTTTGAATTGTTTTTAATCGATTTAAACAAAAGTTTACAACAGAAAGTAGTAGAACTGATAGTTAAAACCAAAATTAACAACAACACGGAGATAATGAAAACTGAATTAAAAAGATACATGGGCTGTAAATAATATTGCATCGTTTGATAGAATTAAAACATTAAAAGAGGAAATTGATAAATGCAAAAAAGGAGTTTGATGAAAAAAAACAACAACCTATTGCCTCAATGTACAAAGCTTTATAATTTTTGCATTGTATCAAGTCAGTGATATGCAGATGGCATTATAATAAATGATGGACTAAACACAACAAATAAAATGACCATAACAGCAGTAATTATTTAATGAGGAATAGCTAACGGTCTTGCACTTACAGCAAGTAACTATCTGTTTAAGTTATTTGATCCTAATGGAGCTTTTGATGAAAGAATTATGTCTGGTATAGCCATGAAATAACTACAAAGGAAAACAGCAGAGTTCAATAAACACAGATCATAGACACTTGCCAACTTTAATGAAAGATTGTATGAACAAGGTTTGGTAACCAAGTACCAGTATTTAAAATACCTGGATGATACTTTTGCTTTAAACACTTCTAATCACCCAGAAAATAATTAAACTTAAAAAACCAAGACAACCTGAACTTAATGACATAAAAATCCTTCTAATAATTAACTAAATTAGGAATGCATATTCACTGCACTAGTAATGGGTGCTAGCGTACGTGTTGCTTACAGGTTTGAGTAGGTAATAGTTCTTTTCCAGCATTATGAATGGCATGTTCGTAGCCGTGCGTTGCAGATGTGTGGAGCAACCTTTTATTATTTTTATGCTAGATCAAAAATGGCAATATACGGTAAATACAAAACTTCTCACAAGCAGGAAACATACAAGGAGTTAAATACTTCAGTCCAGCACATCATTGTATTATATATGCCCCAAGCAGCATTAAACATGAATAAACTTCTCAGATAGCAATTCTGAAGCTGAGCCCAAATATATTAATTGTACCATTTAGTTTGAGTCGTTCGATACAAAAGTTAAAGGTTATGCTAACAATACAGTGGTAAAAATTTAAGCAGAAATGCTTGTGACAAACCATTATGTAAGGAAGTGATGATCATTCTATGTTGAATGACTGTGACATTTTTATGAAATTACAAAGATTTGTATTTACCTGTTTCGGTTAGGTCAAATAGGATTCAACAAGGCATTATGAATGATAAATTGAGAAAGTTAAGATCAGGGACAGGTAATACACAAAATACCATTAGTGAAGACATCCAGTTTGCGGCGAGAAGACAGAAGTTTAGAATACCATCAGAAAGTCATAGTTTAACATATTATTGTCTGCTGTATCCTTACACTCTTCCTCAGAATTTTTTATTGAACACTTTCAAAACCTTCTGAAGGGATACAGGTGCTAATTAAGCATATGAACTGTGAAAACGTTTGCCTCTAGTAACAAATAATTACTCCAGATTCAATTGTGTGATCAATAAATGACAGGTACAGAACTCAAATTGCTTTTTTATGACTACATGACCAAGTAGAAACTCATCGACATACCAGCTATCACAACTTTAAGGAACCTCAAACTTGATTCTGCCAGAATGAGCTTAAAGGTGTTTTGAAAGTGCAAAAAGGTGGATAAAGTGATTCAGAAAAATTTTATAACTCTGCAATAAAAAAATGTAAAAAATTCTTACCGCCTACTTAAGGTCTGGCAAATATGGTTTCATTACCAGGGTTTCCAGTTAATAGAACAGAGTGAAGAAGCCAGAAAGTATATGTATTTCTCAGTTTTGTTTGGTATGATTTTTACCTCTTTAACTGGTTCATTTTTTTAGTGTTTTGATGAACAGATGACTGTCATAACCAAACAAGTTATAAATGAATAATGGTATACGTTTTGGACATTTAAAATTCAAATTACATTCATTATGTGAAAGGCATTTTGCAGTCGCAAACTATGTGAGCACGAGCTTCGCCATATAAAACCTTACGGTTTACAACTTGTTTATCACAAATTGTGACACATGTTAGCCACGTTAAAATGATTTAAATGGAGGTATTTTTGTTTTAAAAAAACATAAGTGATCCAGAGATGTTGTCATAGATGGATACAAAATTTAAAATTGCAACAATGACTGTCTGGTGTGGTCCAAGATTGACACATTTATACTAATACTCATATTCCACCACCAAATATGGCCACCATTACTAAAAACAGAAGACATTTTTTTAAATGACTTCTCAAAAATTGCTTAACAGAATTTGACCAAGTCTGACCAAAAGCATCCTGGCATATATATTTTAGTACTGAAAAAAACATCAACTTTTCCCCTCTATTCTGATATATTTTTTGCAATTTAATGTTTGACAGTGGTGAAGATAATGCAATTGAAAAGACTTCTTTTGCTGCTGTAAAGTTAACCTTGATTTCAATTTTTTGGTATCAAAAAAGGTACACGAAATAAATCATGGAGTCCAAATTTGTAGCAATGCATTTTTCAATGTAAATAAGAGAGTATATAAACGTCAATTTTATTCACATATCTTGCATACAAATTTTGTAAAATAGTTTACAAAAAGCCATGGAGTATAATTTGTAAGCAAATTCAAAATGTGTCTTTTGCTACTCATTTTTTGTGCACTCTCACATCTTTTGTCAATAAAAGGATACCTTTATTTTTTCTATTATCGATGAAATATAAATGTGGTGTGGTTTACAAAATATATACCATGAATCAGTTTCTCTGGCCCACTTTCCCACTTCAATAAATACACCTCATGATATTTCAGTACGCAGGGAACCTAATTTTATATATATATATATATATATATATATATATATATATATATATATATATATATATATATATATATATATATATATATATATATATATATTCTCCATCCTTTTTTTAGGGATGGTTGCATTGGTTAGGTCATTCAATTCCTGCTTGGATTGAATCAAAACTCTAATCGGTTTGATAATATTGGTGTTATTACATATAAATATTCTTTCATATAATCATGTATCCAAACATATAATGTAGGATCAGGGATTAGTGCTTTTCTCTCTATTCTATTTGGTATATAGGTGTAGATTGATAATTATAATTTCTTGTTGATACCTTGCATTTCTGAATAGAAATCCAGTGGGTTTGTGCACATAGCCAAGTGTTAAATTACGTTTGCCCGGTGAGCTCTCATGCAGTCCTTACCTTTGATCTTGTTCCATCCTTTCTTGGGGCTGAGCACATGGCAGTTGGTTAGGTCACTGGTGCATGACAGCTACGTGATAGTTGCTGTTATTTTTGACTTGGGTTTGATTTTTTCTAGGAATAAATTATAACTCTTCAACCCATTTGATTATATTGGTGTCAAGATTATATATATATATATATATATATATATATATATATATATATATATATATATATATATATATATACTGTTACGTTTATTGACTTCTGATGTTAAAATCTACAACAGAATCTCAAGACTATACCTTGCAAGTGTTTTCATATTAAAATCCACCTTGAGTAAACCTATTGATGGAATGTATTAAGTATTATTTCATTTTCCATGTACAATTTATTAACATATGGTAAGTAACTCCTAAGGTCAGTTTTTTAGCATTTTTTCATCAACGCACAATGACGACCTCCAAAAAAACTTGATCTCGTTTACTCAGATCTCAAAGAATATTTTGTCAGATGACCAGATGGTGCTCTGAAAATAGCACAGGTATGAATCATATTGTACAACATGTTGGGTTGAACTGGCAGGATATATACCGGATCTTGGAGGACCCAGGAGTTCCCTGGGAAATCTTACAGTATACTGGTGGGCCAGTCCAGAGTGTAATCAACAATTACACAGCTCACCTCTACAAAGCATTTAGTTGTCTACAGTAGCCACTGAAAACATGAATTATCATGCAAAAGATAAATTCAGACTAAAATGATACTGATGATGAAATGTTGGTTCCTTTTCTAACTAAAGTTTATTTTTGAAATTTTGTATCTTTACATTTTAACTTTCAATCATTTGAAAATTAAAAATGTTACCTTTTAATTGGCACTATAGTCAGTATTGTGCTGACATACTGTTAAACCACATACATATATACATGCATACATACATACTATGACAAGGCATAAAAAGACATAAATAATTAAAAACCAACATTCTTTTCTATTATATCAAAGTAGAGGTACTATAATGAATTGATAAAAACTAGATATTAATGTTGCTTTTTTATTTGTTTTTAAATCACTGTTCTTCAAATCTGCTTCAGAAGTTATTATCATTGTCCACTTCCTGTAGCCAGATTTTACTGGGTGAAAGTCACAGGCTTTTAATTACCTACAGTAACAATTAGAAGTGGAAGTATAGTTCATGCATTAATAATTACCCTTATTAGCTATTATACATGAGGCCTTTCACTAGAAAGGATGCTGTATACAGTCTTTCATCCACATGTACAATACACAGTTAACATGTTGAGGGTAAACTATCACAATATATAACCTTTAACAGTCAATAAACATCTGGTCAGAAAGGGCCTTCTGTGAAGGCTAGGATATATATATATATATATATATATATATATATATATATATATATATATATATATATATATATATATATATATATATATATATATATATATCGCATAGAACTTTTTTTGTTTTCATGAGCTAAACACAAATAAAATACTTAACCCATGTTATTCATAAAATGTACATCACAGTGATCTCCTTTGGTTGTAAGGGTGCAGTATTAACAGAGATGCATCCAATTATCAAGTTTCATGATTGGAACATAAACATCACCAAATAAATGAACTTTAAACCCAAAATTGCAGTCACTATATAGGACAAAGACCGCTGTTTGCAATAAGTGTGTAGCACTTATTAAGACGCATCCCCTCACCAAGTTTCACGATCCTAGGTAGGAGAGTATGCATATAGCATGCCACAAAATGTTGTGCAGAAGATCGACCCTGATGCAAAATTTGGATCAGATATACTTTTTACAAGAGGAGGAGCTTCTTGTCCAAGAAAGAGAAAATGTCCCTGGTGGGTTATGGTATGAATGGAACAGGTTAATATGCTGGCAGCAGAGCTAGCACTGGATCTTGGAAGATGACAACAAAATGTGAAACTGAGCATCAACTGGCATTATGGGTGCTTACAACGATGGAAAAACCAATAAAGTTTGATAAAACCAAGATCACTGACAGCAACAAGAACACAGTGATTTGTAACAGAGGTAGAAAGGCAATATTTCAATAAACTTGATAACATCTTGGAAAAATATGAACTCAAATCTAAACCGTATCTGATATGCAATATGAATGAAACTGGTCTCCAGCTTGCCCATAGGCCATTCTCTGTAGTTCCAGCAATTGCAGCAAGTCCCAGGCTGTCACATTTCCAAAGTACACAAAAAGTAAGTTATTGCATTTGCTAATACTCTAAGAACAGTCCAACCACCCTTCTTTGTATTTAAAGGAAAAAGAATGAATGAGGACTTGATAAAATGTGCATTGCTAGGGACAGGTGTGGCTATGTCTGACTCTGGATGGTTCAGCTGCACTATATTGAAAAAATACTTGGAGAAGCAATTCATCAAATACATTCAAGCAGGTCACATCTTGCTGATTATTAATACGCATGCATCACATGCACATCCAGAGGGCCTATAGAACACAAAATCATCCTTTTCTGCTTCCTCCATATACATCTCATGTACTGTAATATCATGATGTTGGATGCTTTGATCTCTTCAAGGCTATATATTACAATGAGTGCAACCCATGGATAGCAAAGCAAAACAGTGAAGTCATTGCAAGATAGCAAATTTGTGAAATTAACCACTGAGTCTATGTCAAATATATGACTTTAAACAATATAACTGCTGCCTTCAGAAAAACATGAACAAGCCTATTCAACAACATTGCAGCAGCACCAGAAATGTTAGATCCAAAAAGTATGTACCGTTATGTATGTATTAGCTTTTAATGGCATGTTAGAACAATAATGGCTATATGGCGCCAATTGAAAGTAAAACTCTAGAATTGTGGTGGTGGGGGCTTGCATAAAAAACTTTATATAGGAGGGTGAAGATAGATGTATGTATGTATGTATGTATGTATGTATTAGCATTAATGGCATGTCAGCACAATGTCTACACAGTGCCAATTAAAAAGCAAAGTTCTAAAAATGTAAAAATAAAGAACTACAACAAAATAATTTTGAACGATAACTCCTTCCAAAAAATGTAAACATGAAGTACTACAAAAGATAAAAAGTTAATAGCTTAAACCATTCTGTACTTTAATTGGCCTATAAGATGCATGACAAGATGGGTTGAATTGGCCTATAAGATGCATGACAATATGGGTTGAATTGGTCTATAAGATGCATGACAAGATGGGTTGAATTGGCCTATAAAATGCATGACAAGATGGGTTGAATTGGCCTATAAGATGTATGACAATATGGGTTGAATTGGCCTATAAGATGCATGACAATATGGGTTGAATTGGCCTATAAGATGCATGACAAGATGGGTTGAATTGGCCTATAAAATGCATGACAAGATGGGTTGAAAGAAAACAAAATGAAGCTTTGTATTACATCTTTATTTCCCTTTCAAAACTATATTTGACATTATATGCAAAAATAGCATGATGTGAAGAAATATATTTAATTTACATTTTTAAAGTACCTTTGTGTACTATCACAATAATTACTTTGTGTACTATCCCAAAAATCACTTTGTGTACTATCCCAATAATTGCCATTTAAAATGAAAAGTTTGGGTTTAAGAAACATCATTCAATGTACCTCTATGCATTCAAGGAAGTATTAGATACTATCTAATGCATAGTAGTCCAATTTTGGTTAGTTTTCTTAACTTCAGTAAGGCTTTTGACAGAGTTAATCACTGGACCTTTTTATAAAGCTAATTGACAATCAAATACCTATATACATTGCCCATACTCCAGTTACCCAGTATGTAAGACAGTTGCACATTGTGTGTTTGGGTAGTGCAATTATGAATTGCTTTTTCACATAACCAATGGTGTTAGATAGTGAGGTGCCCTTTCTCTGTTCCTTTTTAGTATATACATGGATGATTTAAATCACAAGTCAACATACAGTAGGATCAACAACATAAGTTTTGATGATCTGTCACTGTTAAGTCCTTCTATTTCGGGCATAAAGAAACTGTTAGAAATATGTGAAGATTTTGCAACTGAAATGAAAGTTTTTGATAAAACATTTTGTATCCTGTAAAACTGAACTTTACTAAATATATAACCAGTTTAAATGTACAGTAAACTTTGCATATAACAATGACATAAGGCCTAAAACATTTAAGTAATTATATCCAAAATATTCTTTTAACACATGACATATTCTAAAAAATACATACAGTAGGCATCCTCATAATTGATATATGTGTGACAAAATGTGATAAGTATAGTTTACTGTATATACAAGAATCTATGCATATGTAGTAAAGCACTTTTTTGCTGACTTTGTACATGTACAACAGATGCAGTAAGCATATCCAAAACTCGAAGGATCTATTTCTAAAAAAGTATCTTGACTGAGGTCTTACCCCAGAATGAATCCAAGAAAAATCAACAAACATTAAGCTGAAAAGCCAGCTTTCCACAACTCTACTGAATTTGATAAAAACTTTCATTATGTAAAAATGCCTGGATTAATGATTAATCTATGCCTGATTTCAAAACTTGTCATAGATGAATTATGATATCTCAACAATGGTACATCTGTTTTTATGTAATAATTACAATTTCAATGTAGAATCTTAGCACTTAAAAATTCCTTCATGATTATCCATGAAAATATATTTCTTTTCTCATTAACTGAGAAAATATAAATTGTTTTCACATAGTAACATAATTTGAATGTATGCTTTAAACAGCACAAATTGTACAGAAATCAGAATAAAAAAATAAGTGTTACTTCTGTGAAAAGTGTCAGGATTTCCAAAAATAATAAACAAAACTTAAAGCTGGTGCTTATGTCATTTACAGTAAACAAGAGAGAGATAACATTAATATCTATTTAACTGATCATTAAGTAAAATAAATTTAACAACAGTCCCTTGCATACCTGCCATATTTCCAGACAGTGTTGGGGTTTTTTTGAGACTCAAAAAGTGTTTTGAGATCCCAAGGTGAAGGTCAGTACATGTGATCCCCCAGAAAGCAATGTTGTCCAATTGAGAATAAGTTATCTTTTCATACGAGCCTATGTACGCAAATGTAGCAGACACCGGAGCTTTTGCTTTATTAGATTTGTCTGTGGATGAACTAAACAAGCTGTTTGAGAGTAGAGATGATAAAGCTGACGATGTGGATGAATTCATTGAGTCACAAAAGAATCTTTCAAACAAGCAAGCGACTGAACGTGATATTCACAATATCCAGTGGTGGCTTTATGACAACAAACGTGAGACATGCAGTATTGAAGATATCATTCTGATCATTTAAACACTTATTTAGCCGATGGTTCAGACTATGAACCGTGCTCTCTAGAGTCTATAAAAAAACAGCATAAAAAGGCATCTTATGACTCCTGACGTCGTGCAGTATAGCTCAGAAAACTCGTTCATATTTTCCCACACAAATGCAGTAAGCTATAAATCTTTTCATATGAGCCTACAGAAAATGATTGGAAATTCAAATTTGAATGAAAGAAAATAACATATCTATACTCTCTGAAGCATTTAATACACTTACAAACAAAAATAATTGAAATTGATGATGGCGTCGCTATAGTGCTGTGTGGTAGAGTACCTCTCCGCATGTTTTAGATATCTTTAGTTGTTATTTTAACCGATTCCTGGATATTTTAAGTTAGACATGCAATGCGAAGATTGTGGAACCTCTACTGGTCATTTGTGCCAGGGAGATTTATTCCTATGCAAGAAATGTGAGCTGAAAAAATTTCCTAAGGCCTTGAGAAGCTTTACAAATATGGCGGCAGATTACCAACAAGAGAGGTCCATTGATAGCTGCTCAATAATGGTGAGTGAACTGCTTTGTTTTGTACAGAATAAAACTAACTCATTGCCATATGATCATATTGTTAAACTGTGTGTGGACACATACTGAGACAGTGATATTGAAGCAGCGAAACAGACCCATTTTCAGTGGCGCAAATAGACGAGAGAATGATAAAGCGGAAGGCTACTGATAAATCTGTAAATAAGATGAAAGATATATTGAATCTATTTCTGTCTTCTGACCCAAATCATATACCAAGTTTTGTGCCTTGGATCTATCAAAG
This sequence comes from Margaritifera margaritifera, assembly GCA_029931535.1. NCBI lineage: Eukaryota > Metazoa > Mollusca > Bivalvia > Unionida > Margaritiferidae > Margaritifera > Margaritifera margaritifera. The sequence goes on from JAQPZY010001178.1 coordinate 312,199, forward strand.
TTGCAACCTGAATCATACAATTATGTGGACATGTCAGTTTTATTGAAGGACATGGAAAATGTAAAACATTCTGTGGACATTCTAAAGTCAGTAAAAGCGGAGACTCTAAGTACAATGCAACGTTTATGTGAGCGAACTCAGTCATCTTCATCAATCACAAGTGCTTTTCCACCTAATGTTCATAATTCAAACACAGCTCAGTCCGACGTTGCACTCGGTGAGAATTCTACAGCAAACTGACGCCACACCATAACAAATCCAGAGCTGTTAAATCATTCATGTATGCAAACAAAAACTGGCACCAGACATTCAACAGAAAGAACCATTACTCAGAACGTACATGGCGATATGCAATGCATGGACTCCAACAGCAAAGAGATTCGAATTGGTGCAAACAAGACCTGCTCTGTTGTTTGCGGTACAACAGCAGTATCACAGAATAATAATAATTCTGATGATGGTGACTTATATCGCAGCATAACCGCATTAAAATTTATTGCATCTTCAGAAGACACCAATGCCCCGGATGCATATTTGGAAAATGATCAAACCTTTACTAAGGTGGTTAGTTCTCTGCAGAACAACGATTTCAGAAGGGCTGGATTTGCACCGAAATCATCGCATACAAATCTATATCACCGACAGCCGAACAAGTTTGCAAATGTCCCATCTACACACCAGTTTCCAAGAAGGCGTGGTAGTATCATTATAGGAAAAGCAGCGTCCTCTCACTTGCGCAGAGTGCATCCAATGCAACAGAGATGTATATTTGTGACAAGACTAGCCCCTGAAACTCTAGAATCAGACATCTCATCTCATATTGAGCTTTACTCTGGAGTTAAGCACACGAAGGGAGAAAAGCTACGAACAAAATTTGATACTTATGCCAGCTTCAAAATCACCTGTGATAACATCACTCACAATTCAATAATGAACGTGGATGCAAGGCCAAGGAATACATTGGTTAGAGACTACCATCAGAGTTGGAATTAACTCTAATGTTCCGAAATTTTTATTTATTGGTCACAACTATACATAATGGCAACTTCACACATTTCTTTCTATAACTGTCATTCTATAACTTGAAATATCCAAAATGTAAGAACCTTATGTGATTTAACTGACATTTGTTTTCTATAGGAATTGTGGCTATTCGACAGTGAATTAGATTGTCTGTCATCAGTGCATGAGGATTTTTATGGTTCAGGGGTATCACTGATTCATTCTGCTAATCACATTCACATAGGTAGGCCTTACGGGGGTGTCGGTGTATTATATCATAGATCTCTTGCAAGTGCTATAGAAGTACAACACCTCGATGACTCCAGATTAATAAGTATTACTATTAAGACAGGTGATACCTCTTTGCTTTTTGTAAATGTTTATTTGCCTTGTGATCTTGTTGAAAACTTTGGGGAATTTGTCGATTATTTAGGTAAAATTAATTCTACTGTAGAAAATGCTAATACACCAAATGTTTATGTATTAGGAGATTGGAATGCTAATACGCTCAAATCCACTCCATTTGGAGATGAACTTTGCCAATTTTTTAATGAATATAGTTATATCATATTGGACTTAAAACATATCGTAGACCACACAACAAATTTTACTTTTCTCAGTGACTCGCACAATACTGTCTCTTGGTTAGATCACTGTGTCTCTACACAATCTGCTCATTCAGCTATATGTGATATGAGAATAATTCATACCCTAGTAGGGTTCAACCATCCTCCTACTTTAATCACTATCAATGCTGACCTACTTCCTGGTTTTGATTCATGCCCCCATGAACTCTTAAATTTGAAATACAACATCAATTGGTCAGACCTCACTGCCAACAAAAAACTGAATTATACTCAAACATCTTCATTCTTATTAAGCAAGATTGAGATCCCATATTGTGTAGCAGTCTGTAATGATCATGGCTGTAGTAATCCTGTGCATATGAAACAGATTAATGGGTTTTACATAGATATACATGTAGTAACAACTTTGTCCAACTCGGGTAAATACTTGGCAAAAAAATCCAAACCTGGTCATTGGGTTATTCCAGGCTGGAATGACTGTGTCAAAGAATTGCACGACTATGCACGAAATGCTTACCTTATGTGGCGTGATAACAGTAAACCTTGTTATGGACTTCTCAGTAACCAAATGCACCAGAATAGAGCTCAAATTAAGTATGCCTTTAGACTATGTAAGAAGGAAGAATTAAAACATAAAGCAGACACGCTTGCAAATAAATTTGCAAATTTAGACCAATGTGAATTCTGGAAGCAGGTTAAACAAAATACTACCAAAACTTCTAATAGACTACCAATTTGCATCGATGCGAACCATGGCCAAAATAACATATGCAACATGTGGAAAAATCATTTTGAATCCTTACTCAATAGTGTTAAAAACGATTCGAATAAGGAGTATGTTCTTTCAGCATGCAAGGCCCCTTCTAGTCTTATTGAACTGAACTCATTGTCGTAGATCCAACGTGCCACAGCTAAACAAAAGGGAGGTAAATGTCCAGGATCAGATTTTTTATATGTAGAACATTTAAAATTTTCATCAAATAGACTCCATGTTCTTTTAATGATTTTTTTAAATTGCATGTTTGGACATAACTTTGTTCCTGATGACTTCACAAAAGTTACAATTATCCCGCTACTGAAAAGTAAAATTGGTAATCTTGCAGACAAAAATAATTATAGACCTATAGCTCTCACAACTATTTCGAAAATATTTGAATGTATTGTACTACAACGATGTGAAGTAACAATTTCTGACAATCAGTTTGGTTTTAAAAAACAACATTCAACAGACTTATGCCTCTATGCATTTAAAGAAACTGTTATGTAGAACATGGTAGCCCTGTGTTTGCACGTTTTTAAGATGCTAGTAAGGCATTTGATAGGGTTAATCACTGGACACTGTTTAAAAGTTGCTCGACAATAAAATACCCGTTTACATTGTTCATACTCTAGTTAACTGGTATGGCAAACAATTTTACTATGTGCGTTGGGGAAGTGCAGTATCCAATTCTTTTCATGTAACCAATGGAGTTAGGCAGGGAGGTGTTCTTTCGTCTTTGTTATTTAATATATACATAGATAATTTAAATCGTAAGCTGGGACAGTGTCACATGGGGTTACATTTGACACCAAATGCGTCATTTCTTAACAATTTTAGTTTTGCTGATGATATGTCATTGATAAGTCCTTCTATTGCAGGTCTAAGGAAATTATTAAAGATATGTGAAGATTACGCATTTGAGAATGATATCATATATAATACACAAAAATCAGTATGTATGGTATTTCAGTTAACTTCTTTCAAATTACCATCTCCTCCCTCTATACTTCTTAACGGCCATGCTCTTGCATATGTCGACAGTTATACGTATTTGGGTCATATTTTAAAATCCAATCGGTCAGATGATGAAGATATGATGAGACATTACAGTTTTTGTGTACTAGAACAAACATGCTTTTACGTAAATTTAGAAATTGTTCTTTGAATATCAAGATTAGATTATTCAAATCTTATTGTTGCACAATGTACTGTGCTCCTCAGTGGACAAACTTTAGTGAATGTATGAAAAAAAAACTAGTTATTGGCTATAATAATAGTCTTCATTTACTATTAAGCCTTCCAAGATGCTATGTTTGTAAACTATAATGTATTTAGTTTTGAAGAATTAATGAGAAAGTATGTGCTTTCAATGATGACACGAATATTTAATATAATAATTGTATCTTAAAATCTTTATGGAACTATGATATTTATTTAAGTTCTCAGATTATCGATAGATGGAACAAATTACTATTTAAATGTCTTACATAATTTTGTTCTTAACAATGACAAACACATTCTGTAGTTGTAGATGGGTCTGTATATTTGTACATAAGACACCTATGAACTTGTATGGTTTAAAATGCGTCTATATTTTATATTTTAATTTAGATGTATGGACCGTGCAGTCTGAAATAAATAATTCTTATCTTATCTTAAATAGTTGGTAGTCTTAGCACTGTCAAATATCATCATCACACACATATGTGCTCACACTCAAATACACAAAGTTTCTATCTTTGAACTCCACTGGATAATGGAATATAGTCTTAATCCAAGTATCACATCTTTGCACTCATTAGAGACTGGATGGTACTGTTGCTCAAACATCCCTGATGATCTTGTGAATTTTTCTCATTATCTTTCTGCATCTGTGAGTGAGTTTCAAACATGCTGGGTGGTGTTGCTATGTATATGGATATTGTACACTCCAGAATGACTAATGTCGATATGGTGTTTGCATTATGTGCAAAGAATAAAATGCTCGTCTTTGCTGCTGCGCTTCACAAAGTCAAGTAGGAGTTCTGAAATTTAGTTTTGCTAGGCTTTGCTCGCTTTACAGATGGCTCATCCTTTCCTGAATCACAGCTGCATTTTAACATTTTGCCTTCAAAAATTAATCACACTTGTACGCTATTCCAACTATTGAAATAATAGTGTTTTGCTGTTTATATATGGAGTAAAATCAGACTTCAAAGAAATGTTGCCACTGATCACAAAAATGCCAATAATCTTTAATAATGATGGCTTACCAGTATGCATCATCATTCAAGGCAATGATATGTAGTAAGTTTTGTTCTTCAACATGCATCTCTTTGATTTACCCTAACTTCAAACGAATAGGTTGTTCCACTTAGTGTACTTTACATAGACAAATTAGCCTAATGGGCTCTCCCACAGCCATGTTCAAATGACTTAACATGACATCACCCTAGCTATTGTCAATCAATTAAGTAATCTGTGAAATGGTGGGCATTTATTTCTGACCCCCTTACCTTTTTAATTACCCCAATGATAATCAGCTGTATTAACTGCCCTGAAGATTGTTTTACATGCTCTAAGCATGACTGTTTACTGTTATACAGACTATAAGTTATGGGCATATATCATGGTGGTAAAAAAATGTCTCAATATCTCATTTTTTGTTGTTGTTGCTGCTAAGATTACTAAAAATCATGTTTTTCAAAATATGACAGTGTGTGTGGGGGTGGGGTGGTGGGGTGGTGGTGGTGGGGGAGTACAATCTTGTTTTTTTGTGTGCAACACATCATGTTATGGCAGGTATGCCCTCGAAGGGACTGACATTCTACTGGACAAAAAGAATTTCCAGGAATTGAAGACAAGACCATTTCTTTTTGTTAACTGCTGAGTGTTGAAACCATGTGTAATATAACAAGATTTTCAAATTAGCCACTGTGGCAACCACATTGGATGTAAGATTGGCACCATTTTCATTTAGGACCAACTAGACATCATTGGAAGTCATTTGGTGAAACCCCATGTGAATATGACCATCCATTTAAGAGTAACGATAACAAGATTATCAAGATGGCTGCCATGGTGGACATATTGGATGTCAGATCAGCACCATTTTCATTTAGGACAAACTCAACATATTAAGAATTCCTTTGGTGAAAAATATGACCAGTCATCAAGAAAGAGTAGCAATAACAAGATTTTCAAAATGGCCACTATGGTGGCTATATTGGAAGTCAGACAGGTACCATTTTAATTTAGAACCAACTAGATATCATCAATAGTCTTCTGGTAGAAACTACATGTTGATATGACTTTTCGTTGCGGAGGTGTGATAACAAGATTATCAAGATGGCTGCCATGGATATATTGGATGTCAGATTGGCACCATTTTTATTTAGGACCAACTAGTCATGAAAAGAAGTCTTCTGGTGAAAACCCATACAAATATGACTTTCTGTTCAGGAGAAGTAGTGATAGCAAGATTTTCAAGATGGCTGCCATGGTTGCCATACTGGACGTCAGATTGGCACCATTTTCATTTGGGACCAACTACACATCATAAGAAGTCTTTAGTGCAAACCCCATGTTGATATGACCATCCATTCAGGAGAAGTAGCAGTAACAAGATTTTCAAGATGGCTGCTGTGGTGGCCATACTGGATATCTAAGCAGCACTGTTTTCATTTAGGACCAACTAGACATCATAATAAGTCTTCTGGTGAAAACCCCAAGTTGATATGACTTCTGTTCAGGAAGAGTGGTGTAAACAACTGTTTGTATATGAAATATTTGCTCAGTGAAGATGGATAATAGTGTAAATAGTTATAAAATTGGTGAATGATTTCAATTTACATGGTTTTTGGCTTGAAAATTATGCAGTATCGCCATTGGATTTCAAGAACTTAGGATATCCTAGCTTCTGTTCATGCTGGATAACCAGTTTCTGTTTGTGTTCATTGTTACGTACTAATTAGATGTGAAACTTAAATAACAATTTTTTATATTGGATCAAGGATTATTTCCTTACAGTATTTCTTTCAGGAGAAAAAGAAGTGAGTTGTCACATGCAATCAATATGAGTAAGAACACCCCATCAAGCACATATTAGTAATATTATATTAGATAGCTGAGATGTGACATGTACCCAACTATCCCCAGTCCATGGAGTGATAATGTGTAAATTGGTTTGATATCACATTTTTTCTGAAAAAAAAACCCCAACATGTGAATGGTAATGATTTATCTGTAAGAATAACTGAAAATTGTTAAAAATGATCCGGGTTACAATAATTGTATTAGAAAGATAATATAATGAGACAGTGAGTGTGCTTCCGATCACCAAATGGGGAAACAAATTCTTGCCATGGATGCAACAAAGGATATGAAAATGTAAATTACCTAAATTAAGAATATTAACCCAATAAAACAACAAAACAAGGATGTAAAAAAAAAAAAAAAAAACATTCTGTCCACTTAAATCTTTTAAGTTGATGACAATTTGTCATTTGGAGAGCCATGTAGAGTGTTTCATAATCTTTAGTGAAAAATGAAACATGGCATCCTGTTCATTCAATCTCTAACCAATTCCAACTAATTAATGATTACAGTTTTTGTATTCTGATATTAATGTTCAATATAGTAAGTAAGACTGGTTCTTTGGTGTCTCTGTTATCACACAATCACAACATCACTTGGTTATTTCAAGGATATTGCAAAAATTGTGGGACAAAGATTCCACTGGTGTCCTATGCTACATCTTTTACTGAACCAAAAGAAGTTAAATTTTTTACACAGTACCTATGAGTAACTATCTCTGTTCATAGGGAAATAAGTTACCTCTAATCCAGTGTTTCAAAATTAGGTAAAATGGGCAACTTATAATAACTATGAAATTTTTGAAACACTTCGAGATGTAACAAAAATGTTATGACATCAAATTCTGTACCAGATTTCTCTTGCAGGATTATCTAGAATAGAGCCAAGGCTTATGATATAGGCTATTAAATTCAACTCCACTGGGCATTTAACCTTCATGAGTAGAATTGTTAAAACTTTTGAAATATTACTACTGTATATACTAGCCGATACCAACTGCAAACTGCATAGACCCAGATATGCCGTCGCATAATGCGCTGGCAGATCTGGGTCTATGCAGTTTGTAAGGACTAATCAGTAGAACAAACAACACAGACCCTGATCTGTTGGCGCATTATGTGACGGCAGATCAGGGTCTATGTTGTTTGCATTTGGACTATTCCAGAATGGTGACAGTATCTCAGATGGTGAACACTTGTATGCTTGTGATGGTGAACACCTCTGTCTTAGGTTCTACATGATGAGTCTGGCGAGATAATAGGTAGCTATTGCTGCCACCACCAGGGACATAATGAAGGTAAAACCCTCAGGTTGACCTATATAGTTCCTCAGCCAAGTTAACAAAAAGCTGGTAATAGATTCTGAGGCCGATTTCTTCTCATTCTGAAATTAGAAAAAATACAATTTTCTGCATATCATACTTTGTCAAACACATAAGGCCCCACCCCCCAAATATGTGTTTCTAGTCAGCTGATCGTCCGTGTTTCATGTTGCCGACCCTAGCACTCCCCCCCCAATTATTATTTTTTATTTTAATATATATATATATATATATATATATATATATATATATATATATATATATATATATATATATATATATATATAAAATCACATTCAGAAATTGATTTGTGCATCTAATTGAGCCAGTTTTGCCCAATACTTTGAAGCGTTTGAAATATTATTTGATTTATATATAATGTTTAAAAAAAAAACTACCTGCCACCCCCTACCCTAATTTTAAAACCAGTGCAATAAGAAACACACAATTTGACTGATGATGTATGCTACCATAATCACGATAAGTCTTGGGACACGATAAAATAATAATTTTTTTCGTGTCCCAAGACTTGTATGCCTGTAAAATATTTAAAATTTTCGGTGTCCCAAAACTTGTAGACACAAAAAAATGTAAAGACAAAATTGTGAAGATCGCCATACGTCACACAGCAGTGACCAGCTCGTTCAATTACCATGTCATTCGTCAATAAACTGTTATAAACTACTATGATTGTTTTATATTATTTTGCATGTGCATATTTACCGATTTCTCCAACATGATTTAAAATAAAGGTAACTAAAGACTTCATAATTCTTGGCCACTTATATTTAACAGAAGACCTGTACTATAGTGTACAGCACTTACACAGTGCCAATCATACTTGGCGTCACTTATATCCTTGTTTATTCCCAAAAATATTCGATGCAGATTTTGCTTTATTCATCATTTTTACCAAATTGCATTCTTCCAGATTACATTTCAGCTACACGTTCATTGCTGTTTCATTTATTTGGATTCACACGCTCAACAGTTACTGTTTTTCAGTGGTATAAGCGATCCTACAAAGTGATGTAATGTATATGAAAAGGCGCGCATGTTTAATTATATAAAGCACATAACCAGCATAAATTCAAATAACTGTCATATATTCATGAAAGAATGATCGTAATATATGTTAAAATTCTGAATATGGGTCAATTAAGAGCATCATTGATCCATTTTAGTTTTGTGTTTTGGCTTCTCAAAATGATAATTTCTCACGCATTATTCATTCCACTTTTGATTTTACAAGCTGGTTGTTTTGGCGTCTCCTTTGTTTATAATTGGCGGATTTGTCTGTTGTTTTTCAACAGCAATCCAGGCCAGTTAATTGTTAAAACCCTGAAATTGGCTTGGGTAAAGAGGAATTTTGTCTGGCAGCAATGCCAGTACTTTGATGTGTGATGGGCTTCTACTGCGTAATATTAGCATGATTACCGTAGCTGAGTAAACAGGAACTTATTTAAGGTCGCTTACATCAAAGCAAACTACCACAGAGTTTTTATTTTAAAAGCATTATTTCTTAAACTTCTTTATCGTATTTTAAAGATATCATTTAAGTTTAGTGCAGTGGTGCCTATGATTCGAATCAAACGTATGTACTTCATTCATCACAAGTAAAATCTTCAATGTACACGTGGTGGCGCCATGATGTAAACATGCGTACAATAAATGCTAGAGTTGAAATAAACACTATTTTTGTTGTTCTCATCCTGGTATCACATTGTAATGAATTAGGTATTTCCATTTTCAGGGAAAAAAAACCTCCCCAGTAATTACAGGTGACTTTCGACAATTTCAATGCAATAATGCATAAACTGACAATAGTAAACTAGAGCACAATAGGGAGAAGTTATTGTTGAATGGGTATAACATACCACTAATGCTCAATTCTTGTCATCGTCTGATTAAATTATACATATTTTAATTTGATAGAAATAATAAGAAAATAGAGAAAAATTCAATATATTTATTGACTCTTCAAATAAATTATAATAATTTATAATATTTCATCATGTAATAATTCATAATGAAAGTCCCTTAACAACCACGAAGTCCTGTTTATTTTACATGAGGTTACGATCGATAAAATACGCCGATCGACCAGTAGAAAAAGACAAAAATGTTTTAGGTGTCCCAAGACTTATAGTACATGAAAAAATTGCTTTAACTTCATGTCCCAACTTTTATAGGTCATAAAAAAATTACTTTTGAAAATAATAAAGGGTGTCCCAAGACTTACCGTGATTACGGGTATACGACTTTAAAAAACCTAACACAAAACTTAAACACAAAATCTTCCAATTGTTGATAACAACACTGCTTCAGTAATGATACATGGAGTATGTCTACATTTATTGTATTTATATTTTGTTGGTTTTAACAGCACCTTGAACACATTATTAGCTATATCATGCTGAGGAAATGGAATCTAAGTGCCTTTCGGAAGGACACACTGAGCCAGCTGACCTGGGCTGGCCTGGCAGGTATCGAACCTAAGATTCTTGGCTTACGAGTTTGATGCTCTACCAACTCAGCAACAATGGCTCCCCTATGTTTCTTGAGTAGGTGTAAGTAAATACTGAACGAGTGAAATGGAAATGCTGTACACATAGCAAAGACAAACCATATTACTACATCGATAAAAAGTTCAGAATTTTGATAATAATTTAGAAGAGTAACTTAAAAAAAAAAAAATCCACATCTAATGCTTTAAATAGTGTCATTTTTTAAAATAATTACTGTTGTTATACAAACAAAATGAAAAATATTTTTTGGTTAACACAGATCTTGTGTGGACTGATACCATGAAGACTGTTGGGGTGGGGGTGCAGCATCACACAGAGGTCAAATCTGACAGCCTTCAGAGTGTAACATCTTTTAATGATTGTGAGTTTACATGAATGTTTTGTATACTATATTTTAATGATTGTGAGTTTACATGTATGTTTTTTATACTAATTTGTAATGATTGTGAGTTTACATGTATGTTTTGTATACTATATTTTAATGATTGTGAGTTTACATGTTTTGTATACTATATTTTAATGATTGTGAGTTTACATGTTTTGTATACTATATTTTAATGACTGAGTTTACATATATGTTTTATATACTATATTTTAATGACTGAGTTTACATGTATGTTTTGTATACTATTTTTTAATGACTGAGTTTACATGTATGTTTTGTATACTACATTTTAATGATTGTGAGTTTACATGTTTTGTATACTATATTTTAATGACTGAGTTTACATGTATGTTTTATATACTATATTTTAATGACTGAGTTTACATGTATGTTTGGAATACTATTTTTTAATCATTGAGTTTACATGTATGTTTTGTATACTATATTTTAATGATTGTGAGTTTACATGTTTTGTATACTATATTTTAATGACTGAGTTTACATGTATGTTTTATATACTATTTTTTAATGATTGTGAGTTTACATGTATGTTTTGTATACTATTTTTTAATAATTGTGAGTTTACATGTTTTGTATACTACATTTTAATGACTGAGTTTACATGTATGTTTTGTATACTATTTTTTAATGATTGTGAGTTTACATTTTTTGTATACTATATTTTAATGACTGAGTTTACATGTATGTTTTGTATACTATTTTTTAATGATTGTGAGTTTACATGTTTTGTATACTACATTTTAATGACTGAGTTTACATGTATGTTTTGTATACTATTTTTTAATGATTGTGAGTTTACATTTTTTGTATACTATATTTTAATGACTGAGTTTACATGTATGTTTTGTATACTATTTTTTAATGATTGTGAGTTTACATGTTTGTTTTGTATACTATATTTTAATGACTGAGTTTACATGTATGTTTTGTATACTATTTTTTAATGATTGTGAGTTTACATGTTTGTTTTGTATACTATATTTTAATGATTGTAGTATGTTTTATATACTATTTTTTAATGATTGTGAGTTTACATGTTTGTTTTGTATACTATATTTTAATGACTGAGTTTACATGTATGTTTTGTATACTATTTTTTAATGATTGTGAGTTTACATTTTTTGTATACTATATTTTAATGACTGAGTTTACATGTATGTTTTGTATACTATTTTTTAATGATTGTGAGTTTACATGTATGTTTTGTATACTATTTTTTAATGATTGTGAGTTTACATGTATGTTTTGTATACTATTTTTTAATGATTGTGAGTTTACATGTATGTTTTGTATACTATTTTTTAATGATTGTGAGTTTACATTTTTTGTATACTATATTTTAATGACTGAGTTTACATGTATGTTTTGTATACTATTTTTTAATGATTGTGAGTTTACATGTATGTTTTGTATACTATATTTTAATGATTGTAGTATGTTTTATATACTATTTTTTAATGACTGAGTTTACATGTATGTTTTGTATACTATTTTTTAATGATTGTGAGTTTACATGTATGTTTTGTATACTATATTTTAATGATTGTAGTATGTTTTGTATACTATTTTTTAATGATTGTGAGTTTACATTTTTTGTATACTATATTTTAATGACTGAGTTTACATGTATGTTTTGTATACTATATTTTAATGATTGTAGTATGTTTTATATACTATTTTTTAATGATTGTGAGTTTACATTTTTTGTATACTATATTTTAATGATTGTAGTATGTTTTGTATACTATTTTTTAATGATTGTGAGTTTACATTTTTTGTATACTATATTTTAATGACTGAGTTTACATGTATGTTTTGTATACTATTTTTTAATGATTGTGAGTTTACATGTATGTTTTGTATACTATATTTTAATGATTGTAGTATGTTTTGTATACTATTTTTTAATGACTGAGTTTACATGTATGTTTTGTATACTATTTTTTAATGATTGTGAGTTTACATGTATGTTTTGTATACTATATTTTAATGATTGTAGTATGTTTTGTATACTATTTTTTAATGATTGTGAGTTTACATTTTTTGTATACTATATTTTAATGACTGAGTTTACATGTATGTTTTGTATACTATATTTTAATGATTGTAGTATGTTTTATATACTATTTTTTAATGATTGTGAGTTTACATTTTTTGTATACTATATTTTAATGACTGAGTTTACATGTATGTTTTGTATACTATATTTTAATGATTGTAGTATGTTTTATATACTATTTTTTAATGATTGTGAGTTTACATTTTTTGTATACTATATTTTAATGATTGTAGTATGTTTTGTATACTATTTTTTAATGATTGTGAGTTTACATTTTTTGTATACTATATTTTAATGACTGAGTTTACATGTATGTTTTGTATACTATTTTTTAATGATTGTGAGTTTACATGTATGTTTTGTATACTATATTTTAATGATTGTAGTATGTTTTGTATACTATTTTTTAATGACTGAGTTTACATGTATGTTTTGTATACTATTTTTTAATGATTGTGAGTTTACATGTATGTTTTGTATACTATATTTTAATGATTGTAGTATGTTTTGTATACTATTTTTTAATGACTGAGTTTACATGTATGTTTTGTATACTATTTTTTAATGATTGTGAGTTTACATGTATGTTTTGTATACTATATTTTAATGATTGTAGTATGTTTTATATACTATTTTTTAATGACTGAGTTTACATGTATGTTTTGTATACTATTTTTTAATGATTGTGAGTTTACATGTATGTTTTGTATACTATTTTTTAATGATTGTGAGTTTACATGTATGTTTTGTATACTATATTTTAATGATTGTAGTATGTTTTATATACTATTTTTTAATGACTGAGTTTACATGTATGTTTTGTATACTATTTTTTAATGATTGTGAGTTTACATGTATGTTTTGTATACTATATTTTAATGATTGTAGTATGTTTTATATACTATTTTTTAATGACTGAGTTTACATGTATGTTTTGTATACTATTTTTTAATGATTGTGAGTTTACATGTATGTTTTGTATACTATATTTTAATGATTGTAGTATGTTTTATATACTATTTTTTAATGATTGTGAGTTTACATGTATGTTTTGTATACTATTTTTTAATGATTGTGAGTTTACATGTATGTTTTGTATACTATATTTTAATGATTGTAGTATGTTTTATATACTATTTTTTAATGACTGAGTTTACATGTATGTTTTGTATACTATTTTTTAATGATTGTGAGTTTACATGTATGTTTTGTATACTATATTTTAATGATTGTAGTATGTTTTATATACTATTTTTTAATGATTGTGAGTTTACATTTTTTGTATACTATTTTTTAATGACTGAGTTTACATGTATGTTTTGTATACTATTTTTTAATGATTGTGAGTTTACATTTTTTGTATACTATATTTTAATGATTGTAGTATGTTTTATATACTATTTTTTAATGATTGTGAGTTTACATTTTTTGTATACTATATTTTAATGACTGAGTTTACATGTATGTTTTGTATACTATTTTTTAATGATTGTGAGTTTACATTTTTTGTATACTATATTTTAATGATTGTAGTATGTTTTGTATACTATTTTTTAATGATTGTGAGTTTACATTTTTTGTATACTATATTTTAATGACTGAGTTTACATGTATGTTTTGTATACTATTTTTTAATGATTGTGAGTTTACATTTTTTGTATACTATATTTTAATGACTGAGTTTACATGTATGTTTTGTATACTATTTTTTAATGATTGTGAGTTTACATGTATGTTTTGTATACTATTTTTTAATGATTGTGAGTTTACATGTATGTTTTGTATACTATTTTGTTATTTCTGCATTCAAACATGAATTTTATGGCGCTGAGAATCTGGTAGTCTAGTTTAGTAGCAGACACTCCATCCAAATTTTGATAGTCAATTGATTTCAAGCCATGCCCAATTTCTCTATTGTTTACAAACATTGATACGAGTGTAATGAGAGTGAAAATATCTAGTTAAAAATGTCAAAATATTTGACAATAGGTGACACTGAATATTGAACAGAAACAGGTCATGTTAAGTTCAGTCAATGACAATAGGTGACACTGAATATCGAATAGGAACAGGTCATGTTAAGTTCAATCCATGACAATAGGTGACACTAAATATCAAATAGAAACAGGTCATGGTAAGTTCAGTCAATGACAATAGGTGACACTGAATATCAAATAGAAACAAGTCATGGTAAGTTCAGTCAATGACAATAGGTGACACTGAATATCAAATAGAAACAGGTCATGGTAAGTTCAGTCAATGACAAGAGGTGACACTGAATATCAAATAGAAACAGGTCATGGCAAGGTCTTACCTTGGAATCTATAAACCCATAGTGCTTGAGAATCCTAACAAACTCTGCTTGGTCCTTGTTTATAGTAGGCAGGTATTCACCTTTCTCCTCTCTCCACCACCAGTCCCTGGAATAATTTTAAAAAATGACACTATTGAAATTTTGACTTAAAACATTACATACAGTGGTCCATTACTATAAAGAACATCAGTATAACACAGTTCCTTACATAACAGGGCTATATTATGAATCCCATTCTACTGGTTTAATTATATTTTGCCAAAAAATGTAGCCCAGTATATAGCCACCTCATATATATATATCTCACAATATAATTTCACTACACCTCTGAACAGTGTATTTTCTTTCAATTGTACAAATTCTTACAATTTCTTCACTACAGCTACAACTGAGATGGTTTGGGTGGTATTTGATGTGGAGGTAACTGGAAAACACAGAGGAAACGATTTAGATAAGATGGGCAACCAATTACCCTTGCACAACCTTGTCGTGGGAATCATCCCCAGACCTGCAAAGTTGCAAAGCCAGTCCATTACTGCTATACTATCAAGGCCCTGGCACTGTATAGATGAAAGATTCATATCTTTCTGATATCTCATATTTTCTTTGTGACACATGATCTCATATATATGGTAAACTCTTCCAGGGTTTGCATAAATTTAACCCAAGAACAAGGACATTTTTGTCAAGCCTTTTTCTTCGAACCAAGCTATATACATGTATATCTAACATCTCAAGAAAAATATCTGACAACAGGATGCAAATTGTGTCGAGTTATCTGTTCAAATGTACTCAACCTATGCAATGGAATATTTCCTATGAGTATTTTTCTAGCAAAATTTATACAAGTAAACCTGATGAATCAATATAAACTGACAGAGGTGGAGAGAGAGAGATGAACTTTTGATTACCCTAATGACCCAGTACTGGGCTCTTTGAAGTGATAATGATACAGCTTGGCTCTAATGAACTTGGGAGGCTTGTCGGGGAAGGGGTTATGATCCATCAGTTGGAGGACTTCTGGCTGGTTGACAAAAAGGCGATACACAAGGTGAAGGAACCATGGATTGTGCTGGTAACTACCCAGTGCTGCAAACCACATCTGCCAATCAAGTCGCGGCTGGTGGGGAGCTGAAATGGACAATCCAACATCAAACTTAATATAAGAAGAATATTAAATTTAACAGATCTATTCTAAACTGATTATAGCAAGTTTTTACAGCAGCTTTGAAGTTGACCTGTGCTGGCCTTTGAGGTGAAGGAAACAAGAAAACCAAGAGAAAATGATGGATAATCACTTCAATAAACTTGCACTTGTTGCAAGCCGAGATCAAACCCAGGAATGCAGACATGCTAAGAAAGAATATTACCAATGACACATACTCTCAACTGCTCATTTGTTGGTGTACACTGGTCTTCTGGATTGAGGAAACAGAAAATTCTTTAGTAAATTATGTTTCTCTGAGAATACTTACCTGATCAAATTAACATTAGCAAAGAAGCTCTGCCACCTCTCTAATCCAGCAATTGTTATATACCATACAGATGAATGGAAGAAACTCTTCCCATTACCTTCCCTTACCAAAACTAGGTGGCTAAGGTTGTTTATTCAGTTTTAACTTGACTGACACTTCAACGAGGATGCTCATATTTGCGTGGAGGTGTAAGTGTGTTGGAAATGACAGCACTATAGCCCTTGATAGTGGATAATGAAGATCTTTGTTCTCCAACAGGAACAAAAGGAAATAAGCAACGAAGTTACAGAGGGACAGCTAGGATCAATGTGTTTCCTACTGCACCCATCAAAGAAGATTCTCCACCTGGGATCATAGGCCTTGGATGTAGAAGTTCTCCTGGCCTGAATGATGCAACTAGCAACTTGGCCCGAAAATTTGTTCTGGCAGAGAGATTGCTTGAGATGAGCCAAGCATGAAGGTGGAAAATGTGTTGGTTGTTGTGGATGAGGGATCCCCGGTGTTGTGACAGAAGATTCCTCCTGTGAGGAAGAGACCTGGGTTGATTGATCAACAGGTCTAGAAGATCACTGAACCATGATCACTGGAGCCACAGTGGGGCAATGAGAATGATCTGAGCAATGGAAGTTCTGACTTTTTGCAGAACTTGAGGTAGCAGTCAAAATGGTGGGAAAGCATTATGCGAATAGCCGATTCCACTGGAGGCTGAAGGCATCCACTGCCCAAGCTCTCTTGTCTGGGATGGGTGAAACGTAAAATGGAAGTCTGTTGTTGAGCCTGGTCACAAACAGGTCTACCAGGGGTCTTCCCTCCAGTGTGAAATGTGACTCTTTTACAGAGCGGTGAAATGACCATTCTGTGAGGACAGCTCTACATGTCCTGGAGAGGCTGTCCACTAATATGTTCTTCTTCCCAGGAATGTGGTGAACACAGAGGGTGATGTTCTCCAAGGTGGCCCAGTGGAGGATGTTCCAGACCTCCACACAAAGAGATACACTACGAAGGATGTGTTTTCTGAGGAGACCATGACACATCAACACCTTACTCTGTCGATGCACCCTTGCAATGCTTGAGATACTGCTTTCCTTTCAAGGTTGTTGATATAAAGGGACGATTCGGCCCGTGTCCAAGGACTCTGGAGAATTATGCCCTCTGGCTCTAAATGAGCACCCCAACCAGAATCTGATGCATCAGCAAACAGATAGGAGTGGGGGTCGGTTGCATGCATAGGGACCCCAGTCAGGAATCTGTCTCAATTCATCCACCAGTGCAAATGGTGATGAAAAACTGGTCCTAGCGGGATCGGGGTTGATCGAGAATATCTGTGTGGTTTCCACTTTGTGAGCAGGAGGAACTGTAGAGGGCACATATTATGGAGACATTCTTAGGGAACCAAGTCCACAGCGTCATTCAATGTTCTCAATAGGGATAGGTAAAGGCGAGCACACAATATTTTGCACATAGTGCCTCTCAGAGTGTCAAGATTCAATCTATCTGATCCAGTGGATCCTGGGCTAAGTTCTAGTTCATGATGAAGTTCATCCCCATGTAAACGAAGTCCTGAGATGGAATGAGTTCCGACTTCTCAAGGCTGAGTAAAAGACCCAACCGAGTTACTGCAGACCAACAATGGAACAGATCCTGATGAAGGGACTGAACCTGAACATTGTGGATCAGTCAGTCATCAAAATACCGGAGAATCAGTGCTCCCAGTAATCAGAGGTAGGTAGCTACCACTCCCATAACTCGGGTGAAGATTCTGAGTGTGGAAGAGATTCCGAACGGCATAACCCAAAATTGAAAAACTTCCTGGTCCAAGCAAAACCGGAGGAATTTGCAGTGTGGAGGAAATATCGGGATGTGCAAACAGGCATCCTGAAGGTCAATGGAGACCGTCCAATCTTATGGACAAAGTGCATTCCGGAATGAGGAGGTGGTCTCCATCTTGAAAGGTTCCTCCAAAAGAAACCAGTCTAAAGGGGAGAGATCGATTATGATGTAAAACTTTCCACTGTTCTTGGTATCCAGGAAGATTCAGGAATAAAATGTGGGAGACTGATCATTCAGGATCCTCTGGACTGCCCCTTTCTGCAAAAGGGTGTGCACCTCCTACCTAAATTTCACCAGACTGGACTGGTAAAAGAACATGGGGGTCCTTGATAGAGGGGGTTGTTCCTGAAACTGGAGTTGGTAACCTTTTGCTCATGATCGAAAGGACCCACCCATTGTCCATGATGCTTGACCAAGCCTCTGAAAAGAGGGACATTTGGAGAGGGATGCATGGCAGGAGAGGACTTGAGTCCATAGGGCTGTTCCCTCCTCCCACTATTCTTTTGGTAGGAAAGGAAGGAGGATTGGTGAACTTCCTCCTTGGGGCTCTGCGGCAACTTGTGCACTGTGAACCCAACTGCTCTAGTTTGAGGTTGCAGATTGGACTTGGGCAGTGTCTGTTTAAAGAAACTGGCAGATAGCCCCTGAGGGTGATGTGCATTAACATTACCGTATTTACCGTATATGTTGGGACACCAATTAATTTTTAAAGTAATTTTTTTGTGCACTGTAAGTTCTGGGACAGATTGTTTTTTTCGAGTCGTAAGTTTTGGGACACCTTTTAAATCATAATATCAATGCTTAGCTGGTAAAAAAAATGCACTCGAACTTATATTTTATTAAATAAATCAAATAAAAACCGCTCTCAGTGTTGTTTGTTTACACTTGTCTTCTTATCTGCAAACTTTTGAAGAACAAAATTTGATAAATCTATGGGCAATATAGGAGACTAGATATTTGCACTACGTACAAAATACGTGTAAGTTGGAGCAACCCGTACTTGTATTATATTTTGTTTTGCTGTATAAACACTGTTTGATGCAATAAAAGTTTTGAGTTGATTTATATTTGCCTTTTTCATAAGCCAGATCTAATTCCCAAGTAATATTTCCTCAGTTATCTGCCAGTGCAAATCCCTTAGCTTGTATAGGCAGCCTCACTTTGTTTTCCCAACCCTTTGATCGAGCCGCCGAGTTGATCCTTGTGTTACGACTCTATGGTCTAAGAAAAATGTAACAGAAAGAAAGTGAAACCAACAAATCAAGTAAAAATCAACAAGCAATTTATTACTAGATAATTAAAATGAAAAATCAAAAAGTCACTTACAGTAATGTGTTTTGAAATCCTAATAATCCAATAAGAATGATTGTTCTAATCACAAGTCCTAAATATAGAATGTTCCGAATTCACGGCTGTGTCCTTGAATGTTATGATGTGCTAATGGTCTCCAAAAGTCCTGATGTATTAGTAATCTTTGATGTGCTGATGTCAAAATGAAGTATTCCAAAATATCTGAATATAAGTTCACATAAATTCCAAAATCATCAATTAAAAATCCAAAATCCAAAAGTTTATGAGCACTGTTATAATCCAATGAATATTTAAAATAATTCCTCTCTTAGAATTTGGAATGAATTTTCACAACTGTAATAGCTCTTTACAAGACTGATGGTAATGTCAAAACTGAAAAAATGTCCACCAAACATGGTATATATAAAGATTGGTCACATGACAGAATGTTCTAGAATATGAGTCATCTTAATGGAATTCTAACTGTAAACAAAATTCAACCTTGACATTGAGAAAACATCTTGATCAAAACAACCTAAGTCAAGGACACTAGTTAAACATGTTTTTCCTGATAACATTAAGATTTAAGCAAATATTAAAGTGAAGAAACATTTATAATTTCCTAAAATATTTATAATATTATATAAACATCATACATAACACCTCCCCTCATAAAGAAAAAGAAAGATTTATATAATAAAGTTTTCTTTTGAATATACATCTAATACTATAATAACCAAAATTACATAAGAACATGTTTTATGATACTGGACTTAATTACATCAAGCAATATTACATTTCTATGCACGTGAGAGTGCATCTGCAATCACATTGTCTTTTCCCCTGATGTGTTTGATGTCAATGTTATATTCTTGCAATATCAAACTCCATCTCAACAATCTCCGATTTTTATCTTTCATTTTGTTGATGAAAGTAAGGGGATTGTGATCACTGTACACAATAATTGGAGAAAGAGCTGAGGTGACATACACTTCAAAATGCTGTAAAGCCAATATCAAAGCCAAACATTCCTTCTCAATTGTGGAATAATTTTTCTGGTGCTTGTTTAGTTTTTTAGAAAAATAACACACAGGGTGATCCAAACCACTTTTGTCTTCCTGAATCAATACTCCACCAACCCCTACATCACTTGCATCAACAGATAATTTAAATTATTGGCTAAAATTTGGTGCAGAAAGAACTGGTGCATTCTTAAGCATGGCCTTTAACTTGTCAAAAGATTCCTGACACTTGTCAGACCAATAAAATTTGGCTTTCTTACTCAATAAACTTGTCAAAGATTCAGCAATTTTGGAAAAATTGGAACAAAATTTCCGATAATATCCAGCCATACCTAGAAATCGCGTCAGTTGCTTTTTACAAATTGGAACTTGAAATTCAGAGATAGCTTTGACCTTAGCTTCTATAGGTTTAACTTGACCTTGTCCCACAATATGTCCTAAAAATGTGACACAAGCATGGCAAAACTCACTTTTGCTCAAATTAATTGTCAGATTCGCATCACTGAGTCGATCAAAGAATTTTCGAATGGTTTCCAAATGATCTTCCCAGGTGTTGTTGTAGATAATGACGTCATCAATATAAGCGTCACAATTATCAAGACCAAATGTTATCATGTTCATCAGACGTTGAAACGTTGCAGGCGAATTTTTCATTCCAAACGGCATGACTTTATATTGATAAAGTCCATCTGGAGTTACAAATGCTGAAATTTCTTTTGCCCTTTCCATCAGTGGAATTTGCCAGAATCCTTTTAAAAGGTCAAACTTGGTGACATATTCCGCATTTCCAATTTTATCAATGCAATCGTCCATTCTTGGGATTGGAAATGAATCAGATTTGGTGACACTGTTGACTTTTCTATAGTCAGTACACATACGGAATGTATTATCTGGCTTGGGAACAAGAATACATGGTGAACTCCAGTTACTTTTACTTGGTTCTATGAAATCATTCTCCAGTAAATACTGAATTTCTTTCTTCAGATAGTTCTGTTTGAGAGGATTCATCCTATAAGGATGCTGTTTCACAGGCGCAGAATCTACAATGTCAACGTCATGATAAATTTTACTTGTTCGTGTTGGAACATCAGGAAACAAGTGCTCATAGTCATGTAATAGTTGTTTTAGTTCATTTCTTTCCTGTTGTTGTAGATGTGAAAGTTTCTGGTCTAGGTTGTTCAATATTTCTGAATTCCGAAGATTGGTTATACCAGAGTCACTATAGTCTGATTGTATTCCATCATTGATATCTTCACTGTGTGGGACAGGTACAACTAAATTAACTGAATAATTAGCTGAGCTATCTCTGTCAAAATATTCCTTTAACATATTTATATGACAAAGTTGTTTCTGTTTCCGTCTCCCAGGAGTGTTAATGATATAATTTAAGTCATTTACTTTCTTTTCAACGGTATAAGGACCATAAAATTTAGCCTGAAGAGGATTCTGAGGTATGGGAAAGAGAGCCAGAACTTTGTCACCAGGTTTAAAACTCCTTTCCTGTGAATTTCTGTCATACCTTAATTTCATTTTTGACTGGGTATTGTGAAGATTAGTTCTTGCTACTTCACAGGCCTTTGACAACTTGTATTTGAAATCAGAAACATAATCAAGAAGATTAATCTTTGAATCTTCATTTGAAAGAAGTTTCTCTTTCAATAATTTCAATGGTCCACGGACAGTATGACCAAAAACTAGTTCAAAGGGACTAAAACCCAACGACTCTTGAACTGATTCCCTAACAGCAAACAACAACAAATGAACACCCTCATCCCAATCCTTTTCTGTATCAAAGCAATATGATCGAATCATATTCTTCAAAGTTTGATGAAATCTTTCCAAAGCACCTTGACTTTCAGGGTGATAGGCAGAAGATTTAAACTGTTGGATGCCTAATTCATGCATAACTTGTTGGAAAATTCCAGACATAAAATTTGACCCTTGATCTGACTGGACAGATTTGGGAAGGCCAACAAGTGTAAAAAACTTCACCAAAGCTTTCACAATAGTTTTAGTTTTTATATTTCTCAGAGGAATTGCCTCTGGAAATCTTGTAGATGCACACATGATGGTCAACAAATATTGGTTGCCTGACTTGGTTTTAGGTAAAGGACCAACACAGTCTACTATTATTCTACTAAATGGTTCATCAAATGCAGGAATAGGTTGCAGATGAGCCTTAGGTATCTTCTGATTGGGTTTTCCTACCATTTGACAAGTGTGACAAGATCTGCAGTATTTAGAAACATCACTTTTGAGTTTCGGCCAATAAAAATGATTCAAGATCTTGTGATAAGTCTTACGGACTCCTAAATGACCAGCCAAAGGAGTTTCATGGGCTAAATTAAGAATTTCCTGTCGATATGACTTAGGAACAACAATTTGATAGCTCACTGACCACTCGTCACCAGCGGGTACATCAGGTGGTCTCCATTTCCTCATAAGGACCCCATTTTTCACAAAGTAACACACTGGAACTTGTGTGGCTTCAGTTTCATTAATAGCCCTCTGAAACAAACAAGATATCTCGGGATCTTGCTCCTGTTCAACAACAAGGGATTGTCGTTTGTCACCCTGAGTAGGACAAAGAGAATGAGTTGCCAAAAGAGGATCACTGTGATCAATACCATTTGATTGATCAATACCTGAGGAAAAAGTGACCTCATCAAAAGACTGACCAATACATGTGTCAGCTAAAGGAATAATATCCTGATCAACATCACTCTCAAGAGCTCTTTTTGCCATAGCTCTAGTAACTGCACAAGCAGGGTACAAATCAGGGATTTCAGTTTCGACAGGATCAACTTTCTGATCCAAACAAGGCTTGTCAGTTACAAGTGGATTAACCACAACCTTATCTCCAGCTAGGTCATTGCCTAGTAATAAATGAACACCCTCTATGGGTAAAGAAGTCACTGCCCCAACAGTCACAGCTCCAGAAACTAAGTCTGATGCCAAATTTACACAATGGAGAGAAACATTTACAAAGCCGCACTCAACTCCCTGAACAAGAACACTTTCACTTGAAGAAGACTCCTCAGACAAAGGCAAAGTACCTGATAATAAAAGACTCTGAGAAGCTCCAGTGTCCCTTAATATTTTAATTGGGATAGGTTTGGCAGAATCACCAATAAGTGATATAGAACCTTCTGACATGAATGGTTCATAAGCATCCAAAATAGAATCAGACTGGGGTTTGTTTGACCCAACAAATGTATTGTTTCAATACAAGACCGTGACCTTGACCTCGTAGAAATAAGAGCATTTGGAAAAGCTCTGTCTTTTCTCTGTTGCTTATTTTTCAACTTGAAGCAATCAGAAATAACGTGCCCTTTCGTTTTACAATAAGTGCACGTAGGAAGAGATAAGGATTTCTTATCAGTCTTATCAGATGTTTGATTCCTAACAGTTGTGCTGTTGTGAAATTTGGAAGTACTCGAATGAGATTGAAATGGTTTTTTACCAGAAAACTGCTGAGAGGACGACTTACTACCAAATGAAATTTTGTGAGTCAAGGAATAATCATCAGCCATACGAGCAGCATTTTCCAAAGTTTCCACATTCTGCTCGTCAAGATAGGTTTTAACATCACTATGGATACACCTCTTGAACTCTTCAATTAATACGAGCTGTCTGAGGTTATCATAAGCTTGATCAACTTTCTTGGCTGAGCACCACCTATCAAATAGTTGTTCTTTATCCCTTGCAAATTCGACATGAGTTTGTCCAGTTTCTTTTCCACAATTCCTAAACCTTTGTCGATATGCCTCTGGTACCAACTCATAAGCTTTCAAGATGTACTCCTTAACCACATCATAATCAGTGCTTTGTTGTACTGACAGTAAAGTGTAGACTTCACGAGCTTTGCCAATAAGTACACTTTGTAATAACAAAGTCCAATGCTCTCTGGGTCATTTCAAGTTTTCAGCTATTTTCTCGAAATGAAGAAAGTATTTATCTACTTCTTTTTCCTGAAAAGGGGGTACTAACCTAATATATCTAGTAACATCAAAACCTAAACTTGTGTTTAAAGGAGTGGAGTGTGCTCTGTTTGCCAGTTCTAATTCTCTTAATTTAAATTGCATTTCCCTTTCTTCTCTTTGCATCTGCATTTGTATTTGCCTCTCTTCCTTCTGCATTTGTATTTGTCTATCTTCTTTCTCTCTCTCTCCATCTGCATTTGCCTCTCTTCTTTCTCTCTCTCCATCTGCATTTGCCTCTCTTCTTTCTCTCTCTCCATCTGTATCTGCCTCTCTTCTTTCTCTCTCTCCATCTGCCTCTCTTCTTTTTCTCTCTCCATCTGCCTCTCTTCTTTTTCTCTCTCTCTCTGAATCTGAAGCTTTGCCAATTCTAAATCCATCTGGTTCTTTAACTCTAATTCCCTTAATTTCCTGTCAGAACCAGATACAGGGTTTCTCTTCAAACTTAAAGCACCGCTATCAAAAATTCCCTTTCCTACTAAATACTGAATCAAAATAATCTTTATCTTCTGTTTTGTCAATGATACTTTTGCCTCAGATAGACTGTATTTTCTGGCAAGCTCGAGCAACTCATCCTTTCTCATGCACTCTAACCCCTCCTGGGTAGGTTTTGAAATGAAATTCTGAACATTAGATGCCATTGTAAATGCTTGTTGGTTTCACACAAAAAAAATTTCTCTATTTAAAAATCTTTGCCAAAGACAAAAAAAATTCAGAGACAAAATCAATATGAATTTCAAAAATAACTTTAATATCTCTAATATGCTTTAATGAAATTCAGATCCCAGAAGACGAGCCCCCAATTTCTGATACGACTCTATGGTCTAAGAAAAATGTAACAGAAAGAAAGTGAAACCAACAAATCAAGTAAAAATCAACAAGCAATTTATTACTAGATAATTAAAATGAAAAATCAAAAAGTCACTTACAGTAATGTGTTTTGAAATCCTAATAATCCAATAAGAATGATTGTTCTAATCACAAGTCCTAAATATAGAATGTTCCGAATTCACGGCTGTGTCCTTGAATGTTATGATGTGCTAATGGTCTCCAAAGTCCTGATGTATTAGTAATCTTTGATGTGCTGATGTCAAAATGAAGTATTCCAAAATATCTGAATATAAGTTCACATAATTTCCAAAATCATCAATTAAAAATCCAAAATCCAAAAGTTTATGAGCACTGTTATAATCCAATGAATATTTAAAATAATTCCTCTCTTAGAATTTGGAATGAATTTTCACAACTGTAATAGCTCTTTACAAGACTGATGGTAATGTCAAAACTGAAAAAATGTCCACCAAACATGGTATATATAAAGATTGGTCACATGACAGAATGTTCTAGAATACGAGTCATCTTAATGGAATTCTAACTGTAAACAAAATTCAACCTTGACCTTCAAATTGAGAAAACATATTGATCAAAACAACCTAATTCAAGGACACTAGTTAAACATGTTTTTCCTGATAACATTAAGATTTAAGCAAATATTAAAGTGAAGAAACATTTATAATTTCCTAAAATATTTATAATATTATATAAACATCATACATAACACTTGTACAGTGCCAAGTAGAGTCCTATATTCAGCTGACAGAATTTATTTGAACTTCCTGTGATCATGCCATACAACTGACGCCTGTTCAGTTGTGGCAAATCCTTTAATACCAGTACATTTCACAATGTATGCTCAAAGTGTCACTTACAGACCCCGACTGTTCCACTGTTTCAATTTATTTTCAAAATTCCTGTGAATACTGCTAAAAGAAACCAAAGCCGGCTTCCCTTGGTCTGCCGACTTTGTATATAAAAAATCTGCACACTTAAAAGAATCCAAAGTTGGCTTCCAGGGTCTGCTTGCTTTGTAATAAAATAAACTTTGTATTTGAAATCCTACTGGTAAGTTGAAACAATGAGTTTATTGCTCGCTACCAGCTGTGTTTATTCACCACCTGGTCTTCTGTTGTTTGCCATCTGTAATTGTAACTTATACAAACAGGCATTGATGTCTGCAGGGTAAATAATATACACGGCATTAATTGTCTTTAAGAATACGTTCTGTATCCCATGCTAGCGAAAATATTGTCATTTGCTCTCACACTGAATGTATTTCCTAATAATGATTTTTATTTCCGAAATGTTGTTATATTGTTAACCTGGATATAATACACTCTTGGTTATTTTGCACCATACACCGGATCATGCGTGAATTGTTGGTGCCTTCAAGCAATCGGTTGTTATTTCTGTCTCTCTCTTTCTATTGTTTGTGATTTTGCTGGATCCAATTTTAAGTTTGATAATATACCGGTATTCAAACTTCTGAGGACGACCAAACATGATTCGTGTGTCTATATTCACGTCAATAAAATAATGTGTCAATGTTGTTACCTGACATAAGCGATACACAAGACCGGTACTCTACATTACCGGACCATGTGTTAGTGGATGCGTTTGTGTCTTTTATACATAAATTGCTTATAAAGAACAAAAAAGAGGAATAAATGAGAACAGTACAAGGTTAGTTTCTTTCAGTTTATTATCAAATAAACGTTTAATTTACCTACCTTATTTAACATGAAGTGCTGGGGGCGGGGGGGGGGGCAAATTCAACACAATTTGTTTCGGTTCTTAAATTTTGGGACATATGATCTAGTTGAAAAAAAGTTTAACCATAAGTTATGGGACAGGAAAAAAATCATTTATTTTATCCTGCCCCAATATATACGGTAAATACGGTATGTCAATCTATTTTTTAGATAGAGAGAGGAATACACTGTCTTCTATGCTGGGCAGGGCCTGTTGCGCTGTCGTGGTTATTCCTTTAACACAACAACTTACCCGTACCATAGTTGTAAATTGAAAAGTAGTAGAGCGTACCCAAACCCCTAAAGGGTGGGATACACGAGCTAAACTAGTAGGTCCCTTAAAGAACTGAATTCTAAAAGGGGGAAAAGGTTACTGGCAAAAAAATATATATTATGGAACTGATAGTGTAACACTGAGATTAAAGTTAACTGTAGAAGGGAGACTGGTAATGCGGTAAACACTCGCTACAAGAAAAGTTTCTCTGGTGATGATGTAGGCATAATGTCCATACAGCATAGTATCCTTGAAAAATATGACTGTTCTACGCCTGGACCATGTGAGGTGCATGAGTGGATTCTGTCATACTGACAATTCTCCACTCTGTGGGAGGATGTATTCATGATGGTTTTTTTACACGAGAAAGGAAAACTACGCAATAGTGACGGGTCAGTTATTGCTGCTATTAAAACTAATTTGCTAAAAAATCTGCCTTCTCCTTTGAATACATTCCCTAATCACATTATTGTTAGGAGAATAGTTAATAGGAGGAGGAAATGCTGAGCATCTTACCTCTAACAAGGGCACCCTTCGAGGGAGGAATGGCTGGATTATATATGAAAGATAATCTGCTCTCCTAACATGAGAGCAGCACAACTGATGGTCATGTAACCAGACAAAAGGTACAGCTGGCTGGCTGTCTTTACTGGTTGGTTGACAGCTGGAGTGGCGGAGTACTACTGCTTGAAAAGATGGTGATATGGATCATTAAGATCTGAGAAATACCCCATGTGCCTGGATTTACAGGCCAAAAGGCCATGCTTGAACATACAGGGGGTGGGGGTGTGTGTGTGTGCTTGTGTCCACTGGGTTTCCTAGATAAGAGGGAACACTCCCCCATCAACTCCAAAATATCCCTTGAGCTTTGTCATGGATATAGGGACAAACTCTGTCCAGAGGCCAGCAAGTGCGTCATCGATTCCTGTATCAGTCAACACATCTGTGACTCAATCAGAGTCTGAAAAGAATAGGTTTTTAGCTGGATGGATGGATGGCTCGGTAATCATCTGGTTGATCTGTGCAGCGAAATGGACATATCAGCTAACCGGATCCTCATATAGCTCTGCATACAATGGTGCAGCCAGCTGGTATACGGCACAGCTCAACAAAGTGACGGATTCCTAACTACTGATTAAGGAGTATGACCTGGCAGCTGGCTGGACTGGCTGTTTGACAGCTGAATTGGTGGCATATGGCATGAAAGGATGGCAATATGGATCATCAAAATCCTATAAATACCCCATGCACCCAGACTTACAGGCCTGAAGGCCATGCTCGGACATGCACGGGACTTATGCCCACTGGGCTGCCAGAATAAGAAAGGACACTCTCCCTTTAACTCCAAGCCACTTGACCCATCTCTTCAAGCTTTTAGCAAAACCGTGGATCAAATTCCTTCTGACGATTTTGTACATTCACTGCAGTTGGAAGCCGATGAACACTTTGTGCAAATGAGACATGGAGCATGTATGTCCTTGTTGACTTGGCACATAACGTTGATTTGTTTAATTTGAAACAAGAACAGCAGTTGGAAGCCGATGAAAACTTTGTGCAAATGAGACATGTAGCATGTAAATCCTTGTTGACTTGGCACATAATGTTGTCATTGTTTAATTTGAAACAAGAACAACAACAAAATCAGAAATAACAACCTGAAAGTGTTCACATATAGCTAAATCAACACTGGAAGGAAACTTTGTGCAAGAGAGACACATAGGTGTCCTTGTCAACTTAAAATCTTGTACATTTAGTTGTCACTGTTTATCTGAAATGACAAGAATGACAAAAAAAACCCCAGAAAACAACAATCAAAAGTGTTCACATTTTATAACAATACCCACACTTGTTACTTAAACAAGTGAAAATACATGCAGTGTGTGCAAATAAACACCCAACAACGAGCACAAACAATACCGTGCTGGAGCATAAGGTCAGAAAAAGTCCACAACTGTGACCATTCACATAAATATCAACAAATTTCACAAAAGACTTATTGCAATATGTAGTAAATACCTTTACACTCAATACTATACTGACTTTGTCAATAGATGGTCAATAATCCACAAGGTATAAATTGGATTTTATGAAAGATACAGCATATGATGTACATCATATTCAGCAAAAGTTACAAACTGAGTAAACAACCACAGCCACCTAGTGATCATAAGGGGAGATAATGGGAAGGGCTGGGAAGAGTGTCTTCCCTTTCTCTATGTCTTTCTCTGTTTGTTGGATTCGAGAGGTAGCAAAGCTTCTTTCCTAATTTTAATGTGATCACGGAATGTATTCAAAGGAGAATACAGAATTCACTAGAAGAAAAAAAAACATCAACCTTGGATGACAACCATTTAAAACCTTGATTGTGTTAGTACCAGTGATCAAACCTAGCCTCTTATTCTCGAAACCCTCTGAGCAAAATCTCAAGCTCAAAACTGCCCCACAAAGTTACGATTCTTAGAGTGCACATACACCATGGAAATTTGGCACTCTAGTAGCAGGACCAAAGTTTAAAAAAATCTGAATGTTCTATGATGCTGTCTTTATTCTCATTACAGTTACAGACCGTAAAAGTTTTGGAACTTTAAGCTTTTGCTTGAGTTTCTTGCTCAAAAAGTTTCAAGAATATGGAACCAAGGGTCAAGAGGTACAAAGCAAATGTGTTAGCACTAAGCAGTAGTGCAACCTCAAAAAGGGAACAAAAGAATAAAAAAAATTTCTTTAACTGCATTGCATATTGTGAATTCTCACAGCATAAATTTGTTAGGGTTTTACGGAGGGTATCAAATTTGTCAGAACAGTTGTGGACATGTCTCTGATTGGAAAAGGGGCTCTTTGTCTTCTCAGCTCTTGATCATTGCTTGAGGAGTCTTTAATTTCATAGTATGTAGCAACCATAATTCATGAAACTGGGTATCCCATGAAAAAAAAAGTGATTCACTGGAGCAAGCACTATAAACATAAAATCTACAAAAAAGCTGCAATTCCTTTAACTTTTTATAAGTTATAACTTACCGTATATACTTGCTTATAAGTCAAGTTGAACTGCAAACAACACAGACCCTGATCTGCTGTATCACTGCACTGGACGATCATGGTCTATGTTTGTTCTACTGATTACTTCTAACAAACTGCATAGTCCCAGATTTGCAAGTGCATTATTTAACAGCAGATCTGGGTCTGTGCAGTTTTCAGTTGAATTCCACTTATAAGCGTGTATACACGGTAGATCACAGATAGGCTGTTCATATCTTTATTATATTGCTTCATCTTTTATTGATGGAACAAAGAAAACAAAAGCCAGCAAGACAAGAAAGAGGTCCACCAGCCATAAATAATGTGAACCTTCACAAAGATTATTATATACAGAGACACATTTTACATTTATGCACCAATGTAATTTCAACTTTAGCCTTTATTCAGCAGGGATGATGACAACATTGAGACATCAAACAACAAATAATCTTACATTATGCTTTACTTTAAGGAAGCAGGCAAATGACCTTTTAAAGTAGCAGGCAAATGACCTTTTAAAGTTAAAATCACTTTATCTCACCAATTATAGGAGGTCTTCGAGTTACATTTCCCGGCTTGTACAGAAACTCATACTCTTTCCATCCATGATCCATGTAATTGCTGCCTTCAATGACAACTTCTGGCCGACCACCAACACCCGTCATCCTGGTTGACAAGTATAAGACAAATTAGTTGCCAGTGTGAGATATTAAGAATGTTATATTTGTGTTGAAGTTATAACTTCTTATATCTTTACAAAGTTACAACCATTTTAGACCCATGACAACCCCCCCCCCTTAATATTATTTAATTACAAAATGCATCTTGTTACCTCTTATATACGTGAGTATATACGGTACTAAAATGACAAGTAGGCCAGGGCCTGCTTTTCCAGCTCACAATCGAAGCATTGCTGTAAAAATGTGTGATTGGGATCCCAAGATCAAAAGATGGAGCGAGTATTTTGTAGAAATTAATTGACTTAGCTTCATAATGATTCATTTCCAAGCATGAACAAAATCCATCAAGGGGTTGAGGAAATATAAATCAATGAAAACACTTTTACCAAAAACTGAATGCAAATTTTCAGTGACTGTGACCTTGACCACAAGGTTAAAGAGGTGAGTTAACATGTTGCAGAATGAATCGTCTTAGCATAATAATGATTCATCCAGAAGGTAAACAAAATCCATCAAGGTGTTGATAAAATAGAAGCCAATAAAAACACTTTAACCAAAATCTTAACACAAATTTTCTATGCGACCTTAATCCCAAGGTCAAAGAGCAATTAAGTGTGGTCACAGAATTAATTGTCTTAGCTTCATACTGAGTCATGCAAAGTATGATCAGAATCAATCACGGAGTTTAGGAAATATGTGCTAATGAAAAACTGTAACTGTTGACAATGATGATGATGACTCTGTTGGCAGAAAAGTGGCTGCTATGTCTCACTTCACACTCATGTCAAGTTTACAGAAAGTGGTTGTTATGTCTCACTTCACACTCATGTCAAGTTTACAGAAAGTGGCTGCTATGTCTCACTTCACACTCATGTCAAGTTTACAGAAAAGTGGTTGTTATGAACAACCTTTATACATGGGTAAAACTGTGCCAATTTATGGATCAATGTAAACTTTATCTGTATGCACAGGTGGTTCTTATGTGAAGATGGTTACTATAGGAGGTTTGACTGTATCTAATTAAACAGGATATTACTATACATTTGATCATTGCTTAATGTTTTTATACAGCAGTGGTATCATTCTGATATACAGGAGAAATAATTTGTTTGTAAAAATATAAGCACAATTTTGAATGATAATCCCAAGAAATATGCAGGTCACAGAATATTTTGTGAAGTGTTATCCTCTACATAATATATTAGTTCATAATTAAACTTACTATAGACAAAATATACTGGTCTGTACATGTTAGCTAACAGAAATGAAGTTTGTAATAGTCCATAACCATGCCTAAGGCTTGTAAAACAAGAGTCCCTCGAAGGGAAAGATGCTCTACTGGGCAAATTTCTTCCTTTTAACTGTTGAGTGTTGAAACCATCTCTCATATTCTTCAGCATTAACAAGATTTTCAAATTAGCATTTTCAAGATATGACATTCCACTGAGGAGTAGAAAGAAGAAGATTTTCAAGATTTTCATACTGGATGTCAGATCGGCACCATTTTCCTTTAAGACCAACTGGATATCATAAGAAGTCTTTTGATCAAAACCTCACGTCAATATGACTTTCTGTTTATGTAGAGTTGTGATAACAAGATTTTTAAGATGGCTGCCATGGTGGCTATACTTGATGTAAAATTGGCATCATTTTTATTTAGGACCAGCTAGACATCATAAGAAGTCTTTTAATGAAAACCCCATAAGAAGTCTTTTAGTGAAAACCCTATGCTGATACAACCATCCATTCAGGAAGAATAACAATAACAAGAGTTTCAAGATAGCGGCCATACTGGATGTCAGATCAGCACCATTTTTATTTTACACCAACTAGACATCATAAGAAGTCTTTTAATGAAAACCCCATGTTGATATGACCATCATTCAGGAGTAGCAATAAAAAAAAATTCAAGATGGCCACTGTGGTGGCCATACTGGATGTCCAAGCAGCACCATGTTCATTTGGGACCAACTAGACCATGGGATGAATGTGTGTGTAAAGTTTCAAGGCAATCCTCCAAGTAGCTTAGGAGGAGTAGTGATAACAAACTGGTGCTAACAGACAGATGACAGACAACAGACCATCCCATAAGCTCTTCTGGTCTGACCAGTAGAGCTAAATACTAAGCATTATCACTGAACCTCTTAAACCTAACTAAACAGTAAATTGTCAAAGGAAATGAAAAACAAAGAATACACAATATTTTCCAGTAAACAACAGGATTTTGCAAAAGCAACGTGTATTATAAGCTAAATTTTACCTTTTTTCTTATTTAACCATCTGTCCTGAACAGTATTAGTCAAGAGAAGGTCACAGCCATAATCAAAGCATTGCTGAAAAAACTTTAACCAAGACCTTAACAAACTGTTGATGACAATGATGCCAGAAAAGTGATCGCTATGTCTTGCTTCCCACCAAAGTGGGCTTGACATTTAGAAACAAGAGGCCCAAGTGGGCTTGAGATCACTCACCTGGTGATATCTGTCTAATAGCCCAATGCAAAAGCAGTTGGCCAAGAAATCTGGGTCTTTTGGATGCTTTTTGTTGAAATTTCTGTCAATGCTGTTACCGGTATTTGCATATGTTATGAAAACAAATGTTTCATGGTTTCTCTTGTTTTTCTGTCATCATCCATATCTGATAGTACATCAGCATCATTTGCCCAATACTGAAAGACTTGTATGCCAGGAAGCTTAGTATCAAAGTTGGTACAATTTTGTTCAGCAGTTTTTTGTGACAAAGTTGTGTAAATGTTTTCTACTTTTAGTGGTGGATTGTCATCATTTGTACGCATCTGAAAGTCCTTTATGCCAGGATGCTTTCTGTATTGTTTGGTCAAATTTTGTTTAGCAATTTTTCATCAGAAGTCATTAAAATGTTTTTCTATTTTTAGTAATGGTGGTCATGTTTGTTGGTAGATCATCATCAGCTGTACAAAACTGAAAGCTCTCTCTATGCCAGGATGCTTTCTGTCAAATTTGGTCAAATTCAGCTGAGTGGTTTCTAAGAAGTTGTTTAAAGGTTTATATATTTTTAGTAACAGTGGCCATAGTTGATGATGGATTGGCACTAATTGTAAAATTTTTAAAGTCTTCACGCCAGGATGTTTTCTGTCAAGTTTGATCAAATTAAATTCAATGATTTTGGAGTCCATTCGATGGCGGATCAATATTATTTGTATAATTTGAAAGGTCTTCATGTCAGCATGCTTTCTGTCAAATATGTTCAAATTTTGTTCTGCCATTTTGGAGAAGCAGTCATTTAAAGATTGTAAACTTTTAGTAATGTTGACCATATTTGATGGTAGATCAGCATCAACTGTACAAACTTAAAACCCTTCTATGCCAGGATGCTTTCTGTCAAATGTGCTCAAATTCTGTTGAGCATTTTCTGAGAAGTTGTTTAAATGTTTTTCTATTTTTGGCAAAAGTGGCCATATTTAATGATGAATTGGCATAATTTATACAAATCTTAAAGATCTTCATGCCTGGATGCTTTCTGTCAAGTTTGGTCAAATTCTATTCAACAGTTCTGGAGATGTTTAAAGGTTCTTTTATTTTTAGTAATAGTGGCCATATTTGATAGCAGATCAGCAACAGTTGTAAAAACTTGAAACCCTCTAAACCAGGATGCTGTCAAATTTGGTAAAATTCTGATGAGCAGAATCTGAGTAGTTGTTTAAATGTTTTTCTATTGTTAGTGGCCATATTTGATGGCATATCATCACTGTTTGTACAAATGTGAAAGGTTTTCATGCCAGCATGCTTTCTGTCAAGTTTGGTCAAATTCTATTCACCAGTTCTGGAGAAGTTATTTAAAGGTTTTTCTATTTTTAAGTAACAGTGGCCATATGGCAGGCATCATTTGTATAAATTGTAATGCTTTCTGTTAAATATGATCAAATTCTCTAGCGTGGTTCTGGAGAAGCAGAAATTTAAAAGTTTTTTCTATTTTTATTAATGGTGGCGATATTTTATGGCAGATCAGCATTAGTAGTATACAACTGAAAGTCCTCTATGCATGGATGCTTTCTATCAGATTTGGTCAAATTCTCTTTAGTGTTTTTTTTTTATAGAAAAGTTGTTTAAATGTTTTTCTGTTTTTAGTAACAGTGGCCATATTTTATGGCATGTCAACATCATTTGTACAAACTTAAAACATTTTAAAGCCAGGATCATGTTGAAAAGTTTTTTTGTTTTTAGTAATGGAGGGCATATCTGATTGTTGATTGGCACTATTTGTGGAAATTTGTAAACGTCTTCATGCCATGATGCTTTCTGTCAAGTTTGGTCAAAACATATTGATTTTTTTAAAGAAGTCATTTAATGGTTTTTATACTTTATAGTAATGGTGGCCATATTTGATGGCAGGCCAGCATCATTTGTAAAAATTTTAAATGTCTTCATGCCAGGATGCTTTTTGTCCAATATGATCAACTTCTCTTCTGTGGTTTTGGAGAATAAGCTGTGTAAAGTTTTATTTTCTATTTTTAGTAACAGCGACCATATTTAATTGCTGATCAGTATCAATTTGATAAACTTGAAAGCTGTCTATGTCAGGATACTTTCTTTCAAATTTTGTCAAATTCTGTTGAGCAGTTCTTGAGAAAAAGTTGTTTCAATTTTTTTCTATTTTTGGTAATGGCAGCCATATTTGATGGCAGATTGGCATAATTTGTACAAATTTGAAAGGTTTTTGTGCCAAGATGCTTTTTCTTAAGTTTGGTCAGTTTGTATTCAGCAGTTTTGGAGAAAAAGTCATTCTAAGGTTTTTCTCCTTTTAGTAGCAGCGGCTTTTATATTTTTAGTAACAGTGGCAATATCTGAAGGCTGATCAGAATAATTTGTAGAAACTTGAAAGGTCTTCCTTCCAGGATGATTTCTATCAAATTTGATAAAATTCCATGCAGCAGTTTTTGAGAAGTCATTTAAAGTGTTTAAACTATGTTTAGTAATGGTGGCCATATTTGATGGTGGGATGGCATTATCTGTATAAATTTGAAACTCCTTCATACAAAGATGCTCTGTGACAAATTTGGTCAAAATTGGTCTAGTTGTGATTTAGAATAAGTTTAAAATAGCAATTGTTGACAGATGCATGGCTGACACAGGGCCATACCATAAGCTCACATGGCCTTATGGTCAGGTGAGCTACAAATGAACCTAAAGTACAGAAGATTGTAATCACAAGGAAACTACCCTGATACATTCATGTTATAAAACAGCTTTCAATACTGCATAAATGCAGAATACAGTCAAATCTGTTCCAACCATCACCTTTATATAGCATTCACCTGGTCACAATGGACATTCTAATTTTCCCCTGGCAAATTTCTTATATAAAAGTCATGTACATGTATATAATGGTCACCTACTTTCTGCAGTCAGCGGCCACATGTTTTCTAATCAAATAATGTTTTCTCCCTGCTTTAAGCGGTCACTGAAACATATTGACAGTGATCATTCTGTGCATGCAATTAAACTTTCTTTGATGAGGAAAGAATAATTTAGATAAAATAGTATCATTTGAATCATTGTATAAACATTTCTTATCTCGCTTGTATGCACTGTACTCCAGTCTGTGTAAATTAAAGGTATCAAAAGGTCGAAAGCGAGGCTGTATTTATCATTAGGGAATGACCATTTAAATTGGGAGGGGGGGGGGGGGCTTGGATTTTAAAAATAAAAAATGTCCTAGCCCTTAAAAAGCTTGGGAAAAAATACTCTTATTATTAGAGACTGACCATTTAATTTGGGGGCAAGGGTTGGGATTTTTTACCAAAAAAATGTCCTGGCCCCTAAATGGCTTGAAAACATATACTTTTGCTCTGAATTGTACAAACAAAAGAATTATCTATCATATTACTTGACAAAAAAATTATCCAGAGATAAAAGAAAAAAAGATGTCCCAGTCGGGGGTCACCTTCAGTGCCAGTGTGACAGGTATAGTTCGATATATTCATCTATTTAATCTGCCTATGACTTAAAGCCAACTCTGATAAAACAAAAGTTAATCTTTGAGGAGAGATACAAGTTACATCCATTTTCCAGGGATCATTCAATATTTACAAAACTTGCTCATAAAGGCAATCAAAGTTTCAGTTTATGTGTTACTAACAATAGCCACACTGAGTTTATGTGTTACTAACAATAGCCACACTGAGTTTATGTGTTACTAACAATAGCCACACTGAGTTTATGTGTTACTAACAATAGCCACACTGAGCTTCTTTTTATTTCCTATTCATCACAGGCCTTGCACATAAGTCAACTATCTCTTGATCTTGGTGAGTTGAGCAACTGCTTAATCCAGATATGTTTGAAGAGTGAAATGCTGTTCCTAAGTTTAATTATACAAGTTGGCCAAACAAAGAGTCAGTCCTCTGTTTCACAGTCATATATATGCTGTCAATTAGTGTTTTGTCATTAATTTATAGGATGGATTCAAGTGAGCAGGATACAGCAATCCTGTGGAACATAACTTTGTGAGAGAACACAATATACATTTATTTTTTGATTTTGTTGAATAGTGCACCAAACTAAATCTTTTGATAGCATAATACTAATAATACATGTAATAATAATAATAATAATGGTATTCAATGCATGATATTTGTTCAAAAACCAAGTTTTGAAAGATGAACCTGCATACAGTGGTCAACTGTGTACAAAGACCAGTTTGGCTTTTTCCCATGGGTGGATGCCAATGGCAGGTGTGACTGTATTATATCATATTATATTCCAGAGGTTACTATAGGAGAAAGGCACACAAAAATAATTCAACAGATACTATGAATCATAATATTTTAGCATCTTTAAATTTTCACTAATATGGTCAATTCAGCATTTTAGTCATAAAGAAGTTTTACAAATAACTGATGCTTAACACATTATTATTACACCCATGCTTTAATGAAGGGGATGTTGTGATTACTTCTGTTTGTTTGTCTGTCTATCTGTATGTACATTCATCCATCCATTATCACATCTCCAATTTTATTTAGAAATTTAAGAATAATTCAAGAGTAAATTTTATATATAAAAGTGGTGTAATGAATTCAAGAATGTTACTGTTTCAGCACAGAAGGAAAATTTGAGCAAATGCAATGGCCTGTCTTCATAAATCCCTATGTATTTTACTGCATATTTCACCCCCTCCTTTCCCCTGTTCTCACCCTCACCCCTAGATAGTGACCAAGGTGGTCAAAATGCAAAATCAATCACATGTATGATGCATATTCCTGCTAGGACTCAATATATAAAGTGTGGTCAGAAAACATTTGAAAATGTTATTGTAATTGAAAGTTTTGTACATCTGACCTTTGAACCCCTCCCTAGCAGCCCATGGGTGAGACCTAAGAAAGACGTTTAGAATAAAGGCAACACAGTTTAGCGAATTTCCATCCAGAAGTCTAGGAGGTGATATGATACTGAACAGATGAATAGATGGACAGATGGAGGGTTACGACAGTATTGCTGATGCTTTTGAAAAGAAGCATGCATATAATAAAGGATTCACTAACTATCCAAACTGTTATATATGTTGATCTACAGCAAATACTGTGGTTTATATGTAAGCCATGACATGGTAGCAATATAATACATTAGTTCACTACTGAATTCTCATCTTTTGATTTCTTACAAATTTGGCAAATTATTTAGTGAAACTGCCATTTCAGTTTTATTATTTTCTTAATTTTCTTCCATATTTATAATTTTATTATAGAATTTTATTTTCTATTTTAGGACCTATTTTCCAAGGTCTTTTATTGTTACAAAGCATGTCTGAGCTGACTTTAGCTCAATTCTTCAAAAATCAATCTAAATAAATTCTTTGATGTTACTTTCACATTATCTTGCCTTATTAGCATAAAGCTAGTCTTGATTAAGGTAGGTAAGATTCTCTGCATGCTACAAAGAAATAACATACAAGACTCTCACTATGGGGCCCTTCATTATAACATATTTGGTATTATACGCGGGTACGGTCATGGATCTCATTTTATTATGTAGTGGTAAATTATACGTATAATGTAGACCAGGGGTCCCCAACTTTTTGTGCCTACAAGCATTTGTGAGTTTATGAGAGAGTGGCGGGCACCAACCAATTAACTTGACCCATTTTTTAAAAAATTATTATTCATTTTAACCTCTTCTGTGGGCACACAAAAAAACTTGGCGGACTTGGGGACCACTGATGTAGACCATTATAAGGCAGCATACTTTATGGCTCCCATTGACAGTACCATATATACTCATGTATAATTCAGCTTCAAATGCAAACAACATAGACCCTGATCTGCCGTCTCATAATGTGGCGGCAGATCAGGGTCTATGTTGTTTGTTCTACTGATTAGTCCTTACAAACTGCATAGACCCAGATCTGCCAGCGCATTATGCGACATCAGATCTTGGTCTATGCAGTTTGCAATTGGTATCGGCTTATACACGAGTATATACGGTATTATAATGAGAAAGTGCTGTATCTGATAAACATGCTTGTGAAAAAAATATTTCATTGATTGTTTCCTTACGTTCTAAAGAGTCCATAAGAGCTTGTAATCTGAAAGGGTTCAAGTTTATCATGCCATGTGTGCAGAGAACTGGGGACACTGTAATATGTGCTGGTTTCAAAAGAAGTATAGGGAACCTGT
Source organism: Margaritifera margaritifera (assembly GCA_029931535.1). Lineage (NCBI taxonomy): Eukaryota > Metazoa > Mollusca > Bivalvia > Unionida > Margaritiferidae > Margaritifera > Margaritifera margaritifera. The sequence goes on from JAQPZY010001178.1 coordinate 352,057, forward strand.
GAGGAAAGAAATAAAAAAAATCATGCTTAGATCAGAACAAATGGATGTGTTTTTAGAGTGTGATTAGAAAACTACCGTTATGCGCATTATGCGACAGCAGATCAGGGTCTATGTTGTTTGCATTTGCACCCGGCTTATACGTGAGTGATGACAGTATAGATTTTACAAAATATAATACTCCCTCATTATAATGCCGTCTATGTGAGCCAGAGTATACCACCTCATTGTGAGACACTCTTATAATGAAGTACAAGATACATATAATTTTACTACCAATTAATGAACCGAGACCCATGACCATACTTGCCTTATAACAGTAATCATGTTATAATGAAGAGCCTTATAGTGAGGGAGTTCTGTACTCAACCAATTTGTTTTCTTGTTACCAAGCAACAAACTCTTTGATTAAGTTATGTTCATCAATGTATAAAATCAAGAAGGCTTGAAAATGGCTGTAAAATTTCTTGAAACAATTATCAAATACAGTACTACCTCACTACAAGGCTTTATTGTATATGGCTGTCCTCTTTATAAGGCATGTATGTATGGTTATGGATCCCATTTCATTATTTAATAGTAATATTATGTATAAAATACCTCATTACTTACATATAAGACTGCCCACTTGTATAGTTCCCATGAAGAGTTCTAGTTAGGGAGTGTTGTAATCAAAATATGCAACATGAAAATTTAATGTTTTAAGTTTGTTAAAGATAATTTTTTAACAAAATATTTTTATCACTGTTATTCTTAAATATTAACTTTTAAAAAAAAATGAACAATGCATGTTGTTGACACTATTGGAAAAATTTGTTGTCCATGCTGCATTTACGAAAGACAAATTTATATCTGAATGAAGGATAAGAGTTTGGAACAGAGAAATTTCCTTTCTTTATCCCTAATTTTGTGTGTGTGTGTGGGGGGGGGGGGGGAGGGGGAAGGACACCATATATGAGTTTAATAATAAATTAAACCCTTGCAGGATTACACTTTTCATGTTATATCTATGTAAGACATTTTGCCTGAGCACTAAGAATTTGTGTGCATGTGTATGATAGTAAGAAAAGTTAAATAAAAGGTAATCATCACAATCCTGATTTCTCATGCCTGAAGAGACCTGGGTGCTGAGAAAGGGATAACCCAAAGCATTAGGTGATGTTACAATTCAAACATAAATAGGTTAAGGTATACTTTACACAAAGGAGTGTGGAAAAAGTGTTTTACAAAACCTAGATTAACACCAGCAAAACTTGATGTCAATAAGGGCTAACTTGCTTTGACTTCAGAAAATAAACTCCTGTCTGGCAATACAATTATGAAAAGTAAGTTCAAATTCTTTTTGACATGCCTGAAACAGCCATTTATCTTTTATCAAGAATCGTTAATCTCATTGTACTTTTGCACACTAATACCATACACTATATATATTTCTGAGAGTTTGAATCTAAGCAGTAAAAAAAAAAATCATTATTATCAATACTTCATAAAATCAGTTAAAATGTAAAGTTGTTCTAGCTCATGACTGATAGAAGGAAATTACATAAAGCAGCATCGGCTCATCAAAACTTTAACTGCAAGCTGAAAGTACATCCAAAAATCCACAAAAACCAAAAAGGCACTACATTCTCCAGTTTAAACCACCTCTTAGCTGCCGCTTGAAAAGAATTTAAAAGAATAGTCTACATGCATAAAATTTGACCTTGAGTACATTGAAATGACAGATTCTTCTTAACTACATCTGGCAAAAGAAAGTCATTAATACAAAGAAAGTTGTTAATACATGTATTTTAGGCAAGTGTCTACTAGTAGAGACTTAAAGCAAAAAATTAAAATTTCATATTTGATTATGCCTGTCTTTCCTTTGACTCTAACACTAAAAGTAGGCAAAAGTTACTCATATATACCTTCAGTTCTGACATTAACTACAGGAGATCAATGTTTAAATCTGGTACTCATCCATATGGGAGACAAAGAGTGTTTGAGTTCCATTTTCTGTCTAGTGACAAATTGTTATCAAAGCAATAGCCTAAAGAACAGAAATGACTGTTTACAACACACAATTATTCATCAGACTTTGCACACAGATTCAGTAGTCATAATAATTCAAGGCCATCCATCAAAAGGTCAAGGTCAAGGTTACAGGAAGTAGAAGTCACATGTTTTCAACATTTTAAGCTGGCTAGACTATGAATTCAAATGCAAAATGTTTTGTATGAAACATGAATATATACCCTGTATTACTATTTTCCTCTATCTTTCTTTCATGGCTGATTACTAGAACTGTCTGCAATGAAAGGATACACCAAACAATAATGTGATTCTGAGATTTTTGGAATTGCTGTTTTACTGTGCGAGTTACAAAAACAGTGAATACTGTATATACTCGCGTATAAGCCGATACCAACTGCAAACTGCATAGACCCAGATCTGCCATCAAATAATGCGCTGGCAGATCTGGGTCTATGCAGTTTGTAAGAATTAATCAGTAGAACAAACAACATAGACACTGATCTGCTGGTGCATTATGTGACGGCAGATCAAGGTCTATGTTGTCTGCATTTGGACATAGATTATATGCGAGTATGTACGGAACCTTGTATTTAACAGTGGCAGAAATGACGGCTATTGAAATGCATTGCTTTGCTGTTTGTCTAGATCAACTCTACCCAAAGCTTCATACAAGAAACATGTGCAAGTGTACCTTCTAAATAAGCCATAGGAGTTGGTCAAATGAAAGTCTCCTAGCTGGGATCGCAATGTCAAAAGTTCTGGGGTCACTAGTTTCTGTGCATCTTTATGGATAGATGTGTAAGGGATCTACAACAGAATTAAATGATAAGCATCATCTAACAAATTTCAGTATTAAATCAAACAGCCTGGAACTGTATAAATAATGGTTATCAAACATAGTTACTGACACATGCTTTATCAGTTGAGAGAAATGTTATCTTGGTTGTTATGTTCTTCTCAATACACACGGTTTATAATCAAAGGAATGTTGTAATTCTGATACAAAGATCCTGAAAAATGAAAAATAAGTCTTTTATTCAAACTGATTCCTTTTTTCTAATGCGTCAGATGCCTCTGTGTGTCCTTGGGAAAGGCACATAGCACTGCCAGCTCCAGTCAGCTGCCTCGGTGTCCATGGGAAAGGCACTTAGCTCCCATTTCTTCTGCATGATATATAGCCAATATTGTGTTAAAAGTGCCATTAAAAACCAACCAATCAACCAACCAACTTGAATCTTTCCTTGTAACTGTGAATTATGAATGAGGAGCAATGTATAATGAATTCTCCAATATGATCTGTACAAACAATGCCGGACTTATATAAAACTTCTCAACTTGAATTTCAATATGTACTCAGCTCAAATTCCATGGCCATGGTAATCAGAAATTACAATTTGTTTAGTATGTTAAACATTTGTTTTGAAATAGGGCTGTCATTACAATTTGTAACTTAAACTAGTTACTGTTAAGCTAACTTTATAAAAATCTGGCAATGGGGTATAGTTTTGCGTCGGAAATGTATTCAAGTTGAGAACATAGGGTTTTATGTAAGCTGATCAGGGCCTCAAAGTTATGTGAGAGACTAAAATATTTTTCAGAAAAATCAGGAAATCTTTTGTATCCCATGACCATGATCTTTGAATTTCAACCTTCTAATCATTTACATGTTCCATAGCCTCATGTGAATTTATGTGCAAGGTCTGAGAGATATTCCATGGATGCAAGCATGATTTGCGGCCATTCTAAAAACTTTAACCAGAATTTAATTGGAAACCAATATTTTAAAAATAATTGCCAACTATGTCTCACCAAGTGGTTAATCTTAAAAGAAAAAAAAATATACTGTTGCTGTGTATTGCTTTATTGGATTTGGAATCTTACAAAGATACACAGGAGGGCCTGCATGTAAAGATCACTTTAACATGGAAAATTTTATTTAAACCTTAAGTACTGACAATTACGCTGTTGCCAGGAAAGTTACTGCTATGTCTTGCTTTTCCAATTACTGTATATACTCACATATAAGCCGATACCAACTGCAAACTGCATAGACCCAGATCTGCCATCGCATAATGCACAGGCAGATCTGGGTCTATGCAGTTTGTAAGGACTAATCAGTAGAACAAACAACATAGACCCTGATCTGATGGTGCATTATGCGATGGCAGATCAGGATCAATGTTGTTTGCATTTGGACCCAAATTATACATGAGTATATACGGTAACTATTCTCTACAAAAATGTACAAATTTTAAGAACAGGAACACTAATAAAGTCAACATCCCAGACAATTAATGTCATGCCTCTAGATAATTTGATTCTGGAAAAAAATATGTCTTCTTATATGTCTGAATGATCAAAGTTTTGCTGTACCCATCACCATGCTTTATCTCTATGTAGGCAAGCGATACAATTTTACTGACCAGGCTGATACCAAACATCCCTGCTGCCAAGGCCCCAAAGACCAGACACTGAACTGCAGTAATGTTCTTCCATATCCAGGTTTGCCTCTTCTGAAAACAGCTAACAAGAGAGAAAAGATGTGTTTACTGTACAAAGTTAATGTTTCATGAAAATGGATCATGAGGCAATCCTTAAAAGGTCTTAAACTGCTTACCCCTAACTGACCCATCAAAAGTGCTCCGAGTTTTTCTTTGCTTTCCGCACCATTACATGGAATCTTTCTAAACTCTTTTCTTTTTGCACAATGGCCAATACTGAATGTTAAAATTTTTTTAAAATCATGCAGCAAGGGAAAAAAAACACAAAGAAAAAAAGGAGGCCCAAGTGGGCCTGATATTGCTCACCTGGTTATATAACTGAACAGTTGACCATATCACTAAGCAGACTTATGAAGTATTGTATGAACACAACCTATGTAAACTATCTTCCAACCTTTACATTATGTTGATTGTAACTATTTAACATTAGCCTCATAAAAATTCTTTCCAAAGACAAAGGCATAATTAGAGTGAAGTTTACTGATGCAGCTTTCATTTGCAAATATAAAGGGTAAGTTCACTTTTGACTCAAATTGACCCTACATGAGATTAATGATATTTTCCAAATGGATCTACTATATTGGTACTACATAGAACAGTTTTGCTTTTTACATAGGTATTAGTCATTACTGTGTTTTTAAAGTGAAATGATGATGATGTCATACATAGCGGAAAACATGAAACGATGATGTGTCAACATTCCATTAACTAGCAACTTGTTTTGTTTGTGTATTACAGTGAATACATAGATGAGTATGAGGAAGTTCATATTCCCTATATCCTTAACTGCTGCTGTATATTTACCAAAACTGATGCATGTGTTTATTAGTTACGAGACTTTTAGCATTGGACACAGACAATGCTCAATTGTATCAATATGAATAATTATTCTGATGAAAGTGTTCAGTTCATTCCCAAGATTTTATCTTAATAATGTAGTGTGGTAAGTTTTCTTAAGTACTGTTATTATTAGATTAGTTCCATCAAACAAGTGTCTCGCTGAATTCTGTCTTGCCTTTTCAAAATTATGGGCTTAAACAACAAAACAAACAAAAAAATAGTGATGATGATGCATAGCAGCCACTGCCCACAACATCAGCACCAGACTGTCTCACTTTTCTTGTGAAAAAAAAAAGATGAGACAGAAAAAAAAAAGTTTATTCACATTAATCTAAAGGCCAAGGCCTGTCTATCAAAGGAAGAGGCTCACCCCTTTTCTCAAGTCTGAAAACACTCTCCTTATCAAACACTACTTCTTTACCTCCATTATTGCTCAAAAAAAAATGTTGGGGTATTGGTCGAAAGTACATGCATGGGTGAATATTATCTGTTATCTTCAGCTGTATGTATGCGTGTGTGAGTGTATTTTGTGTGTGTGTGTGATTTGTTGGTCATGAGGTAAAACTACATAAGCTATTTTTCCTACCAAAAATCGCCAAGTAACAATGTAAACATATATAGTTAATCAAAATAGTTCAAATTTCCAGTCAATCATTAGCTCATTTTTTGGCATAAGATAATTCCAAAATAATTTTTGTGATTGTCCAATCAGATTAACTGTGGGCAGAGCTTAGGTGTGGGCTCCATGTAACTTGCATGCTGTAGCTCAAATTTGTCGCTAACAACCAAGAATTAAACTCTGCTGACAAAATCCTGAAGTTACTGAATGGCAACAAGAGATAAATGTTTGACAAATCTGACAATGTAAGTCATGCCTGACATAGCTTTCTTTATATGTTGGTACACTTAAACACAGTAGGGTATGGAACACTGTCCTGACAACTTTCTTCCATTGTCATATATAATATACACAGAGGTCCCCACTCCCCTTGATCATAATATTTTATACACACATAGAGGTCCCCACTCTCCTCCATCATCATATTTGATATACACAGAGGTCCCCACTCCTGTCTATCTCCATATTTGCTATACACACAGAGGTCCCCACTCCCCTCCACCACCAATTCAATTCTAACAATTATGACCAAAATCCCTGTGTTGAAGGATCATTCACACATACAGCTACTCCCTTTTCATCTCCAATGTCTGCAGTTATAATATAAATCAGTGTGTAAAAACATCATTCATTTATCTCTCTCTCAAATTCTCTTTAGGTTTTTTTTATTTTTTTGGGGGGTGGGGGTGGGGGTGCCTTTGTGGGTTAAATGCCATTTTTCAGCACATGGTAAGTTATACATGGCAGCCAGTATATTTGGTGGTGGAAGAACCTTGGAGGACTCCAAGAAGAACCATCGACCCAGAGGAAGCTACTGGCAAGCTTTCTCACATACCCATGTTGGCTGAGCCAAGACTTGAACCCATGCGAACAGAGGTGAAACGTGAGTGATCTGTAAAGGAGAGCACCTTAGACCACTCGGCCACTTGGGGCCCCTTCTCTTCAGGAATTTTTCCATTTAATATACAGTTTGTAAAGAGTGCTTGCCCTATTCAACCTAAAAAGTACCCTGCTGTAAAAAGCAGCCCCCCACCACTTGCTTGAATTTTTTAAAGTCACTGGCATAATAACCTACTCAAAGGGTTAATGTATGGTTGAAAAGTTCTGGTGAAAAATATGTTTTATTCATGGATTTCTGCAATTTTTGCCCTCTCAATTTTTCATGAAGAATACGTTTGAAATGGTGTTTGGTGTTTTACAGCACAGCAACACAAGTAGGTTACTTACCGAGTATACTCACGAATAAGCTGATACCAACTGCAAACTGCATAGACCCAGATCTTCCGGCGCATTATGCGCCGGCAGATCTGGGTCTATGCAGTTTGCAAGGACTAATCAGTAGAACAAACAACATAGATTCTGATCTGCTGGCACATTATGTGATGGCAGATCAGGGTCTATGTTGTTTGCATTTGGACTAGGCTTATACACAAGGATATATGGGGTGCCAAGGCAATTGGAGCAAAGTACCTTGCCCATGAACACATCACGGAATCCAACCTGGGCTGATAGTAGGATTTGAACCCACACCCTTTTGGTTGCAAGTCCAGCATGCTAACCACTCAGCAACCATGCTCCTGCCTCTGTTAGTCACCTGTTCCAACATGCAGCTGAGCACAAGGTGCCTATTCTACATCTCAAAGCCCACTGGGGTCAATGAAGCAGCTACCGTATATACTCATGTATAAACCAAGTCCAAATGCAAACAACATAGACCCTGATCTGCCTCTATGTTGTTTGTTCTATTGATTAGTACTTACAAACTGCATTGACTCGGATCTGCCGGTGCATTATGCGCCGGCAGATCTGGGTCTATGCAGTTTGCAGTTGGTATCTGCATATCAACACACACACTAAAAGTTTGCAGTTGATATCTGCAAATTAACACACACAAAAAAAAAACAACAGAATAACATGCACACACTGTGTACAGCATCTTTGGCCACATTAACAGTACCAAATTATCAATGTGTAACTGAGTGGTCTAGAGGGTTTACCTAAACAGAACTAAATTATCCATGTATGACTGAGTGGTCTCTTGAGTTTACTTAAACAGTACCAAACTGTTCATGTGGGACTGTGTGGTTCAGAGGGTTTACCTAAACAGAACTAAATTATCCATGTATGACTAAGTGGTCTCTTGAGTTTACTTAAACAGTACCAAACTGTTCATGTGGGACTGTGTGGTTCAGAGGGTTTACCTAAACAGAACTAAATTATCCATGTGTGACTGAGTGGTCTCTTTGAGTTTACTTAAATAAGTCATTTTAATCACTCAGGTGTATTATTTTGCTAATTGTATAAAACGTTCTATTGAAAATCATGCATCTTGTATTATTGTTCTTTTTTATATTATCTGGTTTGCATTTTTTGCAAGAAGAACTCTGTGTAACTAAAAATTACAATTCTCAATAGTCAACTTTATGAGTTACTTCCTTACTTTGCTCAGAGAGATTATAAAGGTATTTTAAAAGAGAAAACAAAATTATTACTTAGCATACAAATTAAAAACTATTTCTATTCACTAAAATTTCAATTAATATGTGCAAAATATGCTCAAAATAAAACTCACTGGATACGTTTATGATAAAAGCTTAATTATCAAGTTTGATGAAAATCTGATAAGTAATAGTCACAAAAGTGCTGACATACTCAGCCAATCAGATACAATATCACCTCATCAATATGCACTGATCTTCATCATAATTGTACCGATCGAAGATCTTGATGATTTAAGTCCATTTACCAAGTTTACTCAAAACTGGATCAGAAATACAGCCTCTAGAATGGCAATAGGTTCAGGCAATTGGATGCATTAATATGTGCAAATCTTGTTAATTATTAAACTTGTTCAAAATCTTAATCATACAAGCCTATATTTAAGTTTGATCAGAAAACAGATCAGAAATGGCCACCAGAGTGGTAACAAGCTCAGCCCAAAAAATATAAAATCACCTCACTAATATGCTTTGATCTTGCTCATTATCGAAAATGGTCCAATATTTTGATGATGTAACCATACCTTCCAAGTTTGATCAAAGTTGGACCAGAAATATGATCTCCAGAGTGGTAACATGTTCATCCAATCTGATGCAAGATCACCTCATTATTATGTGTGGATCTCAGTCATTATTGAACCTAACCAAGATCTTGATGATATAAGTATATATTCCAAATCGGATCACACAAATGGCTTCCTGAATCGCAACAAGCTCCGCCAATCAGATGCAAAGACCACCTCATCAATATGCCTATCTTGCTCATTATTGAACTTGTCTCAGATCTTGAAGATATATGCAAAGGTCCTAAGTTTTATCAAAATTGGATCAGAAATATGGACTCCAAAGTGGTAACAAGCTCCACCAATTAGATGCAAGATCACCTCATAAAGATGCATGGATCTCGCTCATATTCCAAATTATATTCAATGTTGTATCAAAATCAGATCAAAAATATGGCTTCCAGCGTGATAACAAACAAATGTTGACAGACAGACGACAGATGATCGATAATGGATGACAGACACAAAGTCACACTATAAGGCTCACTTGACCTTGTGGCCAAAGTGAGCTAAAAAAAGAAAGAAGCCCCACTTACCTAACAACTATGAAAACTTCTGGGTCTGTAAAGAGTCAACTAAGAATCTTTATGGATAGCCTGATCTTGTTCTTACCCGACTTATTTATATGTGTACACAGAATAATGCTTCATTTACAGTAAACAAATTTGTAAAAGACACATGATTCTGATGGACCATGCCCGACAACACATATATTTTCATAGTAATGTTTATTATTACCTTACATTAGTTCTGAATTAGGTGACACCTGTTGATAACATAGAGTGTCTACTATTAACAGGTCTTACTGCATATATTTTCATTTTTCATTGTGATTTCAACTTAAATTTCCTAATTCTAGGTACTTTTGCATGTCAGAACATTTAAAAAAAAAAGTAAAGGAGGGGTGGGGGGCACAGGTCAACATTTCCCAATAATTTTTTTTTTAAAAAGCAGACCACATTTATCCCCACACTCTCAGCTTGACCCAGGGATCATAATCCAAATCCATTTTAAATAGTATGTTTCCTGACACTATGACTGCAAGTTTAAAGTTTGGGCAAGTAATATTAATAAAAAGTAACTATATGTTTATCACAAGGGTAACCTATATACTCAGGGCTTCATGAATTTCCAGCCAGAAGATTTATTAGAGAAAGATTTACAGACAAAAGGATGGTATCACAATACTGCCTGCCAAAGCGTGGAGATAAGCAGAATCTAGAAGTTAACTTTAAGACACTAAAGAACAAAATGCACACACTCTGGGCAGCACCTTTTGCCACATTAACGGTGCCAAATTAACCATGTGTGACTGAGTGGTCTAGAGGCTTTACCTCAACAGTACCAAATTTACCATATGTGACTTTGTGGTCATGTGGGGTTTACCTAATCAGCACAAAATTTTCCATGTGTGTCTGTGTGGTCTTGTATTAACAGAACCAAATTTTCTATCAGTGAGTGAGTGGTCTAGAGGGTTTACCTAAATTGTGTGGCCACAATAATAGTACAAATACTAAATGTGACTGAGTGGTCTAGAGGGTTTATCTAAATTGTGTGGTCACATTAACAGTACCAAATTTTCCATGTGTGACTAAGTGGTCTACAGGGTTAACTTAAATTATCTAAATTTGCAGGATTTAATTCACATGTTAGGAATGCATCCCCCCCCCCCCCATACACACACACAGCTTATTAAAAACTTTAGTTCAAGAATTATCATCATCATCATCATCAACAACAATCCTAGGTTAAAGTAGCAACCCTGTGAAGCTGCAATTAACAATAGAGTACAATATTGTCATTAATCTCTTACTAGATATAAATGTTCCATTAAATAAAAGTAGTGAAAATGATCATGTATCCAAAGGCATGGCATGACATGAAAATGGTATGCTTTATATCAATTGCAATAACAAATGCCTTGGACAGATATAACTCTTTTATCTAGGAGGTTGCAAAAGCTGGACAGCAATGAATACCTGATCAGCTGATTAAACCTTCCAGTTCATTTGTTTTAACTCGGATGATTAATCAGAACACTTGATTTCACAAACTTAATTTATAGCAAATTATTTTATCTACTTAGAGTGTTTCCAGTACTTGTTTTCTTTCTATTTGATACATTTTCTTTAGATATAAATTAAAAATTAGTCATTTTAATCACTCAGGTCTATAATTTTTGCTAATTGTATAAAATGTTCTGTTGAAAATCATGCATCTTGTATTCATGTTCTTTTTATATTATCTGCTTTGCATATTTTGCAAGGAGAAGAACACTGTGTAACTAAAAATTACAATTCTCAATAGTTAACTTTATGGGTTACTTCTCAGAGAGATTATAAAGGTATTTTAAAAGAGAAAACAAAATTATTACTTAGCATACAAATTAAAAACTATTTCTATTCACTAAAATTTCAATTAATATGTGCAAAGTATGCTCATAATAAAACTCACTGGATATATTTATGATAAAAGCCTAATTATCAAGTTTGATGAAAATCTGATAAGTAATAGTCACAAAAGTGCTGACATACTCAGCCAATCTGATGCAATATCACCTCATCAATACGCACTGATCTTCATCATAATTGTACCCATCTAAGATCTTGATGATTTAAGTCCATTTACCAAGTTTACTCAAAACTGGATCAGAAATACAGCCTCTAGAGTGGCAATAGGTTCAGGCAATTGGATGCATTAATATGTGCAAATCTTGTTAATTATCAAACTTGTTCAAAATCTTAATCATACAAGCCTATATTTAAGTTTGATCAGAAAACAGATCAGAAATGGCCACCAGAATGGTAACAAGCTCAGTCCAAAAATATAAAATCACCTCACTAATATGCTTTGATCTTGCTCATTATCAAAAATGGTCCAATATTTTGATGATGTAACCATACCTTCCAAGTTTGATCAAAGTTGGACCAGAAATATGATCTCCAGAGTGGTAACATGTTCATCCAATCTGATGCAAGATCACCTCATTATTATGTGTGGATCTCAGTCATTATTGAACCTAACCAAGATCTTGATGATATAAGCATATATTCCAAGTCTGATCAAAATCGGATCAGTCAAATGGCCCCTGAATCATAAACAAGCTCCTCCAATCAGATGCAAAGATCACCTCATTAATATGCCGGTCTTACTCATTATTGAACTTGTCTCAGATCTTGAAGATATATGCAAAGGTCCTAAGTTTTATCAAAATTGGATCAGAAATATGGACTCCAAAGTAGTAACAAGCTCCACCAATTAGATGCAAGATCACCTCATTAAGATGCATGGATTTCGCTCATATTCCAAATTATATTCAATGTTGTATCAAAATCAGATCAAAAACATGGCTTCCAGAGTGATAACAAACAAATGTTGACAGACAGATGACAGATGACTGATAATGAATGACAGACACAAAGCCACACTAAAAAAGCTCACTTGACCTTGTGGCCAAGGTGAGCTAAAATAAGAAAGAAGCCCCACTTACCTAACAACTACGAAAACTTCTGGATCTGGTCAGAGTCAACTAAGAATCTTTATGGATAGCCTGATCTTGTTCTTACCCAACTTATTTATATGTGTACACAGAATAATGCTTCATTTACAGTAAACAAATTTGTAATAGCCACATGCTTTTGATGGACCATAGTAATGTTTATTATTACCTTACATTAGTTCTGAATTAGGTGACACCTCTTGATAACATTGAGTAAGTGTCTACTTATTAACAGGTCTTACTGCATATATTTTTATTTTTTAATGTGATTTCAACATAAGTTTCCTAATTCTATGTACCTTTGCATGTCAGAACATTTAAAAATAAGTAAAGGAGGGGTGGGGGGTTGGGCATGGGTCAACATTTCCCAATAATTTTTTTTTTAAAAAGCAGACCACGATTATCCCCCCACTCTCAGCTTCATCAAGGGATCATAACCCAAATCCATTACGAATATTATGTTTCCTGATGCTATGACTGCAAGTTTCAAGTTTGGGCAAGTAATATTAAACAAAAAACATCACTATATGGTTATTGCATGGGCAACCTATACACTAAGGGCGTCATGAATTTCCAGCCAGAAGATTTTTGGGAGAAGATTTACAGACAGAAGGATGGTATCACAATAAAGTGTGGAGATAAGCAGAATCTAGAAGTTAACTTTAAGAAACTAAAGAACAAAATGCACACACTCTGGGCAGCACCTTTTGCCACATTAACAGTGCCAAATTAACCATGTGTGGCTGAGTGGTCTAGAGGCTTTACCTCAACAGTACCAAATTTACCATATGTGACTTTGTGGTCTTGTGGGGTTTACCTAATCAGCACAAAATTTTCCATGCGTGTCTGAGTGGTCTTGTATTAACAGAACCAAATTTTCTATCAGTGAGTGAGTGGTCTCGAGGGTTTACCTAAATTGTGTGGCCACATTAATAGCACAAATACTAAATGTGACTGAGTGGTCTAGAGGGTTTATCTAAATTGTGTGGTCACATTAACAGTACCAAATTTTCCATGTGTGACTAAGTGGTCAACAGGGTTGACTTAAATTATCTAAATTTGCAGGATTGAATTCACATGTTAGGATTGCATTCCCCCCACCAACCACCCACAGCTTATTAAAAACTCTAGTTCAAGAATTATCATCATCATCATCATCAACAACAATCCTAGGTTAAAGTAGCAACCCTGTGAAGCTGCAATTAACAAAAGAGTACAATATCTTTCATTTATCTGCTACTTGATATAAATGTTCCATTTACATAAAAGAAGTGAAAATGATCATGTATCCAAAGGCATGGCATGACATGAAAATGGTATGCTTTATATCAATTGCAATAACAAATGCCTTGGACAGATATAACTCTTTTATCTAGGAGGTTGCAAAAGCTGGACAGCAATGAATACCTGATCAGCCGATTAAACCTTCCAATTCATTTGTTTTAACTCGGATGATTAATCAGAACACTTGATATCACAAACTTAATTTATAGCAAATTATTTTATCTACTTAGAGTGTTTCCAGTATTTGTTTTATTTCTATTTGATACATTTTCTTTAGATATAAATTAAAAATTAGTCATTTTAATCACTCAGGTGTATTATTTTGCTAATTGTATAAAATGTTCTATTGAAATTCATGCATCTTGTATTCATGTTCTTTTTTATATTATCTGCTTTGCATATTTTGCAAGGAGAAGAACACTGTGTAACTAAAAATTACAATTCTCAATAGTTAACTTTATGGGTTACTTCTTTACTTTGCTCAGAGAGATTATAAAGGTATTTTAAAAGAGAAAACAAAATTATTACTTAGCATACAAATTAAAAACTATTTCTATTCACTAAAATTTCAATTAATATGTGCAAAATATGCTCATAATAAAACTCACTGGATATATTTATGATAAAAGCCTAATTATCAAGTTTGATGAAAATCTGATAAGTAATAGTCACAAAAGTGCTGACATACTCAGCCAATCAGATGCAATATCACCTCATCAATATGCACTGATCTTCATCATAATTGTACCCATCTAAGATCTTGATGATTTAAGTCCATTTACCAAGTTTACTCAAAACTGGATCAGAAATACAGCCTCTAGAGTGGCAATAGGTTCAGGCAATTGGATGCATTAATATGTGCAAATCTTGTTAATTATCAAACTTGTTCAAAATCTTAATCATACAAGCCTATATTTAAGTTTGATCAGAAAACAGATCAGAAATGGCCACCAGAGTGGTAACAAGCTCAGTCCAAAAATATAAAATCACCTCACTAATATGCTTTGATCTTGCTCATTATCAAAAATGGTCCAATATTTTGATGATGTAACCATACCTTCCAAGTTTGATCAAAGTTGGACCAGAAATATGATCTCCAGAGTGGTAACATGTTCATCCAATCTGATGCAAGATCACCTCATTATTATGTGTGGATCTCAGTCATTATTGAACCTAACCAAGATCTTGATGATATAAGCATATATTCCAAGTCTGATCAAAATCGGATCAGTCAAATGGCCCCTGAATCATAAACAAGCTCCTCCAATCAGATGCAAAGATCACCTCATTAATATGCCGGTCTTACTCATTATTGAACTTGTCTCAGATCTTGAAGATATATGCAAAGGTCCTAAGTTTTATCAAAATTGGATCAGAAATATGGACTCCAAAGTAGTAACAAGCTCCACCAATTAGATGCAAGATCACCTCATTAAGATGCATGGATTTCGCTCATATTCCAAATTATATTCAATGTTGTATCAAAATCAGATCAAAAACATGGCTTCCAGAGTGATAACAAACAAATGTTGACAGACAGATGACAGATGACTGATAATGAATGACAGACACAAAGCCACACTAAAAAAGCTCACTTGACCTTGTGGCCAAGGTGAGCTAAAATAAGAAAGAAGCCCCACTTACCTAACAACTACGAAAACTTCTGGATCTGGTCAGAGTCAACTAAGAATCTTTATGGATAGCCTGATCTTGTTCTTACCCAACTTATTTATATGTGTACACAGAATAATGCTTCATTTACAGTAAACAAATTTGTAATAGCCACATGCTTTTGATGGACCATAGTAATGTTTATTATTACCTTACATTAGTTCTGAATTAGGTGACACCTCTTGATAACATTGAGTAAGTGTCTACTTATTAACAGGTCTTACTGCATATATTTTTATTTTTTAATGTGATTTCAACATAAGTTTCCTAATTCTATGTACCTTTGCATGTCAGAACATTTAAAAATAAGTAAAGGAGGGGTGGGGGGTTGGGCATGGGTCAACATTTCCCAATAATTTTTTTTTTAAAAAGCAGACCACGATTATCCCCCCACTCTCAGCTTCATCAAGGGATCATAACCCAAATCCATTACGAATATTATGTTTCCTGATGCTATGACTGCAAGTTTCAAGTTTGGGCAAGTAATATTAAACAAAAAACATCACTATATGGTTATTGCATGGGCAACCTATACACTAAGGGCGTCATGAATTTCCAGCCAGAAGATTTTTGGGAGAAGATTTACAGACAGAAGGATGGTATCACAATAAAGTGTGGAGATAAGCAGAATCTAGAAGTTAACTTTAAGAAACTAAAGAACAAAATGCACACACTCTGGGCAGCACCTTTTGCCACATTAACAGTGCCAAATTAACCATGTGTGGCTGAGTGGTCTAGAGGCTTTACCTCAACAGTACCAAATTTACCATATGTGACTTTGTGGTCTTGTGGGGTTTACCTAATCAGCACAAAATTTTCCATGCGTGTCTGAGTGGTCTTGTATTAACAGAACCAAATTTTCTATCAGTGAGTGAGTGGTCTCGAGGGTTTACCTAAATTGTGTGGCCACATTAATAGCACAAATACTAAATGTGACTGAGTGGTCTAGAGGGTTTATCTAAATTGTGTGGTCACATTAACAGTACCAAATTTTCCATGTGTGACTAAGTGGTCAACAGGGTTGACTTAAATTATCTAAATTTGCAGGATTGAATTCACATGTTAGGATTGCATTCCCCCCACCAACCACCCACAGCTTATTAAAAACTCTAGTTCAAGAATTATCATCATCATCATCATCAACAACAATCCTAGGTTAAAGTAGCAACCCTGTGAAGCTGCAATTAACAAAAGAGTACAATATCTTTCATTTATCTGCTACTTGATATAAATGTTCCATTTACATAAAAGAAGTGAAAATGATCATGTATCCAAAGGCATGGCATGACATGAAAATGGTATGCTTTATATCAATTGCAATAACAAATGCCTTGGACAGATATAACTCTTTTATCTAGGAGGTTGCAAAAGCTGGACAGCAATGAATACCTGATCAGCCGATTAAACCTTCCAATTCATTTGTTTTAACTCGGATGATTAATCAGAACACTTGATATCACAAACTTAATTTATAGCAAATTATTTTATCTACTTAGAGTGTTTCCAGTATTTGTTTTATTTCTATTTGATACATTTTCTTTAGATATAAATTAAAAATTAGTCATTTTAATCACTCAGGTGTATTATTTTGCTAATTGTATAAAATGTTCTATTGAAATTCATGCATCTTGTATTCATGTTCTTTTTTATATTATCTGCTTTGCATATTTTGCAAGGAGAAGAACACTGTGCAACTAAAAATTACAATTCTCAATAGTTAACTTTATGGGTTACTTCTTTACTTTGCTCAGAGAGATTATAAAGGTATTTTAAAAGAGAAAACAAAATTATTACTTAGCATACAAATTAAAAACTATTTCTATTCACTAAAATTTCAATTAATATGTGCAAAATATGCTCATAATAAAACTCACTGGATATATTTATGATAAAAGCCTAATTATCAAGTTTGATGAAAATCTGATAAGTAATAGTCACAAAAGTGCTGACATACTCAGCCAATCAGATGCAATATCACCTCATCAATATGCACTGATCTTCATCATAATTGTACCCATCTAAGATCTTGATGATTTAAGTCCATTTACCAAGTTTACTCAAAACTGGATCAGAAATACAGCCTCTAGAGTGGCAATAGGTTCAGGCAATTGGATGCATTAATATGTGCAAATCTTGTTAATTATCAAACTTGTTCAAAATCTTAATCATACAAGCCTATATTTAAGTTTGATCAGAAAACAGATCAGAAATGGCCACCAGAGTGGTAACAAGCTCAGTCCAAAAATATAAAATCACCTCACTAATATGCTTTGATCTTGCTCATTATCAAAAATGGTCCAATATTTTGATGATGTAACCATACCTTCCAAGTTTGATCAAAGTTGGACCAGAAATATGATCTCCAGAGTGGTAACATGTTCATCCAATCTGATGCAAGATCACCTCATTATTATGTGTGGATCTCAGTCATTATTGAACCTAACCAAGATCTTGATGATATAAGCATATATTCCAAGTCTGATCAAAATCGGATCAGTCAAATGGCCCCTGAATCATAAACAAGCTCCTCCAATCAGATGCAAAGATCACCTCATTAATATGCCGGTCTTACTCATTATTGAACTTGTCTCAGATCTTGAAGATATATGCAAAGGTCCTAAGTTTTATCAAAATTGGATCAGAAATATGGACTCCAAAGTAGTAACAAGCTCCACCAATTAGATGCAAGATCACCTCATTAAGATGCATGGATTTCGCTCATATTCCAAATTATATTCAATGTTGTATCAAAATCAGATCAAAAACATGGCTTCCAGAGTGATAACAAACAAATGTTGACAGACAGATGACAGATGACTGATAATGAATGACAGACACAAAGCCACACTAAAAAAGCTCACTTGACCTTGTGGCCAAGGTGAGCTAAAATAAGAAAGAAGCCCCACTTACCTAACAACTACGAAAACTTCTGGATCTGGTCAGAGTCAACTAAGAATCTTTATGGATAGCCTGATCTTGTTCTTACCCAACTTATTTATATGTGTACACAGAATAATGCTTCATTTACAGTAAACAAATTTGTAATAGCCACATGCTTTTGATGGACCATAGTAATGTTTATTATTACCTTACATTAGTTCTGAATTAGGTGACACCTCTTGATAACATTGAGTAAGTGTCTACTTATTAACAGGTCTTACTGCATATATTTTTATTTTTTAATGTGATTTCAACATAAGTTTCCTAATTCTATGTACCTTTGCATGTCAGAACATTTAAAAATAAGTAAAGGAGGGGTGGGGGGTTGGGCATGGGTCAACATTTCCCAATAATTTTTTTTTTAAAAAGCAGACCACGATTATCCCCCCACTCTCAGCTTCATCAAGGGATCATAACCCAAATCCATTACGAATATTATGTTTCCTGATGCTATGACTGCAAGTTTCAAGTTTGGGCAAGTAATATTAAACAAAAAACATCACTATATGGTTATTGCATGGGCAACCTATACACTAAGGGCGTCATGAATTTCCAGCCAGAAGATTTTTGGGAGAAGATTTACAGACAGAAGGATGGTATCACAATAAAGTGTGGAGATAAGCAGAATCTAGAAGTTAACTTTAAGAAACTAAAGAACAAAATGCACACACTCTGGGCAGCACCTTTTGCCACATTAACAGTGCCAAATTAACCATGTGTGGCTGAGTGGTCTAGAGGCTTTACCTCAACAGTACCAAATTTACCATATGTGACTTTGTGGTCTTGTGGGGTTTACCTAATCAGCACAAAATTTTCCATGCGTGTCTGAGTGGTCTTGTATTAACAGAACCAAATTTTCTATCAGTGAGTGAGTGGTCTCGAGGGTTTACCTAAATTGTGTGGCCACATTAATAGCACAAATACTAAATGTGACTGAGTGGTCTAGAGGGTTTATCTAAATTGTGTGGTCACATTAACAGTACCAAATTTTCCATGTGTGACTAAGTGGTCAACAGGGTTGACTTAAATTATCTAAATTTGCAGGATTGAATTCACATGTTAGGATTGCATTCCCCCCACCAACCACCCACAGCTTATTAAAAACTCTAGTTCAAGAATTATCATCATCATCATCATCAACAACAATCCTAGGTTAAAGTAGCAACCCTGTGAAGCTGCAATTAACAAAAGAGTACAATATCTTTCATTTATCTGCTACTTGATATAAATGTTCCATTTACATAAAAGAAGTGAAAATGATCATGTATCCAAAGGCATGGCATGACATGAAAATGGTATGCTTTATATCAATTGCAATAACAAATGCCTTGGACAGATATAACTCTTTTATCTAGGAGGTTGCAAAAGCTGGACAGCAATGAATACCTGATCAGCCGATTAAACCTTCCAATTCATTTGTTTTAACTCGGATGATTAATCAGAACACTTGATATCACAAACTTAATTTATAGCAAATTATTTTATCTACTTAGAGTGTTTCCAGTATTTGTTTTATTTCTATTTGATACATTTTCTTTAGATATAAATTAAAAATTAGTCATTTTAATCACTCAGGTGTATTAATTTGCTAATTGTATAAAATGTTCTATTGAAATTCATGCATCTTGTATTCATGTTCTTTTTTATATTATCTGCTTTGCATATTTTGCAAGGAGAAGAACACTGTGCAACTAAAAATTACAATTCTCAATAGTTAACTTTATGGGTTACTTCTTTACTTTGCTCAGAGAGATTATAAAGGTATTTTAAAAGAGAAAACAAAATTATTACTTAGCATACAAATTAAAAACTATTTCTATTGACTAAAATTTCAATTAATATGTGCAAAATATGCTCATAATAAAACTCACTGGATATATTTATGATAAAAGCCTAATTATCAAGTTTGATGAAAATCTGATAAGTAATAGTCACAAAAGTGCTGACATACTCAGCCAATCAGATGCAACATCACCTCATCAATATGCACTGATCTTCATCATAATTGTACCCATCTAAGATCTTGATGATTTAAGTCCATTTACCAAGTTTACTCAAAACTGGATCAGAAATACAGCCTCTAGAGTGGCAATAGGTTCAGGCAATTGGATGCATTAATATGTGCAAATCTTGTTAATTATCAAACTTGTTCAAAATCTTAATCATACAAGCCTATATTTAAGTTTGATCAGAAAACAGATCAGAAATGGCCACCAGAGTGGTAACAAGCTCAGTCCAAAAATATAAAATCACCTCACTAATATGCTTTGATCTTGCTCATTATCAAAAATGGTCCAATATTTTGATGATGTAACCATACCTTCCAAGTTTGATCAAAGTTGGACCAGAAATATGATCTCCAGAGTGGTAACATGTTCATCCAATCTGATGCAAGATCACCTCATTATTATGTGTGGATCTCAGTCATTATTGAACCTAACCAAGATCTTGATGATATAAGCATATATTCCAAGTCTGATCAAAATCGGATCAGTCAAATGGCCCCTGAATCATAAACAAGCTCCTCCAATCAGATGCAAAGATCACCTCATTAATATGCCGGTCTTACTCATTATTGAACTTGTCTCAGATCTTGAAGATATATGCAAAGGTCCTAAGTTTTATCAAAATTGGATCAGAAATATGGACTCCAAAGTAGTAACAAGCTCCACCAATTAGATGCAAGATCACCTCATTAAGATGCATGGATTTCGCTCATATTCCAAATTATATTCAATGTTGTATCAAAATCAGATCAAAAACATGGCTTCCAGAGTGATAACAAACAAATGTTGACAGACAGATGACAGATGACTGATAATGAATGACAGACACAAAGCCACACTAAAAAAGCTCACTTGACCTTGTGGCCAAGGTGAGCTAAAATAAGAAAGAAGCCCCACTTACCTAACAACTACGAAAACTTCTGGATCTGGTCAGAGTCAACTAAGAATCTTTATGGATAGCCTGATCTTGTTCTTACCCAACTTATTTATATGTGTACACAGAATAATGCTTCATTTACAGTAAACAAATTTGTAATAGCCACATGCTTTTGATGGACCATAGTAATGTTTATTATTACCTTACATTAGTTCTGAATTAGGTGACACCTCTTGATAACATTGAGTAAGTGTCTACTTATTAACAGGTCTTACTGCATATATTTTTATTTTTTAATGTGATTTCAACATAAGTTTCCTAATTCTATGTACCTTTGCATGTCAGAACATTTAAAAATAAGTAAAGGAGGGGTGGGGGGTTGGGCATGGGTCAACATTTCCCAATAATTTTTTTTTTAAAAAGCAGACCACGATTATCCCCCCACTCTCAGCTTCATCAAGGGATCATAACCCAAATCCATTACGAATATTATGTTTCCTGATGCTATGACTGCAAGTTTCAAGTTTGGGCAAGTAATATTAAACAAAAAACATCACTATATGGTTATTGCATGGGCAACCTATACACTAAGGGCGTCATGAATTTCCAGCCAGAAGATTTTTGGGAGAAGATTTACAGACAGAAGGATGGTATCACAATAAAGTGTGGAGATAAGCAGAATCTAGAAGTTAACTTTAAGAAACTAAAGAACAAAATGCACACACTCTGGGCAGCACCTTTTGCCACATTAACAGTGCCAAATTAACCATGTGTGGCTGAGTGGTCTAGAGGCTTTACCTCAACAGTACCAAATTTACCATATGTGACTTTGTGGTCTTGTGGGGTTTACCTAATCAGCACAAAATTTTCCATGCGTGTCTGAGTGGTCTTGTATTAACAGAACCAAATTTTCTATCAGTGAGTGAGTGGTCTCGAGGGTTTACCTAAATTGTGTGGCCACATTAATAGCACAAATACTAAATGTGACTGAGTGGTCTAGAGGGTTTATCTAAATTGTGTGGTCACATTAACAGTACCAAATTTTCCATGTGTGACTAAGTGGTCAACAGGGTTGACTTAAATTATCTAAATTTGCAGGATTGAATTCACATGTTAGGATTGCATTCCCCCCACCAACCACCCACAGCTTATTAAAAACTCTAGTTCAAGAATTATCATCATCATCATCATCAACAACAATCCTAGGTTAAAGTAGCAACCCTGTGAAGCTGCAATTAACAAAAGAGTACAATATCTTTCATTTATCTGCTACTTGATATAAATGTTCCATTTACATAAAAGAAGTGAAAATGATCATGTATCCAAAGGCATGGCACGACATGAAAATGGTATGCTTTATATCAATTGCAATAACAAATGCCTTGGACAGATATAACTCTTTTATCTAGGAGGTTGCAAAAGCTGGACAGCAATGAATACCTGATCAGCCGATTAAACCTTCCAATTCATTTGTTTTAACTCGGATGATTAATCAGAACACTTGATATCACAAACTTAATTTATAGCAAATTATTTTATCTACTTAGAGTGTTTCCAGTATTTGTTTTATTTCTATTTGATACATTTTCTTTAGATATAAATTAAAAATTAGTCATTTTAATCACTCAGGTGTATTATTTTGCTAATTGTATAAAATGTTCTATTGAAATTCATGCATCTTGTATTCATGTTCTTTTTTATATTATCTGCTTTGCATATTTTGCAAGGAGAAGAACACTGTGCAACTAAAAATTACAATTCTCAATAGTTAACTTTATGGGTTACTTCTTTACTTTGCTCAGAGAGATTATAAAGGTATTTTAAAAGAGAAAACAAAATTATTACTTAGCATACAAATTAAAAACTATTTCTATTCACTAAAATTTCAATTAATATGTGCAAAATATGCTCATAATAAAACTCACTGGATATATTTATGATAAAAGCCTAATTATCAAGTTTGATGAAAATCTGATAAGTAATAGTCACAAAAGTGCTGACATACTCAGCCAATCAGATGCAATATCACCTCATCAATATGCACTGATCTTCATCATAATTGTACCCATCTAAGATCTTGATGATTTAAGTCCATTTACCAAGTTTACTCAAAACTGGATCAGAAATACAGCCTCTAGAGTGGCAATAGGTTCAGGCAATTGGATGCATTAATATGTGCAAATCTTGTTAATTATCAAACTTGTTCAAAATCTTAATCATACAAGCCTATATTTAAGTTTGATCAGAAAACAGATCAGAAATGGCCACCAGAGTGGTAACAAGCTCAGTCCAAAAATATAAAATCACCTCACTAATATGCTTTGATCTTGCTCATTATCAAAAATGGTCCAATATTTTGATGATGTAACCATACCTTCCAAGTTTGATCAAAGTTGGACCAGAAATATGATCTCCAGAGTGGTAACATGTTCATCCAATCTGATGCAAGATCACCTCATTATTATGTGTGGATCTCAGTCATTATTGAACCTAACCAAGATCTTGATGATATAAGCATATATTCCAAGTCTGATCAAAATCGGATCAGTCAAATGGCCCCTGAATCATAAACAAGCTCCTCCAATCAGATGCAAAGATCACCTCATTAATATGCCGGTCTTACTCATTATTGAACTTGTCTCAGATCTTGAAGATATATGCAAAGGTCCTAAGTTTTATCAAAATTGGATCAGAAATATGGACTCCAAAGTAGTAACAAGCTCCACCAATTAGATGCAAGATCACCTCATTAAGATGCATGGATTTCGCTCATATTCCAAATTATATTCAATGTTGTATCAAAATCAGATCAAAAACATGGCTTCCAGAGTGATAACAAACAAATGTTGACAGACAGATGACAGATGACTGATAATGAATGACAGACACAAAGCCACACTAAAAAAGCTCACTTGACCTTGTGGCCAAGGTGAGCTAAAATAAGAAAGAAGCCCCACTTACCTAACAACTACGAAAACTTCTGGATCTGGTCAGAGTCAACTAAGAATCTTTATGGATAGCCTGATCTTGTTCTTACCCAACTTATTTATATGTGTACACAGAATAATGCTTCATTTACAGTAAACAAATTTGTAATAGCCACATGCTTTTGATGGACCATAGTAATGTTTATTATTACCTTACATTAGTTCTGAATTAGGTGACACCTCTTGATAACATTGAGTAAGTGTCTACTTATTAACAGGTCTTACTGCATATATTTTTATTTTTTAATGTGATTTCAACATAAGTTTCCTAATTCTATGTACCTTTGCATGTCAGAACATTTAAAAATAAGTAAAGGAGGGGTGGGGGGTTGGGCATGGGTCAACATTTCCCAATAATTTTTTTTTTAAAAAGCAGACCACGATTATCCCCCCACTCTCAGCTTCATCAAGGGATCATAACCCAAATCCATTACGAATATTATGTTTCCTGATGCTATGACTGCAAGTTTCAAGTTTGGGCAAGTAATATTAAACAAAAAACATCACTATATGGTTATTGCATGGGCAACCTATACACTAAGGGCGTCATGAATTTCCAGCCAGAAGATTTTTGGGAGAAGATTTACAGACAGAAGGATGGTATCACAATAAAGTGTGGAGATAAGCAGAATCTAGAAGTTAACTTTAAGAAACTAAAGAACAAAATGCACACACTCTGGGCAGCACCTTTTGCCACATTAACAGTGCCAAATTAACCATGTGTGGCTGAGTGGTCTAGAGGCTTTACCTCAACAGTACCAAATTTACCATATGTGACTTTGTGGTCTTGTGGGGTTTACCTAATCAGCACAAAATTTTCCATGCGTGTCTGAGTGGTCTTGTATTAACAGAACCAAATTTTCTATCAGTGAGTGAGTGGTCTCGAGGGTTTACCTAAATTGTGTGGCCACATTAATAGCACAAATACTAAATGTGACTGAGTGGTCTAGAGGGTTTATCTAAATTGTGTGGTCACATTAACAGTACCAAATTTTCCATGTGTGACTAAGTGGTCAACAGGGTTGACTTAAATTATCTAAATTTGCAGGATTGAATTCACATGTTAGGATTGCATTCCCCCCACCAACCACCCACAGCTTATTAAAAACTCTAGTTCAAGAATTATCATCATCATCATCATCAACAACAATCCTAGGTTAAAGTAGCAACCCTGTGAAGCTGCAATTAACAAAAGAGTACAATATCTTTCATTTATCTGCTACTTGATATAAATGTTCCATTTACATAAAAGAAGTGAAAATGATCATGTATCCAAAGGCATGGCATGACATGAAAATGGTATGCTTTATATCAATTGCAATAACAAATGCCTTGGACAGATATAACTCTTTTATCTAGGAGGTTGCAAAAGCTGGACAGCAATGAATACCTGATCAGCCGATTAAACCTTCCAATTCATTTGTTTTAACTCGGATGATTAATCAGAACACTTGATATCACAAACTTAATTTATAGCAAATTATTTTATCTACTTAGAGTGTTTCCAGTATTTGTTTTATTTCTATTTGATACATTTTCTTTAGATATAAATTAAAAATTAGTCATTTTAATCACTCAGGTGTATTATTTTGCTAATTGTATAAAATGTTCTATTGAAATTCATGCATCTTGTATTCATGTTCTTTTTTATATTATCTGCTTTGCATATTTTGCAAGGAGAAGAACACTGTGTAACTAAAAATTACAATTCTCAATAGTTAACTTTATGGGTTACTTCTTTACTTTGCTCAGAGAGATTATAAAGGTATTTTAAAAGAGAAAACAAAATTATTACTTAGCATACAAATTAAAAACTATTTCTATTCACTAAAATTTCAATTAATATGTGCAAAATATGCTCATAATAAAACTCACTGGATATATTTATGATAAAAGCCTAATTATCAAGTTTGATGAAAATCTGATAAGTAATAGTCACAAAAGTGCTGACATACTCAGCCAATCAGATGCAATATCACCTCATCAATATGCACTGATCTTCATCATAATTGTACCCATCTAAGATCTTGATGATTTAAGTCCATTTACCAAGTTTACTCAAAACTGGATCAGAAATACAGCCTCTAGAGTGGCAATAGGTTCAGGCAATTGGATGCATTAATATGTGCAAATCTTGTTAATTATCAAACTTGTTCAAAATCTTAATCATACAAGCCTATATTTAAGTTTGATCAGAAAACAGATCAGAAATGGCCACCAGAGTGGTAACAAGCTCAGTCCAAAAATATAAAATCACCTCACTAATATGCTTTGATCTTGCTCATTATCAAAAATGGTCCAATATTTTGATGATGTAACCATACCTTCCAAGTTTGATCAAAGTTGGACCAGAAATATGATCTCCAGAGTGGTAACATGTTCATCCAATCTGATGCAAGATCACCTCATTATTATGTGTGGATCTCAGTCATTATTGAACCTAACCAAGATCTTGATGATATAAGCATATATTCCAAGTCTGATCAAAATCGGATCAGTCAAATGGCCCCTGAATCATAAACAAGCTCCTCCAATCAGATGCAAAGATCACCTCATTAATATGCCGGTCTTACTCATTATTGAACTTGTCTCAGATCTTGAAGATATATGCAAAGGTCCTAAGTTTTATCAAAATTGGATCAGAAATATGGACTCCAAAGTAGTAACAAGCTCCACCAATTAGATGCAAGATCACCTCATTAAGATGCATGGATTTCGCTCATATTCCAAATTATATTCAATGTTGTATCAAAATCAGATCAAAAACATGGCTTCCAGAGTGATAACAAACAAATGTTGACAGACAGATGACAGATGACTGATAATGAATGACAGACACAAAGCCACACTAAAAAAGCTCACTTGACCTTGTGGCCAAGGTGAGCTAAAATAAGAAAGAAGCCCCACTTACCTAACAACTACGAAAACTTCTGGATCTGGTCAGAGTCAACTAAGAATCTTTATGGATAGCCTGATCTTGTTCTTACCCAACTTATTTATATGTGTACACAGAATAATGCTTCATTTACAGTAAACAAATTTGTAATAGCCACATGCTTTTGATGGACCATAGTAATGTTTATTATTACCTTACATTAGTTCTGAATTAGGTGACACCTCTTGATAACATTGAGTAAGTGTCTACTTATTAACAGGTCTTACTGCATATATTTTTATTTTTTAATGTGATTTCAACATAAGTTTCCTAATTCTATGTACCTTTGCATGTCAGAACATTTAAAAATAAGTAAAGGAGGGGTGGGGGGTTGGGCATGGGTCAACATTTCCCAATAATTTTTTTTTTAAAAAGCAGACCACGATTATCCCCCCACTCTCAGCTTCATCAAGGGATCATAACCCAAATCCATTACGAATATTATGTTTCCTGATGCTATGACTGCAAGTTTCAAGTTTGGGCAAGTAATATTAAACAAAAAACATCACTATATGGTTATTGCATGGGCAACCTATACACTAAGGGCGTCATGAATTTCCAGCCAGAAGATTTTTGGGAGAAGATTTACAGACAGAAGGATGGTATCACAATAAAGTGTGGAGATAAGCAGAATCTAGAAGTTAACTTTAAGAAACTAAAGAACAAAATGCACACACTCTGGGCAGCACCTTTTGCCACATTAACAGTGCCAAATTAACCATGTGTGGCTGAGTGGTCTAGAGGCTTTACCTCAACAGTACCAAATTTACCATATGTGACTTTGTGGTCTTGTGGGGTTTACCTAATCAGCACAAAATTTTCCATGCGTGTCTGAGTGGTCTTGTATTAACAGAACCAAATTTTCTATCAGTGAGTGAGTGGTCTCGAGGGTTTACCTAAATTGTGTGGCCACATTAATAGCACAAATACTAAATGTGACTGAGTGGTCTAGAGGGTTTATCTAAATTGTGTG
This sequence comes from Margaritifera margaritifera, assembly GCA_029931535.1. Classification (NCBI taxonomy): domain Eukaryota; kingdom Metazoa; phylum Mollusca; class Bivalvia; order Unionida; family Margaritiferidae; genus Margaritifera; species Margaritifera margaritifera. The sequence continues at coordinate 380,260 of JAQPZY010001178.1, forward strand.
GTCACATTAACAGTACCAAATTTTCCATGTGTGACTAAGTGGTCAACAGGGTTGACTTAAATTATCTAAATTTGCAGGATTGAATTCACATGTTAGGATTGCATTCCCCCCACCAACCACCCACAGCTTATTAAAAACTCTAGTTCAAGAATTATCATCATCATCATCATCAACAACAATCCTAGGTTAAAGTAGCAACCCTGTGAAGCTGCAATTAACAAAAGAGTACAATATCTTTCATTTATCTGCTACTTGATATAAATGTTCCATTTACATAAAAGAAGTGAAAATGATCATGTATCCAAAGGCATGGCATGACATGAAAATGGTATGCTTTATATCAATTGCAATAACAAATGCCTTGGACAGATATAACTCTTTTATCTAGGAGGTTGCAAAAGCTGGACAGCAATGAATACCTGATCAGCCGATTAAACCTTCCAATTCATTTGTTTTAACTCGGATGATTAATCAGAACACTTGATATCACAAACTTAATTTATAGCAAATTATTTTATCTACTTAGAGTGTTTCCAGTATTTGTTTTATTTCTATTTGATACATTTTCTTTAGATATAAATTAAAAATTAGTCATTTTAATCACTCAGGTGTATTATTTTGCTAATTGTATAAAATGTTCTATTGAAATTCATGCATCTTGTATTCATGTTCTTTTTTATATTATCTGCTTTGCATATTTTGCAAGGAGAAGAACACTGTGCAACTAAAAATTACAATTCTCAATAGTTAACTTTATGGGTTACTTCTTTACTTTGCTCAGAGAGATTATAAAGGTATTTTAAAAGAGAAAACAAAATTATTACTTAGCATACAAATTAAAAACTATTTCTATTCACTAAAATTTCAATTAATATGTGCAAAATATGCTCATAATAAAACTCACTGGATATATTTATGATAAAAGCCTAATTATCAAGTTTGATGAAAATCTGATAAGTAATAGTCACAAAAGTGCTGACATACTCAGCCAATCAGATGCAATATCACCTCATCAATACGCACTGATCTTCATCATAATTGTACCCATCTAAGATCTTGATGATTTAAGTCCATTTACCAAGTTTACTCAAAACTGGATCAGAAATACAGCCTCTAGAGTGGCAATAGGTTCAGGCAATTGGATGCATTAATATGTGCAAATCTTGTTAATTATCAAACTTGTTCAAAATCTTAATCATACAAGCCTATATTTAAGTTTGATCAGAAAACAGATCAGAAATGGCCACCAGAGTGGTAACAAGCTCAGTCCAAAAATATAAAATCACCTCACTAATATGCTTTGATCTTGCTCATTATCAAAAATGGTCCAATATTTTGATGATGTAACCATACCTTCCAAGTTTGATCAAAGTTGGACCAGAAATATGATCTCCAGAGTGGTAACATGTTCATCCAATCTGATGCAAGATCACCTCATTATTATGTGTGGATCTCAGTCATTATTGAACCTAACCAAGATCTTGATGATATAAGCATATATTCCAAGTCTGATCAAAATCGGATCAGTCAAATGGCCCCTGAATCATAAACAAGCTCCTCCAATCAGATGCAAAGATCACCTCATTAATATGCCGGTCTTACTCATTATTGAACTTGTCTCAGATCTTGAAGATATATGCAAAGGTCCTAAGTTTTATCAAAATTGGATCAGAAATATGGACTCCAAAGTAGTAACAAGCTCCACCAATTAGATGCAAGATCACCTCATTAAGATGCATGGATTTCGCTCATATTCCAAATTATATTCAATGTTGTATCAAAATCAGATCAAAAACATGGCTTCCAGAGTGATAACAAACAAATGTTGACAGACAGATGACAGATGACTGATAATGAATGACAGACACAAAGCCACACTAAAAAAGCTCACTTGACCTTGTGGCCAAGGTGAGCTAAAATAAGAAAGAAGCCCCACTTACCTAACAACTACGAAAACTTCTGGATCTGGTCAGAGTCAACTAAGAATCTTTATGGATAGCCTGATCTTGTTCTTACCCAACTTATTTATATGTGTACACAGAATAATGCTTCATTTACAGTAAACAAATTTGTAATAGCCACATGCTTTTGATGGACCATAGTAATGTTTATTATTACCTTACATTAGTTCTGAATTAGGTGACACCTCTTGATAACATTGAGTAAGTGTCTACTTATTAACAGGTCTTACTGCATATATTTTTATTTTTTAATGTGATTTCAACATAAGTTTCCTAATTCTATGTACCTTTGCATGTCAGAACATTTAAAAATAAGTAAAGGAGGGGTGGGGGGTTGGGCATGGGTCAACATTTCCCAATAATTTTTTTTTTAAAAAGCAGACCACGATTATCCCCCCACTCTCAGCTTCATCAAGGGATCATAACCCAAATCCATTACGAATATTATGTTTCCTGATGCTATGACTGCAAGTTTCAAGTTTGGGCAAGTAATATTAAACAAAAAACATCACTATATGGTTATTGCATGGGCAACCTATACACTAAGGGCGTCATGAATTTCCAGCCAGAAGATTTTTGGGAGAAGATTTACAGACAGAAGGATGGTATCACAATAAAGTGTGGAGATAAGCAGAATCTAGAAGTTAACTTTAAGAAACTAAAGAACAAAATGCACACACTCTGGGCAGCACCTTTTGCCACATTAACAGTGCCAAATTAACCATGTGTGGCTGAGTGGTCTAGAGGCTTTACCTCAACAGTACCAAATTTACCATATGTGACTTTGTGGTCTTGTGGGGTTTACCTAATCAGCACAAAATTTTCCATGCGTGTCTGAGTGGTCTTGTATTAACAGAACCAAATTTTCTATCAGTGAGTGAGTGGTCTCGAGGGTTTACCTAAATTGTGTGGCCACATTAATAGCACAAATACTAAATGTGACTGAGTGGTCTAGAGGGTTTATCTAAATTGTGTGGTCACATTAACAGTACCAAATTTTCCATGTGTGACTAAGTGGTCAACAGGGTTGACTTAAATTATCTAAATTTGCAGGATTGAATTCACATGTTAGGATTGCATTCCCCCCACCAACCACCCACAGCTTATTAAAAACTCTAGTTCAAGAATTATCATCATCATCATCATCAACAACAATCCTAGGTTAAAGTAGCAACCCTGTGAAGCTGCAATTAACAAAAGAGTACAATATCTTTCATTTATCTGCTACTTGATATAAATGTTCCATTTACATAAAAGAAGTGAAAATGATCATGTATCCAAAGGCATGGCATGACATGAAAATGGTATGCTTTATATCAATTGCAATAACAAATGCCTTGGACAGATATAACTCTTTTATCTAGGAGGTTGCAAAAGCTGGACAGCAATGAATACCTGATCAGCCGATTAAACCTTCCAATTCATTTGTTTTAACTCGGATGATTAATCAGAACACTTGATATCACAAACTTAATTTATAGCAAATTATTTTATCTACTTAGAGTGTTTCCAGTATTTGTTTTATTTCTATTTGATACATTTTCTTTAGATATAAATTAAAAATTAGTCATTTTAATCACTCAGGTGTATTATTTTGCTAATTGTATAAAATGTTCTATTGAAATTCATGCATCTTGTATTCATGTTCTTTTTTATATTATCTGCTTTGCATATTTTGCAAGGAGAAGAACACTGTGTAACTAAAAATTACAATTCTCAATAGTTAACTTTATGGGTTACTTCTTTACTTTGCTCAGAGAGATTATAAAGGTATTTTAAAAGAGAAAACAAAATTATTACTTAGCATACAAATTAAAAACTATTTCTATTCACTAAAATTTCAATTAATATGTGCAAAATATGCTCATAATAAAACTCACTGGATATATTTATGATAAAAGCCTAATTATCAAGTTTGATGAAAATCTGATAAGTAATAGTCACAAAAGTGCTGACATACTCAGCCAATCAGATGCAATATCACCTCATCAATACGCACTGATCTTCATCATAATTGTACCCATCTAAGATCTTGATGATTTAAGTCCATTTACCAAGTTTACTCAAAACTGGATCAGAAATACAGCCTCTAGAGTGGCAATAGGTTCAGGCAATTGGATGCATTAATATGTGCAAATCTTGTTAATTATCAAACTTGTTCAAAATCTTAATCATACAAGCCTATATTTAAGTTTGATCAGAAAACAGATCAGAAATGGCCACCAGAGTGGTAACAAGCTCAGTCCAAAAATATAAAATCACCTCACTAATATGCTTTGATCTTGCTCATTATCAAAAATGGTCCAATATTTTGATGATGTAACCATACCTTCCAAGTTTGATCAAAGTTGGACCAGAAATATGATCTCCAGAGTGGTAACATGTTCATCCAATCTGATGCAAGATCACCTCATTATTATGTGTGGATCTCAGTCATTATTGAACCTAACCAAGATCTTGATGATATAAGCATATATTCCAAGTCTGATCAAAATTGGATCAGTCAAATGGCCTCCTCACAACAAGTTCCGCCAATCAGATGCAAAGATCAACTCATTAATATGCCGGTCTTGCTCATTATTGAACTTGTCTCAGATCTTGAAGATATATGCAAAGGTCCTAAGTTTTATCAAAATTGGATCAGAAATATGGACTCCAAAGTAGTAACAAGCTCCACCAATTAGATGCAAGATCACCTCATTAAGATGCATGGATCTCGCTCATATTCCAAATTATATTCAATGTTGTATCAAAATCAGATCAAAAACATGGCTTCCAGAGTGATAACAAACAAATGTTGACAGACAGATGACAGATGACTGATAATGAATGACAGACACAAAGCCACACTAAAAAGGTGAGCTAAAAAAAGAAAGAAGCCCCACTTACCTAACAACTACGAAAACTTCTGGATCTGGTCAGAGTCAACTAAGAATCTTTATGGATAGCCTGATCTTGTTCTTACCCAACTTATTTATATGTGTACACAGAATAATGCTTCATTTACAGTAAACAAATTTGTAATAGCCACATGCTTTTGATGGACCATAGTAATGTTTATTATTACCTTACATTAGTTCTGAATTAGGTGACACCTCTTGATAACATTGAGTAAGTGTCTACTTGTTAACAGGTCTTACTGCATATATTTTTATTTTTTAATGTGATTTCAACATAAGTTTCCTAATTCTATGTACCTTTGCATGTCAGAACATTTAAAAATAAGTAAAGGAGGGGTGGGGGGTTGGGCACGGGTCAACATTTCCCAATAATTTTTTTTTTTAAAAAGAAGACCACGATTATCCCCCCACTCTCAGCTTCATCAAGGAATCATAACCCAAATCCATTACGAATATTATGTTTCCTGATGCTATGACTGCAAGTTTCAAGTTTGGGCAAGTAATATTAAACAAAAAACATCACCATATGGTTATTGCATGGGCAACCTATACACTAAGGGCGTCATGAATTTCCAGCCAGAAGATTTTTGGGAGAAGATTTACAGACAGAAGGATGGTATCACAATAAAGTGTGGAGATAAGCAGAATCTAGAAGTTAACTTTAAGAAACTAAAGAACAAAATGCACACACTCTGGGCAGCACCTTTTGCCACATTAACAGTGCCAAATTAACCATGTGTGGCTGAGTGGTCTAGAGGCTTTACCTCAACAGTACCAAATTTACCATATGTGACTTTGTGGTCTTGTGGGGTTTACCTAATCAGCACAAAATTTTCCATGCGTGTCTGAGTGGTCTTGTATTAACAGAACCAAATTTACTATCAGTGAGTGAGTGGTCTCGAGGGTTTACCTAAATTGTGTGGCCACATTAATAGCACAAATACTAAATGTGACTGAGTGGTCTAGAGGGTTTATCTAAATTGTGTGGTCACATTAACAGTACCAAATTTTCCATGTGTGACTAAGTGGTCAACAGGGTTGACTTAAATTATCTAAATTTGCAGGATTGAATTCACATGTTAGGATTGCATTCCCCCCACCAACCACCCACAGCTTATTAAAAACTCTAGTTCAAGAATTATCATCATCATCATCATCAACAACAATCCTAGGTTAAAGTAGCAACCCTGTGAAGCTGCAATTAACAAAAGAGTACAATATCTTTCATTTATCTGCTACTTGATATAAATGTTCCATTTACATAAAAGAAGTGAAAATGATCATGTATCCAAAGGCATGGCATGACATGAAAATGGTATGCTTTATATCAATTGCAATAACAAATGCCTTGGACAGATATAACTCTTTTATCTAGGAGGTTGCAAAAGCTGGACAGCAATGAATACCTGATCAGCCGATTAAACCTTCCAATTCATTTGTTTTAACTCGGATGATTAATCAGAACACTTGATATCACAAACTTAATTTATAGCAAATTATTTTATCTACTTAGAGTGTTTCCAGTATTTGTTTTATTTCTATTTGATACATTTTCTTTAGATATAAATTAAAAATTAGTCATTTTAATCACTCAGGTGTATTATTTTGCTAATTGTATAAAATGTTCTATTGAAATTCATGCATCTTGTATTCATGTTCTTTTTTATATTATCTGCTTTGCATATTTTGCAAGGAGAAGAACACTGTGCAACTAAAAATTACAATTCTCAATAGTTAACTTTATGGGTTACTTCTTTACTTTGCTCAGAGAGATTATAAAGGTATTTTAAAAGAGAAAACAAAATTATTACTTAGCATACAAATTAAAAACTATTTCTATTCACTAAAATTTCAATTAATATGTGCAAAATATGCTCATAATAAAACTCACTGGATATATTTATGATAAAAGCCTAATTATCAAGTTTGATGAAAATCTGATAAGTAATAGTCACAAAAGTGCTGACATACTCAGCCAATCAGATGCAATATCACCTCATCAATATGCACTGATCTTCATCATAATTGTACCCATCTAAGATCTTGATGATTTAAGTCCATTTACCAAGTTTACTCAAAACTGGATCAGAAATACAGCCTCTAGAGTGGCAATAGGTTCAGGCAATTGGATGCATTAATATGTGCAAATCTTGTTAATTATCAAACTTGTTCAAAATCTTAATCATACAAGCCTATATTTAAGTTTGATCAGAAAACAGATCAGAAATGGCCACCAGAGTGGTAACAAGCTCAGCCAAAAAATATAAAATCACCTCACTAATATGCTTTGATCTTGCTCATTATCAAAAATGGTCCAATATTTTGATGATGTAACCATACCTTCCAAGTTTGATCAAAGTTGGACCAGAAATATGATCTCCAGAGTGGTAACATGTTCATCCAATCTGATGCAAGATCACCTCATTATTATGTGTGGATCTCAGTCATTATTGAACCTAACCAAGATCTTGATGATATAAGCATATATTCCAAGTCTGATCAAAATTGGATCAGTCAAATGGCCTCCTGAATCACAACAAGTTCCGCCAATCAGATGCAAAGATCAACTCATTAATATGCCGGTCTTGCTCATTATTGAACTTGTCTCAGATCTTGAAGATATATGCAAAGGTCCTAAGTTTTATCAAAATTGGATCAGAAATATGGACTCCAAAGTAGTAACAAGCTCCACCAATTAGATGCAAGATCACCCCATTAAGATGCATGGATCTCGCTCATATTCCAAATTATATTCAATGTTGTATCAAAATCAGATCAAAAACATGGCTTCCAGAGTGATAACAAACAAATGTTGACAGACAGATGACAGATGACTGATAATGAATGACAGACACAAAGCCACACTAAAAAGGTGAGCTAAAAAAAGAAAGAAGCCCCACTTACCTAACAACTACGAAAACTTCTGGATCTGGTCAGAGTCAACTAAGAATCTTTATGGATAGCCTGATCTTGTTCTTACCCAACTTATTTATATGTGTACACAGAATAATGCTTCATTTACAGTAAACAAATTTGTAATAGCCACATGCTTTTGATGGACCATAGTAATGTTTATTATTACCTTACATTAGTTCTGAATTAGGTGACACCTCTTGATAACATTGAGTAAGTGTCTACTTATTAACAGGTCTTAATGCATATATTTTTATTTTTTAATGTGATTTCAACATAAGTTTCCTAATTCTATGTACCTTTGCATGTCAGAACATTTAAAAATAAGTAAAGGTGGGGTGGGGCACATGTCAACATTTCCCAATAAAAAAATGTTGAAAAAGCAGACCACAGTTATTCTGCCACTCTCAGCTTGATCATGGGATCATAACCCAAATCCATTATGAATATTATGTTTCCTGATGCTATGACTGCAATTTTCAAGTTTGAGCAAGTAATATTAAACAAAAAACATCCCCAAATGGTTATTGCGTGGGCAACCTATACACGAAGGGGTTCATGAATTTCCAGCCAGAAGATTTTTGGGAGAAGATTTACAGACAGAAGGATGGTACCACAATATTACCTGCCAAAGCGTGAAGATAAGCAGAATCCAGAAGTTAACTTTAAGAAACTAAAGAACAAAATGCACACACTCTGGGCAGCACCTTTTGCCACATTAACAGTGCCAAATAAACCATGTGTGACTGAGTGGTCTAGAGGCTTTACCCAAATAGTACCAAATTTACCATGTGTGACTTAGTGGTCTTGAGGGTTTACCTAATTAGCACACGATTTTCTATCAGTGAGTGAGTGGTCGAGAGGGTTTACCGAAATTGTGTGGCCACATGAATGGTAGTAATATTAAGTGTGACTGAGTGGTATAGTGGGTTTATCTAAACTATGTGGTCACATTAACAGTACCAAATTTTCCATGTGTGACTAAGTGGTCTACAGGGTTGATTTAAATTACCTGAATATTCAGTATTGAATTCACATGTTAGGAATGCATTTTTTCTCCCACAGCTTATTGAAAAATTTAGATCCAAGAATTATCATCATCCTCATCAACAACAACAATCCTAGGTTGTAATAGCAGCAGGTAACAAAAGAGTACAATATCTTTCATTTATCTGCTACTTGATATAAATGTTCCATTTACATAAAAATGGTGAAAATGATCATGTATCCAAAGGCATGGCATGACATGAAAATGGTATGCTTTATATCAATTGCAATAACAAATGCCTTGGACAGATTTAACTCTTCTATCTAGGAGATTGCAAAAGCTGGACAGCAATGAATACCTGATCAGCCGATTAAACCCTCCATTTCATTCGTTTTAACTCTGATGATTAATGAAAAGGAATGAAGATTGGATGGTCATGTGAAACAACCAAGCATTCCATTAAGATTTTCCATAATCAAATATACAGGATTATAGCATTTTTCTTTAGAATTTTTTTTAAAAAACCTTTAATTCATAGTATTGTCACAGCATTCCAACCCAATTGATGCCAAGTGATAAACCACTGACAATTTTTCAAACGATGCATCTAAATGAGTGACATTTCGTTTCCCTTGGTATATAAAACTGGTTCAATAAATTCAATTTTCAAAATTCAATATGAACTAAAACAAGAGTCTCTTGAAGGGACTGATGCTCTACTGGACAAAAAGAATGTCCAGGAATTCAAGATAAGACCATTTCTTTTTTTTAACTGCTGAGTGTTGAAACCATCTCTTATATTCTTCAGCATTGACAAATTTTCAAATTAGCTGCTGCAGTGGACATACTGGTTGTCAGATTGGCATAATTTTCATTTAGAACCAAGTAGACATCATTAAAAGTCTGTTGGTGAAAACCCATGTCAATATGACCATCCATTCAGTGAGAGTAGCAACAACAAAGATTTTTAAGACAGCTGTCATGGCAGCCATATTGGATGTACGATTTGCACCATTTTCATTTAGGATCAACTAGGTATCATAAGAAGTCTACTGGTGAAGACCCCATGTTGATATATCCATCCATTTGGGAGTAGAGATAACAATATTTCCAAGATGGCCACCATGTTGAGGATTAATTTGTTTCATTTTCTTTTAGGACCAACTAAACACCATGAGAAATATTCTGATGAAACCCCATGTCAAAATGACTTTCCATTTAAAAGGAGTACCCATAGCAAGATTTTCAAGATGGCCACCATGGTGGCCATGTTGGACGTCAGATCAGCACCATAATAATTTAGAAGAAGTCTTCTGGTGGAAAACCCCATGTTGATATGACTTCCTGTTTTAGAGGAGCAACAATAAGAAGATTTTCAAGATGTCTGACATGGTGGCCATATTGTGTATCAGTTGCACGCCATTTCCATTCAGTACCTACTAGGAATCAAAAGAAGTTTTGGTGAAAACTCAATGTCTATATGACCTGCCATCTAGGAGAAGTAGCAATAATAAGATTTTCCAGATGGCCATTGTGGTGGCCATATTGCATGTAAGATCAGCACCATTTTCATTTAGGACCAACCAGACATCATAAGAAGTCTTTTAGTGAAAACCCTATACTGATATGACCATCCACTCAGGAGTAGCGATAAAAAAAAAAATTTAAGCTGGCTGCTGTGGTGGCCAGAGTAGACATCAGATTGCCACTATTCTCATTTCGGACACACTAACCATCCTAAGAAGTCTTCTGGTGTAAACCCCATGTCAATATGACTTTCGATTTAGGAGGAGTAGTGATAAGATTTTTAAGATGGCTGCTGTGGTGGCCATATTGGACATCAGATTGGCAACATTTTCATTCAGGACCAACTAAACATCATAAGAAGTCTTTTAGTGAAAACCCCATGTTGATATAACCATCCATTAAGGAGGAGGAGCTAAATGATTTTCAAGATGGATGATGTGGGGGTCATATTGAATATCTGAGCAGAACCGTTTTCATTTAGGACCAATGCGACCTTGGGATCAATGTGTCTGTAAAGTTTCATGGCAATTCTCCAAGTAATTTAGGAGAAGTAGCGATAAAAAACTTGTGCTAACAGATAGATGGATGACAGATGAAAAACAGTCATATAAGCTCTTCTTATCTATGACCAGTAGAACTAAAAAAAGCTAGCAATCTTAATCCCTCCACTAATTACAAGGGAAACCTGTTTATAAAAACTACTGAAATGTATTAGTTAGATGGAACTTAAAACAACAACAACAAAAACAAAACCCCACAATATTTTATTAACATTTGGACATAAAAATCAGAAATTCATTACATCAATAACTGTTGTTAAATAATTGTGCTTAGGTTCAACTTTTGAGTAAATATCAGGACAATGGGTAACATAAAAAGTCGAATTATAGACCTATCAATTTTTTACTCAAGAAAGAGCCAGAATTTTACCATCATTTAAAAGAAGTCGGAAAATGATACTCTCGTTTTCGGATCCCATATCACCATCCTCTCAAATGAGGCTGGAACTACTTTTTCCTCAATGTTTCCAGGCAAGCATGAACAACTATGCCATAGACTCACTTGGCATGCAAAAGGAAATGAGTAACATTCTCTGTAGGAAATCTATATCATCAAGTTCCAACAATTTGTCTACTCCCATAGTAAATACCGGTAACTGTAAAATAATGCTGTCATTCCCATGTGAAGTCCCCAACGAAGCCTCTCACACCGCTTTTAGCCTGGCCTCGGAGAGTCATTCAATTGTTGAAATCTTCCATGATGCAAAATTTGAGAACTGCACAATAACTGCAAATCACATATATGGGTCTACTGCCCCCATGTGTCTAACATTTCATGTTACTAACAGTGATTATAATGAAAATGAGTGATTGTTGTTTCATGCACTTATTTCATAAACTGCGATATTCATGCGCATATCAGCTGATCAATATGTAATTCAGTTCATGATTTAGGATGATGTTCATATTAAAAAGGTTGAAATGTAAAGCAATTTGTTTTGTTTTTCAGTTAAGTATAGTGATTTTATTAAATTATCTGAAAACTGATAGATATATAACAAAAATTGCATTACTATGGTAATAATATATATTTACTACATACCTAATGAGTGCCACTAGTATTTCAAACCCCAGGGATGCCAAACCAAACCAGACGGAACCAGGCACAGTCACCTGAAGAAACTTTTCCAGATCCTTCTCTGTAAATGCTGAAAATTGGTACAGTATGCATCTGATGTCTGGATAAAATTCAATTTTTAACATAACATTACATAGATAAGTTAATGCAGTGGTCCCTCACTATAAAGAACCTTAATACAATGTGGTCTCTTACATAACACAGGTGGTTGAGTGGTCTAAGACGCTCGCCTATACAGATCACTCACACATCTCACCTCTGTCTGCACAAGTTCAAGTCTTGCCTCGACCAATGTGGGTATGTGAGAAAGCTTGCCAGTAGCTTCCTGTGGGTCAGTGGTTTTTCCCTGGGTCTTCCTCCACCAAATATACTGGCTGCCATGTATCATGTGCTGAAAAATAGCGTTAAAACCCCACAAGACAAAGACTTCATAACATAGGTATGGTAATGGGTCCAATCTTGGGGTTTAATGTAATAATGACACTGAAGCTACCTCAATATAAGGCAACCTTGCTTATAACAAGGTCTACTTTTATGACTCTCTTGAACAGTTTTATAATGAGGAATCATTGTACAATTACCCCAGTATAAGGTGATACCATTTATAATAGGGTGAACTTTTATGACTCCCCTAAACAGCATTATAGTGAGGGATTACTGTATAATGTACCTCAGTATAAGGTGACCTTACTTATTATAAGGTACACTTTTATGACTTTCCTGAACAGCATGATAGTGAAGGATTACTGTAAATGTACCTCAGTATAAGGTTATATCACTTATAACAATGTACACTTTATGACTCCCCTAAATAGCATTATAAGGGATTACTGTAAATGTACTTCAGTATAAGGTTATATCACTTATAACAATGTACACTTTATGATATCCCTAAATAGCATTATAAGGGATTACTGTAAATGTACCTCAGTATAAGGTTATATCACTTATAACAATGTACACTTTATGATATCCCTAAATAGCACAAGGGATTACTGTAAATGTACCTCTGTATAAGGCTATATCACTTATAACAATGTACACTTTATGACTCCCCTAAATAGCATTATAAGGGATTACTGTAAATGTACCTCAGTATAAGGCTATATCACTTATAACAATGTACACTTTATGACTCCCCTAAATAGCATTATAAGGGATTACTGTAAATGTACCTCAGTATAAGGTTATATCACTTATAACAATGTACACTTTATGACTCCCCTAAATAGCATTATAAGGGATTACTGTAAATGTACCTCTGTATAAAGTGACTTTAGTATAAGGTACACTTTTATGACAACTAAGTTTTGAACCATACGCATGGATGCTAGAATTTACATGTGTTTCACTAAAACATTAATTTGAAAAATCTTCAGCTATTCTTTCTAAATAAGCAAGTTTTTCTTGGATGCTCCTAATATTTAAATGAAGTAAGAAATTTCATTATCCAGTTAGGTCTGGGGTTTGAGAACAGACACAAGTTACATCCCTTTTCATTCGGGTCAGCGGTTATTAAATATTTAAAACTGGTCTGTAAAGGCAGGCGGTTTCGATTCATGGGTCACAAAGAATAGCCATATATATCTTTTGATTTCCTATTCATGTCTTCTCATATAAGCTGACTGTCTTTTGATCTTGTCAAGTTGAGCAGCTGTCTATTCCAGATGTTGTTTTTAAAGCATGAACAAAGATTGGTGTATATTTTAAGTCAGTGATGATTAATTTAATTTATAGGGATTAAAGTGAGCAGGATCCAGTAATCTTGCGTGGAACATAAATCTGGGACAACATATACACGTAATTTATGATTTTGTTACACGTAATTTATGATTTTGCTGTATAGTACACATAAAACAATCTTGATAACTTAATAATAATAATAATAATAATAATAATAATAACAATAATGATATTCAATGCATGATATATGTTCAAAAACCAATTTCAAAAGGTGAACCTGCGTACAGAGGTCACCTGTGTGCAAAGGCCAGTTTTGCTTTTTCCAATGGGTGGCTGCTACTGACAGGTTTGACTGTAATTGCATAAATAAGATTCCCTCAAAGTGACTGACACTCTACTGCTCTACAGTCCAAAACTTTTTTCTAGGAATTCAAGACACGACCATCAGTTCTTTTTAACTGCTGAGTATTTGAACCATCTCTGATATTCCTGAGCGTTAAGACTTTCAAATTAGCCACTGTGGCAACCATAATGGATGAAAGATTGGCACCATTTTCATTTAGGACAAACTAGACACCATTAGAAGACTTTTGGTGAAACCCCATGTTGATGTGAGTATCTATTTAGGAGAATAAGTGACAAGACTTTCAATATGTTCATTGTAGCAGCCATATTTGAGATCATATCGGCACCATTTTCATTCAAACTCTTTTGAATCATCAAAGGAGTCTGGAATATTTATGACTGAGTTTTACCTCGTATACTATTGCAGATTGTCCAGTTCATGATCGCATGTCTCTAGACCTTTAGCCTGCTTAGAAATCTGTTTTAATCTGATAATCTCTAGGTCCTTCTCAGCCAACTTTTAACTTAAGGGTTTTAGATGTTGTTCCATGGTAGCCTTAATAGCTAATGACACAGTATAGGCTACGATCATTATTATCACTGGTTCCTGGGCCTCTATGATATATGAAATAACAGAACTCACAAAATTTGTGCTTTTTAGGTTGTTCACAACTATGGAATTTGTTAGATTGATATTGTAGTTGACACCTGTTTCCTCCACAGTGGGGTTGGACTGCCCCATTGTAGAAACAGCATTCGGTAAATCCATTTCTGATAAAGCACTTGTAGCTGACACTGACAGAGAAAAATCTAGTATGCTTCGAGTCAGGAAACTGATTCGGAGAGTCCATACTACTTGTACTCAATGGCCTCTTGTGACCTGGGTCAACTCCATGAACAGAGAGAGACACAAGACACAAGATAAACTACTCAGAAGTTTGCAAAAATAATAATTAATTCTCCCAAATTTTCAATAAATAATAATCCTTTCTCCCAAAGTACCCAACAGTTTGATTACAGATGAAAAACTTATACAAAGTTAACAAAAAGAAATCTAAATCACATCGACCCAGTTGGTTTTTCCCAGAGATTATTACTCCGAAATACACACTGCCACCATGTTGTTTTTGTGAAGAAGGGACTGAAGGTATTTCTATTTGTGGAAGCCACAGCAGGTCAGTTGCTAAAGCATCAGACTTGTAATCCAAGGGTCGTGGGTTTGATACCTGCCCAGGCCAGCATGGGTCAGCCGCCTCGGTGTGTCCTTGGGAAAGGCAATTAGCTCCCATTTCCTTGGTATGATATAGCCAGTATTGTGTTAAAAGTTCCATTAAAACCAACAAAAACAAAACATTTTCTATTTGTAGTAATTGTGTCCATTCTGGATAGTGGATCTGCATGATTTGTGCAAATCTTAAAGGCCCTAAAAGTTTATACCAGAATGCTTTCTGCCAAATTTGGTAAATATGTTTAAATATTTTTTTAAAGAAGATGTCATTTAACCATCATTTGTACAAACTGGAAAGGCTTTCATGTCAGGATACCATCTATTAAATTCAGTCAAATTCTGTAAACAGTTTTTGAGAAGTTGTATAAAGGTTTTCTATTTTTTTTTACAGAAGCCATATTTGATGCAGGATCTTCATCATTTGTACAAGCTTCAACAGCCTTCATGCCATGATGCTTTCTGTCAAACCTGATCAAATTCTATTTAGTAGTTTTTGAAAAGTCATTTTAAAGTTTTTCTTTATTTTTGATAACAGCAGCCATATTTGCCATCAGATTGACCTCATTTGTACAAAATTAAAAGAACATCATACCGGAATGCTTTCTATCAATATTGGTTAAATTCTGTTCCGCACTTTTTGAGAAGAAGTCATTTAAAAATTGTCCTAATTTTAGTAGTGGAAGCCATATTTGATGGCAGATTTACATCATTTGGTCAAATTGTGTTCCACACTTTTTGAGAACTCATTTAACGATTGTAACATTTTTAGTAGTGACAGCCATATCTGATGGTGGATCAGCATTATTTGTATAAAATTGAAAGGCCTTCGTAACAGGATGGTGTCTGTAAACTTGGTCAAAGTCTGTTATTTTTTTTTTGAGAATAAGTTGTTTGAGAGTTGTTATATTTTTATAAACAGCAACCATATTAGGACAGTCCAACATGATTTGTTCACACTTGAAAAGACTTTAATGCAAGGATGCTTTCTGTCAAATTTGGTCAAATTCTGTTTAGTGATTTTCAAGAAGTTGTTTAAAAGTTGTTTTTTACTTTTAGTAACGATCATCACATCTGATGGCAGATCAGCATCATTTCTATATCAACTTCAAAAGCCTTTATGCAAGGGATGCTTTCTGTCAAATGTGGTCAAATTCGGTTTGGCATTTTTATAGAAAAAGTTGTTTAAAGGTATTTATATTTTTAGTAATATTTCCCAAATTTAATGAGAACAACCCAATTACAAGAACTGATGTTCGCTGGCCTCATCAATATCAAGCTGCCAAAAATTTGGTTGAAATCCAATAATAATTAAGAGAGTCATTGTGCAGAAATGAAAAGTTGGTGGGTCTGACAACCAGGGACTATAACTCTGCTAATATCAAGCTGAATACCAAACTTAGATTCAAATCTAATAATAATTCAAGAAGTTGTTGTGCAGAAAGAAAAGTGGATCAGTCTGACAACCTGGGGCTATAAATCTGCTAAACATTGGTACATATACTTACCTTTATAGTCAGAAACAAATGTAAAACGAGAATAAATGGCACATACTTTCCTCCAATTCCACAACCGAGAATTCTTTCAACATTTGTGGGCAAAACAATAACTATACACGTTAGTTTTCCTAAAAATTATCTGCATCTTCCTTTACTCTTCTCAACTGGTTTCTTGTTATCTATATTCTGTTTATTACACTGAGAAACTACCTTCAATGTACCAGTTTATCACACTGGTACTAAATTATTACTGTTGTTCTTACAAAAAACTCTTGTTCAAAATTGTATCCCCAAAATTGTCCATTTTCCAGAATTTTGCCAATTGGAATATGAAATTTCAACTTATAATTTATAATAATTCCACAAAATCCAGAATGGTCGGCATCTCTGTGTCCATGTTGTGTGGTTTTAAAAAGAAATTAGGTTGACTTTACACCCAGATGTTTCTATGATGTCAGCACCTTTCATATATTGTAATCAGCTGGAGACAATTAGTTTGTGTCATCATGTCAAAGGACCATTAAGTACTTAACAGTTGTACAAATAAAACCAGTCTTGTATCAGTATAAATGTTTATATACTGGACTTTTACAAACCAGAGTCTTACTTAGTTATCGTCGATTTCTTTATTTTTGTTGCCAACTTTAAAAAAATCCAAAGATGGTATTCTCGTTATAAGCGGATGCACAAGTTATCTGGGTGCAGATTAACAAGAGAGTGCTGTACATGCATACACAGTAACATGCATTTGCTGGGTTAAGTCGTATCTTGGCACAAATGACTTCCATACACTGTTTTTGAAATACATTTGTGGTCCTGGACTTCTCAGTTTTTAAACTTAGGTTTACAGTTTTGTATATGTTGAACTCCCACATTTTGAAGAAATGAGATGCTGGACTTCCTTTTACTAAAATACCTATGCCACTGCTTAAGAATTTTCTTCTCATTTTTTGCTTGTTCTAACTACACAAGTAACTAGAATACAGACATAGCACAGATCTAGCAGGAAATTTTGTATCTAAATCAACATAAAGTTAAAAACAGAAGAAGAAAAAACCCAATATCTGATTAGAAATTTAAAAAATAGCCAAAAATATTTTGTTTATATTACTTTGACAAAAATAAAAAATAAAAAATAAAAGTAATTTTTGTGTATAAAAAAATACTCATAAAAAAGAAAAATGTAAAAAATATGAGGAATAAATCATAAAATGACTACAAGAACCATTAGTAATGGGTACATGGCAAAGGGCCCCACACACTACAATGTGCTTGATAGGGCCTGAAACAGAGCAACTTGTATTAGGAAACAAAGTTAGCAGAGTATGGATTTAGGGGTCATGAAATCTAAGAATTATTGGTAAAGGTATGCTGCAAAACCAAAGTCAAGAGCATGGGCAATGCTGAGGGGGTCTAACTCCTATAAACATAGTGGAATGCTGGAAATTGGTCTCATCAATGTAAAACAACACGCCAAAGTTGTTTAAAATCCCACAATCATTAGTAAAGTTATGCTGGTGAAACCAAAGTTAGAGGATAGTCAATCAGGCATGATAACTCCTGTAAATGATGTAATGAAATGCTGTAAATTTAACTCATTTAAGGTTTCATCAATGTAAAGCTGCATGTCAAATTTGGCTGAAACCCAACAAATTTTAGTAAAGTTATGCTGTGGAAAGCAAAGTCAGGAAATTGGGCAATCAGGGGGCATAACTCATGTAAATGACGTTGTTGAATGCTGAAAATCAAACTCATTCAAGGTCTCATCAACATAAAGCAACACACTATATTTGGTTGAAATCCTACCATCCTTCATAAAGTCGTGCTGCAGAAACCATAAGCAGGAGGAAGGGTAATCAGGGGATGTAACTCCTGTAAATGACATCATGGAACTCTGGAAATTGAACTCATTCAAGGTCTTATCAATATAAAGCTGCATGCCAAATTTGTTTGAAATCAAAAAAACCTTGGTAAAGTTATGATGTGGAAGCAAAGTATTGTGGTCAGGTAATCAGGGACATAACTTAAAAATGTTGCTGTGAAACATCAAAAATTTAACTCATTTGAGGCTGTGTCAATAAAGAATTGCATGCAAAATTTGGTTGAAATCCAAAAATCCTTGTCAAAGCTAAGCTGTGGCAACCAAGAGTGAGGAGGATGGACAATCAGGTACTGCAACTCTTCTTGATGATGTAAAAGGCTAGGAATCTAATGCTATCATAAAGATATAAAAAAAATATAAAGCTGTATACCATTTTTGGTTACAATCTCATAATTCCCAGTAAAGTTACCTTGTAGAAACAAAATTGTTCACAGACAGCCTGTCTAATGGACAGCTGGATGGCCTATCCAACATGATTATTCTAGGGCTCCACTAACTTTATCGAGCGGGGCCCTTATTACTTCCTAAATGTAAAACTGACATTACCAATTTTGGATTCAATGGAGTAGTTGTCCAGGTTCAGCTTTAGGGAGAAAAGTGTCCAGGTCTGGTACCCAATGTAGCAGTACACCAAAAGGGAAGTAACTCTTTTGATCATCTGACCAGAGGAGGCCTTCTCTGCAATGAGGAAATCAGACTGATAAAATGTTCATCCTATTTTTCAAAGACAACCTAATGTCAACCAAATATTATTCAGGTAAAACAAACTTTAGCCATCAAGAAAGGAAAAGTCTGCCAGAATGAGCCGTGAAACCAGTAACAATCTGTGTAATAAATAAATAAATAATAAAAAAAAATATCCCACAAGACACATGTATATCTAGGGGGTTACACATGACTGGTCTGGTAATATATGTAAGATTGAATCTGGAGGTAGGCTACTTATAAAATGTATGTTCTGCAGAACTTGTCTCACTTAAGTCACCGTGCAATGATGTACTCTACTGTATCCAAATTTAAAAAAATTTTAACGCAGAATTTTAACGTTGCTGCTGTAATAAAAGTGATAGTTTTGTCTGGTCATTTGCAGGTGAGAAAAAATGCAGTTGTGTTACAATCTCTTGAAAGCTGAGGAGACATAACTGAAAACTGAAAGTGAAAGGAAACACAAACCACTATTACACAGTGTAAGTAGAAAATAGCATCAGAGAATGTCAAATAGGTTGTTGGGATAAGCTATGTATGTATGTATGTATGTATGTATGTATGTATGTATGTATGCATGCATGTATGTATGTATGTGTGTACATATGTATGCATATATGTATGTGTATGTATGTATGTATGTATGTATGTATATATATATATGTGTGTATTTATGTGTGTCTATGTCTGTCTGTCTGTATGTATGTATATATGTATGTATCTATGTATGTATGTGTGTATGTATGTATGCATGTGATATGTATGTATGTGTGTGTGTATGTATGTATGTATGTGTGTATGTATGTGTGTGTGTATGTGTGTGTATGTATGTATGTATGTATGTATGTGTGTATGTATGTATGTATGTATATGTGTTTGTGTGTATGTATGTATGTATGTATGTATGTATGTATGTATGTATGTATGTATGTATGTATGCATTCATGCATGTATGTGTAGGGTTAATGGCACATCAGCACAATAATGACTATTGTGAGTTTAAAAGTGATAAAAGTATAAAGATAATGAATTACAAGGGAACAAATATTAGAAGATAGGTGAATATAGACAGTAAGACCAATAGAATGCAGTAAATCTATCTCAGTGGACACCTTCATATAAGTTATATGTGAATTTCAGTCACATATTTAACCTCTACATTCAGGACACCTATCCACAATGAATACACTCTGTGATCTGCTAAATATCCTTTATAGACAGGTTTCTCTGTAGTCATTATACAGTTGCTATTCTAAGCTTTTGCATGACTGCAAAGAATAAGTGGTCTTGATGTACCATAAAATCTGTCTTAGTGTACACTTCATTATAAAGAACACCTGCTCATAATGACAAAATATATTAATTTCAACATTTTTCAGCCATTTTCATTTAGGACCAACCAGATATCTTAAGATGATTTTTAGTGAAAATGCCATGTCAATATAACCCTCCGATCAGGAGTACCAATAATGAGATTTTCAAAATGGCCATCATGGCAGCCTATTGGATATCCGATTCACATCATTTTCATTTATAATCAACCAGACACAGTATGAATCCTTTTAGTGAAAACCCAATATCTATATAACCATCCATTCTGGATTAGCAATAACATTTTCAAGATGGCTGCCCTGAGGCACACCATTTTCATTTAGGACCAACTAGACCTTGGGATGAATGTGTCTGTAAATTTTTGTGACAATCCTCCCAGTAGTTTAGGAGAAGTAGCAATAACAAACTTGTGCTAATGGACGCCAGACACCACAATGGATGGCAGAGCATTGAATAAGCTCTTCTTGTCTATGACCAGTTTAGCTAGAACTTGCAATACTGAAAACTTGGCAATTATCTTTTGAAAAAGATAAATCTTTTCAAGTCATTTCTTCAATACTAAGAAGAAAAAGAAAAAAAACCTTGCTTGCTTGCACTATTGCATTCTGTTGATTTAGTATTATTGCACACGAGCGTCTCACTAAACCATCAGCTGCACACTCCTGTAATGCTGTCTCAATGTTACATTATGCTGAGTGTTACTGTTGGTGACTGACAGACACAACCAAATAAGGTATATATTTTGCAAGATAAATACTGCTTTTTCTCCATGCATTCAAAGCAATAGACTTATGTTAGAATTGCCAAAATCTAAAAGTCCCTTACAATGGAACTTGTCTTAACAGACAGCTCCATATAAGACTACCAACTACGTGATTAAAATCAAGATCTACCTATAACAAGTAGATCTGACAGGCACGGATAAAAGTTCATGTTTTGCCTACCTTTGGAATTCCCATTCCACCTATTTTTAGTAACCAATCAGAATAAGTTATCATTAGAAACATGTTCTAAATGAAGTTGTGCACTTACTTAAATGTGAAAGTTGTAATCTGACTAGTGAATCGAAAAGTCAATAGAACATGACCATGTATTGGTGTCCATCAGATCTCTGTTATGTTGGAGATCTCAGTTTTAATCAGATTGAGACTACCAGTATACACTGGACAAAATTTATGAAATTCTTTTCTTGATTACATTTCAATATTCAAGTTGTATACAACTGACATCTTTATTTCACAGACAATTTTTACTGATTGTCCTTTACAGATGTTTTATTTATTTCCGTTTATAGATAGGTTTTACTGATGGACCTTTATAGACAGGTGTTACTGTCCTTTATAGATAGGTTTTACTGATTATCCTTTGTAGATAAGTTTTACTAATTGTCCTTTATAGATAGGTTTTACTGATTATCCTTTGTAGATAGGTTTTATTGATTGTTCTTTATAGACTGGTTTTACTGATTATCCTTTGTAGATAGGTTTTATTATCCTTTATAGATAGGTTTTATTATCCTTTGTAGATAGGTTTTATTATCCTTTATAGATAGGTTTTATTATCCTTTATAGATGGGTTTTATTATCCTTTATAGATGGGTTTTATTATCCTTTATAGATAGGTTTTATTATCCTTTATAGATAGGTTTTATTATCCTTTATAGATAGGTTTTATTATCCTTTATAGATGGGTTTTATTATCCTTTATAGATAGGTTTTATTATCCTTTATAGATAGGTTTTATTATCCTTTACAGATAGGTTTTATTATTTTTTATAGATAGGTTTTACTGATTATCCTTTGTAGATAGGTTTTACTTATTATCCTTTGTAGATAGGTTTTATTGATTATCCTTTGTAGATAGGTTTTATTATCCTTAATAGATAGGTTTTACTGATTGTTCTTTATAGACAGGTTTTACTGATTATCCTCTGTAGATAGGTTTTATTATCCTTTATAGATATGTTTATCCTTAATAGATAAATTTTACTGATTGTTCTTTATAGACAGGTTTTACTGATTATCCTTTGTAGATAGGTTTTATTATCCTTTATAGATAGGTTTTACTGATTGTCCTTTATAGTTAGGTATTACTGACTGTCCTTTGTACAAGGTTTTACTGATTGTTCTTTATAGCTTAGTATTTCTGTCCTTTATACATAGGTTTTATTCATTATCCTTTGTAGATAGGTTTTATTGATTGTCTTTTATAGCCAGGTTTTATTATCCTTTATAGATAGGTTTTACTGATTGTCCTTTATAGATAGGTTTTATTATCCTTTATAGATAGGTTTTACTGATTGTCCTTTAAAGATAGGTATTACTGACTGTCCTTTATATATAAGGTTTTATTTGTTGTCCTTCATAGATAGGTGTTACTGTCCTTTATAGATAGGTGTTACTGACTGTCCTTTTTAGATATGTGTTATTGATTATCCTTTATAAATAGGTTGTATTGATTCTCCTTTAGATATAGGTGTTATTGATTGTCCTTTATATATAGGTTTTATTAATTGTCCTTTATAGATAGGTGTTACTAATTGTCCTTTATAGATAGGCTTAATTATCCTTTATAGATAGGTTTTACTGATTGTCCTTTATAGATGTTATTGACTGTCCTGTATAGATAGGTTTAATTGTCCAATATCGATAGGTTTTACTGATTGTCATTTATAGATAGGTGTTACTGACTGTTCTTTATAGATAGGTTTAATTATTCATTATAGATAGGTTTTACCGATTGTCCTTTATAGACAGGAGTTACTGTCTTTTACAGATAGGTTTTATTGATTATCTTTTATAGACAGGTGTTACTGACTGTCCTTTTTATACAGGTTTTGTTGATTATCCTTTATAGATAGGTTTTATTGATTTTCTTTTTATAGACAGGTTTATCTGAGTGAATGAGAAGACTTTAAGCCAGAGGTGGCCAATATGTCGATCACGGTCGACCACAAAGTAGTTTTTGGTAGATCGCAGCGTGACGGTATGACTCAGTAAAAAGTAGATCTCATGTCACTAAAGTCTGGCCACCTCTGACATATGTACATTTATTAGTAGACTTTGTAAAAAAGTATGTAAGAGTGTTTGATTTGTCCATAGCCATATTATTTGATTATTAATAGAAATTCAATATTTTGCAACATGTTTCAATGTCTTGTGAAAGCAGGGGGCATGCTGGTAAACCATGTTGGTATGACTCTGTAAAAAGTAGATCCCATGTCACTAAAGTCTGACCACCCCTGCTCTAAGCCAATAAAAAACAAATACCATCAAGAATCGAACAGACATGTGCAAGCCTGTGCACAAAGAATAAACTATCAGTTTTCACTTCCCGCCATTAGGAGCTACAGTATAGCTCATTCAATTTTATCTTTCTCCACGCATCATGGTGGGGGTGGAGAGAGTGTAGGGATTGTTCAGAAATAGTCCCCCCATCATCTCACTGAGCGTCCTGATTGAGTTGCCATGGCTTCTTGCGAAGAATAGCCCTGCACACCACACTTTCTCAATGTGGTGTTGATAAAGTGGGCATGTGTTACCCTAGAAAGCATGCACTAAAAATTTTCAATGAGAGAGACAGCATGGTGGGGCAGTTAGTTATCTACATCATTACCCTTATACATTAATGGATGCTTTTTTTTATTCTTCCAAATCAAATTTGAGATAACATTAATGTAATACATTGATGTGTGAACTCTGTTAATACTATAAACAGTATTGCATGAAGCATCTAATCTTCAGTTCATTTGGTTTTTTTAAAATCTGAAGTTATCAGAACCATAGCCAATTTCTTTATCATCAAATAATTTTTAAAAAAATGCCATTCTTTGATTGTAAAATGTGATATATTTAGAATAAAAGTTAATAAAATCTTGACATGCAAAACCCAAGTTTGCTAGTCATTGGAAAAATATTAATGCAGAATGAGAGAAACCTGATAAAAGTACAGTCAAACCTGTCAATAGTGACCATCCAAGGGAAAAAGCAAAACTGGTCTTTGTACACAGGTGACCTCTGTACACAGGTTCACCTTCAAAATTGGTTTTTGAACAAAAATCATGTATCTAATATCATTATTATTATTATTATTATTTTATCAAGATTGTTGAATGTGCACTATTTAACAAAATCATAAAATATGTGTATATGTTGTTCTCTCCCAAATTATGTTCCACACAAAATTACTGTATCCTGCTCACTTTAATCCTATAAATGAAATCATTACTGACTTAAAATAATCACTGATCTTAGTATGTTTTTTGCACCATGACAAAATGTTAATTTCACTACTGATTGACAGCTTACATATGACTATAAAACAGAGGACTGACTCTTTGGTAAGCCAACTTGTATAAAGTAGGCTTGGAAACAGCTGTTCACACTTCAAAAGCAATATCTGGATTAGCCACTTGCTCAACTCGGAGATGTCAAAAGACAGTTGGTCTATGTGTGATGAATAGCGAATCAAAAGAAGCCATATATGACTATTTGCCTGCCTTTACAGACATGTTTTCTTAAATAATGAATGACCCCTGACCCTAATGAAAAGGGATGTAACTCATATCTCTTCTAAATGACGAGTTTTCTCAATCGGACAAATTGATAAAGATATCAAACTATATCTGTCACACTGGCACAAAAGGCAACTTCCACTTCTGCTGCAATAACATTACTACTTTTCCCACCATTCAGCAAATGAAATGCTTTGACCCTCAACTCCAATGATAAAAACATCCTTACTTTCGAATCTGACATATTGACACCTTCGAGTTAGCAAATAAAAGCATTTAAATCAGGGCTAAACGAGTGGGTGAGCACAGTCTCAACATCACGCAAATAGATTATCAAAAACTATCTATTTCATTATCAGCTAATAGTTACCTGAAATTACCATTAACCGATTCTTCAAATTTCAGAGAGAGAGATAGAGATGAATGCAGAATCGCTGAAGACAGACGACTAGATGACTGTGTTTTTTATCACTAAAACTTTGGACAAAAGTTACATAAAACAATCTGGGATATTGGACTGGACATTTTTTTTTTCATTCACAGAATCAAAAAGTATACATGATTTGACACGTTAGTTTGGTTTGGCAGTCTGGCCCATCCCCCTCCTAAATCGCTGACAATTTCAGGTGCTGAGGGAATTGGAGATGGTTGGCAATTTCTTCTACTGTGGTGTGTCCCTACACAAGGTACTTTACTTACCTCATATACTGCACATCTTTCCAATAAATAAGTAAATTATATGAACCAGATATTGACTTACAACTAAAGAGAGAGAGAGAGATTTTGGAAACTTAGGTCTATCTGATTCTCCAGAATGTCATATAGTTTTAGATCAAAACAATAAACTGCAAGTGAGCCGACTATAATTGATAGTGCACAATATTTCTCCTTCGTTGGAAAATAAAATCTGAAAATCTTTTATTGCAACTTAATTATCAGAGAGTGAGAGAGAGATTAAACTGGGAATTGTGACAAACCTCCCCCCTTCCCATTATTGTTCATTTCACCAATAAATTTAATTCAGTTTAATTGCAGACATAAACTTCCACTGTTCATTGCTGGGTTGTAATAAGGGCTGCTAAATACAATGCTGCAAGTCAGATGGTTTCATATAATACAAATGACACCTTTCTCAAGATGGAACCTGAAATTTACATGCAGCTTTTGATGCTAATTCCTGTCAATATTTTATAACAGTGTTGACAATGACTACCATCTTGATTTTCATAGAACATCCACTCAAGTCCGGTCCCAATTACAGTACATATGCAGTAGGCCAAACTGTGTCAGAATCTAACTGGCTCAAGGTTGTGTATATAACCTCGTGGTTGTGTATTACACAACCTCATGAACACGTGCTGTTGTTGACAGTATGTACCACCATTACTACCGAAGGACTAAGCAGATGGTTCACATTTCAGTGTAAATTTGGTGTGTTTTCTGTTCTTTTATTTATTTTAAACTGCGGTGGTTGTCATTTGGAATTAAACTGTCTATATCTCATCAGATTACTATTCCTTTGCAACAATGGGATAAATTTATGCCATTCAAAACAAGTGGCAGAACGAAAGATGTGAGTCTCATCAAGTCAGTATGTAAGTTGATTTCTTTGAATAAAGTAAAAATGTAAAATTCCTAGAAGTGAAATGGAAATGCACATACAATTTTGACACCAGCAATAACTTCAAATAGAAATGTGCATAGAAAGCCCAAAACTTTTCTAAACACAAATATTTTTTGGAAATTATTTTTTTATTATCCAAATATATAACAGATATAAAGATAACTGATTCTTCATTTGATATCTGACTGTAAATCACTCTGATGTCTCGGTCTTTCCATGGGAGGTCGTTATGCATTGGCTGTTTCAAGTGTCAATCAATAATTTCTACCAGCTCCCTCCTTGGTGGAAGAGCACAACAATTATTCAATTGTATTTATGCAAGATTAAGACAAAGTGTCAATGATGAAATTTGATGGATATATATTCTTTCTTCCTTTTCTCCTGTCTTGTTTTTTTAAATATAATTTAATGTATTTTGATCAAATAATGATAATTGGTCATGCCTTCAATGTTTTGCAAATAGTGTATAACATGCTGACTTTGCAAATAGTGTATAACAGCTGACTTTGCAGACAAGGTGAAAAGCTGGCTATAAAAAAAAAATTCACAAAACAATAGTTCCTCAAAGGGAGTGATGCTCTACTGCCAGAAAAGAATTTCCAGAAATTCAAGATAAGACCATTTCTTCTTTTAACTGCTCAGTGTTGAAACTATTTCTGGTATTCTTGAGCGATAAGATTTTCAAACTGGCTACTTTGGCTGCCATATTGGATGTAACATTGGTACCATTTTCATTTAGGACAAACTAGAGACCATTAGAAGACTTTTAGTGAAAATCCCATGCTGATATGAAGATCCATTCCGGATAAATAATGACAAGATATTCAGTATGTTCATTGTGACAGCCATATTTGAGGTCAGATCAGCACCATATTTATTTTGGTCCAACAAGACATCATAATTAGTCTTCTGGTGAAAACCCCTTGCTGATATGACTTTCCATATAGGAGTAACAATAACAAGATTTTCAACACAGCTGCCATGATGGCCATATTGGATGTGAAATCAGTACCATTTTCATTTAGTACCAACTAGATATCATAAGACGTCTTTTGGTGAAAACTCTATGTTGATATGACTTAAAATCTAGGAGGAATAGCAATAAGATTTTCAAGATGACCGCTGTGGCAGCTATATTGGATATCAGATCAGCACGATTTTTTTTGAAAGACCAACTAGACCTCATAAGAAGTCTTCATGTGAAAACCTTATCTTGATATGACTTTCTGTTCAGCGGGATTAGCGATAACAAGATTTTCAAGATGGCTGCCATGGTGGCTACAATGGACATCAGATCGGTACCATTTTCATTTAGGACCAACTAGACATCATAAGAAGTCTTTTAGATAAAACCCCATATTGATATGACCATCCATTCTTGAGGAGTAGCTATAACAAGATTTTCAAGATGGCTGCTGTGGTGGCTATATTGGATGTCTGAGAAGCACCATTTTCGTTTAGGACTAATGGGATGAATGTGTGTGTGTGTGTCAAGTTTCATGGCTGCAGTGTGGGCCAAATTGGTTGTTTCGAGCGACACCATTTTCATTCAGGACCATCTAATCATCATTGAAAAGTATTCCGGTGAAATCCCTATGTCTATATGACTTTCCATTCAGGAGGAGAAGCCATAAGATTTTCAAGACGGCTGTCATGGCTGCAATATTGGATGCTGAATTGGCACCATTTTCATTTAGGACCAACTATACGTCATAAGAAGACTTTTAGTGAAAACCCTGTTGATATGTCTGTCCATTCAGCAGGAGTAGCGATAAAATAATTGTCAAGATGGCTGCTGTGGTGGCCATACTGGAAGTCTGAGCAACATCATTTTCATTTAGGACCAACTATAGACCATGGGATGAATGTGAGTGTAAAGTTTTATGGTAATCCTCCAACTAGTTAATGAGGAGTTGCCATAAAAAAAACTTGTGGTAATGGACCACATCATCTGATGGATGATGGATGACAGACAACAGGCCATCCCATAATTTCTTCTGTTCTATGACCAGTAGAGCCCAAAATTACTCAAATATTTTGGCCATGTAGCAGTTTGGATTTATTTTTTTAGGTTTTACTGTTATTAAAAGTGGCAGGTTAAAATTTACAAATTATTTATTACCCCCACTACCAGGGGTGAAACAATACACCTGTGCCGCGTATCGATACGATTCACGATACACAATCGACGATACGATATATTATCGATTCTCAGTTTAAAGAATAAAAAGGCAAACGACTAATAATTATTCATGACTGCTGAAGATTAAAGTAACTTATATAGGGTAGAGATCGTTTTGTATCGATTCTTCACCTCTTGTATCGATATGTGTATCGATATGGCAAAAGTATCGATGCATCGATATATCGATGAATCGTTTCACCCCTACCCACTACTATGCACTTAAACTGGCATTGTGATTGTCAAAAATCCAAGTCTTATAATATACAATTAACTGATCAACTTTCTCGCTGATATATACAGCCACAGCAGGTTTGTGATAAGATATGAAAATGTATATATAAGCCATTATAAGTGACGAGCATTCAATACTGACATCAAATTCATGACAACAAAAAAAGCCTTTTATGTGAGACAAATAATGCTCCAGTCTGTAGAAATTCTAAAGAATATCTGGTTTCATGACCCTAGTCAATTATTATATATCTTATGAAAATTTAGATCTATATTCTTTATTTTGTATTGTTTATAGTAATATATGCCTAGTATGTTATTTGTCAAGAAAAGGCTAATGGATCATAACGAAACCTGGTTAATAGAAACAGTAGAAAGGCTCACTGAGCATAATCAAGAATGAACCATTCAATTTAGATTACCATACTCGATGTAATACTCCCACATGCCTTTTGTCCCAAGTTAACATTAAACCTTTTTAAGTACAAGTGTCTCAACAGCAGCATGAAGAGAAATAGCTGTCAAAGCCTGCACAAAACATCATGCTTTTATCAAGAACCCTAGCATTAATTTTTTGGAATCTAGCTATCTTTCTGGAATAGATAATATGTTTGTTTAAAGTAACAAAGCTATACAATCATATTGCATCTTCCTATGAATCTATACATACCTGTACACAAACAGAAACATTGAAGGTCCACTGATAATAAATGGAGAATCCATTCCTACAATTTCTGAACCCTGAATTCATGAAATAGTTTTCCCTAAATAAATAACCATAAAAATTAGTCGACAAAAATTATCTGAATCTTTCTTTTCTTCTCATCTCTGCTGCCATTTTTCACTAAATTAGTCTAATTTAATGGTTTCTTGTTATGTACATATTGTTTTGTTTTTTTATTGAGAAACTACATTCTATGTACCAGCCTCTGGGCTCGAAATTAAGATGTTTTTTCACTAACCCATATTGACAGGATCACCATAAAAAAAAACATTTTACTGATCCTGCCTAAATTCCTCTGATCCTGCTAAAATCAAACAGAAGAAAGTTCTGTTTTTAATTCAACATTTATTATTCATTAGTATCAGCTCAAAACAATAACAACTGTATTTCACCAACAACAGGGCCATCACAAGTTTGCATTGGAAGAAATGGTGCCCCAGATGAGTGTCGTCTTTGGCTCCCCCCACTCAGGAAAGAATACCACATACTCTGCGAAATGGCGCCCCTCAGACTTGGCACCCCAGGCAATCGCCTGTTTTGCCTGCCCCTTACAATGGCCATGACCAACAAGACCAATGAAAAATTGAAATTTAATGTTCAAGCTTCTTCAAGACGCTCTTGTTCAATGATGCCACAATTTGCTCTGTTTCTGAGGAACCAGCTTTCTGTCTGATTTCATGTATCTCTCTGCCAATATGTGTAGGGAGCCTGCATTGTGATTCCAGGGATGATTTATGAAAGTTTTCATACCCATCAACAAATGAAGTACACTGCAAACTTTCATATTCCTCTGAATACAATGCAGAAAGTGCACAATATCAGACTTCAGCCCTTCATATTCATTTACTTTAGCCTTTTCTGTACTTTCTTAGTCTCTTCTCTTGATGATATTTGCGATCGCTCTCTCTCTTGTCATCATCTAATTTCTGCTGTTTCAGTGGCAGCTGCGCACCTTGCAAATACTTCCACATTTTTGCAACTGTCACTGCACAATGCATTGAAGTAAAAACACATTGTTCAGTATATTTCTGGATTATTTTTTGAGTCGGTGAATGTGACCTTTTCCAATTGGTCAATACTAGCCTGATACCCTATTCTTTTTGTTATCATCAGTAATGAAATAAGTGCTGGGGTCAGTGTACCAGGTTAGTTCCACATGGATGAAGACTGTTTTGACAATAATCACACTAAATTACTTGATGAGTGGATGAGTGGTTCAACATTTGTACATTTGTGACACAGCATTGATTGTACCTCTTCAACTGTACAATGTTGGTAGGTACTCAATTAAGACAGTAAACAGATCAATTAACCATTAAAGGTAATGCTGACTCATGTTTTATTTGATACATCCGATACATGACCACTTGTTAACTGTTATGATAGCGACTGGCGGTAATTTTCACAGCTTCAACAGATTAGTGAGAGCTGGGGTTTTAGTGATCCATCGGTGAAGTCACTAACCATGGGTTAGTGGATTAGCATTAATTTTTAGCCCTGCAGTCTATCATATTGTTGCTTAAGTACTTTTTTCCCTACCTGTATTCACACAGAAAACTACCTGTTCAAAATTGTATCCCATACAATTTTGATTTTCTTTAATCTCATCAATATAATTCAGAATGTAGAATTTTCAATAAAGGTTCATAATAATTCTGCAAGATATAGAATGGTTGCAAATCGGTACCAAAAACAGATCTTACATGAGCTTTTTGTTCTACTCCACAGTTTAAGATTTTGCACTGGGCGAATTTCTAAATATAAAGCAGTCCTGCACCTAGGTTCCCACGGGCTGGGGACACTGTGTCCCCTGTTCTCTAAATCGGGGGGACATATAACATTTTAAAGAGACAAAGGAAAATAGTAGATAATACTTAAAGCACTAGTAGTGCTACAAAAATGAGATATTCTTATTTGCTTCAACAGTTTTGTCACCTTAACTTTGTCGTCCGCCTTGTAGTATCTTTTCCTTGGACACTTGCAATAATTGCAATAAATCTTTTATCAAGTATACAAGTAACTCATGTTTGAATATCTGGTTAACCTGAAATGAACTGGACTATGGAATTTTCCGTTATGGATCTTGCTGTCATTTAACTTTTGTGTTCACTCATTATCTACCATCATTTATTATAATAATTTCCATTATTTTGTTCTGAATTTTTGATATTTTCAAACTAAGTATATATTGATTAAATGACAAATTGTGTATTTCCATAAATTCAGTCCCATTTGTCATTAGTTCAACCTTAAAATAAATTAAATTTTTGCCACAGTAGATGCATGTGCCTTCTACCTGGAAAATACATTACACTTGCGGCCGACAAAGACTAGATGTGGATAAATGTGCACTAAAAAAACAGTAGTAGGGCATATTTTTCAATTTTCTTCCTGATGAAAAAGCATGCCCAGTGGGCGCATAGGGGTTAAGATTTGGGGGAAATAGGACAAAAAGTTGCGTGAAACCTGTGATGCTGTGCTCAAGGTGCAACACTGAAAAAGTGAATTCCCAATTTGAACAATTGGATGATATGCTATTTAAAATAGTATCCAGAAATGATTATGTTGGTGTGAATCAGTTTTGTTTGCCGTATATACTCATGCATAATCCGGGTCCAAATGCAAACAACATAGACCCTGATCTGCCATTGCATAATGCGCCGGCAGATCAGGGTCTATGTTTGTTCTACGGATTAGTCCTTACAAACTGCATGGAACCAGATCTACAAGCGCATTATGCGATGGCAAATCTGGGTCTATGCAGTTTGCAGTTGGTATTGGAATATACATAGTATATACAGTAATTAAGCATTCAATAAGTGCTAGATGATGTGGGCTTCGAGCTCATTATGGAATGTTCGAATCCAAAATAATGTGTCATGCCTGGGTGTATGCCTGGTTTTAGACAAGCAAAGATGTGTATACAATGTTTGAGATAAACTTTTTAACAAATTTAGTTGGTCCGATTTTCTTCAAATTTTGTCAAGAGAAAGGCAGATTCAGGTATTTATATCCCCATATGAGTGTAGTTGTAGGAAAATTCATTTGCATTGGGGAGAGAGCAAAATTACAAAATTGTGGCTATTAAGAAAACAGAACAGTTTCATATCTGTCAAAGTGAATAGAACAGTTTCATATCTATCAAAGTGAATAGAACAGTTTCATATCTGTCAAAGTGAATAGAACAGTTTCATATCTGTCAAAGTGAATAGAACAGTTTGATACGCTTTATGGTACCAGATAATATTGTAATCCATGATTGTTATATGCACAAGATAATCTGTCCTGTTAAATAGGCAATGGGTTGCATTCCATTGTAAGAACAGATAAATCCAGCAAATATGTGGAAAGCTTCACAATACTTCATTTAGAATTCAGCCTATCATTCGAGTATCATTATTTAGTGCATATATCAATATTTTGTAGAAAATATTTGTTTAATCTAAATTATGTAGCAGATCAAAATTTGATTATCTAGCTAAGTAACGTTAGATTTACACATGTTAGAGTTGGTTCATATTACTTTCCATATTGAAATATATATTGTAAATAAATATGCTATTTTGATAACTGGTCTTCATCTCTTCACTGATCCAAAACCCATTTGGTTTATCCTTGTGACAGTGTGTCCTTAGCAGGGGTCAAGCTAGACTTGAATTTTAGGAAGAAGTGACTTTTCCTTTTGGACAGAATAGGGAGATGTGAGAGCAGAACAGGGAGAAGTGGCAGCAAAGCAAGAAATGCATGTGTGTGTGTGTGTTCTGGTTCTCTTATTTGGACAGTGTCCTATATGTATTATTATGCATATTTGCATTTTACATTGGTTTTAAAGGAAACTTTGTTTTCAAGTTGAAAATTCTCCATGTTGTATGTATATTATAAACACATTTTGTAAGTGTATGAATGTATCATCCTCATATGCAGTGTATTCATACTTGAAAGTGTGTATGTTCAGATGGAGAGAAATATGCAATGTATTTTGGACATATGACTTCAAAAAAGCACAGCAGAAACTATACATTGTAATGAATTTTAACTGACAGGAACACCTAGATTACAGTACTGTAATGAAAATAGGTAAAAATACTTTAGCAACTGCCACTTAAAGAACAAATTCATTTTTTTTAGTTTTTCTACACTAGAAAACGGCAGTCTAAAACAGTTCTAAAAGTTTGAAACAATATCTATAACACACACATGAGAGCACATGTACATGTGTCTTCAACATTATAGTGTTCATCTATTCAAACCACAGTGGTCACTGATGAGTAATCTCAACTTTACAACTGCATTTTGAGGAAGCGGATTCTAAAGTAAATGTGAATCTTTTGACTTTACTATTTTGCTGAAATTTTTAAAAATTATAAAAATCAAATTGCTAGTTCTAGTGGCAGTTGATTAACTATTTATACCTACATGTATTTATAATTACAGTGATGCAATCTATGTGAAACAATGAAATGAAACATAAAACTGAATCAGCACACAGCTATATACAAATATGAAAATATGGCGTGATGCATGCCATGTACATGCATTTATTTTTAGAAATAAGCATTTTCTTCATATGACCACTCACTTTCTAGCTTTGTTGCAACAATCCCTAGATAAGATTGAACATTTATGGTTTAATATTTGTCTACATACTCGTAAAAACGTGAATTAGTTGGATATTTTTTCTTTGCTACTTTATCTCGTATTTTCACAAAAATGAGTGATGTAAGAAAAGAACCTTGACCTTAAGCTACAGCACTTATTGTCCATTCCACAACATAGCATTGTCCCATACGTTTCTGACCAACAAATTTTTATTTTTAAGCTATATCTATTATCACATAATAGTTACACTTTGCTTGCTATGAACTGTGTAATTTCCTTAATTTATGTGCCCAATGAATTACAAAAACAGAGTCTAATGAAGATGTACTTCCAATACACAGCGATGTCCGCTGTTATTACCCCTTAGCAGGTTCACTTACGGTTTCAAACTGATTTTATGCAAGCACAGCAGTTAAAATTTTCAAAATATACATTTAGAAAGTGCTTTCACCTATTCTATTCTTAAAAGACAAAATTGTTATTTACATATTTATAATTTAGTTTCAAAATGAGTTGTTAAGTTTTCATCATCAAATGATAACTTGTGGAATTTGGACAGCGATATCTTGTGGGGGGGGGGATAGAGTTAATGGTCAGTCAGCTATTAAAACACATAGCTGTGAATGTGCAAGAGTTTGTTTTGTCAGCGCAATAGATATGAACATCTGCTAAGGCAACATGCAATCCATTTTACCTGGGGCTTAACACTAACTACTTGGCTGGGTTGAGGGATCAGTAAGTCTTACTATGATAAGTTTAACCAAATAATAATTTCTTAAGTGCACAGTGGAGGTATTAACGTTGCATATCGCATGATTCATTTTCCGTTGTTAGCTCTAGGGTTCTTGTAGCAGATTTAATTTTACATGGTGCTGATATGAATTACTTTGGATTCATTGTTTGCATGCATATACCATATATACTCGCTTATAAGTTGAGTCCAACTGCAAACCGCACAGACCCAGATCTGGGTCTGTGCAGTTTGTTAGGAGTAATCAGTAGAACAAATAACACAGCCCCTGATCTGCTGGCACATTATGTGATGGAAGATCAGGGTCTATGTTGTCTGCAGTTGTACTCTACTTATAAGCGAGTATACATGGTAAATTTTTTTGGTTTTATAAACGAAAAGACCAGAGCTGGCATGTTAAGCCCACAATCAAAGAATTGCTGAAAAACATTAACCAAAAAAACATAACTGTTGATACTGATGCCGACAACAGAAAAGTGAATGCTATATCTCACTTCACACTAATGTAGGCTTCACAAAAACGATGGTTTTGTAGGTACAATCAAACCTCTCAAGATTTGAAACTGAAATAGTTGTCTGGTCCAGAGTTTTTCTTTCTCGTATTAAAATTAACTAAATAAACTAAAACGCCTTCAAAACCAAAAATTCTAATTTGATCCCAATGCATTTTGTTTCTGAAAGGTTTCACTGCACATATATTCATGGATGCACAACTGAGGGAGGAGTGGCGACTCTTGTTTTCCTCATATGTCAATAATTTGGGTCTGTGAATTTGTGATATTGTAATCCATGAAAATTAATATTTCATGAATACATGTACAAATCAATTCATAGT
Source organism: Margaritifera margaritifera (assembly GCA_029931535.1). NCBI lineage: Eukaryota > Metazoa > Mollusca > Bivalvia > Unionida > Margaritiferidae > Margaritifera > Margaritifera margaritifera. Next base: position 416,320 of record JAQPZY010001178.1, read on the forward strand.
AATATATTTTTGCATTTATATTCAGTGATAGTGAAAATGAATTTTAAAAGCATACATTTAATTTATATCTTCCAAAGTCGGGTCTAATGTTCTCATTTTACAATATTTCAATATGACATGTCTCAATATACCTATTCACTATTCAGCATAATTATGTTCTATTAAATGGTTGTAAAAGGGTTTCTTCCCTGGAATTTATTGATTCAGATGAAAAAGGGGTAATTCAAATGGACTGTTTGGCTATAAACTCATTAATAATTCAAAATTCTGAATTAAATCAGATAAGCAAACAGGCTTTGTGCATGGAGTGTTTGAGTGGTTTATTTATACCTATCAAAGCTGTTCTTTAGTTTACCATACATGCTCAAATACAATGTGCCTCAATTGCAAACAGTGATGATCCAGATCTGCAATCATACAATGCATGGCAGATCTGGATACCATTATTCCTCACTATAACACCGTACAAAGGAGCCATAAAAGTGTACAGTGTTATATGTGAGGTCATCTTATACTGGGTTACATTATACATAGTACATTTATCCCTCACTATAACACTGTACAAAGGAGCCATATAAGTGTACAGTGTTATATGTGAGGTCAACTTGTACTGGGTTACATTATACATAGTACAATTATCCCTCACTATAACACTGTTCATGGGAGCCATAAAAGTTTACAGTGTTATATGTGAGGTCATCTTATACTGGGTTACATTATACATAGTACAATTATCCCTCACTATAACACTGTTCAAGGAAGCCATAAAAGTGTATGGTGTTACATGTGAGGTCATCTTATACTGGGTTACATTATACACAGTAAAATTATCCCTCACTATAACACTGTACAAAGGAGCCATAAAAGTGTACAGTGTTATATGTGAGGTCAACTTGTGCTGGTTTACATTATACATAGTACAATTATCCCTCACTATAACACTGTTCATGGAAGCCATAAAAGTGTATGGTGTTACACTGGTCTACAGCCAAAATGCTTCCGCAATAAATGTTGTCAAACTTTACTAATTCTGGGTCACTGAGAACGAAAATGATGCTTAAAATTGTTGATTGGCTCTAGTTTTAAAGATACTGGGTCAGTATATAAGACCCTTGACTTGGGAATGGCGGACGATAAGTGAGTTATAAAGGGAAGGGATCTCAATTGAAACCAGAAATGACTAAAATACATCTTTGACTGGATCTATGAATAAATCTATGACTGGGTTTGGACAGTACTTGCTTTTTAGGCAAAACAATGAATGATGCAATCTGAAGCTGGTATTGCATCATACATGATATGAATTGCATCATGTTATTCCTATAAGTCATGGATGATGCTTATATCACTCTGCTGAAGAAATTGCCCTATATCAGCTCTACAAATCATACAGTGTCGTGCTCTCTTATTTGTCAGTGTTTGATTTTGCAAAGGGACACATTTCTGTTTAGCCAAAGTGAGCAGAGATGCCTCGTACTTGTGTGAACAATGCAGATAACTTCTGCTATGTTTGTGGTGAAGTGACTTTTGCATCACAAAAGCGCAGTATAACCACTATGATTAAGAAAGCCTATCACCTTTATTTTGACTGCAAAATTGGAGATCAGGACAAGAGGTGGGCCCCACACATATGCTGCAACACTTGTGCAACAAATCTTCACCAGTGGTTGAACAGTAAAAGGAAATCTATGCCTTTTGCAGTGCCAATGATTTGGAGAGAGCCAACATATCATATCAGCAATTGTTACTTCTGCATGGTGCCTCCAGTTGGTAAAAGTGTGTAAAAGAAGAAAAAGTGGACTGTGCATGATCCAAACATTCCGTCAGCTATACGCCCAGTACCCCACGGAGAAGGACTGCTGGTTCCTGATGCACCAGAATCATTCTCACTTGAGTCAGACGAGGAAGAGGAAGAGGATGAAACTTCTAGTCCTGAACCATCAATGTCACATGACCCATATTTTCTCCCATCCTCCTCCTCTGAACCACACCTCATAACACAAGGTGAACTGAATGACCTTGTCAGGGATTTGGAACTAACCAGGAGTAAGGCAGAGCTGTTGGGCTCCAGATTACAGCAGTGGAATCTCCTGCCAGATGATGTTAGGGTTTCCATGTTCTGTGACTGTCAAAAGGATCTTGTCCCATTCTTCTTCATGGAAGGTGATCTTGTAGCCTGCAACAACATCGATGGTGTGATGGCAGCCCTCAAGTTCATTCATGATCCAGATGAGTGGAGACTGTTCATTGATTCATCGAAGACAAGTCTTAAAGCTGTTTTGCTGCATAATGGCAAAGTTTTGCCATCAATTCCAGTTGGTCATGCAGTCCATAGGAAGGAAACCTATGAAAACAACAAGTTTTGAGGTGCATAAACTATGACCAACATCAGAGGCAGCTTTGTGGCTTTTTCAAGGTTCTTGCTCTCTTGCTTGGTCTGCAGACTGGATACACAAAGTACTGCTGTTTTCTCTGTGAAAGGGATAGTTGTGCGAGAGATTCCCACTACATTAAGAGAGATTGGCCACTCCGACAGTCATTAGAGCCTGGGATGAAAAGTGTTCAGCATCCACCACTTGTTGAATCAAGGAAGATTTTGTTACCACATTTGCACATCAAGCTGGGTCTGATGAAGAACTTTGTCAAGGCCATGGACAAAACACAAGCAGCTTTCAAGTACCTCTGTGGAAAATTTCCCAAGGTTAAGTGAAGCTAAGATAAAGGAAGGTGTCTTTGTTGGTCCTCAGATTCGTGAACTTCTTTGAGATTATGCATTTCACCGAGCACTCTGTGGCAAGGAAAAGACGGCATGGAAAACCTTCCAGTTAGTGGCAACAAATTTTCTCGGAAACAACAAGGCAGACAACTACAGGGAGTTGGTGGAAAACCTCCTCAAGGCATACAAAAGCCTTGGTTGCAAAATGTCACTAAAGATACATTTTTTTGCACTCTCATCTAGATTTTTTCCACTGAATTGAGGAGCAGTGAGCGACGAGCATGGCGAGCGATTTCACCAGGACATTGCAACAATGGAGAAACGCTATCAGGGAAAATGGAGCCCATCAGTGCTTGCAGACTATTGCTGGACAGTGACAAGAGATGCTCCATTTAATGAATACAAGAGACAAGCCAAGAAGCACCGAGTAGATACTGAATAAGGATAAACTATGTACTTATATATACATAAGTTTTTTTACTTTTGTTTCAATATATTTTTTATTTATATAACCCTTTTGCTGTTTTTTAAAGTGTTACATAAACAGGACAGGTGAAATATTATCATGTAAAGCAACCATAAACACATGAAAAGACCTAGGTTTACAATTTATGAATAAAACTCTACTATGTACACAATATACATAGACGTAAAATGTAAAAACTTAAATATCTTGGAAACAGTAGCCAATCAGTTGTTTTAATTGTCATATTTGAATTCAGCACATCAAAATCCCTAATAAATAGCACATTTTATCTCTGAAGCAGACGACTTCAAAAAAATTGTAGACCAGTGTTATGTGAGGTCACCTTGTACTGGGTTACATTATACATAGTACAGTGATCCTTCACAAAAACACTTCAGGGGAGCCATACAAGTTGTACCATTTTATATGTGAGGTCGCCTTTTATTGGGTTACATAGCACAGTGGTCCCTCAGTATAATGCTATTAAATGGTGCCATAAAAGTGTACCATGTTATATATAAAACTGCCTTATATTGAGTTACATTTTACATAGTACATTCATCCTTCACTATAACGCTGTTCATGGGAGCCATAAAAGTGTACCATGTTATATGTGAGGTTGCCTTATACTAGCTTACATTATACATACCATATATACTTGCGTATAAGCCGATACCAACTGCAAACTGCATAGACCAAGATCTGCCATCACATAATGTTGGCAGATCTGGGTCTATGCAGTTTGTAAGGACTAATCAGTACAACAAACAACATAGACCCTGATCTGCCAGCACATTATGAGCCAGCAGATCAGGGTCTATGTTGTTTGCATTTGGACCCAGTTTATGCGCGAGTAAAGACGGTGGTACATTGATCATCCCTCACTATAATGCTCTTCGTAGGAGCCATAAAAGTGTTACATGTGAGGTTGCCTTATACTAGGGTGCATCAGACAGAGCATTACTATTATATCATATCATGGGATCCATGACCATACACTTCTAATAAAAGAAACTGTTACATGTTTAGTCACCTTATAATGGGGTACATTATACACAGTATTACTATTACATCATCTAATGGGATCCATGACCATATCTGTCTTATTAAAGGGACCATGTTATGTGTGATGTTGCCTTATAATGGGGTACATTATACACAGTATTACTATTACATCATCTAATGGGATCCATGACCATATCTGTCTTATTAAAGGGACCATGTTATGTGTGATGTTGCCTTATAATGGGGTACATTATACACAGTATTACTATTACATCATCTAATGGGATCCATGACCATATCTGTCTTATTAAAGGGACCATGTCATGTGTGATGTTGCCTTATAATGGGGTACATTATACACAGTATTACTATTACATCATCTAATGGGATCCATGACCATATCTGTCTTATTAAAGGGACCATGTTATGTGTGATGTTGCCTTATAATGGGGTACATTATACACAGTATTACTATTACATCATCTAATGGGATCCATGACCATATCTGTCTTATTAAAGGGACCATGTTATGTGTGATGTTGCCTTATACTGGGGTGCATTATACATAGTATCACTATTACACAATATAATGGGATCCGGGACTATATGTGCCAAATATAAGGGACTTTTGTATTTTTTAAAGGCATACATTTTCTATTTGTTCACTTTGACAAACTTAGGTAACTATTTTGAGCAGTAGTAATATCAAGTTAAGAAAATGTACTAGGGGTGGGGGTTGGTGAGTGGGTGGGTGGGTGGTAAAACTAATTTTAATTATGTAATACTTACCTGCTACTATTGCATTGCTTACCAATTTTGGGATGCCAAGTCCCCAGTCCAAGCTAAATACTCCCTCCTCCAATTAGTAATTGGAGGCCCAGAATTGAAAAAAACCCGATCCCAGTCTAATTCCTTAGTCATAGCCAACATATTTTGACTTGAACTGAGTCGAAAGGACAGGGGTGGGAGGAGGGGGTCTTTACAACTGTAGCAGGTAAGAATTACATAGCCTTGGCAATGCAGTTGGCAACCTTGCTCAAAAACTGGTCTTGGCAGATTGATTGTTTGAGATGAGCCAAGTATGAAGGTGGAGAATCTGTGGGTTGCTGTGTAGGAGAGATCCCTTGTGCTGTGACAGCAGGTCCCTCTGTGGTAATCTCCTGAGCTCATCTACCAACAGGTCGAGTAGATTATTGAATCACAACTGTTTTGGCCATAGGGGGGCTATCAGAATGAGCCTGGATGTGGAGACCCTGATTTAGTGGAGAACGGGCGGAATTATTTTGAAGGTGGGAAGGCGTATGCATACAGATGATATCACTTCCACTACCCAGGCTCTACGATCTGGTACTAGAGAGACAAAAAAGGGGAGCTTCTTGTTCAGTCTTGTAGCGAAAAAGTCCTCTAATGGTCTCTCCCCCCCCCCCCCACCCAGTTGAAAAAGTGCATCTGCTACCAACTGGTGCTGAAACCATTCCATGAGGGCCACATGACTCTGTTTGGACAAGCTGCCCACCAAGATATTCCTTTTGCCCGCCAAAATATTCCTTTTCGCTCGAAATACAGCAGACTCGGCGAGTGATCTCCTCTGAGACTCCCCACCAGAGAAGGTTCCAGACTACATGCAAAGAGATGGAGCATGTGTACCTCCGCGAAACCTGAGGTATGCTACTACAGACATGTTATCTGAAGCAACCGTAACACAACAACGATGTATGAGGTACACGCACCCCAGTAGGGCTAGAAACACTGCCTACATTTCTAGGTGTTTATTTTTGAAGGGCTGCTTCCCCCTGAGACCTCTGGGTCCTGGTGAACACCCTATCCCAAATCTAATGTGTCTGTGTACAGAAAGGAGTAGGGTTTGGGACTGTAAATCGGGACTCCAGTCAGGAACTGATCTCAATCAAGCCACCAACTCAGGTGGTGACGAAAATTGGATCCTAGAGGAATGCAAGCCGATAGCAGGTCCTTGTACAGTTTGCAGTTTGCTCGAAGCAGGAACTGCAGAGGGTGCATGTGAAGTCTCCCTTGGGGAACTAGATCTGCAGCCGCATTCAGAGTCCTCAGAGAGAGAGGTAAAGACTGTCTAGTGGGAAGACCGTCTAGTGGGATGCAAACCCTAACTTGATTGGTGACAAAATTCATCCCCACATACACAAAGTCCCGAGAAGGGATGAGATCCAACTTCACTAGGCTGGAGATTAAACCCAGACAAGTCACCATCAACCCTCAGAGGGATAGATCCTTCAGGAGATTATTTCTGAGGATACTGTACAACAACCAGTTGTCGAAATACTGGAGGGTGTGGATCCCTTAAAATCTCAAGCAGGCTGCTATTTCCTCCATCATCCTGGTAAAGGCTCTGGGGGCAGAGGCGAGGCTGAATGGAAGAGCCCAAAATTGAAATACCACCTAGCCAGGACAAAACCGAAGACATTTCCTGTGAGGCGGGAGAATGGCATTCCTGACTAAGACGGTGATCTCCATTTTGAAATATTCTTCCCAAAGAAATCTGTTTAAGATGGAAAGATCATTGACGAGTTGAAGCTTTCCATCTTTTTTGCAATACCAAAAAGATCGGGGAATAGAAAACCCAGAGTTTGGTCATTTTCCACCCTCTTGCCTGCTCCCTTCTGCTGAAGGGTGTGTAACTCTTCCTTAGTTGAACCAGTTTGTTCCCAGAAGCGAAGCCGGTATCACTCTTTTTAAAGTGGAACAGACCCACACATTGTCCGTGATGCCCGACCAAACCTTTGAAGATGCTGCAGAAGAGGGTGCAACTAGGGCTGACTACTTCCTTCCTTAGGGAAGGGGGAGAAGTCTGAAGACTTCCTACCTTGGCCTCTTTGAGCACTTCTTCTAGCGAAAGATGGGTGCAAGGGAGATTTGAACTGGGGCTGCTTGTTTGTCTGTTGACACTGACCCTGTTTGAAAAACTTTTGAGGATGTCCCCCGTTCAGCCAGTGTGTTCATGCTTCCTGGCCGGTTTCAACTGGGCAGGAGTTGCACCAATGAACCGGAGTTGCTGGTCCCTCAAATTATGTGGATGTTGCAGAAAGGATGAGACCTCTTAAGAGGATCTCCAGCACTGCTGGAGACAACAATTCCTCCATCAAGAGACTGAAGGAGGCAGCCAAAAAGAGATCAGCATGGGAGGTGATCATCCCTAGGGTTTGAGCCTCAAGTTCCAAGGCATTCAAGGCATTTACTGGGATATGAACCCATGTCCCAGCTGATATCACTTGGGACACTCCTGAGTCTGGGGGGGGGGGGGGACTCTTAAGGGGCCAAGCAGGGGAATGAACTTGACTGCTCTAGGCAGAGACCAGCCGCCAGAGCATAGAACGTGGGAAAGATAACCCCTTTTGTTGCCTGACAGACTCTAGGACCCAGAATGACTCTCCAGACTGGAGAGAATCTTTGAGTCATTTGAGTCCACCCCATCAGAATGGAAAGGGCATTGTCATTCTGAACCCCTGCTGGGGCAAGACAGGACTCTCTTTCCTGGCATTCTCTCCCGAGAGGGAGATGTCGAATTAGAGTTTGTGTAATCCTGTAACTGCTTATAGGGTGTAATGAGAATAGCCCTACTAGCTGTCGTCCTAGGTGAATGGGATCACTGATCCCTTCTCAGCCATCTTGGAGGAGAGAGGTGGCCCACCTCCTTTTTGTTGAACGAGTCTGGAGGCGACTGAGCAGGTTTCACATCTGCCATACTTTGCAACCAAGGTAGGAACATCTACATCTATGCTGTCATGGGGGGAAGGAAGAAGATTTACTACCAGGTAAAGGGGGTTACCCAAATCCCATAGTGATTAAACAGGAACATAGGTAAGGGGAGAATGCTGATCCAATTCTCTTCCCCAGACTGGTGAGCAAAACCCAACTCCCTATCCCCATAGGGATTGGATGGTAACCTAGAGATGGGGGGATATCGACCAAATCCCTGTCCCTGGACTGACAATTGAAGCCCAGCATCTGACTGCTTGGTGGCATGGTCCAGTGACAGATTCTCGGTGGCACTTAGAGCCTGATGACCAGTCCTGAACCTGTTTCTGGTGCTCAGTGATCGCCGCCTAATGACTGGCACCGGGCACTTGATGACTGGTGATCGGTCAAAGACCAGTCTAGCAATGAAGATCTGACAGAAAAACATGCCTCTGACCTGTCAGATTGTGATCGCTGCTCTTTCCTGTTGTTGGGAAGGCATGACTTGCTTATATCAGTCACCGGCACTAAGTTTACCTTGAAAAGGCACTGCTCCTGCCCGAAAGGCACAACTCACTCTCATGCACTTTTCCTCCCTTGCAAGAGGCCAAGGATATATCCTTCACTGCCACTGATGGCATCGGACTGAGTGTCAGAGATTCTTGGCCTTTTGGCAATCTCCGAACCACACAGATTGCTCCTTGTTTCTTTCCCACAAGGGGAGTTGACTTCCCTAAACCAGGGAAGTCCAAACCCATCCTGGGAATGGAGGGGGTTGTCTTGTGATGATGAGGAGGAAGCATTGTCTTTCCTTCTCCATCTATAGGTGCGGTGACTTTCTGCCAAGTCCCACACATGATCTGTCCATAAACAACATATCAGATATTGGTCTGTGTATGCACAACCAGTGCATGATAGTTAGGTGGTGTGTGTATCCCACGGGGTCTTCTGGTGCCCACACTCACCCTCATCCTGCAATACATCTCTGAAAGAGAATTTAAAAAAACAAACAACAAGAAAACTGGGAACCAGAGTAGGTAATACTTACCCGAACACAGGTTACTAAGAAGGGGTTATCACTGAACAGAAAAACTGCCTGCAAAGCAAGGTACAAAAACCCTTCAAAAATAGCAAAAGGAACACAGCAAACACTCAGATAATGCAAGGATTGGGACAAAAAATACTTAAATTGATACAAAAAAGTATAAGACTGGCCGAAAAGATTTTGATAAACAATAATGAAGGCAAATTCTGATGAGTGATCTTGGCACATATAAACTTGCATGATAGTCCAAGAAAAAGAGGAAGGTATTCCATATGTTGGTTATAACCAAGGAATCGGACTGGGATCATGTTCTTTTAAATTCTGGGCCTCCAATCACTAAATGGAGGAGGGAGTATCTAGCTTGGACTGGGGTCCCAGAAATGGTAAGCAATGCAAAGTAGCTGGTAATATATTTCTGCTATTAAAACAAAAGTTTTACCATTTAGGACAATAGCTGTACAACTGTAAAACTTTTGAAAGAACATATACATGTATTTCCTTGAATGTGAAGTTAAGTGTGCCTATGAAATGTTCTAAATATGAAGAAAAATTTATATAAAAGAAAATTTCAGAAACTGGTATCATCCAGTTTATCTGTGGAAGTTTTCTTCAGAATGAACAAAGATTTTTCACAAGCAGTAGGTGAGATTTTTGTATTTAATGCAGGACTCCACTCAATCTTTCCCTTCCTTGGTGAAATTTTTCTCTTTTGTTCAGATTACATTGTCAGGTTCATCATGCAAGTTGCAGAATGAATTGTATAAGCATCATAATGATTCATCCTAAGTACAATAAAAATCCATTATATGGATTAAGAAACGTATGCAAATGACAAATTTTAACCCAAAATATTTTATGCCTGCCACCACCAGTGGATGTGCCATTAAACCTGATACATACATACATACATACATACATACATACATACATACATACATACATACATACGTACATACATACATACCAGTGGAAAAGTGACTGCTATTGTATCTCTTATGTGTGCACAACAATAAATAACAATTCACATATAAGATTTAGATACTTACCATATTCATATTTCCACAAAAATGCATCATCTATCAGGGATATACATAGAACTATCGTCAGAAGATTGAAGAAGTTGTAATTCCCCGTTAATATGATCAACACCTGCAGCAAAATCTGAAATAAGAATTTTTAAAGAGTGAATTATTACTGTACAAATAATTGTGAAATGTATATCCAACTGCAAACAGCACAGACCCTGATCTGTTGTGGCTAATACAATGACATACCTGGGACCATACATGTTTTTCTTTTAAAGTCCATTTCAACAAGGTTTAATAGGAATACCTCTTCAGTTTTCTGAAAAGATACTTCACCAAATTAACAAGAGTACTGTTAACAGCATATTATATGCCTGCCTCATGTTTAGTAGTCCTCTATGCAGATAAATAAAACTAGGGAGGGGGGGAAGGGGAGGGAGAAATCATCTTTTTCTTTCAGTAACAGTGAACCTGACCTTTGACCTTTTGATGCCAAAATTCATATGCTTCTTCCTTACCCCAAGTGCAAGCCATCCACAAAGTCTGGTCCAGGTCTGTGATGTAGAACTAATGTTATTGAGCAGAAATAATTTTTCTACTTTCAGTCAGTGACATTGACTTTTGACCTTTTAATCCAAAAAATAGGCTTCTTCCTTACACCAACTACAAGCCATCCACAAAGTTTGGTCTAGGTAATGTTATTGCAGAAACCCTTCTTCTCTTTTCAACCACAGTGACCTTGACCTTTGACTTTATGACCCCAAAATTGATAGTGTTCTTCATTACCCCATGTGCAGTACGGCTGTAATTTTTGTGCTAAAAATGGAGGCTTTATCCGGTAACCAACTCAACATGGTGCTATGTGTTGCAACGGAATCTGCATTCTTGTCTCTCTCTTTCAAACAGTCTGTATACTGGGACATATGGCCATGATAGCAGACTCTGATTTAATTGAATTCACTTTGAAAAATGAGAGGATTTGTTGAGTATGTTTTGAATTGGCAAAGATCAAATTTTGGGAGGGTTTCGATAACCCAAGTGGTGATTTTTCAAATGCAGAATTTTGCTGCATTTCCAACATTGAATTTTGCTCTTTCTAGGTGAGAATGAATTCATATGTCAAAAGGTGGAATTAAATTTGGTTTTTGAGCATGCAAGGTTTGGGGCCTAAAGACTACATCATCTGTGGGATTCAATGGATTTTAAACTAGTTTGGTAGTATACTAAAGAGCCAATTTTGTTTCTCGATAAAGTGATGGTTCATTTGCCTCAACATAGAGGCTTTCTGAACGGGAAGTTCTAAATACTCCAAACAAAGTCCAAGTCCCAGATTGTGTATTGGATCAAGCACCTGCAAGTAAGATTCACAAGCTGATCAATACACAACTGAGCCATAGTCAAGTTCAGATCTTACTAAAGACCTGTATAACAAGAGCAAGACCTTCTGATCTGCTTCCCAATCTGTATTTGCCATGACTTGTATTAAATTGAGGGCTTTTTGACATCTGTCCTTGAGGTATCTAATATGTGGAGGGAAAGTTAGTTTTCTGACAAAAATATGCCCTCAAAATTTGGTCTCCTCAACAACAGGGATAAGAGAAATGTCAAGATAAGAGTTTGGAGTCATCATGAATTCGAGAGTGTTAGATTTTGGATGTTTGGGCCTGTTTTCTTCTGTTCACTTCTGAACTCTATTTAAACATATCAGTAGTTGATGTTCAACAGTATGTACACTCTCTGATCTATATAGCAGATACATATCAGTAGTTGATGTTCAACAGTATGTATACTCTCTGATCTATATAGCAGATACATATCAGTAGTTGATGTTCAACAGTATGTATACTCTCTGATCTATATAGCAGATACATATCAGTAGTTGATGTTCAACAGTATGTATACTCTCTGATCTATATAGCAGATACAGAAATTCCAGGCATATGATGAGCAGTCAGTTCCTTCATTCAGGCATTTAACTATGCTGTTAATTTTGATGCTGAATGGGTGACTTACAATATGCTGTCCTGGGGTACACCCATATCCTGAGAATAGCCTTTAGAATTGGTAGTACTCTCCTTAACTCTAAAATTTTTATATTTCCAAAAATTGGATATAAAGTGATGTAGGTGGCCCCTTAGACTTCAACTGAACAGGCCTTTCATCATGCCATATTTCCATGTGGTGTCAAAAGCTGTCTCCAAATCAATAAAGATGGCAACTGTATGTTCCTTCTTTATGAAAGCTTCGCTAATAAATGCTTAAAGTCAGACAAGATGGTCTATTGTGCTTCTGTGGCTGCTGAATCCAAACTGAAGGTCTGATGGTAGTTTGCTAGACTCCAAATACCAAATGTGTCCGTCAATTATAATTCATTCCATGGTTTTGCAAATACAGCTTGTTAGTGATCTGGGATGATAGTTGGAAGGCTCAGTATGGCCCTTTCCAGATTCAGGTACTGGTATCACTGTTCCTTCTCGCCAAGACAGCAGGAAGTTTCCAGTTTCCCAAATTTTACTGAAAATGTTTAGAAGTGTATTGAGAGCTGTTATCAGATAAGTGTTTCAGAAGTTGATAGTGGATACTGTCTCATCCTGCTTAACTGCTATGTACTCAATCAAGTGAGTCTTGTAGTTTTCTGAGAGTGATAGGTTTATTGTAATCTTTGGCACAGGCAAATTTGAAGTTTAAATGAACCCCTTATTGCAGGATTTTGACATAGCAGAAGTTTTTAGAATAATTTTCTTGTGAGGAGTTTTTAGAGAATGTCTTGGTCAAAGTATTTGAAATTTCTGGTAGGGTTGTGACCATTTCATCAGATTCCTTTAAGTGTTTGATACAGTTGCTTTTTTTTTTTTTGACAATGATTTTTCATACCATATTCCATAGTGATTTAGAAGAGGAGGGAGAGTTCAACCTAGAGACACAGGATCTCAATGTTTTCCTCTTGCTCTCTCTAATGATACAATGAGCTTTAACTTGCTATATATGGTATTTATTCATATTTTCAGTTGTTGGATTGGCATTGAAATTTTTAAGGACCTTTTTCTTTTCTCTGGTGGTGTCTTTGCAATGCATCATCAAACCATGGTTTGTTGACTTGTTTAGGAATCGCCACAGTTTTTGGTACTGTATCCCCAGCAGCATTCTGGAGTATTTTTGTAAACAAGTGTATTGGACCCACTACATTATCAAATTGATCAACTGTCAAATTTGATTTTGCAGAGGGATTGAAACACTTTACAGTCTGCCTTGTTCAATTTCTATCTCTGCCCTTGCCCTTGAGATTTGGGAATGTTACTTCGTAAGTATATTGGAAAGTGGTTACTACCCCAGAGGTCATCACCATCTTACTTAAAAGTGATGGATCACAGATTGTCTGCAGATCTTAGGATGAGCAGGATCCTGTGGCAGGATGCAGGAAGGTATACAACTTATCATTACAGAACTGGTATCGTGAACTTAGGGACTGATACTAAAGGTATTAATATAGGACATATGCAAGCAATTAGGGCAAAATATCAATTAAGACTTATGCTTACATCACCAGAAAATAGCGTATATGTGTTAGGAATTTCTGAAACATGGTTAAAGAAGAATCATTTATAAAACTTCTTGTTAGTAAATAATTATGATATACCTTTCCGTAATAGATGGTGATGGGCTTCTAGTTTATGTAAAAATATGGTATTATAGCAAAATGACATGAAGATCTTAATGAAATAGAGCCTGTTTGGATACATATTTCTCCACAAACTTCAAAGCCATTTCTTACTGGTTTCATGTACAGGCCACCTACATCCCATGTAAATTGAAATACATATTTCAACCTATACATTGAAAAAGTTCAAATGATGACAAAGAATATTACATTCTTGTTGATATAAACAATGATTTACTAAATGAACAGATATGTAAAAACTGGATTGATTTTATTGAACCTTTTGGAACGATGCCAGTTAATTAAAAAATCCACTAGAATAGAAGCAAATTAAAAAAACCTGTATAGATCATATCTATACTAACATGCCAGAAAATGTTTCTACAGTTTATGTTCCTAAGACTGGATTGAGTGACAACTATGCCATTCTTCTTACATGAAAAACAAGCAACAAAAGTAATGAAACGCATGTCCACAAATCATTTTCTTACAGGTCTTTTAAAAATTTTAACACCAACTGTCTGTCAGGACTTGAAACAGATTCCATGGGATACTGTGGCAATATTTGAAGACATATATGATATTTTAGGTAATCAATACACATCATTAAAAATGCATAGAATAAAACATGATCATCAACCAGGCTGGATTACTCCAGAAATACTGGATGCTATTAAAACATAAGACAACTTGAAAGTTTCCAGTAATGAAAAGTATAACATTTGGAGAAATAAAGTAACAAAAATTATTAGAAATGCAAAATGATACATTATCAAAAAGTTATTAATAAAAATAAGAACAACCCTAAAACTATTTGGAGACTATTTAATGAGTTAGGACCTGGAAAATCCAAGAACAATATTGATATTCCATCTCTGAACACTGATGGTGTATGCACCGAGGACCCTTTACAAATCGCAAATATGTTTTTAATGGCTTTTTTTGTGAATGTGGCCTCTAAGCTTAAAGAACTTAAGATTGTATCAGATCACTCACATATCAGAATATTTTGTGCTGAAAGGTTATCAGAAGATGATAGATTTGACATTCCAGAAATAAGTTTGACTTTTGTTGTAAAATATTTGCAAAACATTGACATTACTGAATCAACAGGATTTGATATCATAGGCCCAAGGCTTTTGAAAGCTGCAGCACTTGCTATTACTGAGAAAAATGTACTCGTATGTAATCATAGTCTGAAGACTTGTAAATTTCCCCATTTATGGAAAACTGCAAAGGTAACTCCAATCCACAAGGCAGGGGCAAATGATGACTTCAACAACTTTCAGTCAATTTCTATCCTTTCAACTCTTTCAGACTTAAGTCATTTATGACTTATCTCAATAACCACAAATTTCTCCGTGATAACCAATCTGGTTTTATGCAAAATCATTCCTGTGAAATGGCACTAATATATCAATGGTTAACACATGGCTGCAATCTTTACATGAACGAAAGAGAGTTGGGAGCATTATGGTTGATTTTTGAAAGGTGTTTGATCTTGTAGATCATGAACTACTCTTAGAAAAACTAAAAAGCTACCAATGTAGTGACACAGCTCATAAATAGTTTGCTACATACTAGAATGACAGACTTCAAAAAGTGACTTTAAATGGATATGTATCTTAAAATAAAAGAATAAACTGTGGTGTGCCACAAGGAACTATACTCAGACCACTTTTATTTGTTATTTTCATAAACGATCTTCCCCTACAGACTGGAATTACAGTATCATCAACTGATGTATATACTGATGATATTATTTTCTCTGATGAGATCAGCTGTAAAACTGAATTAGAAAATAATCTTCAAATTACATTAAACAGGCTTAAAATGTGGTGTAAAAGGAATAGCATGGTTGTAAATACTGATAAAACAAAGGTTTCATTATTAACAAGACAGCAAAAATGGGAAAAATTAAAGACAGATGACTTGAGCCTTTTCTATAATCATGAAAAACTGAAAGTGGTTTCCAGGGACAAAATTCTTGATATTCTTGTTGACAATAATTTACTTTGATCTGATCAGAAAGGTTGCAATAAATAAAACAAAAAAAACTCCTATCTTGACTATAAAGAAAATTAAGTATTTCATTCTAATACAATACTGCGTCACTTTTTACAAGAGCAACATTCAGCCTCATTGTGACTCAGTAGTAAACTGTGGGGAAATACATCTGATGTTAATATTATGAAAATATTTCAATTGCAAAAACAAGCCTGTAAACTAATACTAGATTGGCAAACTGGAAACATTATAGAAGATATGGATACTTTAAAAAATTTGTCCTTTTCCAGAACAACTTCACGTCTGACAAACCAAAATGATGAAAAAAGTTTAAGTCTGTACAAGTTTAATTGAGAAATACTTTTAAATACAGATAAACCAGCAACACCCCAAACCTTAGATCAATGACAGCAAAAAATTTTATAATTCCAAAACCAAAGATATAATGATTTAAAAACAGTTTTCAATACTCTGGGGTCATTATATGGAATAATATTCCAAAAGAAATCAAAGAATCTTCTAGCATATCAGCTTTTCACCATAGGTGTATTAACTGGATGAAATCTATGTCTTAATTAATATCACAAGGCCTTTCCACCTCCTCCAGCTACTTTTCTGTATATAAATATATGTTAGTATGTGTTATGCACGAGTTTAACTCTGCCTAGTGGACACTGAGAGTAGTTTTATCTGTAAGTGTGTATACAATTTACATGTGTAGTTAACTAGTCTGGGACTGTAATTTCTATGTACATGAATGTGTGCATTTGAAAAATGTACAAATGTGTGTATATATACAAATCTGTGTGAGATAGGTACTTACTGATTGTACTATGTATATATCTGTACATATATCTTACAGGGCCTCAAAGTAGAATAGTTTTATTATGTAACTAACTGAGTTACACCCATTAAATAAAGTCTTTATTATTATTATTATTATTATTACAAAGGCAAAGATTGTGCTTTTGAAACAAAGTCTTCTATTTTCTTTCCTCTTTTACTGCTATCTTTGCAGTTCCAAAGAGTATGGCAGCCATTACAGTAACCAAATAGAACATACCGTATATACTCAGGTATAAGCTGGGTCCAAATGCAAAGAACACAGACTCTGATCTGCCGGTGCATAATGCAACAACAGATCAGGGTCAATGTTGTTGGTTCTACTGAATAATCCTTACAAACTGGGACATTTTTCAAACTTAAGCAAGTATATACGGTAAGGTGATGGTAAATGTTCAACAAAATGATCAAGATCAGACTGACTGATTGGAGTGCTTGGAGGGAGATATAATGAGCAAAGTGTAAGAGTTTTGTGTATGGACACATGAACAGCTATAGCCTGCAATGTAGTATTGAGATTAATTTGACTGTGACGAGTTTATTATTTACGATGATGGACACTCCTCCAGTGGTCTTATCAGTATTTCTTGTAGGTCAATAAATTTGTTAGATTACATCTATTGTTTTCTTTTAAAAAAGTTTCCTTCTTAACCAATTGTAGAGATTCAATCAGGAAATTTGGAAGTTTAAGGACTGCAGTGGCATCAGTTACAAAGAACTGCTTTGTGCCCATGAACTTCTAAACCCAATTTAGAATAAAACAGGAATAAATATTAGCAGAATGTAATCAACAAATTACATAGCTCACCGATATGAAGCTATCATTAGCCTCCAGTAGCCATTGTAAATATTAATTATCATTAGCCTCCAGTAGCCATTGTAAATATTAATTATCATTAGCCTCCAGTAGCCATTGTAAATATTAATTATCATTAGCCTCCAGTAGCCATTGTAAATATTAATTATCATTAGCCTCCAGTAGCCATTGTAAATATTAATTATCATTAGCCTCCAGTAGCCATTGTAAATATTAATTATCATTAGCCTCCAGTAGCCATTGTAAATATTAATTATCATTAGCCTCCAGTAGCCATTGTAAATATTAATTATCATGCAGAAAATAACTTCATACTTAAGTGATCTTGACAAATGAAATGTTGGCCCCTTTCCTAACTAAAGGGTTTTTTGTGCATTTTTTTACTTTTACATTTTACATTTTAATCTTTTCAAAATGTACATTTTTCACTTTTAATCGACACTATATAGCTTGTACTGTCCTGACATACCATTAAACCACATACATACATACATGCATACATACATACATACATACATACATACATACATACATACATACATACATACATACATACATACATACATACATACATAATGTAACTTGGCATAAAAGACAAAAGAATTTAAAAAATGGCATTCTTTTCCCATGATATCAAAGTAAAGGCACTACAATGTGTTGATAAAAACCAGAGATCAATGTTGTCTATGCATTTTTAAAAAGAATTATTGTTCTTAAACTCTTCTTCAGAAGCTATTATCATTGTCTATCCCAAGAAGTCATATTTTTACCGAGTGCAAGTCACATGCTTTGAGTATCAATAATTACCTTGATGATTCAGCCACTGTAGCTGAAGCCTCCTGTGAAAAGCATGTAGTATGCAGTCCATTCTAATTCCTATATTCATTCATATGTACCATACAGTTAAGTGTTAAGGGTAACATATCACAATATACAATGTATAGTCATTAATATGGAAAGTTTACCATGAATAAGACATCATCAATCCATAGGCCAGAATTTCTTTGCAGTCTGGCCAAAAATAAAAATGTGGCCTAAATTCAAAATGACAAATAATGATCAGGATTTGATGACAACATTAAAAATATTTTATGGCAAAAAGAAAAATACAATATATAATACGGGCACTGCCACCCAATTAACATACTACTGTATGATCCCTGTATATTACCAACACTGGAATGTTTTATAAATATTTTATGATCCCCAAAACAAGTTGGGAGATATTTTATTCCATAATATACAGATAAAATTACTGTGGTATAAACAATCATATAAAATTATGCCCAGTTTCTTTATCAAATGCCCAGCTTCTTTATCAAATGCCCTGTTTCTTTATCAAATGCCCAGTTTCTTTATCAAATGCCCTGTTTCTTTATCAAATGCCTTTCTTCTTTATCGAATACCCTGTTTCTTTATCAAATGCCCGGTTTCTTTATCGAATGCCCAGTTTCTTTATCAAATGCCCAGTTTCTTTATCAAATGCCCAGTTTCTTTATCGAATGCCCAAAATGAGATAGAAAAGGAGTGAGTATAATAATATCAGTCTGCATGTCCTGATAACATTTCTGTATAATCAGACAAATAAAATCATACCCTGACAAATTCTTTACAGTTTTTCATATCAATCTATATAAACCATAATGAGCTCTGGCTCAAATTGGCTGACCCTACAGATTTTCAAAGAGATTTGTATATCCAAAGATCAAACAGTCATCTCTTGATTTAGTCAGGTTTTGTTTGAAGTTCTCATCAAGTCTAAGCTAGCTGGTGCATTAGTCACGCCTTAAGGGATGAGGTAAACAATTGGCTTTCTTTACTTCACTCTAAAACCTGTATTCTCTTATCTTACTGGTTATGTTCAAACTCTATTATTAAACCATGAATACTTGTTCTCAAATATCACATTAGCACAACAGCATGGGATGTGTGAAGCATTCACAACTTCAAATTGTGTCACAACTTGCATCCTGTACCAAGACAGAGTTGCTTTGCAATTAAATTTAGTGACATCTATGGTGTGTAGACTCGGATTTTCTATACTCTGCTGTCATTTGATTCAGGTCCATATTCATCTTCTGGAAGTCAATAGGACAATATTCATCTGACTGAGGTACTGTGTGTAATATTGTAGAGTTACTGTGTGTAATATTGTAGAGAAACTGTGTGTAATATTGTAGAGGTACTGTGTGTAATATTGTAGAGGTACTGTGTGTAATATTGTAGAGAAACTGTGTGTAATATTGTAGAGTTACTGTGTGTAATATTGTAGAGTTACTGTGTGTAATATTGTAGAGTTACTGTGTGTAATATTGTAGAGAAACTGTGTGTAATATTGTAGAGGTACTGTGTGTAATATTGTAGAGAAACTGTGTGTAATATTGTAGAGTTACTGTGTGTAATATTGTAGAGTTACTGTGTGTAATATTGTAGAGAAACTGTGTGTAATATTGTAGAGGTACTGTGTGTAATATTGTAGAGTTACTGTGTGTAATATTGTAGAGTTACTGTGTGTAATATTGTAGAGTTACTGTGTGTAATATTGTAGAGAAACTGTGTGTAATATTGTAGAGGTACTGTGTGTAATATTGTAGAGGTACTGTGTGTAATATTGTAGAGAAACTGTGTGTAATATTGTAGAGTTACTGTGTGTAATATTGTAGAGTTACTGTGTGTAATATTGTAGAGTTACTGTGTGTAATATTGTAGAGTTACTGTGTGTAATATTGTAGAGGTACTGTGTGTAATATTGTAGAGTTACTGTGTGTAATATTGTAGAGAAACTGTGTGTAATATTGTAGAGAAACTGTGTGTAATATTGTAGAGTTACTGTGTGTAATATTGTAGAGTTACTGTGTGTAATATTGTAGAGGTACTCTGTGTAATATTGTAGAGGTACTCTGTGTAATATTGTCGAGGTACTCTGTGTAATATTGTAGACCACCTGTACAGATTACTTAGTGAAACAAGTCTTTTACATAATGCTAATATGGTACATGTATATATATCATCTGGTTTCATTCTGCCAAATTCCCTGTTTGGAGACAGTATTGGATTTGCTCTGACGAAGCCTACTGATTGCTTCTTAACTACTTGGATTGTTGTAAACTATATGGCTGTGTGACCAGACATAAATTAAGGATTAATGTTGTAGAAGTAAATTGATGCTTTGGATATTCCTTTTAAGAGTCAACAAGAGAGTAGACAAAGTTTTTCTTGTATATTTTATTGACCTAAATTCAGACCATACACTAAAGTGACTGCTTGGAGAAATGGAGAATGCTTCACCCACTACAACATACTGTATATACTAGCATATAATTCGGGTCCAAATGCAAACAACATTGACCCTGATCTGCCGTTGCATAATGCGCCGGCAGATCAGGGTCTGTGTTGTTTGTTCTACTGATTACTCCTTACAAACTGCATAGACCCAGATCTGCCGGTGCATTATGCGATGGCAGATCTGGGTCTATGCAGTTTGCAGTTGGTATTGGCTTATACGCGAGTACCGATGGTAAATAGCATAGCTGTTTCTTTAAATTGTCATCTTGCCTCCTAGAAGAAAAAAAACATTAATGGTGATTGACAAAAGGATTTTTAAGAATAAGGTAAAATTGTCATGATATTGGACGTGAGATGCTGAAGTTATTGAGATATGAAACTGCATCTGTAGTATAGTACTGTACAAGCTGCATAAGTGACCACTGGCTAATGACCCATTGTTTGACTGACCCAACAGGTGGAACGAATAAGTGATGAGGTAAGCATTTCACACCTGCCTAGGTCATTAAATAAATCAGCAGGCCATTGGAAATTTTGTTATCTGACAGCTGACTGACAGTTGCCACACTAGGCCATGTAGTAAATTTCATGATAAGTGATTCGAAACAAGAACAACATTTTTCTGTCAGCCAAAAGAAACTGTTAGAGTTTAAGACAAACATTTTGAATTACGGTTTTCATCTGTTTAATGTGGTTTTGTTTTAGGCTTTAAAATATTCACTTTAAAGCCTACACATTTCTAACCTTAACAAAATCATTATGATTTGCATGTAACAAAAACTCTGAAATGAAGTAAAAATAAAACAAATGGGAGAGGATTAGTACCACAACTTCTCTCCATAAACCATTACAAGGTCCATACAAATCCTGGCCATTATTTTTTTTCGAAAATATAAGAGACTGACATTTAATTTTATTGGGGAGAGATGGGGTGGGTGCGTGGTTGGGGGGCCTAGGATTTTATTTCAAATCAGGATAATTATTTTTCTTTTATTTAATATAAAAAAAAATTCAAGTCATATGACGGACAGAATTAGCTTTTTTTCTTTCTACAAATCAACAAATCAGAAGCAAAAGTATTTTTTTTCCAAGCTTGGGGAGCTGGAAATTGTTTTAAAAAATTCACAGGCCTCCACCCCCCACCCCCACACAATATTAAATAGTCAGTCCCTAATATCTATTATATAACAGGCATCATGTTAATCTTTTTCAACAAGGGGTCCATGAGATGTGGTGTCTTGATTGTGCCCCATCCTCTTATGTTAAACCACTGTATTAGACTTAACAAACACTTTAACACAACACTTTAACAAAGAACCACAATGTTGAATTTGATGCCATCACCATGAGAAAAGGGAAACATTTTTCTCACCATTTTGCTAATGCTTGTGAGACAAAAACTGCATTGATATTTAGAAGATAATGCTCTGACTATCAGACTAGGTCTGGAAGAAAATGACATTTAACATCACATGAAGTGGGTGGGTGGCACCTGCGGCATGAGTATTTTTCAGGAATGTACTTAACACCTATGAAATTATAAAATGAGCTGAATCATACTATATGCCAGATGCTGCTTTAAATATTATGTAACAATCTACTTGCTGCAAGTGGAATAATCAATGAAAGTTGTTCAAAATTTCATGACAAATAAACAGAATTTTCTATTTTATGACATAGCCCCAGTGAAAGTGTAGGATGTTGCTATGTAATTTTGCTGAAGGTTTCTTGGTATATATAACTGTGACACATGATATTTTTTATGACTTGGTTATGACACCAATAAATATAAATTTTATGTTTCAAAATATTATTGTTGATTTAGGAAACTTCACTTCTGCATTAAGTGATATCTTTCAGCATTAAGAAACCTTTTTTTTACTTCAGTCAAAGCTTGTTTGTTTATGTTTCAAATCCTGAAACTGAATTAAAATATAGTTATCCTTGTCTAACTTCATGCTCTGAGTAGGTCACATATGCATGTATTTAGAACGTCACTTAGATATAGACTTGTTTATGAGCAATGAACAAAGTCCTTTGCAAGACTGAAGTGTATATTTAATATTTACCACCCTCTTAAATAAACTGAACATAAATTGAAATGTAAAGACTGAAAAATAAACATACAAAGCAAAAATCAATAACTCTCTACTCACTATATCAAATTTCTCCACTTTTTCATGCAGTCAAGTTATAGAGAAGTGTGTATGTAAAACAAACACAAATTTCTGATTACTAGATGATTCAATACCCTGCCTAACCTCAATGTACCCCTGATTAAACAGAGGTATGGGAAAATCTAAAGGAGACAATTGTTCTGTAATTTGACAAGTAAACAAACACTGATAATCAATAAACCAATTCTACTTTTTCTCTTGAATGTCTTTTATATCCACAATTCACTTTTTTCACCCCTATAAACTGTGGAAAATCAATTATGCATTTATGGGAGACATGGACCCCTGATTCAACTGCATGGTATCATTGACACATGTACCTATCAGTATATAAATAACATACATTCAACAAGAGCTACTCAAAGGGCTGTAAATGTCACAAATGCCAGTAGACATTTAATGGTGACATGATGTTACATTCACCAGTGACTCTGAAAGCGGCGTTGCCAGTAAATGGAATAATTTGTGACCCTTACCGTCAATCCAGCAACTGTAAATGTCACAAATTGTAACAATTATTGTTAAGCAAGCGCAGCTTCAACAGTAAATGTCACATTGTTTCAGATAAACAGTTTCTTTCAGTAAAGGGTTTGCCATTATATCAGCTCTATTATGGAGATAATACAATTAATTGCATCTCTTGTCTATCTGTTTTTTATCAGTGTGTCTGTCAATCTTTTCTTTCATATGATATTTCACAAGAATATATCTCTTTTTCTATCTACAAGCACTGTTCCCTCGCTTTAGCGCTGGATAACTCATAAACCCGCTTTTAACGTGAGGGCAGGTGTTAATCCAATTTTTTTCTTATAAAATATACCCCCCAAATAGGCCCCTATTTGCTGAATGTGAATAAAATCATTATCAAAATTGGTAAATTACAAATTGATAAATCGCTCATTTTGTCATAAAAAATGGTGGTATTGCCTGGAAATGTGAATCAACGTCATGAAATTCGCAACTTTTAATAAGATGCCATATATTTAAAATAAATTATTAAAAAAATAATTCTTGGTATACTGTAAATAACAATATATATGATGAAATATCAATCAATTAAAATGTTAGTAATACCTACTGGTGATGACACTTTAAGAAATACAGCTCTCCCTCATTATAACGCGGCAGTCGGGGTCAATTACCACTGACTGCGTTATGTACCAAACCACGTTATACTGAGAATCGCTATATCTATGGAACCGCGATATATTGAAAATAGTGTAATATACAGAACCAAGGTATAGATGGCACTATCACAATTTGTTCAATAATGGTGTTTTGAAAAGGAAATGAAGATACAAGACTAAGTTTCATCTTGTTTTGTTTCAAGTCTTATTGTTGTACATTGGTATGATTTTGGTCATGGGGTCCATAGTAGTACCGTGTTATATCCAGAATCGTGTTTTATCTTTCAATTCAGTTTCAGTGTAATCATCATAAATGTGATATGCATTCAAACATGAAAAGTGTCAATCAAATGTCACAATTAAAGTATCTAACATTAATCAGTGGTTTATCCTACACATTTGTAAATGTGATCAGGATAGCAAGGGAACCAAGCAAAAGGCATTCTCAGTGCATGAAAAGCTCAGTTTGAGAAATACAGCTCATTATGGAGAAACAAGTTTCAAAGTTTGCAGTGACTTAAAATTCCCAAATTGACACTCAGAGGTTTGCTCAAAGATGGGCAAAAATTTTGCTATCACAGCATCAATATTTTACAAATAGAATAATACAAATTCGAGATTTAACATTGTTGTTTCTCAAAATAAATGGCCATCATTTTTATTCTGAATCAACAATAACACCAAAATGTATCCACATTCACATACAAAAAGCAGTGACGTAATACAATGTCTTTGCTGGTACACATGCGATGTATGTTGAAACCTCTTGGCATAAAGTTTATAATGATCTTTCAGAGATTAGTTATTTATAAAATAAAGATAATTTATACAGAAAAGTGAACAGCTTCTTAGATGAAGCTATTTTTAACAATGATTCCAAATGCGATTATCAAATGAGTATTCAAGCATTTACCCCACCCCCTCTTCTCACTATCTATGTCCATCATTTTAATTTTTCAGAGGTCCCTTGGTATCTCACACCCTCGCTTATGCTGTGGCATGTGTTTTTTGTCTCCATTGTGCACGAGTTATCAAGGGAGAGGTGTACCTACATAACCATCAATCATCTATCTATCTATGAATCATTATCAGACATTTTCCAGAATTGTATTAAGTGTAATGACAGGCATGCAAGTAGTTTAGTTTAGTAATGGCCCAAAAAGTCATAATTACAACTGTATTTCAGAATTAGGTAAAAATAATAATCAAATAATAAGTGCTGTTGAGAAATATAATACATGTATCTGAAATCTTAGCTAATTGCAAGCTTAATAAATGCATAACCTAAGTTGATCAAGGGCAACAACTCATGTCATTATGGATGAATTAAATTCTGCTCATCATTCAAACCATCTGAAATCTCCTGAAAATGAGGGTTTTCCTCAAATTTAGTAAAATAATTACTGTGAATGTTCAAAAGTCTTTAATACGGATGAAAGGACAAGTGACTATTTCTTTGTTTCTGCTGCGACAGGTGAAAATATTTTAAAATGTTTGTCTTTAGGTTTCAGACTCTCTCTTCAATGTCATCTGTGACATTTACAGAGTCTATAGTGCACATTGCAAGAACTTAAAGTGCTGCACCACCAGCAAATGTCACAATTTCTAGGTGTAACATTTGCCAATGTTTGTGACATTTACCTACATTAATGTCAACAGTAAATATCACAATGTGACATTTACTGACAACATGGCATGCGATGTCACCAGTTGTGACATTTACAAGAGTATCATTTACAGGTGCTACATACCACTCTTAAGATTTATATATCCATTTTGGGGGCCACGGGTGGCCAAGTGGTCTAGGGTGTTTGCCTTTACAGATCACTGAGATCTCACGTCTGTCCACATGGATTTGAGTCTTGGGCTCAGCCAACGTGGGTATGTGAAAATGCTTGCCAGTAGCTTCCTGTGGGTTGGTGGTTCTTCCTGGGGTTTTCCTGGGTTCTTCCTCCACCTATCACCCCCCACCCCCCATACTGCCACTTGTGTACATGCTCTCCGATACATGTTTAGGGATTGTTTCAAAATGGCTTTGAAATGTTTTGAACTTGTCATTTTTTATTGAAGTTTTAGAACAACAAAAGAAATTGGTTGTTCTAGTGGTAGTTTATTAAATATTTTACCAATTAGCAATCAAAATAATGTAATCTAGGTATTTGTATCAGTTGGAATAAACTATGTGCTGTTTCTGCTATGCTCATATCAAGTCATATGGCCCAAATACAATACATGGCATAATGACCAAATGGGTACATAAACCTTACATTTTCATATTAAAGCACCTCGTCTGGGCTACTGAATTCAAGCTATACTACCTGGCTCTTTTCCTGGTAGCCTACCAGGCTAAAATCTTACACTTGTCCAACCATGTATATCATCTTCATATGTGGAAGTCTTCAATGGTATATAGTCAATTCTCATTAAACTGTTGTTGTGTTGGTTGGTTTTGAATAGAACCTTCAGTACTTTATTTGGTTGCATCATGCTGAGGAAATGGGGAGCTAAGTGTCTTTCCAAAAGACACACAGATGAGATGGCTGACCCAGGTTGGCGTGGGTGGCTACTGAGCCTGTGATTCTTAGACTACAGGTCAGACACTCTTACCAACTGAGCTACTTGCAGCTTCCTCTCAATAAAATGACTTGTCTGTCAAAACACTGCTTTAGTATTACAATATTAGCAGAGCAATTTGACCCAATATAATAAAATGTTAATTATCTGAATCCCAATAATTCAGATTGTTCATTTCTATGGACTCCCACCATGTCCCCTTAAAATTTAAATCCCCTTTTTGAGTAAAACTGATTATCCAGACAACAATACATGTTACAAGTGCACATGCAAAAGCTTTGGGTTTCCAATGCAGGAGATTTTCTATCGACATATTGACATATCACATATACAACTTTGTTCACTTAAATTTAATATCAGCTCAGACCTTTCAAAATATCCCTAAGAAGAAAGGGAAGAAGCATACGAAGAAGAAAAAAAGAACCGAAAAAAAAAAGATCCTTTGAAGAGACTGATCTCTATTGGCTGAAAAGAATTTGCAGGAATTCAAGATAAAACAACTTCTTTGTGTTGAAATAATCTGATATTCTTCAGTGATAACAAGATTTTAAAATTAGCTATTGTGGTGGACATACTGGATGTCAGAGCTTGGCACCATTTTCATTTAGGACCAACAAGGCATCATAAGAAGTCTTCTGGTGGAAACCCCTTGTTGATATGACTTCCCATTTTGGAGGAGTAACGATAAAAATAATTTCAAAATGGATGCCATGGTGGACATATTCGATATCATATTGACACCATTTCTAGACATCATAAGAAGTCTTTTGGTGAAAGCACAATGTGGATGTGACAAGTCATCTAGGAGAAGTAGTAATAACAAGATTGTTAAGATGACCATTATGGCAGTCATATTATGAGTCTGATTGGCATCATTTTCATTTATGACTAACTAGACATCATAAGAAGTCTTTCAGTGAAAGCCCCATGCTGATATTACCAATAATTCAGGAGAAATAGTGATAACAAGATTTTCAAGATGGCCACTGTGGCAGGCATACTGAATGTCCAAATGGCATCATTAGGACCAACTAGACATCATAAGATGTTTAGAAAAAAGCCCATGTTGATATGACCATCCTTTCAGGAGTAGTAGTAATAACAATATTTTCAAGATGGCCACTGTGGTGGCCATATTGGACATCAGATCGACACCATTTTCATTTTGGACCGACTATACATTGTAAGAAGTCTTCTGGTGAAAACCCCATGTCAATATTACATTTTATTCAGGAGCAGTAGCAATAACAAGATTTTCAAGATGGCCACTGTGGTGGCCATATTGGACATCAGATCAACCCCATTTTCATTTAGAACCAACTAGACATCATAAGAAGTCTTTCAGTGAAAAGCCCATGTTGATATGACCATCCATTCAAAAGGAGTAACGATAACAAAATTTTCAACATGGCCACTGTGGCAGCCAAATTGGATGTCTGAGCAGCACCATTTTCATTTAGGGCCAAGTAGACCATGGGATGAATGTGTGTGTAAAGTTTCATTGCAATCCTCCATGTACCGGTAGTTTAGGAGGAATAGTGACAACAAACTTGTGCTAATGGACGGATGGATGATGGACAACAGATGGCAGACAAAAGATTATCACATAAGCTCTTCTGGTCTATGACCAGTAAAGCTAAAAACAAACTGAAGCTGTCTTACAATTTCTTTGGAGAATGATGAATGATTAAGGAGCAGATTTTGGAATCAATAAGACCCCCTTTATCCCTTTCTCTAATGTGGTCAGATATCGCTCAATATAAAAAATACACACATAAAATGTAATTGTATCTTAATCATAGTACTTTTATTTCAGTGTTATTACTTAAAACACCTTTCACAGTTATATTTCTTTCTAAGGATAAAGGATTAATATGCATACTCTCTTACTTATGATCTAGTCATCCAAGATCTTTTACTGAAAATGAATAAGAAATATACTCTAGATTTAGAAGCTCAGCCAATCAGATGCAAGGTGTCTCAATAATATGCACGGATCTTACTTATTATAGAACCGGTCTATCACAATGATAATATAAGCTTAAAATGGAGCAACATCTAACTGGAATTCAGTGTACAGAGTGGTAACAAGCTTAGCCAATCAGATACAATATTAGTTCATTAATATTTATTGATCTTGAACATAATCAAACTCATTCACCATCTTGATAATATAGGATGCCAGCTGTTCCCTATTATAATGCACCTCATTATAATAAGATTCCAGATATAACATGGTACTAATATGGACCTTATGACCAAAATCACACCAATGTATAACAATATGGGTTGAAAGAAAACAAGGTGAACTTAGTCTTATATCTTCATTTCCTTTTCAAAATGCCATTATTTAAAATTTTTTATAGTGCCCACTATACCACTGTTCAATATATTACACTATTCTCAATATATCACGGTTCCGTGCATATCACTGTTCTCAATATAACGTGGTTTGTACATCGGTGGTTATGTACCTCAACTACCTCATTACAACAAGGGGGAGCTGTAGCTCAGTCAATCAGATGAAGGATAATATCACAATTATGCATGAATTTCACTTATAATCACACTCAAACAAGATCTTGATGACATAGGCCTATTTAGCAAGTTTGATCAAAAACCTATCAAAAATACGGTCTCTAGAGTGGTAAACAAAAAATCTCCATATCAGATGGAAGATCACCTCATAAATAAACATAGATCTCGCTCATAATATCATCCAACACCTTAATGATATTAGCCTATTTACCAAGACTAATTAAAACAAAGTCAGAATAAAGTCTCTCAAATGGTAACAAGCTCAGCTAATCATATGCAAGATCACTTCATTAATACCCACAGATCTGGTTCATAACAAAACACATATATCTTGAGGACACAAACCTATTTATCCACTTTTATAAGAAAATATCCTTAGAGATAGTTGCCAAAGTGTTGACATGCTCAACTAATCAGCTGCAGAATCACCTCATCAATACATTTGCTCATGCACTCATCCAAGATCATAATGATTTATACCTATTTATCAAGTTTGATCAAAGTTGTATTAGAAATACAGTCTCAAGATTGGTAACAAGCTCAGCCAATGACAACAAGATCACCTCATTAATATTCATGGAGAACATGCATTATAAAACTCATGTGAGGTCTTAATTATTTAAGCCTATAGTTGAAGTTTGATCAAAAATATGTCTTTCAGAGTAGTAATAAGCTCAGTCATCAGAAGCAAGATCACCTCATTAATATGCACGGCTCCCACTCTCTATCAAAATTTTCCAAGTTCTTGATCATATTAGCATATATTTCAAGTTTGATCAAAATTGGATGGCTTTCAGAGTGGAAGAAGCTTAGCCAATCAGAGTTAAGATCACCTTATTAATATATATGGCTCTTGCTCATAACTAACTCATCCAAGATCTTACAGATATATGCCCATATTCCAAATCTGATCAAAATCAGATCAAACATATGGTCTCTAGAGTGGTAATAAGCTCAGCCAATCTCATTAATATGGATCTCACTTATTATCAACCTTATCTGATATCTTGATGGCGTAAGCCTTCCGTGGTTGTTCTTCTGGAAGAAACTTTTGTTATCAACTCAACTTGTTACTGAAACAAAAAGTATCTGAGCCCCTTCATGAAATTTCACAAAATTACATTTGGTATAAAAAATAAAAAAATGGGAGATTTGGTCTTCTGGCCAGGATACTAGGCTTTTTATTGTATTTTGGGGAAGACTGATGGAAGATACAGGAGATATCACATGTATAGACAATACATTTTCTGGACAAAACTCTTTATGTCCTGAGAGATCCTGATAACTAGCATTTTACTGTATTCATTGAAGTTACAATGAAACTTCCCAAAACTGGCTCCTTTGTAATCTGGTTTCCTCTGTAGACTAACCACACATTTTGATTCCAAAAAGGTTGTTATAATACTGATCAAGCCTCTTTTTATTAGCCACCTCTATGAAACAGTCCACATTTGTGGCCAACCAGTGTTCTGTTTGGGGAAATTTTACTGTATATCCATTTATCCAACAATTAAATTTAGTGAGTCTTGACTGAATTTTTTTCCCATATGTTTAATAGAATTAATTTTGAGTTTAAATATTACTACACATAATTTACCATCAGTAAATACATGTACCATAAATAATCTAATTAAATGGTATAATTAAATTAGCATGCACTTGAAGAAAAAAAAAAAAGATAAATTTTCACTGTAAATTGTAGAATTCAAGTCATGGCTAGTGTTTTTCAAATTATTTGTTTTGCACTGAGAACCTATTCTCCTTCTTTAGAATAACTTTTGTACATCTATCAAATTTGCCATTACCTGGACTATTAAGATTTTTCATTTGCACCCTGGTACAGCTAATTTAACAGTATACATTCAGTACCAAAAGAGCATTTTTCAATCTACTGTCAATAGTTTGAAAGCAGCATGATTGTGTATTTATTGATAAAGAACATTTAGTGTAAAAAAAAAAACCCCAACATTTTCATCGCTGTCAATAGTCATAAAGCAGTGTAATTGTGTACTTAGTGATAGAATTTAGGGATCAGAGCTGGCAAATGGAATTGACTACCTGATCACGATTGAGGTGTTGGATTATATAATAGGATCAAAACCCGCACTTAATGCTGGCACAGTAAACCAAGGACTTAGACTACCAAACACAGGTAAAGTTGTTTTAACACTTTCACAATTTAGCTGAGTGAATCTTAAATATTTAAGGGTAAGAATAAACATAAATTTCTTACTTCATTTTTAATTAGGAGAAACAAAATATTTATGATACCAAATTAGATGCATGTCTAGTTAAGGACAATTGTACAGAAATATACAAGTCTATTGAGATAAACTATTAGATGGAATATTACATTTGTGCTATATTACCTAATATACTTGCCTATAAGTCAAGTCCAACTACAAACAACATAGACCCTGATCTGCCATCATATTTAATGTACCAGCAGATCAGGGTCTCTGTTGTTTGTTCTAGTGATTATTCCTAACAAACTGCACAGACCTAGATCAGCTGGTGCATTATGTGATGGCAGATCTGGGTCTGTGCAGTTTGCAATAGGATTTGACCTGCAAGTAAGTATATATGATAACCTAATTTCTATTTCATTATTCTAGCTTGACAACACTGGCAGATTTTTCTGCCAATACCTGTTACTACTATCTGAATTTTAACAGCAGCAGTTACTCTTATTTTGCATAAATATTATGTAAACCCTGAACCAAATGACTTATCTGGGAAAGAAAATTACAGTTGTGTCCTGACAGCCAGGTAAAAGGATGATATGGGAAAAATGGTCTCAAAATTCTTTTTTTTCTTCTTTTTGGAAATTATATTACATTTCACTTGCCCAACAATCAGTTTTAGTTGTCCAGGCACGTTGGGCTTGGGTAATGTCATCCCCTGCGAACAAATATAGATCTACTTTCATTCAAGGGATAACATTTGTAAAAGAAATATTTTTAGATTTCATTGTTACTGAAAACCACAAATTTGAAAATCCAATGTAACATGAGTCAAATGTGATGAAAACAGGCCTCTTACTGTAATCTTGGGGCATATTCATGTCTTAAGTGCCCAATAATGTATTTTTTCTGAATGCGGAAAAAAATGAAAACCACAAAATAAATGAAGCCACAGCAAGCCAGAGACTTAAACTCTGTCACTGACTCTTAATATCAAAACACATTCTTATGAAAAGATCTGCGGATGTAACATACTTCTGAGTGGTTGAACATCCAAATTCTGGCAATAAAATCTATGATATAAAATCAGAAACTCTGACACAATTGTGAACTGACTCTACCTGTGATGTGGAATGAAAAAGTTATTTTTCGTCAAAATTTTTGAAAGTTTCTTAGAAGAGATATTACAGCAGTGTTATATTTCATTAACTCTGCTAACCTATAAAAATTAAATTTGTGACAGAATAACCATCAATATAAGTCATGAAGGCTTCGAACATAGTACAGCTATCCTTTACTTCTTCTGACAAATATATGTATTTAACAGTCTCACAGTGTTAGTAGGTTACAGCTATTAAATGTTCCAACTGATTATCTTTTTCAAAATTTGGTGCAGATAGTAGTCTACTGGAAAAATACAAAGCATTAGTACAAAAGGCTTATGCTTACGTTCTGGTTAAAATAATGCATGATATTGCTTTAAAACTCCAATTTACAAGGGGACACAACACTTGTGGCTCTGACCATGGAGATATTCTGCACCTGGTGATGTTCAAAGGATAATATGCAAGGGAAGTAACTCTTTCTGCCTTGGTGCATACCAAGTATGACAAAAAATCTAATTATTGTCATTCACAGAAACTGGAAAAAGTTGAGGTCTTGTTTTTCTATAAAAAAATTTTTTATCTAAAGATATACTTGTCGAACCTATCTGTACATTTGTAATACATTTACAAAATCTATGTCCTTTTTTTATTAGATGCTTTCAAAAATTGAGTTTTGTGAAGGTTTTCAAAGAAGAATAAGAACAAATGTTTGATATGTACCTATCTCACCATGAAGTTATTGACTAGCAACTACAAATCTGAATTCCATAAAATACTGGGGCTAAATTTTTCACAATTCAAAGGTAATAAAATCTGGCTTGGAAATCATCAGAAAAACATCTGAGCTTGAGTTTTATTATAAGCCAAGTAAAAAACGTTACAAAAGCAAAGTTACTTACGATTGGTTGAGCACAAATTTTAAGCTCAAACTAAAGTTAGGGAGTTTTATGATTCTACACCTGATGATCTTACTGCAGTGCTCTGTCTTTAAAATGCTGTTCATGGGAGCCACAAAAATGACACACATTTTAAGTCAAGAAGCCCTATACTGAGGGATGTTCCAATGAGGTTGTGTCATGATAGTGCTTTATAACACAGAAATATACCATATATACTCGCGTATAAGCTTATACCAACTGCAAACTGCATAGACCAAGATCTGCCATCGCATAATGCGCTGGCAGATCTGGGTCTATGCAGTTTGTAAGGACTAATCAGTAGAACAAACAACATAGACCCTGATCTGCTAGCACATTATGCGCCGGCAGATCAGGGTCTATGTTCTTTACATTTGGACCTGGATTATACACGAATACATACGGTAATAATAACAATTTAATAATGTGAAATAAAATTGTAATTGGTTCTCATGAACCAAAAACTAAAATAAAGTGAAATAAATTAAGGAGCAATAATACAACAAAATTTGACCAATTTAATGGGATCCATGATCATACTCACATTATAAGAGAGCAGTGGTACACTGTAGGGCTTTATAGTGAGGGACCACTGTATTATCTCCATGTTTATCCTGCTGCGTGCCCCTGTAAAATTCCATCAAAATGTTTTCATATGTCCACATTATACACACCTTACCCTGGGCTGGATTAAGGTTATTGGGAACCTAAGGCTAATAGGAGAGAAGGGCCTAAGTATGTATTATATATTGGAATGAGGGGCCAAAAGGAGGGTCTACAAAATATGAAGGTTTAAAAGGTTATAGCCTTATTAGCCTACGGATTAATCCAGCCCTGACCTTAACTGAAGCACTGTGAAGAAGTCAGTAATGCCAGATTCAATGATAACATCACAATACTGGCAGGCAACTGACAGTCATTCCATGGCCTATAAATGCTATCGACTGTTTGTAAATGTAGCTGTGACTGACTCTCAATATGCAAAACAATGCTTTGTACCAATATGTATCGTATCATAGGCTGTGTATCACGATTTGTATTGATATGTGGCACGGGCACATTATTTCATCCCTACAATTTAACAATTCAACTTAAAAAACAGAAATTAAAATGAGTCCTTTTAAGACCAGCAATTGGTTATATTGTTTAAAATGGTACATATCAGGCCTATAGTGTGTGAATGGATCTCAATCAATAGCCTGTCTCAATATTTTGATTGCATAATACTCTACTTGTTTGCATTAAATAGCTGTTTGCTATAGATTCATATTTCTCTCTTCTGTTAATAACTTTGATTTTTATTTACTGAGTATTGATTATTTGTGGTTGCTATACCAGATTAACAGTGCTTTATCTGTAAAGATAAAAGGAACTCCATCCCCAACTGAGGTCCATCCATAAAAGTAAATACTAATGAAAATGTAATTTTCTTCAACAGAATGAAAATTGATACCCATTACCAGTAAATATAAATGCATGTTCTGAACTAGAAGTCTGCAGTAAAGCAGCATTATTCTCAAGCTTTATTAAGTTACCACTACCCCCCCCCCCCAAAAAAAAAAATGTGCACATCTGTGGACCACTCCTGATAATATCCTAAAGTTTGAGGTCTCTATCTCAAACAGTGCAGAAGGAATTGCACAACATTATTCACATATATTTACATGAACACATGTACATCTGGACAGGCATGATTACATAACCCAACCTGTTTTTCTCTTGAAAAGCATGGGACATCCAGTGTTTCCCTTTGCCCTCAGTTGTACATCAGAGACCACCAAACTTTTAATTTGACACAGAGTTCTGACAACAAGGGGATTTTTGACTCTCAATCTTGCACCCTAGGGGAAACACTGATATCAGTCAAAATAACACAATTAATAATTAATTTACTGTAATAATTAAAACACTCTTCATGTCTATTACAGATGAAGAAATGGTATTCAGCATAACCTCCGAATGAAGTGGACTGTATATGGGGACATACTTTGTTAGAGGCCTATCTGGTATAATAACTGATAAATTGCCACAGCAGAGATAACTGTCCCTACCATATATACTCATGTATAATCCGAGTCCAAATGCAAACAACATAGATCCTGATCTGCCGTCGCATAATGCACAGGCAGATCAGGGTCTATGTTGTTTGTTCCACTGATTAGTCCCTACAAACTGCATAGACCCCGATCTGCCGGCGCATTATGCAACGGCAGATCTGGGTCTATGCAGTTTGCAGTTGGTATTGAATTATACATGAGTATATACGGTAATTCATTAGCAATACCACACATGATATATCTTAAGTCTCCAGCATATTTTACCTTTATCCAGCATGCTTGAATGGGAGACAAAATCTTATGCATTTTAAACAGTGTAGCAAACATTATGAGACCATACTTATGACAATTTATTTACTTTTTTTTGTGTTAAAAATGGGTAGACCTGACATTAGAAGCATCTCAATCCATGTCCTAAAAATCAGTTTTGTTCAATCTGCAGCATTTTAAAACATGATCTCCAGTATTTGTCTCCAAAGCTAATAATATGTATACATAACGTTTTCTATACAATCAAAAAGTTTCTTTAGAAAATTTTTAGCATTTTATTAGAGCATAATGATTCTGTTGATAATGAAAATCTAATGAAAACCAGATCAAAGTTCGTGAAGGTGCAGCAACTTAATCTGTACATGTTATATACTGCAAACTGCTCAGGTGTCTGACCATGAGTGGACCTTGTCACTTCATTTATAACTCGAACATCCCAGGTGTAATTATGTGATGATTTACACATACCATCTGTACTCGCATGTAAGCCGGGTCCAAACGCAAACAACATAGACCCTGATCTGCTGGCACATAACGCACTGGTAGATCAGGGTCTATGTTGTTTGTTCTACTGATTAGTCCTTATAAACTGCACGGACCTAGATCTGCCAGCGCATTATGTGACGGCAGATCTGGGTCTATGCAGTTTGCAGTTGGTATTAGCTTATATGTGAGTATATATGGTACATAATCTAGCTTCAGACTGGTCAGCAATCCATTCAAATTTTCAATAAACAATATTCACATATCTAGTGGTAAATAGGTGAAGTTTGGGGATTCATCGATTAGCAAAGACAGGTCACAGTAAAGATTTTCTCAATCTGTATTACGCCACAAACTAGAGGCATCCATAAATCTTAACCTCATGAAACTGCAAGAATGCATAACATTTCAGCATAACAAATCTTGACCACGACTTTTAAAGAACAGGATTTTGTACTGTTACAACGTACTGTACAACGAAGTAATAATTTATATGAATGAGTTGTGTTAGTTATTAGCATCTTCAAGCTTTAACAATTGCACATCTACAAACAGCAGAATGCATATATATATATATATATATATATATATATATATATATATATATATATATATATATATATATATATATATATATATATATATGTTAGTAAGTTTGCTCAGGATGCAGGGGGAGCACCACCCTTTCCGTTTTCTTATTCTTGGTACTGTGCATTATTAGTATGCAACGTAACCAAAAGTTTACAAGGACTGGAAAACAAAACACAAAAATAGCATTACTACCCTTACATACATTCAGAGGTTATTCTAAACATTTTGCACTGAAGTAAACCTGAAATCCTGGATAAGAAAATATTACACAGCAAATTTCCCCGAACATACATCCGTATTACAATTTCTCAAACGTAAGGTACAAAATCTCCCTATTTTTCCATGACTTCTGAATAACATTTGAATTTTTCCTGACTTGTACAATTTCCCAACTTTTTCTTGACGTGGGAATAGCAATACAATTTGGTCACTTAGATTTACATTGAAAAAAAAAACTTATCTTTAAAATCAAACTACTTCCAAAATAAGACTTTTTTTCTCCAGACAGCATGGTGGTTTAAATTGGGAGGTTTTACTATAATTACATGCAAAATACATAAGATTATGTATATACATTTACATGTTTTGATATCAACAGGAATATATATAATAATATCTGATATATTCATGTTAAATACCAATATTCATGACATGCAAATTAGTGATCTAAGGAATGTGATTGCTTCTCAAGTAACCACATGTACATGTATATACTGGTAGGATCTGAAATTTGATCCCAAAGGTCGTACTTTGTTAATTGTGTCTCTATTGGTATTCCAGTCAATACACACCAGAACTGCTCATATAAAACCCACTGAGACGTGACTGAATTTTATGTCTAGTGACTTTTCAGCTTCTATGAAATTATTTATTCATTTTCATGAGCAAACTGTATGGTAATAAACATTAGATTAAGAATTTTCATGTCAAGTCAGCTTTTACTTTTAATTCTTTGGAAAACATTTTGATAAATTTAAGGAGTTTCTCAATGCATGATTCAAATGCAAGTTTTTAGACTGTTTCAGAAAAGGTTCTAATTGCCACAGTTCACCTGAGTCACCCATGCAAGGTACGTGTTCATCTTAAATGGCTTCAGTATAAAGACTTCCATCGATATTCACAAATATAAGGAGTACACAAACAGGAGTAAGGAATACACATAATTCAGGACTGGAGTGAAAAACACCAAAGCCAACAAACAGGTGAGTAATTTATGATTACCATAGAGTTCCCACACCTTGAGGCAGATCCCTTATTAGAAAAAAGGGGGTGTTATGTTGAAGATTGTCATGCTCTTCTGATTATTCATTTTGAAAAAAATAAAAAATAAAGTAGCAATATTACGTTATATTTAAGATATGCAAGTGATTGTGATTTTTTAAATGTCCTTCCTGCAACAGTATAACATTTCTTAACTAGCATCCTGACCATAAACACATGAATTGGTGGTTGTTGAAAAAAACAAAACCACCACCACCATCATTAAACTTAGCAACTAGCTAGGTAACTCTTGCACAGAGATTCATGCTTTCATATCTCTAAGTTTTAATTACACTGATTTTTGTGCTGTATACCATGGCAATACAGTGCATTTATTGATCAGGTAATTGAGATAAATTGAGCTATGATCTATGATACAAAAAGGAGAGGGGGGGGCAGTCAAGGCTCATAACCTCAATAATAAGAATCTTTTAAAAATTAGTGGGAGTTCACAGAGCAAACTGAATGTACATGTACCCTTTTGTTTTTGTTTGACATTTTTCCGGGGGGGGGGGGGGGCTGCTTTGATTTGATTGGGGGGGGGGGGGTAGCTGTCTGCCTATGACCTAACTGCTTCAAATGCTCTCTGTCTAAATCAATTCTTTTGTTACCTGATAGAAAAATGCTTGATCATGCGAGGTTCAATAACACAAAAATGTACCGACTATTAATCCTAAATTCGTATATCACCAATAATAACCTATTTTCCTGTGCTAAGACTTATTTATCTATATTATGGCCACAACAGCAATATTATTGCCCATTTTCCTGACTTCAAATTATTCTTTGATTAAAAGTAAATTGCCCTCCACACATCACAGTGCAGGCAATTTTAAGTGCCAGCATTTGATTTAAATAAAGCTGTTAAGTCAAACATATTAATGGTCAAGGCAGTGTAACAAGAGAGTGAATGGAAGTATTTGATTAGCAGGAAGAAACAAAACGGGGTGTCTAGGTTACACCGATAGCAAGAGGACAAGCTTGTGATCAGAAATCAGTAAAAACACTACAGGTTAGTGACAAATACCTGTACTGTCAAGTATTGAATTGTAGAAACTAATGCTGTAATGCTACTAACAAGTCATTCATACTAGTAGTAAGCTGTCCTGACTTTTCAAGTACACTTGAAAAAAGAAATGTAATCACATGGAACCACAGTTCAACCACTGGAATAGAACACAAATTTTAAACTTGTGCATATTAAGATCTGTATTTCAATTTTTCAATCATACAAACCTCTTTTCTGGATTGAACAATTAGTTGATAAAGTCCATAAAAGTTAATAAATACATTTTTGTCCAGCCATTCCTTATTTACTGTGCAGCCAATAGTAATTTAAAATTCTTATTTTTTAAAACATTATCAGAACTGTTATTTTTACTTAATTTCACTGATTTGTTATACCTAGTATGAACACTGGTGAAATTATAAATACAATGTTAATATGCAGACATACATGTTTGGACATACATATATAAAAGACCTAACACAGATTTTATGACATTGCTATGCAGTAATAAATGACAAGGAAAAGGGAGTGGGGAGGGTGGGCGAGTCCTAATTGATTTATTGCATTTTAAGGCTAAATTAATTAAAATGCTGTAGTGATCAACATCTGGAGAATTCCTAAATAAAATGTTTTAAACACAAGTATTTTTACTCTGTTGACAATCTCAACATGTAAATGTTATAGGATATGACTGGAGCATTATAGTTATTACAACAAAACCATATACACAGGCTTATAAAGTGTTTGCACAGTTAAACTGGTTATTGAACAGCTGAAAAGACCCGATACATGTAAAATTGATCCTTGTCACTTTTTAGACATAGCCACCACCACCATGACACACACACCAGCACCACCAGACCAAAATCGTTGGACTTAATTCTTTAATAATTGTCTTAAGATATGTCTGAAGCTTAAGGATTTAACAATTATGGGATTTGAACTGAAGCTCACATTGGTTTTGGAAGCACACTTGAGGGAAACTGGACAAAAATGTTGAAAAAGGCAAAGTCTCAGAGGGTTGGTTCACCAAATTGTTAGAATGTTCGTTTTTGTTTGTTTGTAGAAAAGTCATAGATTAAGCAATTTTCAAAAGATCAATCTCCTACAAATGATATTGTTGTAAGTATGAAAAAGGTTAGTTTGAAATAAATGTTACAATACCAACAAGTCACTTTTGTGATTACTCATGAATATAATGATTTAACATGGCCCTGACAACAATGACATATCTAAAGATAGTACACTAGGTGTAGATTTCTTTTATACCCAAGCCTCTTAAACAAAGTATAAAACCACTTATTTTGATAGTTCTTAAAATAAAATTATTAAATAAGGCAAAGTTAACAAGGAAATTATCTTTTAAAAATGTTTTTTCATGCATGGTTTTAGAAAATGGAGGAAAGAGAGGCTCCTGGGTCAGCTGGGAGGAAAGGATCACCGCAGAAACAGGCATCAAGTCCTGGCTCAGCCAGAAAAAGATCCAGAAGTCCCCCGAAATCAGCAGGCAAGAAGGGCCAACTAAAAGGGGCAGGGACCAAAAAGGACCATGAGAAGGAGGAGGATACAACAGGGGATGGAAAAAAAGAGAAAAAGACAAAGAAAATCACAATAAAGGAACCAGAACTTTTGACAGAGGATGGTCTGAAAATCGTCCACTTTTCAGGAAAAGGTCTGACATCAGTCCCTCTGCATATTCTTGGATGTAAGTATGACACCTTCATAGGTACATTCTCTCTGTCTCTCTGTCTCTCTGTGTCTCTCTCTATTCAGCCAGGATTGGCTACTGTGGTGTATCCTTTGGCAAGGCACTTTACCTGCTTCTGCACAATATAACCTACAAAGTGTTGATGTGTCATGTAATGCCATGGTCAAGGATCCCTTTTTTTGGGGGGGGGGGGCAGAGTTTATTATATAACTGAAAATTAGGAGAGAAATCCCCTCTCCATTTGAAAGAAAGGGGTGAATTTTCTAAATATGTTGGGAACTGAACTAAGAAACAAAGGTTGGGATTGCAAATACGACGGATGAATTTTTGGCACCTTTTCTTAGACAAAAATGTGAACCCTGCAATCATATGTCCTAGAATAGATCCTACTTGGGATAAATATAGTTTTGATATTGAATCTACCTCAGTATAAGGTGACGTCATTTGTAACATGGTACACCTTTATGGCTCCCTCAAACAATGATATAAAGAGGTGTCTGTATCTATTTATCTATATATATAGTGTCTGTCTGTCTGTCTAATCTATCTACAGTATCTATCTGTCCAACTATCTACCATATATAAATACTACTGTCTATACTCGCGTACAATCCAATACCAACTGCAAACTGCATAGACCCAGATCTGCCATCTCATAATGCACTGGCAGATCTGGGTCTATGCAGTTTGTAAGGACTAATCAGTAGAACAAACAACATAGACTCTGATCTGCCGGCGCATTATGCAACGGCAGATCAGGGTCTATGTTGTTTGCATTTGGACCTGGCTTGTACGCGAGTATAGACAGTATTTGCCTGTATATGTATTAACATAACATTGGTTTCTCTCCAGGATTTTTTAAGGCTTGTCAGCCTTTATCAGTTCAGATCATGTGGTCTATAACCTCTAATATTTGAAATGTGCATTTTCAAGTGGCTGGACTTCCAAATGAGAAACATAATCAATGGCTAACTGTTTGATCAGTTAATTATAACCTTTGTTGCACCTTTGAATTCATGACTCATATTTTTATAAGAGTAATTTGATGAAACCAACGACACATAAAATACCAGAAGGTGGTTTACAGCAGTTTGAGTAAAGTCTTAAAGAATATCACTTTTGAAATCAAGGCATGTCAGAGAATTTAAGGCATGTTGCTTGCAAGCAGTAAAGTAATTTTTCTAAGCATGTCAGGCCTGACATGCTGTAGCATACTAACGGGGGGCGGTGGATGGAGCAGTTGCCCAGGGTGCCAGAGGTCTTGGTGCACCAAAACAGCTGATAAAAATTCATGCCTTGTATTCTGGACCTTTGGGCCATCATTGTAGCCCTGGGTGCCATTTACACTTAGTACTCCGCTGCTGACATGCTTCAAAGGCCAGGAAGGAACACTGATGAAAAGATCGGGGAAAAACAGGATAACTAAAGGATCCTTAACTGTTTGAACCATAGATTTCACTTTTGTATAAAAAAATTCTCCTTTACTTAAAGCAATTGTAGGATAAACAGAGGTCAGATTATTGAGATAAGACTGTATACAAACTAAAGTATTTTGTTTCAATGACTCCAAGAATAACAATTGAGGGAGAGAGGGGAGATAGGAGGATACAACTGAGTTGATTCTGTGAACCCCAAATATACAAGTTATCCGCTTATCTGGATTAAAAACCATCCTGGTCATGCACCACTAAACTTAATCCGAATATTCAAGCACAAATTATCTGAACTATTTCAGTGATTGGGGGTCTGGGTTCCCCAGGAGCCAATAACGTGTTTCTGCCTAAGTGAGAAATATTTCAAAACATGCAAAATTCCCAATTTAAGCAATCTACTTCAAAAAATTTGGCTCTTCATTGGTCTAATTTTATTTCAAATTGATGGATCCAGGCCCCAGTCCCCATCACTCAAGAAAAATATCTGCAGTTCATGTCCTCATCAGAGTTTGGATAATCATGGCTCAACAGTATTCTTCACTGATGCTAGTTGGGGAGCCATGGTAGCACAGTTAGTAGAGTGATGGACTCGTAATTTAAAGGTTGCTGATTCGATACCCACTCAGGCCAAGCTGGTCAGCTGTCTCGGTGTGTCCTTGGAAATAGCACTTAGTTCCCATTTCCTCTGCATGATATAGCCAATAATGCCATTAAAACCAACCAACCTACCACTGTTGCTAGTCATGGAGATGTGTAACATGCAACCAGTATTTCTATTATTTCTATTAATATCTTTTCTTAAGGATTTTATATTTTTACCTTTATCTTTTTTAATAAAAGAATTTTAAGATCTTTACCTTTCATCTTTTATTTTGTAGTACTTATATTTACATTTATTTGGAAGGGTTTATCTTCCTAAAGTTTTTTGTATATTTACATTTTTAGAACTTTACTTTTAATTGGCACTATGTGGCCAATATTGTGAAACTATATCAATCTATAATACATGCATACATTTTATTAATATCCCTACATTTTAAAATGTGAACTTTTCATATGACAACAGCAGGGTCATATTTATGTCTTTTTCAGTACAAGACCTAGGGGAGTTAAGTCTAGCTGCTAATAACCTGCGAGAAATACCACCTACCATCAAATGTCTCACAGCACTGCGAAAGTTAGACATCAGCAAGAATGGAATTCGTTGTACACATCCAACCAATGATTTCAACGGAATTCCTAGAGAAATTTGTGAGTTACCAAACCTTGTGGAAATAAAAATCTCAGAGTGTAATCTTCCTTACATTCCTCCAGCAATATGGGGGATGGAAAATCTGCAGGTTTTGGACGTTAGTCGGAACAAAATAAACACATTGGTGCCTGAAGTGGGAAAGCTGATAAACCTCAAAAGAATAAATCTACAGCAGACAAATATCAACATGCTACCACCAGAAATTGCATTCTGCCAGGAACTCGAGGAAATTTTTCTGTGGGGGAATATAATCGAATCTTTACCAGAAACTCTTCCTGAAATGCCCAAATTGAGAACACTTGCTGTCAACTACCGCAACTTTTCGGCAAAAGTAGATGAAGCATTCGAGACACTGATACGCACAGGTCAGATCAAATCCGATCATATTCCTGTTGTGGTTTTCGAGCTGGCAACACTTGAAGTCCTCGATTTACAAGAAACAAAAATAAATAATGTTCCCGACATGTCAAATCATGGTCTGAAGGAATTCTATCTCTGCAACAACTTCTTTCAAGTCATTCCAAAAACTTTGTTCAATCAAAACCACTTGGAGGCACTGGATGTGTCGCATAACATGCTGAAGAAAATTCCTGATGAAATTGGAAATTTTGTGACCCTGCAGAGACTGCTTCTATGTTCTAATACTATCACCAGGCTTCCTCCAACCGCTGGAAAGCTGCTTAATTTAATCGAGCTTAACCTTGCTGACAATAAAATACAATATTTACCAACAGCGATAAAGGGGCTAAAACAGCTGCAATCATTACACTTGGAAAAAAATGAAATCACGTCCCTACCTGATGAACTGTGTGAGCTGGTGAATCTGGAGACACTAGACCTGTCAGAGAACAAAATTACTCAGCTACCCATGAAGTTACACCAGCTTGTCAAGATCACTGCAGCACATAGCTACAACAAGTTTCAGAAATATGGATTATGGTTGTACAAAAACCCACTAGTGCAGCCACCCCCTGAGGTTTGGAAGACAGAGAAACCAGATAAGATATTTGAGTATCTTAGAAAACTAGCAATTATCAAGACTGAAAATCTCCAGAGACAAAAGTTGCTACTTTTTGGCGAAACGCAGTGTGGAAAGACAAGTTTGATGAATACACTCATCTATAAGAAATCTCAACTCACTTTAGGTCACGGGAACAA
Source organism: Margaritifera margaritifera (assembly GCA_029931535.1). Classification (NCBI taxonomy): domain Eukaryota; kingdom Metazoa; phylum Mollusca; class Bivalvia; order Unionida; family Margaritiferidae; genus Margaritifera; species Margaritifera margaritifera. The sequence continues at coordinate 460,741 of JAQPZY010001178.1, forward strand.
AACACGCGGGTTGGTCCAGATTCCTTGGAAAAGTGAAAACAATGTGGAGTTCCTGATCAATGATTTTGGTGGGGACTGGGCCTACAGAATGATGTATCCATTGTTTGTAGATCCTGAAGGTCTTGTGTTGCTAGTGTACAACCATCGTACATATTCCCCAGAGATGCACCATGCCAGCATCACTCAATGGCTGGATTTCTTAAATGTGCATGCCCCAGGCATTGTAGTGAAACTGGTAGGGACTCATTCAGACAAGTGTAAACCAAGGCCTCAATCTGATGAAGACGATGCTGACATAGATAAAAGCAAGAAACCAAGCGAGAATACAAATGAAAGTCCTTCAAATGTGGACCAAAAACAAGAGTCCACCGAGTCTACAGAAATTGCCTCTGATACAAAGGCAACTGAATTCCATAAGAAAACAGAAGAGACTAAAGAGACTGCAGGAGACTCAAAAGAGATTTGTGAAGAGTCTGACATACAGGAAGATATTACTGAAAAGCAATTGGAACTTGTACGTGAGGGTGTCAAGAAATATATGGAGGAACATCAAAGTAAGCTTGCTTATGAATTGCAAGCAGTTCAGAATCAAATAGAAAAGTTAAAGGGCAGTAACTCTAACCAAACTTCCAGCAGCTCAAAGCTTGAACATCTTCAGACGCAGAAGGCAAGGTTGGAGTATCTTATTGAGCATCCTTTGAGGATTCAGGAGCAGATCTCTGTCATAAGCAGCAGCGAAACGCTGGAAGGGATCAATGAGTTGATCAACAGTTTGGAACTGATGACTATCAATACACAACTGTTTCCCAATGCCCAGCGTTCAATACCTGACAAGTGGAACAAGTTTCGAGCCATGCTCAAGCGACAGAAAACCTACTATCTGGAATGGGGGGAAGTGGAGGCCATTGCAGAAAACTTTGACTTTGAGATGGGAGAACTTTTTGATTGTATCCAATATTTACATGATACTGGGGAGGTTCTTTGGTACAGGAACATCCCGAGTCTGAGCAAAACACTCTTCCACAAACCTAGGGTCCTCATCGATCTTGTATCTTCTATGTATCGCCATGATGTGGATGAATTTTTTGATTACAAAAACAACAAAATTTTCATCAGTAAGGCAAAATTTAGTCCAAATGAATTCCATTCAGCACAGCATATCTTTGTGAAAAATGGCCAAATTTCTCGACCTATGCTCTATTGCTTTTGGTTTTATCAAAAACTGAGCTACAATAGATTCAATGATCTCCTAGACCTTTTGCCCCTATTTGAAATCTGCTACTCAATCCCTGAACCGGAGGTTCCAAAGGGAAAAAATTTTGCTCTTCCACTGATGGTGCTACCCTGGTACAACAGAGATGAAGCACATGGCAATCTTGGTGAATACTGGGAATCCCCATCTGATGAGAACTCAAAAAATTCTGCACTCATGATTAAATATGAGTTTCCCCTAGATCTGCCAGAGGGGTTTTTTGAGAGAATTGTATCTGCTGTCCAAGAAATCGTATTGACCCGAATAGACTGGAAGGATGCAATCATGGCAACAACTGACAATGAGAAATTCAGAATTTTAAAAGGCATCCAAAAGAATGATACACTGGCGTCAATCCAGATTGATATCCACAACAAGTACACAATGGGTAAGAATTCACAAATGAATGAGGTAAATGCCGATGACTCAAAGGGTAAACTAGCCATACTAAGGGAGATAACTCAGGTCATTAGTGATCTACTGATGAGGACCCCAGGTTTAGTATGGAAGATCATTGCTCCTGATGCACTGTGGGACTCCCACAACCTGTGTTACACCGTTAAGTCTGTACACTTTGAGGTGGGAAAGCAAGAAAATCAAAATAAAGGCCCTGATGATGAAAAATAAAAAGAAATGTGCCAGTAGATGTTAAAGTAAAGTACACAGACAGTGTATTGTCCATGAAACACCTATGCCTGTCTAGCTGCCACTGAACTACCCCTTACTACCCACTGTTGAGTACTGAAAGTACAATTAGGCTGTTGCAGTAGTATGCAACATAAACCAATTTAGTCCTTCATGGTTATCGGAATATGTCTTGTTGGCCACCATGGACACATTTTTTGTGAAAGGCAAAAAGTGACTTGTAATTTCTTAATTTAACAGAGAAAGAAACATTGAGTACAGATTCAGGGCAGGCAAAATCCCATCATTTTCTACTAATGTCTAGATTAAGATCTTCAAAAATTGCCAAAAATGAAAAAAAAAATTGGTGGGGGGTATATTCATATATTCATAAGAAATTCTGTGTAAGTTACTTGAAAGTTTACTCACCCAGCAACATGTTTAACATAGTTATGGTGCTAAAACAGTTATTTTTCTTTTTTCAGCCTTGCAACACTCTTTTTTTACATGGTTTTCATAACTCAGAATAAATGTATGAAACAGAAGTTCACTAAGCAACACTTTGCCAAGGCATGAGTGTAACATGGTCAATATAACTTGTGTATCTTATTTTTGTAATAAAGAGTTATATATGAAACAACCACACATTGTGCTGCTGTGACTATTTCAAACAGGGAGTCGCAGTAGTTCAGTTGGTATAGCGTCCGACTCATAATCCAAGGGTTGCATGTTCAATACCAGCCCAGGTCAGCCTGGGTCAATTGCCCCGGTATGTCCTTGGGAAAGGCACTTAGCTCCCATTTCCACAACATGATATAGCCAATGTTAAAAGTGCCATTACAATCCCCACCCCCCCCAAAAAAATGTTTTCAAACTGCTGAACTGTTGTACATGGTACCAGTTAGCTAACATTATTTATGCCCAATTCAAAAGTGTTTTGTCAAGTGATTCACAAGCATTTTCTTAGAATAATGCAGCAATTGCAAGCTTGTTTCTGACTCTTTCCATGGCTGTTCACTTCAATGGTGTTCAGGGGAACCATAAAAGTTTACTGCTTTATAGGCAAGGTTGCCTTATACTTGGGCACACAGCAAGGGAAAACGATATTCCAGAGGTCGCATTAATTCATAATTTTGTCTCCTGTATGTAAAACAATCAGCCTTGACAGAAGAAGATCAGGCCTTGCTAAATGTGACAAAACATGGAACAATTTGGCCAGCTGCATCAAAATTTACCATATTTATTTTGATTAAAATTCCCTATAATCTTCCACAATGATGCATGGAACTGTTTAAAAATGAATAAGACACCTATGATTTTTAAGTTCTTCATTAATTTTTTTATGTACAAAAAGTAAATTTGGATCTGATATTTGCAGCTCATATGGTAAGTGTTCCACATCTGGTGTTTATCAAGATTTTGACCTCCTGTATTAGACTAGCTCTCAATCTTCAATTAGCCAAATTAAGATTTTGAAAATGAATACAGAGGTCAGGAGCAAGATAGCTATAAAAGGCATATACATGCATCATTAACTAAAGTAAACGTCGCTGTCCAGTGTACACAAAATATTCCGTTTATGTTCCACTGAGGAGTGCTGTCACAATTCAACTACATATGAGAGCTTTAGAAATTTTCATTATTATTGTTGGGAGAGGCAAGTTTTAACTAAGTCTAACTGAAAACCTACAAAAACTATTGCACTATATGAGTTACTGAGAGTCCTTGTATGGTGACTCAAACTCAAGGACTTGGTACATCAAATGTTTAATGCATGCATTCCAAGACATAGATAGTGTCACCTCTTCTGGTATTTATTATGATGGCTTCAATATCCATATGTGTTATATCTGAGACCTTGTTATAATGAGGTGCTTTATGGTACGGGACCACTTTATTACTAACGAACTTTCCATTATGCTACATATAATGTGACCTGAAGAGGCAACAATTTTCCTGTTCGCCCATGGACATTCAAATATGAAGGTAAGTATACACTTTATGACACTGCAGTCAAATTATCTTCACAGCACAAATACCACATTTTCACAGCTGTAAGTGAAACAATCATACCCAATATACCGTATATACTCGTGTATAAGCACATACCAACTGCAAACTGCATATACCCAGATCTGCCATCAGCAGATGCACCAGCAGATCTGGGTCTATGCAGTTTATAAGGACTAATCAATAGAATAAACAACATAGACCCTGATCTGCTGGCACATTATGTGCCAGCAGATCACGGTCTATGTAGTTTGCATTTGGACCAAGCTTATACGCAAGTATATATGGTATGTTTGGGTGTTGGTAAGGAACACATCTTTTCACAACATTTATTCAAGGGTTCAACATTTACACTAGTCTATTGGCTCAAGGCTAGGAAAAATTGTTGGGAGACTAGTGGCATTTTGCTTGTAGCCAAGACCTTTGGACGAGTAAAGGAAAGAAAAACAAAGCAAAGACAAGGAAAGCAAAAACAAAAAATGAAAAGAAATAAATGGATACAATCCAGTCCAACCACTCATGGCAAGAAACTAAAAATATAACAAAACTCTAAATGAAATTCCAACTCCATTGCAGGATATTAGTATGTTACTGGTGATAAATATGTATGATTTTTGCACAAACGCAATGATCAAGCATCTTAATGACCAGAACTTGATTACAGAGATCTGATTTGCTATTGTGCATTGCTAATGGTTGCCATCACAGGATACAACATGCTTTATGTGTGGAACATAGCACAAATTTAACAGTGTTAGCATTTTAGGAACTAGTAAAATCTCCTGGGACTAGTAATATATTAACCTACACTAGTCCCTGGGCTAGTAAATTTGGCAGGTATCGATCCCTTTATCCCCCTACCCACCAGAATGAAAAATATATATTTAAGATCAAATTGAATTCAAATATCTGCACTGAGCCATAACCCATAACATGAAAATTTCAAACTTTTGATTCGAAGTTTAAACAATGAAACAGTTATTGTCTTAAGAAGTAACTGGAAGTAAATGTTGCTATTATGTCATAAATGGGTACATTTCTGTGTTGTTTTATTTGTGCACTTATTTTTGCAGCCTGATCATAAACCACTAAAGATTTACCTCACAGAAATCAGATGAATTAAGTATTACTTATAAATACAGTACTCTCTCATTAATACACCATCCATGGGAGGCATAGGGTATCCACGCTATAGTGAGACTGCCTTATAATGAAGTATATGAATTTATTACCTAATGAAATGGGATTCATGACCATATTTGTCTTATGACAGGAACTGTGTTATAATAAAGGGCTTTATAATGAGGGAGTGCTGTAACAGGGGTAATCACTACCATTACTTGCCAGATCCATCAAAAATGATACTTCTGATTTTCCAATATAAAGTAAAACCTGTTTATTCACGATACTCAAGAGGCAATTTTGTCTTGTATGGACATGTGTCCTCTATATACAGGTAAGATTTATATGTAATTTAAAGAAAGGAGTAATAAAATATTGTCCCTTATGGACAGGTTTCATTTGTATGAAGGTGTCTGCTATGGCAGATTTCATTGCATTATAAATGTTACAAAATTCAAAAGTGTAGAAAATTTTCCCTATTTGTAAATTGATTCATTTCCATAGGTATCGTTTTTTTCATGGTTTTGCAGACAATGGCATTTTTGTCGGTGCTTAAGACTGTACAAAGCAGTTGGAACATTTTACACATACAGTACTCCCTCATTATACAGGGTTCATACAAAGTCTGGATAGTCTGGAAAATAAAGATTTTGCTCTAAAGGTCTGGAAAAAGTATGGAATTTTGGGTTGTTGTGTTTTATTTTGCTAAAGACACTCGTCACATGGGACGCCATTTGGTCTAGTGATGGCCCTGCTGGTTCAGTGTAGTTGGCAAGACATGTGACCTATCACCAACTTGTGATTGGTGGATACTGTTTTATATTATGCGGATACCACATGTTCATTTATAGTGATACAGACTTTAAATACATGTGCCAGAGGGGTCTGGAAAATATTGCAATCAGGTCTGGAAAAAGTCTGGAAAAGGTCTGGAATTTGTTTTACCAACAGCTGTATGAACCCTGTTATATGGGAGCAACAGAGTATACTGCCTTATAGTGAGGACACCTTATAATAAAGTACATGGTACATATAATTTTACCACCACTTAATGACATGGGATCCATTACCATACTATTTTTATGACAGAAACCGTGTTATAATGAAGGCCATGGTACATATAATTTTACCACCACTTAATGACATGGGATCCATTACCATACTATTTTTATGATAGAAACTGTGTTATAATGAAGGCCATTATAGTGAGGAAGTACTGTATGTCAATCCTTTGTGCATTGTATCTTTAAATTCATTCTTTTTTTAGCAACAAATGTGCACACAGTGAACAAAAGTGAAAACACAGGACACTGATTTGGAGCTGGCTCAAACTTCTTCCCTTGTCTGGCATTGATACATATGGCTTTTAGGAAACAGTTCATACATAGTGTAAAGTAAATCTTACAGGACTTGTACTCTGACACAGTTATCAGATGGAATCTAAGATCTGTAAGGCATACACATGGCCTTGCCATAATAACCTACTGACAGCTTTCTGTATATACTCACATATACATTCGATCCAATTGCAAACAGCATAGACCCAGATCTGCTGTTGCATCATGTGCCTGCAAAACTGGGTTTATGCAATTTGCTAGGACTAATCAGTAGAACCAACAATGCAGATCTTGATATGCTCGCACATTATGTGACAGCAGATCAAGGTCTATGTAGTTTGCAACTGGATCGAACTTATATGTGAGTATATATGGTAAGTGACAATATATAGGTTTCCATTCCAGTCAGAATTACCTCCCCTAGATAAATGTGTCCTCCTTCTTTCATCCATCCTCATGATTATTACTGGCAGATGTAGTAATTATTTACATACCAGTAATTTAAGACAGGGTCACAAAAATGATGCAATTTTTCAAGTCACTCTGACTACATGATATCATGTGATCAGTTTCTCGCATTATTTGCTATGTAACCCTAATCCTAAAGATGGTAGGCAGTAATTTCAAGGCTAGTAACTATGAAAGCCTAAGACAACATATGAAAACTATCTACACTGAAAAAAAACTTATGCTGCAGTTCATGTACTTCAAGTAAGCTGTGTATCATTTAGTAATCAACATGTACCCAAGCTAAAATGAATGTGGGCATATCAAAAACCACAATATGAATATGTTATCATAGTTATATACAGTATAACAGACATGGAACTAGAAAGTTTGCATGTGTTTGTGTATTAAGTATTTAAGAATTTACATTCAAGAATATCATGAAATATCTAAGAAAAATCTACATATGTGTCAAATGTACCTGACTTCAGTCTAGTATTTGAAATCTGTATTGTTTATTATCTACCCATTACCATCATTGTCTACATACAAGATGTCATCATGTTTATTGTTAGCATAATTATCCATAACCTGCTAAAATTATATGTGAAATTCACAAAGTGCCAATTACTACAAATCTACATCAATTTAATGTTTACAAACTCGGGAGCATAATTATTTATTGTACAAAGGCTTTTTGTCCATTAAGGCATTTTTTTTACATATTTCTGTAGAAAAAATATGTGTCATTAACCATTAATGTTTGCATTAATCTTACAAATTTAATTATATATGCATACTTTAGTATGTCTGTAAAGCATGTATTCAATATAATAGTGTTATTAGTGCTGTTAATTTTATTTTGACTTTTGAGAAAAATAATACCATGTTCAAAGCCTGTGATATTATTGTGATATATATATATATATATATATATATATATATATATATATATATATATATATATATATATATATATATAGATATATTTAGATATGTGTGTGTGTGTGTAAATTTGTGTCATGTATTTATATAATTTTTGTAGCATTTTCAGTGAAACAAACTTGTAATAAATTTTGAAAGAAATTGTGTGGGTGTGTTCTTGAGTTAATTCCATGAGGTAATTTCACATAAAAGAAAGGTATTTATTGGAACCATATGAATTTCAAAATCATGACTGTCTTTAAAGATTAAATTGAAAAAAAATATTATTCACCTGCTGGAGAATTTTTGAGATCATGACGTGTAAGAAAAGTCATGCTTCAGGTCTTTGAAATTCCCATTTTCCATTTCACAAGACTGGTTAATTTTAACATGCTGTAGTAAATATCCAGATATTTATCCAAATCTTCAACTACATTAGATGACTTCTCATTTTGGGATTGTACATTATGATTGGTATTAAACATGGCAGTGATTCAATATGAGGATGGTTTTATTTGGGTTGAAATTAATACTGTAATCTTGAAAGGAAAAGTTACATTTTGTCATTTACTTATGAGGCATGGGCAGAGATAGTGATTATTTGAACAGTCAAGTAAAAATCAATAATTGATTTTTAATTGGGCAAGAAAACTATCAAGACAATTAGAAGTCCTGCAGTTGACAGATACAATTTACAATGGTCCTTGTGCTCTTTTTGAAACATGCTATACTCAACAAATGCATGGCTAGCATTGCTAGAGTTGTCAATATCACATTTGACAAAAGCAGCCACTGATATGCCTGATCCCAAACGAGAGTATCAAGGTCTTCTAACAATGCAGATCTCAATATCCTGTTTGACAAAGGTATCCGTTCATATGCTCAATCCAAAATATTAAATTATCAAGGACTTCTAACAGTTCAGATGTCAATATCCTGTTTGACAAAGGTATCCATTGATGTGCTCAATCCAAAAAATGAGATTATCAAGGAATTCTAACAGTCCAGATGCATACATGTGACAGAACCAAGATTTCAAACCAGTAGACTTGCAAATTTTGATCAGTAGATTGGCCTCTAAACCAGTAGATTTTTTATCGGCATAAATTTTACATTTCAAGGGGATGGAAATCAAAACAAGTGCTGTGTTTTTTTCTCCTTAATATGTATTCTCTTCATACTATAATAAAACAGCAAGTCTGAACGTGAATCAGATTCAGATTTTGATGGAAAATGTTACAATAATAATTAATTAATATGTGTCAGTATATGGTCAATAATGAAAATGGCAAAGTTGTTTATCTGATAGTTCACTGCAAAGAATTTTCTTTTATAAATTCCAGTAGCACTTTTAGTTTCATTGGCAAGATCACTGTCTAGTGATCACTATTGACATTCATTGTGATTATTAAGCTTCACACTTAACAGGTTCTCCATAGTTCTGTGGTCCAGATTTCCCCTTGAATCACTTTGTCTTTTGCGAGGAATGGAGAACGTCCTCTCTGTATCAGGATTAGAATGTTGTAATGACAGGCCAACCACATTCCGCCTGCAAAGAAGTTCTAACTTCAGTTTTCCTGTTGCTGATTTTGTTAAGTTTCTGACTACACTCCAATACTCCTCCAAGCTATGTTCACCCCAAGGAGGAAGTTCCTGACTTGGGCATGGGATGTATTTCTGAGCCTCATTCTCAAGGGCTTCTTTCTCCCATGGCTCAGATCAAAAAATCTGTTGGCAAGTTTCACCACTAAATAAAAAAAATAAAGATTGGTTTAGACTTGAAATAAAAATGAAAAAAAAAATATATGATGTATTTATGCTTTTATGAATAATTTATCCAAGCTTTAAAATGAATTATCTTGTAATATAGTTTTTAGTGATATATTGTATCTAGGGCTTGAACTTAATTTATGTGCATGAAAACTTCAGTTAGTTTATGAAATACAAAAGATGCATACTTTGAAACACACGATGCAAACTCAGGACCTATGCTACTCGCCTGCATGCACTTAAACTCCAATATATCCAAGCATTGTTGAACTTGTAATATTTCTTAGCTGGTGGTTTCTTAGAATTGGGAGAAAGCACGATTCGGCATTTTGACATGTATTGAACAAAAAATGTAAGAGCTGTCCTCTTAAAACATCTTGAACAATACAATAACAATTAAACAAGACAAAAATCAAAATACTTACTCTAGTGTCTCTTCCGAAATCATTTTTTATAGTCGGTCTCTTCATTTTAGCTCCCCTCCGCAAAGGGTTTGCCGATTTCATAAAAGGCTCAGAAGACATCATGGACCACCTTTTATCCCTTTATTACTTATAACACCTCAAAAAAGATCCTGCATTTGGCCTTACACTCCCCAAATTCCAACAATAAGGTAATAAATTAGCGGCTTGCTGTGTACACATGTCAGCTGTTCTTGAACAATTCTAATCCTATTGCTCTGCCATGCATCATTGCACCGGTCATTGAACTAGTGGAACATTTCTGGTCCCCAGTAGACTGGTTCTGGCTGGTTTCTCTAATGTGTTGACAGAACGCGGCCAAATACCATGTTTGGGTTTTAAAAAAAAAAAAAATTCTTAACATTTTCAAAAGAGGTAGATTTTAACTACTAAACGGTATGTGCGGTAGACAGCCTTTAAAATGATATTTTGGGCCTACCACCAGTAGAATCACATGTATGCAGATGTCAATATCCTGTTTGACAAAGGTTCCCATTGCTATACTTCATCCAAAATGAATATCAAGGACTTTTAACAGTCCAAGTGGTGGTGCCAGTATCAAGGACTTCTAACAGTCCAGGTGGTGGTGCAAGTATCAAGGACTTCTAAGAGTCCAAGTGGTGGTGTGAGTATCAAGGACTTCTAAGAGTCCAAGTGTTGGTGTGAGTATCAAGGACTTCTAAGAGTCCAAGTGGTGGTGTGAGTATCAAGGACTTCTAACAGTCCAGGTGGTGGTGTGAGTATCAAGGACTTCTAACAGTCCAGGTGGTAGTGTGAAATGCTCTTTAAGTGGAGAAAATCGCAGAATCTGCAAACTATCTCCCAAATTCTATAACACGTTGATTTGACCTTTTTTACTAAATCTTGATAAAAATTATTTCCAAAGATAAAAGCATAATTAATATCCACAGTCTCTTACTCATAATCAAAGTCATCCAAGATCATGATGATATAAACGCAATTACTGACTTTCTTTATTTTTATTTTTTAACAGACTTTTAACACATTATTGGCTATATCATGCTGTAGAAATTGGAGTTGAATGCCTTTCCGAAGGACACACCAAAGCAGCCAACCCAGGCTGGCCTGGGTGGGTACCAAACCCAGGACCCTTGGACTATGAGTCAAACGATCTACCAACTCCAAGTTTTACAGTAAATGGAAGAGAAATATAGTCTTTAGATCTAGTGACATAACAAGCTTGGCCGATCAGATGCTAGGTATCTCAAAAATATGTACAGATATAACTTATTATAGAACCTGTTTATGACCATGATAATATAAGCTTATTTACCATGTTGGACCAAAATCTGATTGGAATTTGGTCTTCAGAGTGTTAATTAGTAAATCAAATACAGATCACCCCATTAATATGCATAGATCTTGTTCATAATCCAACTCATCCAGCATCTTGATAATATAAGACTGCTTAACAAGTTTGATCAAAATCTAATCAGAAATAAAACTGCTATGGTGTTGACAAGTTCAGCCAATCAGACGAAAGGTTATGTCATTAATATGCATGAATTTCACTCATAATCATACTCAATTGAGATCTTGATGACATAAGCCCATTTACCAAATTTGATAAAAATCCTATAAAAAAATACAGTGTTTAGAGTGATAAAAAAATGCAGCCAATCAAATGCAAGATCACAGTTTTCATTTTTAATAAATATCATCCAACATACTAATGATATTAGCCTAGTTACCAAGCATGATTAAAATTGGGCAAGAAATAGTCTTTCAAGTGGTAAGAAGATCAGCAAATCATATGCAAGATCACCTCATTATTATGCACAGATCTTGCTCATAACACAACCCATTATTTATCTTGATGACATAAGCCTCTTTACCACACTGATAAAAATATGATCAGAAACAGAGTCACTAAAGTGTTGACAAGCTCAGTCACCTCATCAATATGTATAGCTGTTGCTCATAATTGAACTTGTCTAAAGCCTAAATGATTTAAATCTATTTACCAAGTTTGATCAAAACTGGATCAGATATATGGTCTCTAGAGTGCTAACTAGATCAGTCAATCACATGCTAGATCACCTCATTAATATGCATGGATCCCATGTGCAAGATCTTGATCATATAAGCCCAGATTCGTAGATTGATCAAAATCAGATAAAAAAAATATGGCTCCTGAGTGGTAACAAGCTCAGCTAATCATATGCAAGATCACCACATTAATACGCATGGATCTTGCTCATTATCAAACTCATCCAAGATCTTGATGATATAAACCTATATTCCAAGTTTGATCAAAACTAGTTCAGAATTATGGCTTCCTGAGTGGCAACAATTTCAGCCAATCTGATGCAAGATTGCCTCATTAATACGCATGGATCACATTAATTACCAAATTGTAGAAGATCTTGATGATATATGCACATATTCCAAGTCTGATCTAAATTGGATCAGAAATATGGTTTTTAGAGCGGTAACCAGCTCAGACAATCAGATGCAAGATTACCACATTAATATGTGTGGATCTTACTCATTATCAAACTTGTCCAAGATCATGATGATGTAAGCCCATATTTCAAGTCTGATCAATAGCTTCCAGAGTGGTACCAAGCTAAGCCAATTAGATGCAAGATCACCTCTGAGTCATTAATATGCGTGAATCTTGCTCATTATTGAGTTCATCCAAGATTTTGTTGATATTAGCCCATATTCCAAGTTTCATAGAAACAGTATCAGAAATATGGACTCTAGAGAGTAAACAAGCAATTGCCATACCATAAGCTCATTTGGCCTTATGGCCAGGTGTGCTAAAAAATCAATGGTGCTTGCCAAAATAGAGAAGTTTCTATGAATTTTTTAAAGGGAAATACATAAACCTGAATGGTGTAAAGAAGAGATTTTAGCAATACAAATCCACAAAAGAAAAAGTGATTGCTTCAAGAAAACACATGGAGAATAGAGAATAATCATTGTACATGCATATGTTGTAACTGGCAATATTTTGTACGGACCCAGAGTGTGGACATATCGTCTCCCTTGATTGACTCTCCTACAAAGTAGTCACTTGCATCATGATAATAAGTAAAAAAAACAGTGCATACTCTTAACTGAAATAAAATCTCACTCAATATATATAAATAAACAAACAAATAAATAAATCAATCAATCTATAGATAAACAGATAAATAAATAAATCCAATACAATACAATAACTTGTGAGGGGAGTAAGGTAGGGGGCATAACACTTAGTTTAAATAACAAATTTGTTGACAAAAAAATAAACTAGAAAAGTGTTCATGGAACTCAGATGCCCCACAATAGTGCCTGAAATGACCTAAACACAAATCTTAACCAAGGTGCAATGGACAGATGTAAGGATGAACAAAAGTAACACTATATGCTCCTTACACCTGTTCTGGCAGGGCATAAAAAATGACTTGATGGACTAAGTGGATTATGATTTCAGGTTAACTGCATTAAAATACACAAGAACAACCTACAATGTATCAGCATTTTCTTTTTGATATACTGCTGTCAAACAACAGTTTTATACCTTTAGCCTTGTTCTCGCTACACATGGTACAGATGAGACAACACTTACGAAAGATTGTGGAATGGGTCTATTCTTGGTAAAATTATGCTGTGAAAACCAAAATTAGGAGGACAGGCAATCAGGGGCCATAACTCTTATAAACTAGCGCTATTAGTGACGGATGCATTGCAGAAGGACACTACTCACTTCAATTTGCTCAGCAGAGCATTAAATAGAGGAACTTGTGTTAGGAAACAAAAGTTGGGAGAATGGGCAATCAAGGTATATAACTCCTCTAAATGATGATGTGAAATGCTGGAAATCTAACTTATTCAAGGTCTCATTAAGATAAAGGTGCATTATAAATCTGGTTGAAATCCAAAAAAATTCCTCTGTAAGTTGTTTTATCGAAACCAAAGGAGAACAATCAGGGGCCATAACTCTTATAAATGATAATAGGGAATGTTGGAAATGAAACCCATTCAGTGTCTCAACAGTATAAAGCAGCATGCCAAATTGGGCTAAAATCCAATTGTTAAAATAATGCTGCAGAAACCCAAGTCAAGATGATGGGCAATAAGGAGGCATAACCCTTGTAAATGGTGTTGTGGAAGGCTGACAATGGCACTCATTGAAGGTCTCATTAATATAAACCACCATAACAAATTTCCTTGAAAAACAACAAACCTTGGTAAAGTTATCCTACGGAAACCAAACCCAAGAGGGCAGGCAATCAGGAGGAATAATACATATAAATGATATTGTGGAATCCTTTAAATCAAATCATTAAAGGTCTCATCAGTACAGAGTTCCATATAAAATTTTTGGTTGAAATCCAACAAACCCTGGTTAAGTTAAGCGGTGCAAACCAATGTCAGGAGGACAAGGAATCAGGGGGCATAACTCATTCAAGGTCTCAACTGCATACAAAATTTGACTCAAACAAACCATGGTAAAGTTATGCTGCAGAAACCAAAGTCAGGAGGATGGGCAATCAAGGGGCACAACTTCTACAAATGATGTTGTAGAATACTGGAAATCTAACTCATTCAAGGCCTCATCAATATTGAACTGTATTCCAAATGTAATTGATATCCACCAAGCCTTGGTAAAATTATGCTGCGAAAACTAAAGTCACAATGATGGTTTGACAATCATAACTCCTGTAAATAACTTTGTGGAATGCTGGAAATCGAACTCATTCAAGGTCTCCTCAATAGAATGGTGCAGGCTAAATATCCTTTAAGTAATCCATGGGAAAAGTTAAGATGCGAAAACAATTGTTTGGAGGAGGGGATAGGCAATCAGGGCCAAAGTCCTCTAAATGATGACAAAGAAGGCTGGAAATTAAACTCTTTTAAGGTCTTGTCTATATAAAGCTGCATAACAAATCTGGTTAAAATTCAATTACTCCCAGTAAAATTATCTTGCAGAAACAAATTGTTGATGGGATGGATGGACAGATGGTAAGTACTATAGGGCTCCACTGACTTCAACAAGTGAAGCCCTAATGATATTGTGGAATTCTGGGAATAAATTAATTCAAGGTCTCATCAATGTAGAGCCACATGCCATATTTAGTCGAAATCCAACAATCCTTGGTAAAGGTATGCTGGGGGAATCCAAAGTCAGCAGAACAGGCAAGCAGGGGGCATAATGGAGTTTTAAGGGAGTTAAATGAAATGGAACACTAAATACTGAATTTATTCAAGGTTTCATATATGAAGTCACCTGCCACATTTGGTTGAAATCCAACAAACCATAGTAAAGATATGTTGCACAAAGTCAAGCCGAGAAGACAGGCAATCAGGGAGCATTAAATGAAATGGTGAAAGGCTGTAAATCAAGATTTCATCAACATGAAGCTGCATGCCAAATCGGGTTGAAATCCAATAATCCTAGATAAAGTTAAGTAGAAATAAAGTTAGAATGGGCTTTCAGTGACCATAACTCCTCTAAGTGATAAGATAACAGGCTGAACACTGAACTCATTCAAGGCCTACTCAAAATAAAACCGCATACCAAATTTGGTTGAAATCCAAAAATGCTGGTGAAGATGTGCTATGGAAACTAAAGACAGGAGACAGGCAATCAGGATGCATAACTCCTGTAAAAGATGTCATGACATGCTGGAAATTAAATTCATTCAAGGTCTCACTAATTTAAAGTCGCATGCCAAATCTGGTTGAAATCCAACAATCCTTGGTAAAGATATGCTGGGGAGACAAGTCAGGATGACATAAAATCAGGGGCCATAATTCCACTAAATGATGACATGGAAGGCTCTGATATTCTACAGCAATAACATTATTTTCAAATTAGCTGCTGTGGTGGACATATTGGATGTCAGATTGGCACCATTTTCATTTAGGACAAAGTAGACATCATTAGAAGTCTTTAGTGAAAACCCCATGTTGATATAGCCATCCATTTGGGAGGAGTAGAGATAACAATATTTTCAAGGTAGCCACTATGATGGCCATATTGACGGTTAGTCATTTTTATTTAGGCCCAACTAAACGCCAGAAGAACTGTTGATGGATGGACTGATGGAATGATGGACGGACATTATTACTATAGGGCTCTGGCAACTTCAACGAGTAGGGCACAATTGATCCATGTGAAATTCCTAAGTCATTGTAAGATAATGAGCCTGCAACTGTGGAAAATTACAACATACTGACTTATTTGGACAATATTCTAAAAGTAAACAACAATTACTTGATGAAACCTTGCAATACTAACTCGAGGTAAACAACATTTTGAATTACAACTATTTATGTATGGTGAGAAAAAGAGAAAGGAAATTGTATAGTAAATTATATTTTTTAAGAATACTTACCCAATCACATTAATGTTAAGGAATAAACTCCACTCTTTTCAAATCCAGTCCTCCCATAAAGACAAAAAATGTTGTCTTTAGCAGACCAAGGGAAGAAACTCTACCAGATTACCTCCCTTTGGCACACACCAGTGGACACCCATATATTGGATGTTATTCATTTTAAGCTTGAAGAAAACATCAATTAGAATGCACCCATTTGCGGGGAGGTGTTGTAGAGTTTTACAGTACTGTGATTGAGTAAATATTCTCAGAGAAACCAGAGAGAAATGTTTTTCTCAAAGAAACATAATCTACTACAAAATTTCCTTTCTTGTTCGAATACATTACCTGATCACACTACCATTAGGAAAATAGGTAATAGGAAGAGGAAATGCATGAGCATACTACCTCTACCACAAATCCCCTTTGAGGGCTAAATGGCTAGAACCCCAATATAATGGATAAAACCGCTTCCCTAACATAACGGCAGTACAACCAAAGGTCACATGACATGTGATATCAATACACAAGAAAGAGAAATGAATAGTGTTTTCTTACCAAGAAAAATTCAGAGCAAAACCAGTGAAAGCTGTAAACACATGCCTGTGAGAAGGTTGTACTGTTGTTAACTGGGTCTGGTGGTCATCTGGGCTGCAGCCAATGGACACACCAGGTTTAAGTCCCTTTTCTGCAACGATATATCTCGAAGATATAAGCTCGGGAAGGTTGACTGTATGTGCCAGCCAAGAGCTTTAATGATGTCTTGGATCTAAATGTTATATTCAAATATGAGGCTTGCAGAGATCACTCAAATCTCATGTGCTGAAATTTTCTTGAGGCATATCCAATCATGTGAAACTTGAGGGGTAATGTCATGTTTCCTTTACAAGAAGGAAGGGACATTGTCAGGCCCCACAAATGTTTCTGTGCAATTCAGGTAGTGCCCGAGAGCATGGAATGGTCTTGCAAAACTGTTTTGCTCAGTGTACCAATTGAGAGTGGGCAAATGACCACCATTTGACAGACTGCAGACAGTAACCTATTCTTGGCTATGAAGCCTGACTGTATCATTAGGACAAGTGAACCATCTGATCTGAATTGGAGATAGTTTGGACCCACCAAATGAGCATGTACTTCACTCACCCTGAATACCAAACATAGGGCTATCAAAAAACATGTTTTGTGAGATAGTAGCTTCAGCAAGATTCTAACCAGGGGCTTGAACTTGTATGATTTGAGCCATGTCAGAACCCAGAAAAAGTTCCATTTGTAGAATAAGGCCTATAACCCCTCTACCCAGATGTCTGCACATGTCAGAAATCATGGGGCACTAGCCTTTAATTTGATAGGGACTAACTCCTCTGCAAAGAAACAGAGGAAAAAGTTAGCAAGTAGAGAGATCACGGCCTGCAAGGGGACAATGTAGAGAGATCACGGCCTGCAAGGGGACAAAGTAGAGAGATCACGGCCTGCAAGGGGACAATGCTGTTGCCCTTACATCAGCCCCTGAAAATGTGCCACTTCATGTCAGAAGCCTTCAAAGTGGAGGACCTGCTTGCTCGTGCAATCCTCTCCACAACTGAAAGGCTAAATTCCGTTCCGTGCAAACCTCTCCAACAGCCAAGTATGTTTTAGGAGCCTGTTTGTGATGGCAAACCTGTGACTAGGGTTGGGTTTTGCCATGATTTTCCTGGGGAAGTCTACAGCCAGATCAAGTATATTGTTCACCCAAGATCTGTCCCATCTGAGAAGAGCTATCAGAACAATTTTGCAGGTCTGGCCACTTATTTTCTGGATTATTCTCAGTATCAGAACATTTTGGAGGGAAGGTTTAGCCCCCCAAAATCTCCTTTAACTAGCTAACAGCACCCATGGCCCATGCCTCTGGGTCCAGGACTGGAGAGGCAAAGGGATCTATCATTGGACACCCCCAAAACACACAAATCTGATGAAAGATCGACATGTGAAGGGGCCCCTTGGTGTGAAGAGCATGACCCTTTCTTGATGAGTAAGGACACTAAACGTGCCAGGAATATATCTGATCTGGAACATAATCTTTGTGCTGGGAATACCAGTGCAGAAAGTCCCGAACCATTACACAGAAGTCAAGCAATTTGGTACACCCCACCCCCCACCCCCCTGTTGAGGAGGTAGGTCACCACCATCGAGTTGTGAGAGATTACGAGGATTATTCTTCCACAAAGTTGATCCTTCCAGGCATGAAAGACATTGATTATGGCCTTCATTTCCAGAAGGTTGATGTGAAGGGCCCCCACTTGCTGCTGACCATGGAAAAACAGGGAAACAGGTGGGCTCCTGAACTACATGAACTGATATCCATACAGATTGTAATCTCCACCTGGGGTTTCTCCAGAGGAATTCCTGCCATAAGCCATTGTTTGTTTCAGCACTGATGAATGGTCTAGAAAACCAGAAAAGGCTCACCACTGGGCCTGCAGGGCCATGTGCAGTGGGTACATTAAGAGATGTCTGAGGTGAAGCAGGTTTGCTAAAACAATGAGTAAACTGTGTAGCTGCAAAATCCCTTTGTGGAAATCCACTCCCTGTTGGAGACTGATTCTGATAACTCAACAATCCATGAAGTGAAAGAGGTGAATGAGGCTGAGTTGAGTGAAAAATTCCATACCAAGATGGATGAAGTGCTGGAAGGGAGTAAGATATGACTTCTCTCGGGTAACCAGAAATCCCTGTTGCAGGGTTGCATCTAAGATTTAGTAAATTTGGGCACTGTCCCCCCTAAAAGTTGAAACAAGAGTCCCTCAAAGGGACTGATGCTCAACTGGGCAAAAAAAATGTCCAGGAATTCAAGATAAGACCATTTCTTCCTTTTAACTGCTGTGTGTTGAAACCATCTCTGATATTCTACAGCAATAACAAGATTTTCAAATTAGCTGCTGTGGTGGACATATTGACCAGTAGAGCTAAAAAGGGGATCCAATGTGGAGAAAAGAATGGCTACTCTGGTCATGGTTGCTCACCTGGCTTACATAACTTAACAGTTGACCAAACAACACAACCTAGATAAATTATCTCCCAAACTTTACATCATGTTGATTTTTAACTATTTTATTATATGGTTATAAACACTTGTTCTAAAGATAACGGCATAATTAATATGCACAGCCTCTTGCTTAAAACTGAAGTCATCCAAGATCTCGATGATATAAACCACTTTACCATGTTGAATAGATATTGGATGAAAAATAGTCTCTGATGCAAGATCACCGCATTAGTATGAATGGAGCTAACACATTATCAAACTCATTTGAGATCTAAATGATATAAGCATATAGTCATTTCTCGTACTCTCGCGGGTTCCATAATGTCACGGTAAATCATATGTCCATAATAAATACAATGGTGCAATAGCTTTCTGTTGTTTATCCCAGCAACAGTGTAACAAGGAACTTATCGAAGAATTTGAACACCCAATATCAAAAAAATGTTTTGCTTTGTGGTCAGTTGGGAAGAAAAAATAAAAGGATAGAAAAAAACAATGAAAATTAAATCCACCTGTATACCCTCCTTCACCTATACACCTCTACCAAACACAAAAACAGTAAATAATTTTCCCAGTTAACAGAAAATGGTCGTCTGCTTGTCAATGAATGTTACTCATGTATCAGAATCACATGACAGCTTACCGCATTGCTCAGTCAGGTGAACAAAAGTACGGTAGAAAATAAGGACCATAACTCTACTGAATCCTGCACACTTCTTTAAGGCACTAAAACTACGTTACTTTCATTCTCTGTTGCTTTTATTCTTAAAATAAAAATAGTAATGTTTCATTATTATGGCACAGTACATATGTTTTCATATCTGAGAAAGTGAAAATATTGCATAATTATGAAATTTGTCTTTTATTTAAGCATCAAACTAACAAGGGTAAAATTTTGTAACAGTATGATCAGAATTGACTTTAGAAACATGAAACATTCAACATTCAAAGTTAAACTGAACTGACTGCCCTCCATACACCAACCATCCTAACAAATAATATATCATGTCAATGACTTCAGTATTGTGGCTACTTTTTTTAACCTTTCATTCGTGTTATTACCCTTCTGAGCCACCTTAGGGACAAATACTCATTTACTGCGACATTATGGTAACCTCCCTTTAAAAATGATGGCTGTCACCTGGTGTGTTGATGAGCAGAAATTGAACTCTAATCTTTTATGGCACTAAGAATATATTTGTGCCAAATTGGAAACAGATGTTAAAGAATAAAACAACAACAGAATTATAGTCAGGTGAGTCTTTTTCAATAATTTATAACAGTTCACTTCATTAGTACTGCGAGATTACGAAACGCCGGTATATATTTCAAGTTTGATCCAAATCAGATCTGAAATATGGCTTCCAGAATGTTAACAAGTTCAACCAATGAGATACAAGATCACCTCATTATTATGCATGGATCTCACTCATTATCGAACTCGTCCAAGATCTTAATGACATAAGCATATATTCTGAGTTTAATAAAAACTGGATTAGAAATATGGTCTCCAGAGTTGTAACAAGCAGTTGTTGATGGACGGATGGACGATTCATTATGAACAAGACACAACGGATGCAGGGTCATACAATAAACTCACTTGACTTTTCGGCCAAATGAGCTAAATACTGTTAAGGATGCCAAACCCAGCATCACTGAAGTGGCTACCATGTTCTGCACAAGTTTGTTAGTTGCACGAAGAACATGGCTATCAACCTTATAATACTGTAGGGTTGTCATTTTAACCACCGCAATGTCTTTATCTAAGCCTTGAACCTCCACATGCTATGTGTCTGATTGGGTGTAGTACCAGTGGGAGAAGGACACTGGCAACTGGCTATCTGAAAAGAAGGCATTAGAGTTTCCCTGGTCTCAGATTTTGTCTCACATATCTCCTTAATCTCTATCAACTGTGGCAGTAGATGGAAGAAGGAATGTTTATCCTCATTACCAAAGTCTACAGAGGCCTATATGATACAGGCTTGGCTCACAGACTGAGGTGGTGGGCATTCAGACAGTGACAAAATGCAACAAATCTCCTCAACTGCCACTTTAGAACTAAACACTGTCCACTCCATCATGGACTCAGAGTTACCCAGGTCTTCCTTGTACCAAATGAGGTGGTTATCATTATCTGGCGTTGCTTCCAAGTCCAAATATATTATTCCCAGCAGCACAGAAGAAGTGCCATCATCCCTGGGTGTACATGTCCACAGAATATGCAATTAACATTGGACCTGCCGGCTGGATAGGTGGATGGGAAACACACATGGTCTGTATAACTGGGATTGATGGCTGGATGGCCAGGTGAAATGCAAAGTGGACAGACCGGTTATATGAATCCCTGTAAGATGACATATACAATATTAAAACTGCAAGTAAAACGTACGGAACAGAAAGTATCAATGATACCATGTGCAACTACAAGGTCAGAGACAAAGTCCATAAACTGCAAAAAATTTGCATAATTTTCAATTAAAATTAAAAAATAAAGTTACCAATGTCCTGAAGTAACCATAATTAACAATACTGTACCAACTTTACATCCAGATTATTAGAATTAATGATAAATTCTGATGGAGTTTAAGAGGAAATGCTTAATCATATCACAGCCAAAGCTTAAACTGAGTAACATTCTTCATATGTGTGGCCACCTAGTGGTGGCAAGGGGAGATAATCAGGAAGAGTTTCTTCACTTTGTCTTTATGATATATAGGCATGAAAATTAAATTGTTTGTCTTTCCATGAGGGCTAGAGATGAGAGCCAATGGAGTTTATTTCCTAACATCAATGTGGTCAAGAAATGTATTTGATGGAGAAATGTCAAATGTGTGAAGTAAAACTCATAGGACTGCATGCTTTTGCTGGTCTTACCTGTGACCAGAAGGCTAAAAGTCTGTGTGAACGAACAGGTGAAAAGAATAGGAATGGCACAGCAATCTCTATAACATAGGTAACCACACAGCTCAGTTTCAGGAACCACACAGGTAGATGGTGCCACCACCACGCTAGGGGTGTGGGGATACACTGTGAACAAAGGAAATAATGTCAGATTATAATGGGGGGTGGGGGGAGAAAACTATTATTATTTCATATCATTACACAGTCACTTTTAACTAAATTTCATGACATTACCACAAGTTTACTGCTAGGTGAGATAATAGTTACAACTGAATAAATTTTTTTTTATAGAGTCCAGTTTTTGCGCAAATCAAATATTAGCAGAATATTATGGTACTTAGATTCTTATTAATTTTACTCTATCATGTCAAAAATATTGAAGATATACAAATCTATTATGATGTTTGTTAATATGAAATGCTTCTTGATCTTTTTAGGTTTATTAAATTAGCGCAATTGTCTTAAGTTTTACATACCTGTGATTCAAAGTGCCATGTCAGTGCTGAAAAATAAAATATAAATTGCGTCATTTTATTTTCCATTACTAAACATATTTTTTTTCTTCAAGAAACCAATTTTTTTTGTAAATTATGTTTCTTTGATAATACTTACCCAATCATAATACCTTAGAAGTACAACCACTACCATGCAAATTCAGCCCTCCCAAGTTAAATTTTAGCTATAAAAAAAGCTAAAATTTGTCTGCCCACATAGGTGGGAGTCAAACAAGAGTGATCTCCCCTTGGATAGAGGGATTGGAGTAGTGAAGGTAGGTAGCCTGTTGCGTAACTGCTATAGGTCCCACCAGGTTAAACTGAACCCTTTGGGATGAAAGATTCTGGAGATATAGCTAGAAAAATTCATCTCTGACCTCCATCCCACAATTTGTATAATATCTTTTAGAGAACATGTGCACTCAAAAGCAATACTGGTGGTGACTGCCGTAACCTCATCATCCAAAATGCACTGTAACTTCAATTGATCTTGGGTTAATTCTCTGTGGAAAGAGGTTGACTACAAAAGACTAAATGCCATGAGCAGGAGCCTGTTCTTGGCAATGATATCAGGAGCCTGTTCTTGGCAATGATATCAGGAGCCTGTTCTTGGCAATGATATCAGGAGCCTGTTCTTGGCAATGATATCAGGAGCCTGTTCTTGGCAATGATATCAGGGGCCATCATGAGCGAAACTGAACCATCCTGATCGAACTGTAGATAGTTCAAGTCGATTGACAAGGCCCATATTTCACTGATCCTGCCTGCTGTAGCTAGGACAACTAGGAAGCAGGTCTTATATGAGAGATGAACCAACAATGTTATAGATAATGGTTCAAATGGTGTCTTATTCAACCACGTCAGAACCCATGGTAGATTCCCTTTTGGGCACAGAGCCAAAGCCTTCAGTCGTGACAGATCAAAGGTTGCTAGAAGGTCGGAGAGATCTTCGCTTTGTTCTATATCCTCCCTTCTGTAGTGACACAACATGTCTGAGATTTTGAGACTGTAACCTTTAAACATAATGGGAGCCAACTTCTTCACCTCAAAAAGCCATAGGAGAAATTTAGCTATTTGGGGTAATAATGCTTTGAGAAGAGGAATGTGTCCTCACTCGTTCCATTATGAAAAAAATTCTCCACTACGCTTTCAAAGTGGTGGGCCTTCTTGCCATAACAATTCTCTCCACCACTTATTCTGAGAACTGTTTGCCCCTGAGGGCTTGTTTGATATGATCCAGACATGCAGATTCAATAAATCTGGGTTCGGATGAAACTCCAGTCGTTGAAGTTGTTTGAGCACGTGAGGAATGGCTATGATTTCCTTGGAATTCCCACTGCCCAATTTAACAAGTCATTTATCCATGATTTTTCCCACTTGGGGGGAGATCCTGGACAAGTCTGCACTCAGATTCACTTGGTTTTTTTTCAGGATCTTTGATCAGAGGTGTTGGAGGATAAGTGTAGACATCCCTACCATTCTAACCTATGGAAAGAGCATCTCCTGCCCAGGCCTTTGCATCCAGGACTGGAGAGACAAAGGTTGGGAGTTTGTGTTCGACCTTGTCACAAATAGATCCACCTGTGGTCACTGCCAGTTAGTACAGATTCAACTGAATAGCAAGGGGTGAAGTGACCATTTGGTTTTGATTAGTTGATTCCTTTGGGACGAGTCTGCTAATACATTTATCCTGCCCATTATATAACAAACTTGAATTTGGATTTGTCGTTGATGACACCACCTTAGAAACTGGCCAAAGAGTCCCCTCAGGCTTAAGAAATAATACCTATTGCAGACTGTATCGTTCATGGTTCAGGCATCCAGGATTGAAACGTCACCATAGCCAATACCAGAAATAAGTCTCAAGTCGTTCAGGAGCTGTTTGACATTGGTAAGTGATGGCATTGGACTGAGACAGATTCATAAGGTACCAGGCCTACTATGATCTGTAATAGGTATGAACCATTTCACTGCTATAGACTACCCTAGGTTCATAATAGCAACTGTGTACAATGGCACTAAACTGGCCATAGAGCGACATGGGACCATCATGGCACTATACTTGATGTCTCTTCCCTATGAATCCTTTTGTTATGATGCCTGGATGGGATATGTGATATTAGATCATCGTAAGGAGTCCCCTCAGGCATATCTGTAGGCTAGATCGAATTCGGTATTGACTGTAAGCAATCTATATCTGATGGCAGAGTCTTGTCTTGACAAAACAGGGTCAGCATTTCCTTCCTTTTGGTGCCAGGTTCATGATGCTAGCACAGGTTAGGGATACTGGATCCCTGTAACTGGTCTCTCTCTGCATAAACTGAGGCCATGTCTCAGCTGGTGTTGACTGCAGTTGCTCTGCCTCAGATGTCATAGTAAGTACAGACAGACTGTCGTACCAATGTGGAATCAACGAAGGTACTACTCATGGTGTCATCCTCTCTTTTACTGGTGTGCTATTCACCTTCCTTTTAATTGTGCTATGCCTGGTCAAGACTGTAGCCCCATGATTCTTTGTCCAACATTGGCATGTTACTTGTAAGTCCTGAATCAGACCCAATGCATTCCAGACATGTAGTATGATTATCCTCAGCCAGTTAAGTGCTTACACCGAGAGCACTTAATCCTTCCAATTATGTTGACATCTGTGAATACAGAGCAAAACGATAGCCTCTACAGGTGAAATCATCCAAACATCACATAATTTACCATGAAGTGAAGACTAATGATCAATGCAAATGCATATAAAAATTACATGCATGACCTTGCTAGTATGTTATATAAAAACAGTGAGTGACAGAAATCATGCAGAAGGTTGAGTACATATTATTTGAATGAAAGTACTAGTGACCTCAGCAGGTGAAATCATTCAAGCATCACATAAACTTACTGTGAAGTGGACACTAGTGAACAATATGAATGTCATTAGAAATGTTCTGCAAGACCTTCCTGGTCTGTAATATTATACAGTCAATGATCTAAAAGTGTCGCATAAACATACCATGAAGTGGTCCCTAGTGAAAAAATAAATGTCTATAGAAATTATCTGATGATAATATAATCCAGTCACTGACCAAACATATAATAGGTCAAGTACACATTACTGAATGAACATACTAGCAACCAGAGCAGGTGAATCATTCAAGCATCACAGTAACTTAGTGAAGTGGACACTAGTGAACAATATAAATGTCATAAAAAAATTAACCTGCACGACCTTCTAGGTTTGTAATATTATACTGTCAGTGGCCAAAAAGCATTGCAATAAACTTATTGTGAAGTAGACTCTAGTGAAAAAAGTGTCTATTGAAATTATCTGCAGAATTATAAAATCCAGTCACTGCAAACCTATAATAAGTCAACTACACATTACTGAATGAACGTAGTAGTGACCATGGCAGGTATAACAAAAAGGCACCAATAAGTGTATCGTATGATGAAGTTGTTGTTCTAATAAAGTTAGAAAACTTTATCTCAAACAGAAAAGAGCAAGCAATAGATATATTGATGGAGTATACTTCCCTTACGTGAGAAACTCCTCCAACTCGCTCAGTAGTGTGGAAAATGCCACTTGATACAGGATTTTGCACGATATCTAAAAAAGCGTACGTCCTAGCATGAACGGAAGTAGTAACTGAAGTGTGGATGAGATTTGGTGCCAATCCCTCTATCCAAAGGAAGATCACTCTTGTCTGACTCCCACCTATGTGAGCAGACAACCTTTAGCTTTTTTATTGCTAAAATTTAACTTGCCAGGGCTGGACTTGCAAGGTAGTGGTCATACTCCTACAATATTATGATTGGGTAACATATTTGAAAAAACAGGTTTTTTTCTTAACCTTTGCTAAAACTTACTCATAATATAAAGGAGGATCAACTTATTTACTTACCCTAAATGATAATAATGTTTAAAAGGACATCAATGTTGAATTTTCAATTACAATTTAAGTTCTATCCCATTCAATAACTATTTTCAGTTCAATAGTTAGAAGGTATCAGAAGAATATGGTCCACATCTATAACAGTTTACTGTGCAATGAAAATCAACCGATTAGATATAAAGTGTTATCACAGGACATCATTTACTCTGTATACTGAAGACCTGTTTCATATTTCTGATATCAGACTTGTACTATTTATTACATCATGATGTCACAAATGAGGCCATGACATCATACAATGTTACAAATGAAGACTTGACATCATATTACACAAAAGTGTAATGCAGTGAATATTTCATTATACAGTGAATTCATTTACAGTAATGATTGTTTATAACGTTTCACAGGTGACTGGGATTTTTATAATGTCATAACCGAATAATGTTATATCCCCCAATGCATCATTGATTTCTCAAAATGTTTATGTACATTTCCATGTCAATGTAAATATCACTGATGTTGGACATACATACAGTAAACAATTTATAATGGTACAATTACTGTCAGAAAAATTTATTTTTTCTCATATGTAATGGTCATTACATTTTCAAACAACATACATTTGTGTAAATACATGTTATAATGATGAAAATGATAACCCAGTAAGTTTTACCATCCAATGAAAGTGTTAACACAAGTATACATGTATCAGCTGGTGAATCATAAAAAAATCACTTTTATGTGAAAACGTCTCTGCTCATTAACTTAATGACGGTTAAAATGAATCCTTTATTTATTTGGATGGTAAGAAATTGTCAATAGTCATCTGTTTTTTTATTAATCTGAGATTTTTTGTTGATATGTTTTTCAATTGACATGGAAATGTTCATAAATAATATCAGGTGTGTCACTTTGAACTTGTAGGTACCGTCTAATATCTACTACACTATCTAGAACCTCATTGGCTCTAAGTACAACGACTGGTACTGAGTCATCATTGTCCTTGTCACTTCCAGTAACAGAAACATCTGTTGCTTAATGGCATTCACTAATTCCTCAAACAATATCTTCAATTATTGGTATTGCAGATGTGACAATGTCACTATCTGAATTAACATAATCCGAGAAATCAACATCCTCGTTACCAGACCCAAGCTGACATAATGTGTCATGCACCATAGCAAGGGGAACATCATCATCATCATCATTGTTATCACTGGTAATGACATCTGTTTGCTCACTAAACCCTGCCTTAACAAACAGTTTGTAATACGATCTGTGGAAACATCATGCCATGCACGATAAATCATACTGATTGAAAACACAGTAAATTTATTTCACAGTCCATTTGTTTTGTCAAGGCTCACGAGGTATCTTTGGATTAAAGCAAGTCAGTATTTTGATTTCAAATTGAAGATGACTCCTTGGTCCATCGATTGCAGAACAGAGGTCAGAGGTCATTTAATGTTGAGCTATACTCAATTATTCAACATAGAGATATGGAAAGATACTACAGGATATTTCTAAATTGTTTGATCAAAAAAGAACAAAACAAAAACATTTCTTTTCATGCTTTAATTGCATTGAACCAGCAACCCGTGATTCTAAATTACCGATTATGAATGAGGTGTGATTATCAAGCCTTTGTTATTTTATTGACCTCCATTGTTTACCTGGCTTCAGTGTTTTAGGTGATAGAAGTGTTATAATTGAACTAATTTCTCTAACAGACCAAAGTCAAACGCTATAACCAATTAAACTTTGTAAGAAAGAATTGTAATTAAAAAAAAAGCCTTTGAAATATATAGTAATTAGGAATTTGGCTGGGGAAATTAAACTCGAACGTTCCAACTGAGAAAACATTAAATCCAAGAAAGAAAAAAAATGAATTATTGCTGTATTTTCCTGAATATCAATTTTCATGGTTTTGCTAAAGATGAGATTATTGTTGATAATTAAATTTGAAGAATGGGGCAAAGGTCCTGGACCTATTGTTTCCATGAAGTATGATCACTGTTCGTTGGGTCTTTAATTTCATGGTGTGTTACAATGTAATCTAACAACACTGGTACCTAACAAAAGTAGTGCCCTGTGAAAAAATTGAATTTACAGTACTTCAAAGTCACAATACTATTTTGCAGCTTATTGGTTAAAATCAATGATTTTTGTTCAGTGATAAGGAATCTTACATTTGTACCCATTTCAAATAACATTTATGATGAAACTCTTCAATATTTTCTGGACAAATGCTTACAAAATGTAGAAATGATTTAAACTTGTTTCATCAATTCCAGGTAAAATGAGCATTCAATTTGTTCTTCTATGATAAGACCACTGAGCTCACCTGTGAACTTGTGAAAAGTGGGAGGTAATCCGGTTTATCAAAAAAGATCTGGAAAATTGAATATGATAAAAATTTGGACAAGTTGTGGATGGATTTATAATTTAACATGGGCTTATCATTAGAAATTTATGGTAATTAAACTGACCTGTAAGTCCCCACCATGTTGGACAGTGACTGGTCAATTTGACAACACCTGAGGCAAACATGAGTCTGAACAGAAGCCACTTGATTAGCCACATTGTGATGGTGTCATGCTGGTGGTAATATGACATTTTGAGCTTTTTAAATGGGAGCTGTAGGTGAAATGGTGCCACGATGATTGTCAAAAACCCTGCTTCAAGCAATAAAATATCCCTGAAAAAGAATAGAAAGTCAAGAATTTATTACAATTATCTTGGTTTACTTTTTTCTTGTCACTTATACTGGTTCAGTGGTTATATTTTGGTGACCAATCCTGAAGCAAATCAGAAATCCAGGAAATAATACCACTAAGCAAGGTCATAATCATTACCAAATGTAAACAGACCGAGAAATTCCACTGACCTATATTTAATGAATAACAGTATTTTTTTTGGTGGAGATATCTCACTGTTATTTTAAATACCTTTATTAGCAGAAACAATAATTATATTTTTAGCAGTTATCTAGAAAAACAAATACAATCAAATGCATTGTCTGTATCACATACTCTTCCTCTACCTTTTTTCTACCTATCTCTATCTATCTATCTATCATACCATATATACTCACTTATAAGCTGATGTTTTTTACTGACAATTTGATTCATACATAGTAGGGGTCGTCTTGTAAGCACAACATACAAAAAATGTGATAAATCTAGGATAATATTGGAGACTCTAGATGTTTCCAGTACGATGTACATAATACTGTAAATTCAAACATTTGTATGTTTTTATGCCACTATTCCCATCCAAAAATGCATATATGGTATGCACTGTGTTTATCCATGTCATTACAGTATTCATTACACAATACTTGTATCTACATTTATTTGGATTTTAATAAATACTTGAATCTACATTTCTTTGTATTTTCATAATGTGAAAATAATAAATTAAATATTACCCACTGCAAAGTGAAGTATCCATCAATGTTGTTTACCATGGGCTTTTACTAGTAAGTATATTGCTTCAATTTTCATGCAAGTCCGATCAACCCGTATTTGTATTATATTTTTTGTTTTGCAAGAAAAGTTTTGATTTGATTTATATTTTCCTTTTTTTCATAAGCCAGATATAATTCCCAAGTGATATTTCCTAAGTTATCTGCCAGTACACATGGCAGATAAGCCTTTGGCTTGTAAAGGCAGCACATAATTTTTTTTGCAGTTGCCAATCCTTTGATCAAGCCTAGAATTTTATACTTGTTCAGAGCCAAGTTGAGTCCTACCTATGTGCATGTCAGACCATAATCCCTTAGCTTGTAAAGGCAGCACCCACTTTGTTTTCTCAGTTGACAACCATTTGATTGAGCTGTGAATCTGATATTTGTTCAGTGCCAAGTAGAGTCCTATATTGAGTCAACAGAGGGTGCTTATTTGAATTCTCTGTGATCACGTCACACAACTGACACCTGTTCAGTAGCACCCTATAATAGATTTCACAGACTGTATGATCAAAGTGTCACTCGCAGTGCTCAAGTTCAGTCTCCACATGTCCAACTGCAGATGACAATAAAGATGAGGAATCGGAGTCGGACAATTGTTTACAATGACCGGACAATGATGGTGGATTTCAGAACTTTATTTGGTGATTCAGATGATGAGAATGAATTCTTGGGCTTTGTAGCAGATGACATTAGACAGTGACATTTACAGTATACTGTGAATCACAAAAGTGTGGACTTTACATTTATTGTTTATTTGTAAGACATATGGAATTAATATATTATGGGATATTGTGAATCAGATCATTCTGGACTACTATTTTTATACCGGTATGTGACCTATAATACAATTCATTGATTTATTATGTAATTGGATTCAAAATGTCAAGCATTATAGACTTCTATGGATTTTATTACACAAAGATGGACAAACTTTAAGTTGTCAATTTATATGTGACATATGCCACTCAATAATATAATTGTATTAATTGTACACAGGTTTTGTCTTTATTTTTCCTATCTATCCAATTTGGCTTGTTTATTTTTCCAAAGTGCAACTCTGACTCACTGACTACAAGCCACCCTTACTGACAGATCTGACTTTCAAAATACAACCCAACTTATAGAAGGGTCAAAGAGAAATTAGCTTTGTGCAGCCCTAAAAAAAGGGGCAGGGGTTGACATGTAATCAAGTCATCTTATAAGCGAGTATATATGGTACATACATACATATGCACACACTTACATACATACATATTTAATTTTATGATCATTTTCGTAATGAAGAATAATAGTCTTTTTGTATTTAATTATCAAGAGATGTTAACTGTGACTTTACTGTCACAACATGTCACCTGAACTTGGATATTTGTGATAAGAAAACAAACATCTTACAATCATCAAATGCAAGACTCTTATGCCATTCTAACGCAGTTTCAGAAATTATTTTGAGAAGGTGTAAAAACTCATTGTTTATCCAAATTTAAATGCCAAAGTGAACATCCTGATGCTAAAATTGAGTGAACATTTCTGACAGTATATTATCATTTATTATACTATTGTCAATTGTGACATTGAGCCAATCAGACATCACATTACATTTGTGGATGCATTAAAATTATTCATTTAAAGGTCAAATATGGAAGTTTCTGTTTAAACTTATTTTTTAAACTTCCATGCCTGAAAACCCCATAAGTGCTGTTATTATCAATTTCTATTGCATCATTTACAAATAACTGTGTTTATAAGTATGACTCTCACAAAAGCTGGCACAGGTATTGCCTGCCCTTGTTATGCATGTCAAGTGAAATATCACTAGAACAAAGTACTCGCTAGTGAAAAGATTTGTGGAGGAAATTTTCAATAGGTTATGGAATGAACAGTGATCTTGTGGAAATTTAAGAAATTGAAATAACTAATGCTACACCTATAGTCAAAATGGTTATTAATACATCCAGAAATTTTTTTAAAAATGATAACAATTATTGGAATGAATTTCAAAAAGACTGTGCATTCAAATGCAGAAGTACGATCTCTGTGTATTGTCTAACTTTCATGTTTTACCAGCCACAATCAGAAAATTAATACCTCAGATCCCTATTTGTAATCAAAATTATCAACAATAACTCTTAGAAAAAATCGTTGCAGTTCTTTGAAATTATTCATGGGGGACATCACCCCTTTAAAAGTAACCCCTTATGTCATAACATAATATTTTACCATGTTCTACTTGAAATTTACTGATCGTATTTCTTCTTCATAAATCTATAAAGCCAAAGTTTAATGAAGAGATGTGCTTGCAGTTCAAAATTTCTGTACCTTATGAAAGAGAACAACCTTTTATTAAATATTCTTCTTCTTTCTCTGCTAACCCCCCTCTCTCTCTGTCTAACTCACTTGCTCGCTCATATTCCCCCAATGATTCCATAAATGATAGGTCTAAATCCTTTTCTCAATATTTAGAAGGATTTGTGACGATCTGATTGCTTGTAATATGCTTGGAAAAAATCTGAACAAGCAACAAGGCCTACACAGAAAGTTCTTTATAATACTTCCTGGTATGACACAGTATAATTGGTAGATCCCAATTTTCTGTCTCTTTTTCCTTTTAGAAATTAAAAAAGGAAAACAATAGGCCTTGTTCTGTTTTTTATTACAATCTGTTATCGTATACTTCACAAAATCGTTCATTTTACTTGAAATGACCGTTCAATCAATACACTTCTATATTAGTAGCTAGTTGGCTCATTCTAGAATCATGTCACAAATAACATCAAACCCAGCCTTAGCCCAGGGGAGGTAATGCATCTGTACTTTTGCACTATCTAACACTTCATTAAATTTAACAGTAAATTTCGTGAACTTGGTTGGAGTAAATAGATTTTACATCTACATATAATGTTACACAAAAAGCATGAAAAATTTACATTCTGAAGATTCTTTCCAGGTTCGATCTTGAATTCTGATCCAACATCTTTTAATTGACAAAGAATTCAAATAATGCAGCCTGTCAATAATAAACAATTCTGACAAGGCAGGGCATGAAGAATAAATGAAGGACCTTAAATATGTATTTATACATTTCTCTGAATCAGAAAAACATCCACGGTTACATGATTTTCATGGGAAGAAAAGAAATATTTAATCACCTTGGATACCCAAAACTACAGTAGTGAATAGTACAAATTTAGCAAATGATAACTTACCACTGAAACCACAGGAAAGTCTGCCCAACCTGAAACAAAATTCACATTCATTAATGTATTTGTCATACAGTAAGACTGAGGAAAGAAAACGTTATAAGTATCAATAAAATATGAAATTCTGTATAAGAATTAGGCCTGTATTTGGATCTGTATAATAGGATGGTATGTATGTATGTTTGTATGTACAGAGTTTAATGGGACATCAGCACAATCTGAGCTATATAATGCTCAGTACCGTATATACTCGCATATAAGCATAGTGCAAATGCAAACAATACAGACCTTGATCTGCCGTCGCATAATGCGCCGGCAGGTCAGGGTCAATGTTGTTTATTCTACTGATTAATCCTTACAAACTGCATAGACCCAGAACTGCCGGCGCATTATGTGATGCAGATCTGGGTCTATGCAGTTGGTATCGGTTTATATGCAAGTATATATGGTAAGTTTAGGCATCCACAAAAAGCATACACAAGGATAAACTCTCTAAAATACAAAGTCCATTTTCTTATATTATCAGAACATTTTTTTATAATGTCCAAGACCTCCTCTGGAACATCATCACAAGACACATACAAGGAATTTTTTTTATCTCCATTAGTTGCTTCCTATGACACATCGGGCTTATTCTTCATCCTCAAACCCACAGGGAGAATACACTAGGGTGCACATTCATTTGTATCTCAGTTAGGAGGCATTGTCAGAGTATATGCATGTCAGTACAAATCATCCTGCTTCATACATTAAATATCTGCGCAATGACTCTGTTTCAGTGTTTTCTATTAACCACAAATGAAATTAAATCTATGTTGTTTCTTTCTCTGATTGATGAAAATTATTCAATATGTGTCTGACGCTATCATGCCAACATTCAAACGACAACAAGAGCTTTATAAACCTCATGAGACATAGAAATGCTGGTTTAGTACACTGACAAAAACAATTTTTCATCCACCACACACAGTGATCATCAAATTGTCATTCAAATACAGAATAACAAAGCTGCAGTGTTGGAAGAAAAAAAAAAACTTTCAAAGGTAAGAAAGAGAATTTTTTAAAAAATTTATGCAGATGGAAAGGCTTTTTACACCATCATATTTGAAATTATGAATATGTAGTTTTGGGGGCTAAAACCAATTTTAATTATGTAACTCTTGTCTGCTATTCCAGAACCTCTTATTATTACTTTGCTATCTCTTTTCCTGGCACTAGTTCCAGTCCAAGGTGAATATTCTCTTCTCCAGTTAGTAACTGGAGGTCAAGAACAAAATATAATTCCAGTCCCTGCTATTATTACTTTGCTGACTTTTCCAGCCTGGAGGGAGAATGATAACCCGATCACTAGATGTCAGAGTGAAAATACCATCTCTTGTCAGTAGGGTGCATTAATGCAGACTGGAGGATGGCTTGGCAACTTGACGGGCTGATACAATCAGGCCAAATACATAGATGCCTTTGCTCTGGTGTGACATAAAATGAAGGTAGAATCAAGAGAGGGTGGAGTGAGAACACCAAAAAGTGGCTTTCATAACACCATCCAGAGAAGAATGACAGAAAAAGGCCCAAGATGCAACAATAGCCGTAACTTCATGGGCTTTGATTCTCATGATGGAAAGATTTCTCCCAATGAGAGACTGATAAGCTCTTTTGACAGTCAGAATAATGCACCTCAAGATGGTGTCTACCTAAATATCAGAGGTTTACACCAAAGGGAAATCCTTTTTTACACCAAATAGAAATCTAAGGCCCTAACAAGGGGAAGAAGACTATCTTGATCATCCCTATAGCACAGATGTCTTGAGACTAGGGCTTTTAGTTGCTTCAGGGGCTACTGAAGGCAGCTGATTCTAGGCCAGAAAGCAGGGCTACAAAGTAGAGTGACTGAACCTTAGTTGCCATTGAACTGTAGACCATACATGTGATTCTACTGGCGGTAGGCCAAAAATACCGTTTTAAAGGCCGTCTACCGCACATACCGTTTAGTAGTTAATATCTACTGCTTTTGAAAATTAAAAGAATTTTTAATTTTTGTAAATAAAAATATCCAAACACGGTATTTTTACCCGTTCTGTCAACACATTAGAGAAACCAGCCAGAACCAGTCTACTGGGGAATGGAAATATTCCACCATTACAATGACCAGTGTGAAGATGCGTTGGAGAGTAATAGGATTAGAATTGTTAAAGAACAGCTGATATGTGTACACAGCATGCTGCTAATTGATTACCTTATTGTTGGAATTTGAGGAGTTTAAGTCCAAATGTGGGATGTTTTTTGAGATGTTATAAGTAATAAAGGGATGAAAGGTGGTCCATGATGTCTTTTGAGCCTTTGATGAAAATCGGCTGACCCTTGGCGGAGGGTAGATAAAATGAAGAGACCGACCATCAAAAATGATTTTGGCAGATACACTAGAGTAAGTATTTTGATTTTTGTCCTGTTAGTTGTTATTGTATTTTATTGTTCAATTCTAAACGTGTGCTTTCTCCCAATGCTAAGACACCACCGGCTAAGAAATATTACAAGTTCAACAGTGCTTGGATATCAGAGTTTTAGTGTGTACAGGTGAGCAGCAAAGGTCCAGAGTTTGCGTTGTGTTTCAAAGGTATGCATCTTTTATATTTCATAAACTATTTGAAGTTTTCATGCACATAAATTTAGTTCAAGCCCTAGATAAAATATCAGTTCAAAATATATACAAGATAATTAATTTTAAAGTTCGGATAAATTATTTATAAAAGCATAAATACATGATGTATTTTTTTTGTTCGTTTTTATTTCAAGTCTAAATAAATCTTAATTTTTTTTTATTCACAGTGGTGAAACTTGCCAACAGATTTTTGGATCTGAGCCATGAAGAGAAAGAAGCCCTTGAGGATAAAGCTCAGGAATACATCTTCAGTCCAAGTCAGGAACTTCCTACTCAGGTGAACATAGCTTGGAGGAGTATTGGAGAGTAGTCAGCAACCTTACAAGCCCAGCAACAGGAAAACTGAAGTTGAAACTTCTTTGCAGGCTGTGTGTGGTTGTCCTGTCATTACAACATAATGTTGATACAGAGAGGACATTCTCCATTCTTCACAAAATACAAAGTGATTCAAGGGGAATCTGGACCAGAGAACTATTGAAAGCCTGTTAAGTGTGAAGCTTAGTAATCATAACAAATGTCATCAGTGGTCACTAGACAGTGATTTTGTGAAGGAAACTAAAAATGGTATTGGATTTTATAAAAGAAAAATCTGTGCAGTGAACTATCAGATAAACAACTCTTCCTTTTTAATTATTCGACTGTATATTGACTTATAATGTTATTACTGTAACATTTTCCATCAGAATCAGAATCTGATTCATTTTCAAACTTGCTATTTTATTTTAGTATGAAGAGAATACATATTATGGCACAAGAAAGCACTTGTTTTGTTTTCCATCACATTGAAACGTAAAATTCACGCTCCTAGCTGATGCTAGGGACAGAAGGAAGACCGTCTTTAAGGTAAGGTTCTCAAATGACACCAATGGTGTGCTGACCAATGGAGTCATGGAAGTCTCATCCGTGGTGTAATGGCAGGGGAGGAGAGAGAAGGAGGGTGACACTGCAGACACACCAGTGGGAGTCCCCACGCCCAGTAGAGATTGAACAGGAACATAGGAAAAGGAGTATGGTATCAACCCAATCCCTTTCCCTATCTTGGTGATCAAATCCTGGTGCCTGGTCAGATGACCAGTGTCAAAACCCAGTGCCTGGTGCCCAGTACTTGTCGCCCTGCCTGGTGTCAAGAAGTGCCACTGATTCCTCCCTCATGGAAGCTGATGAATTCCTTACACCAGGATATATTATTGATCCCTCCCTAATGGAGCTGACGACTTCCTTACACCAGGAAGTGCAACTGATTCCTCGCATATGCAAGCCGAAGACTTCCGTTCACTGGAAAGTGTCACTGATCCCCCCCCTTATGGGAGCAGGAGACTTCCTTACACTGGGAAAAGAATGTACAGATTGATTATGTATGGACAGAAATATGTACATGTATGGATGCTTATATACACTGTTGTAACACTATAGTGTAAATCAATCAAGTTGTGTAATTTACAGTTTATAGATGAGATATAGCTCGCTGCTGAACCCTTCTGTATCTATAGGCCCCTACCACATTTATGGTAATGCATAATGAACTGGATGTCTCTGAAAATAAAGTATATGTGTACTTGGCTTAATGGGCACATCAGCACAATCCTGGCTATATAACAGAGACAAAAATGCTGCCAAAATATGCGGAAAGTCAGACCCCTCCAACCAAAAGTAAATATACACATATCCAAAAAATAAAAGGTAAAGATGTTGCAAAAACACCAAAAAAGAGCATACAAAATGAAGGTAAGGACAAAAAAGAGTAAAATCCTTAAAATACAGGGTCACAGTTTTCACAATAAAAACCGCACTCTTGTTAAAAGCCGAAGACCTTCTCTGCTGGAAAATCATCATGGGATGCACCCAATGGCAAACAGGTTGCTTCTATTTGTTGCCTCTTGGGACATGCTGGAGGGTGCAGCTGGTCTATCTAAATCCACAAGCCTGCTGAGGGAGTCAAAAAATGAAGACAAATAAAGGAAATATAACTGGAAATATTGAATTAAGTGATACCTGGTAAAGGGAGAGATAAAACATCCAAAGGAGTGTGAAGGCAACAGTGTCTCGTAAGTGCTTGTTAACCAAACACAGGAAGGAGACAGCCATCCCTAATACACACAGGAGATCCATTCCCTGCTGAGCATCCAGCCCCAGCTTGGGGGTCAACTTCAGGAGTGTAGGTTTCCCATCTAGTAGATCCCCCCATGAACTTGCTTCTGAAGAAATAAAAAATGCATTGTCTCATTAAGATTTAAAATTTTCAGATTTCAACCATCTTAACCTAAATTAATGATAAAAATTATAATTTGCTTTTAATTTTTTATGTGACCTGAAATTTGTATCCATTTAATTTTAAACTTGCATTGTAGAAGAGACTTGAATTAGCATCTCCACCTGACTTTCATGCCAGATTACGATGGCTGACACTTTTAATGACCACCAAAAACAAGCCACGGTATCTCAGTTGGTAGAACACTGGACTCATAATTTAAGTCTGGGTTTGCTGCCTCAGTGTGTCCTTGGACAAGCTCCCATTTCCTAGTCATGATGTTGTCAACAGTGTGCTGAAAGTGCTGTTAAAACCAATCAACCACAATCATTTAGATTGAGCTCCTCCCAAATTCTGAGCGAGTTGCCCATCAGGCTTGTCCCCAAACAATGAACTGTACATTATATGCCCACTCTGTGTTTAATAGTCCTCTATGCAGACTAGTAGAAATTGGCTGACTCTGGAGATTACTGACCAACAACAGGTCTCAATGACCTTGACCTCTGATCAAGGTCTGCAGTTACTGTGCAGAAACCATTATTTTCTTACCTGATTTATCTTGATTGTGACCTTTGACATTTTGACCCAAATTTAAATAGGTTTCTTTATTACCCTAAGTACAAGCTATCCACAAAATTTGAACAAGGAACTTACTCTAGGATGAAGCTATTGTGCAAAACACATTTTTCTTCAGGTCACAATGAGACTGACCTTTTACCGTTTGACCCCAAATCAACAAGCCTCTTCCTAAGTGCAAGCTGTCCACAGACTCTGTTCAAAGTATGTGGTCAAGAACTGAAGTTATTATACAACTTTTATTCTTTCAATCTCAGTGGCCTTGATCTTTGACCCTGATCTTCCTTACCCAAGTGTAAGCCTTTCACAAATTTTGGTGAAGGTATGTGGTTGAGAAATAAAAAAATTCTGCACAAACCATTTGTCATTATTCAGCCAGTTACCCTGACATTTGACCTTTTGACTCCAAAAACAACAGGCTTCTTCCTAATCTGATGTGCAACCATCCACAAAGTTTAGCCCAGATCTGTATTGAAGAACTAATGTTATTGTGCCAAAACCATTTTAGTTCTTTCAGTCACAGTAATCTTGATTTTTTTACCTTTTTGTTCCCAAAATTGATAGGCATCTACCTTACCGCAAATGCAAGCCATCAACAAAGCTTGTTCAGGTCTGTAATGTAGAACTAATTTAATTTTGCAGAAACAATTTTTCTTCTTTCAGTCACTGTAAACTTGATCTTTGACCTTTAAAGTTTATATTTCTCATCCAATTTCATTCGAACTTGGTAAATTCGCTTATATAATCAAGATCTTAGATGACTTTGATTATGAGCAAGAGACTATGCATATCAATTATGCCTTTATCTTTAGAAATAATTTTGTATGAGGATACAGTAAAATAGGTAAAATCAACATGATATAAAATTTGGGAGATAGTTTACATTGGTTGTATTCTTACACTACTACACAAGTCTGCTTAGTAAAACAGGCAACTAGTTATGTAAGCCAGGGTGAGCAATATCAGCCTCAGTTGGGCCTCTAGTTTAAGCAATAAGCACGGAGTTTTGTTTTGCTGCTTACAATTTCAGTGGTTTTAAAATCAAAATGAAAAACAGAAGAACCAATCATATGCAATATCACTTCATAAATATGCATAGGTCTTGCTCATAAGAAAAATCATCAAACATCTTGATGATACTTGCCTATGTACCAAGTTTGATTAAAATCAGGTCAGAAATAGTCTTTCAAGTGGTATGAAACTCAGTCAATCACATGCAAGATCACCTCATTAATATGCCCAGAACATTGTTTTAAGTGAAACTGAATAAAAACTTAAATAAACATAATCACACATAATTGTTGTTGAAGTATACTGTCAAACATAAACAGAGTACCGATTGACATCAGGATGAAGAGAAAACATTGCTTCAAGCGAAATGGAATAAAAGTTTTAGTAAACAAAGTGACAAAATGTTTGCTGAAGTACAATGTAAGGTATAAAGTACATGTATTTTAAGATGCAAATAAACAGATAAAATATGAGTTAAAAAAAAGCATTGTTGCATATCTCTCTCAAATTATAATGCACAACATACTTTGATTACAATGTGTCAAATTAATAATAATTATAATAACAATAACAATTATCATTATTTGGGGCAAGTGCAATCTGAATCAGGGCAAGTGCTTCTTTTAAAGCTAATTGTCATGGGCCTTTGTAGAAAAAAAAATTGTAGCCTTATGATACTTTCTTAGGTGTAAAAAATATTTTATATCAAAACATTATGCAAATTTGTTTTGTTGATATAAGTCTTATTTGTGTGTCATGAGATAAGTCATTTATGTAACTGCAATTGTGGAGAGCAGAGGCAAAAGGGAAGTAAAAATGTGAAAATAGTCTATTCTACAAAATGAGTTAGGAAGATTACTCAGCTGCACCAGATCACTTCAATTCTCTAACAAGGCCTTTTCTGACTAATAATTCTCAATATAAAAATATATATGCCAGCTTATTGATAATTAGAGTACCTGGGTTTATTCCAGGAATAGCCCGTTGATATTTTCTAAAGGGGCCAGGTCAGATTTTGATTG
The DNA here is from genome assembly GCA_029931535.1 of Margaritifera margaritifera. Classification (NCBI taxonomy): domain Eukaryota; kingdom Metazoa; phylum Mollusca; class Bivalvia; order Unionida; family Margaritiferidae; genus Margaritifera; species Margaritifera margaritifera. The sequence continues at coordinate 501,503 of JAQPZY010001178.1, forward strand.
GTCAATATTTCAAATGATTTCTGGGCTTTTTTCTTTCATAAAATAGGAAAAATATACTCTTTGTTCTTGAGTGATTTTACACTATGCAATTCATAATACGTTATGTGAATAAATCAACATTGAAGATTCTTTCTTCATTTTAGTAAAATCTTTGTGTGATATCTACAATCTTCCCATATTCAATAAAAGAAATCATCCACCATTTAGTAGTAATTCAAAGCAAAATTAGATGCTTATGATGGACTGCCTGTGAAAGATAGTCAGGCTTAATGCAGAGAAGTTTTGAGTTTATCCAATTGTTTATACTAAATTAAATTTACATAAAGTACCATATATATTCGTGTATAAACCGATACCAACTGCAAACTGCATAAACCAGATCTGCCATTGCATAATGTGCCGGCAGATCTGGGTCTATGCAGTTTGTAGGGACTAATCAGTAGAACAAACAACATAGACCCTTATCTGCCGGCGCATTATGTGATGGCAGATCAGGGTCTATGTTGTTTGCATTTGGACCTGACTTATACACGAGTATATATTATGGTACTCTATTCTTGTGCCAGCCAGTATGCTGCAGTCATTACTCACTGCTGATGTGTTCTTTAACTTATACCCAGGCTATAAATAGCAAGTTGATTCTGTCACTTTACAAAGCAAACATCAAATGATATGTAAATGAGATTCACTTCATGTATATATATCTATAGTATTATGATTTTAAAATTACCACAACTTTGTTACACTGTCTTTATCCTGAGAGAGAGATACAAATGTTTACTTTGACAACAATATTACTGTGGCCATAGCAATCATCCAGAGGGAAGGCTCTCTAGACAACTTCAACTGGATAGTTTCACTTTGATTTATTATTCTGTGTGATTTTCTGTGGAAAAATCAACAGCATGTTTGCGAATCACCTCTTGTGAAGACATTTGTTTGTGTGCTGTGTGAATGGTTATCATTTATTGCTATGTTAAATATAAATTTGCTGGCATAAGGCAAATGAGCTAGTCTAGATAAACTATACCCGTGTATAACCTACACCCGACCACAAACAGCATAAAGCCAGATCTTCCATTGTATAATTTGCCAACAGAATTGAGTCTACACTATTCATTCCACTTAGGATTTCAAGCAAACAGCATAGACCCTTATCTGCAAGATCAGATATGACCCCATATTCTCATAACTTTTCAAGCAAGAAACTCAAGCTCAAAACCCCCAAATCAGATTTGATACTTTGGGTACACCTATAAAATGTAAATTTGGCAGTCTAGTAGGATGTCCAAAGTTAAGAAAAATTGAAAAGTTTTGTGACTAACTTTATTCTTATTAAAGTTATATAGACTGTCAAAGTTTTGAGACTTTGGGCTTGAACTCGAGTTTCTTGCTCAAAATTTTCAAGACTATGAGGCCCAGGCTCTGTAGTCATGAAAATATCGGGGTACAAAAATTGAGATCATGCTAGAATTTCAAAATTTTTATTTATTATAACTTCTCTTCAAGTGTGGTTAGAGACAAGAAAAGTTGGGCTAGATCTTATAGTTTAAATCCCTAGATACACACAAAATTTCAGGTCAGAGTTAAATTTCTGTGCTCAGACTCTTTCGTGACTACAGGGGCCAGGTTTGCACTGTCCAGAATTAGGTGCACATAATATCCTGGTATATATGGTAGATACTAAAACAGGGATAATTACTGACCTTACAAAAATGAAGTATGATGGATGACAAATGTAACAATCGCTCAAGACATGTCAACAGTGGTCAAGGAGAGAATTCAATAAACATTCTATTGTTATAATGAATATTACTGACAGGACACATGTTGGTCCAGATATACTGCCTAACTATCAAACATCTGAGCAAAGTTTTCAAGAAAAAAGTTTAGTTTTATTTGTGTGTTATAAAATGTGCAAGAATTATCACGTTTAATTTGTTGTTTTTTTTAAAGTCCATCAGTGTAGTATTCACTATGTTCAGCAAGAGGGGGGTATTTTGAACTACACAAGTGTCTTCTAGTCATTTTAAACAAGTGTTTTTCATATCAAAGACAACCACAGGAATTTACATTTGGTATCTCTAATATTTTTCATTATGGAGAAAAGTGTCCTTTATATGAAAATAAAATGTAAGAAAAGTGTCAGAGCATTCCTAATAGTGCTGTTATCATGAGCCTCAAGTTGTATCGTGATATCGCCACTTTTTTATCACAATAATATCAAGATGTCTTTATCACAATAATATCAAGATATTTATATTACCATAGAGTCATTCTCTACATAGTGCACTGAAGACACATGCCTGTCATAATGGTACAGCTACAAAGCTTGCGGAAAATTCCATTGTTTTTTTTCCGCTGACCATTTGCCTGCAGATTGTTGTTGTTTATATCTGACAAAAATGTATCGATTGAAATATACTAATTCTGTGAACACAGCTGATTATGGTAAGCATGCTACTCTGTCTTGGTGCACTGTATAGCTGTGAACTGGAAATGGATTTATGTGTGCTGCAGAGGATTGCAGAGATGCATCTCAAATCTATATGATGTTGCAGATCTATATTTTTGGCCAAATATGTCATGATGGTACTATGATAACATCACTAATGTCTACAACAGAAAGTTACCTTTGTCGATGACAAGTCTTGCAGGAAGAAGTCCATTATCCCCATACAAACCTGAAAAATTAGATCATCAAATTTACGGCTCATTCTTTCTGATAAATAAATTAATCAGTCCTTTTTACATTTGTTCTTATATTAACTATCAGTAAATAAACCAAAATTTAAACTTTTATACCAGGGCTGTGAATGTGATATTATATACTTTTCAAGATTTTTCCAGGGACAATTAACATATTTCCAATAATTACTTGTCCAGTTCTGCACTTCAGTTGAGCTTACCAGGTGACATTTTATGTACAGTTCCTCTGTCACACTATATAATCCAGATATGCATATTTGTTAAATTAAGGGCCACACTGGCAGTTTGAGGTGAGAAAATGTCAACTGGACAAGCTCAAGGAGCAAAACTGCTTGTCCAAATATTTTCATATCTTAAAGATAAAATAAAATTATCTTTAATATTAATTAGTTTTAATGTATGGATGTATGTATGCATGTTTGTAGTAGCGTTTTATGGCACCTCAGCACAATAGTGACTATATGGTGCCAACTAAAGGTAAAGGTTGAAAAAAGTACAAATGGATTGCACTAAAATTTAGGAAGATAAACTCTTCCAAATAAATGTAAACATGAAGTACAAGAAGATAAATATAAAACATAAAGGTGTTAAAATTCTGTGAAATGTATATAAAATAAAAGAGAAAGGTAATATATATATATTCATATAAAATCCTTACAACATGGTCAATAATTAGTTTTAAATAATAAGAAAACAAGGTGATAGATAGAGCTCGAGTCAATGGTGAAAAATGCACCACCAACTCAGTGTAAATGCTATTTTCACTTTTCATATATTTTAAATAACGGATCATTCTTTGATATTATAAAAAAAAGTTAAAATGTATACACAATCCGTATATACACCTATCTTTACAAGCAATTTGTCTAAAAAATGTACATGTCCGACAGTATTTTCTAACAGGTGGATCAAGTTTGGAGTTTTATTTCAACAGCCCTGTTAAGTACTAATGAAAGAATATATTCATTATTAAAGAAGAAATAATTCATTCATAAAGAAAGAATTAATTCATAAATTAAGTTTTTGTCACATAAATAGTTACTTTCATGAAATTACTAAAATATTTAACAGGATTTTTCTTTGGATTTTAGTCCCAAGAGCCCATCAAGAGTTCCAATACCTTCACTCCCTTCTGAGAGTCAGGGACACTTTATATTAGGTCTGAGAGAAATTGTTTAATATTTATACAAAAGTATCATTGAGTAAGAAATGCATCCTAAAATTAGCACTGCACAAAAAGTTTCTTATTCCCAAGACTGTGCTACAATTTGTTATGTTTTCTTTAGTATCATTATTTAAGGTATTCACTTTATATCTGTACCCACCCATCATCTGAATCCCATGGATAATTGCTTTACTGAAAATCATTAAAAGCAATGAAAGCATCCTGCAATCTGTAGCGTACTAACAAGGGGGTGGACGGGGCAGTTGCCCTGGGCACCAGAGGTCTTGGGGCACCAAAACAGCTGATAACAATTTGGGCCTTGTATTCTGGCCCTTTGGGCCATCATCGACGCCCCGGGTGCCATTTACCCTTAGTATGCCACTGACTGCAATTTTTGTGATAATATTTAAAAAAATAAGACATCACAATAAAAATAATAATAATAATATATTGCTGATAAGTACTATATGTATATGCTGTAATATCTCTATTCATGTCCATAACATAATTAGGAGGTGGTGGCCTAGTGGTTACCACATTGGTCTCTGATACCAGAGGTCCCAGGCTTAAATCCCAAGAGGAGCAAGAAGCTATGTTTCCAAACACAGCATCACTGGTGGGCATCATGCTAAACAGTGTGCCACCCATCAGATGGGAACATTAAATGGTGGTCCCCTGTGCAAGTAACAAATCCGTCACCACCACAAAGGTTCTACCATAAAACCAGATATATAGTGTACAAGGGCATGGCAATAGCTTTAGGGATGTTTAGTCCTGAAATCCAGTTCATCCCAGGTTTGTTTTGTATCAGGTAACTTTGCCTAAGATGTTTTGCCCCTTTGGTCTATTTATTGTTACATTCACAATTTATGTAATCTATTTCTTTTAACTCTTTTCCCCCATACATATATTTTGAAACTTCAAGCTTTTTTCTGAGTAACTAAAGGATGAGTGGTGAATTGATTATAATTTAGATGATAATAGTTATGGGCATGTCACATGATAGTTATGGACATGTCACATGATAGTTATTGTAATGTCACATGATAGTTATGGGCATGTCACATGATAGTTATGGGCATGTCACATGATAGTTATGGGCATGTCACATGATGTGTATTACTCTGCATTGCATATATATGACTGAAGAAAATCATACTGAATAAATGATTGAATTGAAAACATATTATTGATTTGCAAGAAAATGTAAATATTTTGTTTAAGTTACAGAACACATTTCCAGAATTATTGACTAATTTGTGTTATTATGGGTTCATTGGCCTTACTGGATAATCTAACTGGTAATATTACATATCAAGCCAGGATGAAAATAAATGAAGTATGTATGTATGCATGTATGTATGTAGTAGCATTTTACAGCACCTCAGTACAATAGTGGCAATATGGTGCCAAGATAAAGCACAAAAAATGTAAAAAATCAATTGCACAAAAATTTCAGAAGATAAACCCTTCCAAATAAATGTAAACATGATATAAAACAACCTGATATATAAAATGTAAAGATGTTAAAATTGTTTATAAAACTAAAAGATAAAGGTAACAAATGTAAAATTCTTAAAACATATGGTTAATTTTTTTACATAAATGGCATTCCCTCAAAAATTCCAAGATTTTGCATTCCAATAGGTGGACAAGGTTTGGTATTTGGGCCTAAAGACGATATCATATACGGGATTAGATAGATTTGAAGATAGTTTGGTAGTATACTGAAGAGCCAATTTCATTCATCTAAGATAAAGTGATGGTTCATTTGCCTCAACATAGAGCCTTTCTGAAGGGAAAGTTCTAAATGCAAACAGACAAAAGTCTACATCCCTGATCATGTATAAGATCAAGCATCTGCAGGCAAGATTTACAAGCTGATTCATGCACAATCAAGACATAGTCGAATTCAGATCTTACTAATGATTTGAATAACCATTAACCAGAGCAACATCTTCCAATCTGCTCCCCAATCTGTGTTTGTCACGACTCATATTAAATCCATATCTTCTTGACATTTGTCCCTGAGGTATCTAATATGTGGAAGGAAAGTCAGTTTATGGTCAAAAATAAACCTGAAAAATCTGATATCCTCCACAACATGAATAAGACAAGCGTCAAGGTAAAGCTTTGGGTCATCATGAATACGATGTAATCACCAAAGTAGATGCAAACAGTTTAAGATTTCGAAAATCTGACCCATTTTCTTCTGCCCATTTCTGAACTCTATTTAAGCTTATCTGCAGTTGACGTTCAATAGTATGCATACTCTTGATCTACAGCACATCAAAAAGTTTTAGGTAGATATATAATGAGCAGACAATTCCTGGATTAGGGCATTTCACTATGCTGTTAATTTTTATGTGGAATAGGGCAACTGACAATATGCTGCCCTGGGGAACATCCATCTCTTGAGAATAGCTTTCAGAAAGAGTGGTGCCTAAGAACTTCAAAATTTCCATCTTTCAAAAAATCGAAGATAAAGTTAGGTAAGCAGCCCCTTAGACCTAGGCTGAATAGGTCATTCATTATGCTGTACTTCCATGTCAAGTCATAAGCTTTCTCCAAGACAAACAAGATGGCATTTATATATGTTCTTTCTTTAAGAAAGCTTCTCTAACAAATGCTTCAAATCTGACAAGATAGTCTATTGTGGTTGGTTTTGCAAATACAGCTTGTTAATGATATGGGGCAATAGTTGGAAGGGTCGCTATGGTCCATTCCAGGTTTAGGTGCCGGTATCACTGTTGCTTCTCACCAAGACTGCAGTAAGTCACCAGTTTCTCAAATTTCACTGAAGATGTTTTGCAGTGAATTGAGAGCTGTATTAGGCAAATGTTTCATAACTTGATAGTGGATATCATCTTGGTCTTGCTGAAGTGTCATGGGATCGATCAAGAGAGTCTTGTGACTCTCTGAGTAAAATGTTTATTGTAATCTTCAGTATTAGCAGATTTGAAATTTAGAGGAACCTTTTCTTTCAGGTTTTTGAAATGGCATGAATTTTGATGTATTTAGATTAGACAAATTTTGTATACATAATTTTGGGTATTTCTATTACAATTTCATAATGTTTCTTGCCAGTTAGACAAATGAATCAGATTGTGTATCCTCTATTCTCAAAATACAGGTCTTCTGTACTCAATCGAGTATTTCCTGGCGATAAACCATTTTAAATTTATTAGAATTTTATTTTTCAAAAAATTACAAGTGTAAGTTTATATGTGCTGGAAAAAAGAATGTTTCCTTTGGTCAGAATAGTTTTAAAAATCTACAGAATTTATTCATTTTATTTGCCATGCTGAATGAAGAAAGTAAAGATCTCCCTGGTGTGAGAAAAAATTACATCAACCAAAGGGTTATGTTTTTTTTCTTGATATTTTGAATTGTTTACATTCTTCTATGATGCTTCATCTTACGTACAGAAAGTACATCAGATAGTAGTAAAATAGGATTTAACGGCATGCCAGCACAACACTGTCTATATTGTGCTGATAAAAGTTCTAAAAATGTAAACATAAAGACTTGTACAAAATAACTTTAGGAAAAGACTTCCAAATGAACGCAAACACGAAGTACCAGAAGATAAAGTTAAAAGCTAAGGATGTAAAAAACCCAAATAAAAGATAAAGGTACAAATATAAAATATGACATAGATGATATAAGTACATCCAAACTATGTTTTAAATGAATCAAAAATATGGTTCAGGAGTTTTACTTACTTATGAATGAATGAACAAATAAACAAGACAAAAAAAGAGGCAGATAAGACAATGCTTTATCGATTACAAAGTGAATGAAAGAAGAAACAAACAAACAAAAAGTGAAAACGGTACAATCTTAAGAAGCAACAAATTCATCAACCTCATTCGTTTCCATTAACTTAACCCAACATAGTTGTGAATTTATTCTGATTGAGCCAGAAAAGAAAAAGACCTGAAATAAATTTGAAAACATGTTTCACAGAATAATGACATGCTTTTGTTTTGAATGAAATGGTTTTGTTGTTGGTTACGCCAAGAAATTAAATTAATGAAATAGCCTATCATCTTCTAGTGCACACCAAGTCTTATAATCTTTCTGCAAAGGTGCCAAGTTCCACAAGCCCTAATTATTTGAAGTGTTGAGTAAAGGAAATGAATCTTAATGTAATATCAACTTAACATGTAATTTTTATGTCCCTTATTATAGCATGTGCGGTATACAGAGTGTGTGCAATAGAAAACTTGTCCAACCTTTATTTGACCTCACACTTGTGCAATCTACTCTATGAATACTGTTATTAGAGGAAACAATGGATACATTTCAAACACATTCATAGATAACATGAGATAAACTAATATTTGCTAATGACTTTATTTTTTCATAATTTTATTTCCATAATATAAGAACAAATTTTATATACCTAACAAAATTCAATTGGCTCACATAAAAAGATGATAGGTTTTCTAATCATGTAAAGCTAAGACTATACTTTGAGATCATCTGAAACCAAATTAATACATTTTTCAGTTAAAAGTACGTCTATACCTAATACCACCGTAAGCACATTCTTCAAGTACTGTATCAAATTACAATGCTGACTAACTAACTGGCTGACTCTCATTATAAACAAAATGCAACGAATAACATTTTGGAACTTTTGTACAATTTTGAGCCAGTCAATTTATAAAGATAGTATATAAGAAGCTTATAATTACCAATAAGAGCTTAATAGAAACATATCTGTTTGTTGCTCAATGATTCATATGCCAATGTATTTACCAGTACTATTACATTGTGGAACTTTATTAGAATACTAATAAAGACTGTGTCTACAAATTCATTTAGATTGTGCGTTAGCATTTTCAGTACAAAAATAAGACCTTTAATGGGGCATATGTTATGAAAACAAATGTTGCAAAGTTTCTATAGCTTTTCTATCTTCATTCATATTTGAAGGCAGATCAACATCATTTGTCCAATATTGCAATACCCATATGCAAGGATGCTTTGTGTTGAAGGTGGTCAAATTCTGGTCATGAGTGGGGGGGGGGGGTTGAAAGATAAAGTTGTGCAAATGGCATCAGTTGTAAAAATGTCAAAGCCCTCTATGCCAGGAGGCTTGAGAAATATTTTAAATGTTTCTCAAGTTTTAGTAATGGCAGCCATATTTGATGGTGCAACTGGCATCACTGGTGACAACTTGAGAGCCCTCTATGTCAGGATGGTTTGGTCATATTCTGTTCAACAGTTTTTCATCAGTCATTTAAAGGATTTTTTAAATATTTTAATAATGATGGTCGTATTTAATGGCAGATTGGCATCTTTTGTACAAATTTAATGCATAATTATAATGTCGAAAATAAATTATATATGTATAACAATATCATGTTCAAGCTTTTGTAAATTATAACTGAGGATATGGCTGATAATGACGGGGGGGGGGGGGGGGGTGGTACGCCGGTTCCTCACCGGGAATCTGGACATAAAGCGATGAAAATGCAATTAGGTAGATGGCTGATATGCTCCATAGGAACAAATCTCTGGTATGTTTTATAGGCATCATTTTCCAAGCGAATAATTATGATGACTGTTAAAAGGCAGTTAAATCCAGCATAAGTAGTTTTTTTGCGCGAACTTGTGAACCGAGTAGCACAAAGCGGATATCTTTGCACACAACAAATAAGTCTATATCTAACAGCGTGTTATTATGGAGATTGGCCATTAACTACGTACATTTAGCTATTTCAAATTAAAAAATCAAATGTACAAATAAATAACAGTAAAATATGTTAATTTATTTTGGTTGTTTTTGTGAGTATTAATATATTTTCTTGGAATTACCTTTTGATGTAATAAAATTATTGATTAGTTGACTGGCACTACTTATTTAAAGAATTGTCCAATGAAAACATTTAACACTTTTGTAGCACAAAAATTAAGATGGCGGGACTATGAAATGTCAAAAGTGTTTGTATATTTCATGTTTACACGTGCACACTAATTTTGCGTTGACAATCTGTGAGGTGGGTAGTAAAATGAAATTCATTTGATTTGTTAAAAATCAATTTCACATCTAGCTATACAGAGACTATCTCTGGTCTCTACAACGAGACTGCAGGTATCATTTATATAGTGGCACGTCCTATTACCGCGGCATTTAAACATTTTTGTTCAGTGATGTCAACTAGTCCGAGTTTCCTCTGACCCTTCACTCCCCATTTTTGATATTTGGACATTTAAATGCATTTGATGTCCAAATATCAAAAATGGGGTATGAAGGGTCAGAGGAAACTCGGACTATGATGTCAACATGCGTAACATCTCAGTAACCAGCATGTAAACATAATGTCAGGAAGTTCACATAGCCCTGAATATTAAAAATTTGAAGAATAAGTCAATTCAGGGTAAACAAAATCGTAGATTTCCTTTACATGAACATAATTTAAGTACGTAATCAAATCCCATTCATACCATATCCAATCCCTTCTTCTTTTTTTTTTGTGGTACTTTTCAATCATAAAAGTGTGCCGGTCACAATGTCTACAAATCGTCTGCTTCACAGTTTAAACAATACAAGCAGAAGTGGTGAAAAGGCAAGTTAATGAACCCCGTCATCCCTTCAAAGTCATAAAAAGTGTTTTCTAGACATGGGGCATGCAATTAAAGTTTGTGGGTTGGGGTTATCTATAAATATACCATGTAATATATCCTCGCGGTATCAGTTTCGGAGCCCTTAAGAAGAAATCGCGGAATAATTCGTAAACAATGTAAGTTTTATTAAAAGTTCATTTACACTATGAATGATCGTTATAATGGCACTGAAAGTCAAAGCTTCAAACTATTTATGGCCACTGACCTTTGTACCGTGAGAGTTTATTTATGCATAGTCCGTTTCGCTTACCGTGTTTATAGCGTCATCTGTTTCGGAGTGGTTGATCACAGCGCCACTCGCGGCCATCGTAGATATGATAAAAGACATGTATGGTGGCACAAACTGGCTACAATGGCGAACATAACAATTGTCATCCTTGTATGAATCAATATTTTTCTTTCTTATTGTAATTAAATCTCTTCTGCTTAGTTTTATTAACAGAAAAGAATTAACAAATGTTGAGGGATAATTTTGTAAGCTGGTTCAAACAGAAAATTTAACTGTCAACTTCAAAATTAGATATGTACACATGTGAAAACTTTCTTTTAACATCTCTACAGTCTGCCATAGTTTTCCTTGGCAGTTCGGGATGACAGGGACAGTTGAAGACCTCATTCCACCTCAAGACTCTTACTACGGTACAATACTTCAAATGAACCCAGTGACTGCATCCTTGAACATAACACTGTGCCCAACTGACGAATTTGATGTAATCATTGTGTTTCATGGCATCGGGCTGTTCTTGTTTGCATACACAGCAGGGTTCACCGTCATCTACAAACTCAGAGTCATCCATTTCTTCCGATTCCCGTACTGATATTACATGCTTGCCCGATGGACCAGTCATATTAACACCATCTGACTGGATCTTAATAGGGTGTGTAAGCTTTATTTTTTTACCTGACTTTTTTGAACCCTCAGATAGTGAAGATTCCTTAGGCTTGTATGTTTTTCCGTTTTCCTCATTTTTCTTTGCTTTTTTTGACGATTGCATTTCAAGATGTCCAATTATTTCCTGCACAATGCTATCCTCTGTTATTGGCTTTCCACCAACTATAGCCGTTAGGACTTTGCTTTTCTTAGTGGTATTCTTTGATTTGTCCAGTAATACACTCTCCTTCTTGCTGAAGAAACCAGCAGCTCGACTGCTTGGACTCAGAGCATGACAACCTACTGCTTTGTCCTCGTTGGGAATAAAACATTCATTATTTTGTGGAGAGATGGTATGGTTGGTAACTTCGTTGGAATCAGAGTCATTGCTTTCATGTTGGAATACTGTAGCTGGTATGAATGACGCACAGTCTATAGCAGATGGGTTGAAGGGGTAGATTCCACATTTTTTAAAAGATGATCGAAGATTTGTACCAGACAGGCTTAAGTTGTAGGCTCTGCATGCTATGTCACATATGGCGTGCTTAGGAACAGATGATGATGACATTTCTTTAATGAATTTTGCCCTTTCATTATTGTATATTTTCTGAAACGGTCCGAAACATCCGACGTAAAGAGGTTGTAGAACATGACTAGTGTGAGGCGGTAATACGAAAAGAATGATGTTATGTTGTTTTGCCCAATCAATGACTGCCAAAGATACGTGTGATCTGTGTCTGTCATACAACAGAAGCAGTGGCTGAGATGGATCACGCCCTTGTACATAGCTGATGAAATGTTCCTCGAGATATTTCCTGAATACTTGACCATTGGACCATCCAGTCTCACTAACAGTACCAGAAACACCAGTTGTTGCACCCTCAAGCAATTCATTTCTCATTCGCTTTCCCAGAAATATAAAATAAGCCGGAATGGATGAACGTAAAGCATTCCCGGCCGATAAAACAGTCACATTATATCACATTCCACTGGTAATTGCGACAGGTTTCGATTTTTTATCGGCGACTACAAAAAGAGGGGTATGATTATCGGAAATGCCCTTCTCATCGATGTTGTAAATGTACTGTGGTTTCTCCTTCAGGTTATAAGTGTTCATGATTTTCTCCAGTTCCTCAAAATATGCGGTTACTTTCTCTCTTGATGTCGATTTTGCACGTGCGATTGCGAGAGACCTTGGTTTTTTAACAGCTAAATTAGGCCATCGCGATATGAAGTTGTGATACCACTGCAGTGATAATGGATTATCCTTCTGACGAAGTCCAATGTCAACAGCATAGTCAGTGGCCAAATTACATCTGAACGGGTATAACCATAGCCCACTTTCGCCAAAAGAGAAATGTGGCCTACAAGCCTAGCTTCATGCTCCAAGGAAAATAATGGATTTGGCCCCGATTTAACGGTGTCAATGTCCACTTAACCAATGACTCGTTGGCGTAAAGTTGTTTCGGGAACACTATGCAACCTTGCCGCCTTTTTAACTGGCATTTTTTTCTCCTTAACATCCATGTATGCTTTAGTTAAAGCTTCTTGGTCATAACGACGATAGTGTCGATGCATGTTTCCACCATTCTGAAAATGATGAAAAATTCCCATAATGTATTTATGACATTATTAAAATTGTTTAATACTTTTTCTTTAAAAAATTATGTAAATGTTAAATTTCCAATATATAAGCATTTATCATTAAATTTTATTTATTTATTTCATTAAAATCGATTACTCTTTTTTCTGTATTAAAAACATCAAATAAGGAGATAAAAAAAAAAAAAAATATCCATTTAAATTAAACAGAAAAATTTATAATTATTCCCTTAATGGGCTTCCGTAGGAAAAAATAACTTAGCAGTAGGCGGAGATAAGAAGTCACCTGATTTTATTCATTTAACAGACGACAACAAATGAAGTTGCTCCAAATGTTTCAATTCATTGATATTATGGGGAAAAAAGGTATTTTGAATGGGTATGAAAGTGTCTTAGGAAATTTTATGTTTTTTGGTAATTGTTATGCATAATGTGTATACTTACAGCACTGAGACGAATTTGAAGCATTTTCTTTACTTGTAGCAAAGCGTGAAAGGACTGTCAACAAAACTTCTGAAAATTGCGTCATCAGCTGCATGTTATCACGTGATACCAACAAAATAAAATGGCCGCTCCGAAACACATGACGCTCCGAAACTGATTCCACGATGATAACATAAGGATATCATAAACCGTAATTATTTAATGGATTTACAACAACTCGGGCATATAAAGATCTTGATTAAATTTATGAATTTGATGTTTAAATTTTGTTATTATATGTGTTGATTTTACATGATATTTCATAATTTTTAAAAAATTGTTTTCTTTGATACTGCACTACCAATGGTCACTGTATTTCTCTATTGTCATGGTAATAGGATGTTCTCTTTAGAGAACCTCCTGTTAGAGGTCACCTAGGAATATCCAGCACTTTGGCTATCCCCTTGATCGGAAATTAAAATCATTCACTGTGACAAATGCACAACATGCTGATTACTGATGCAGTAGGATAAAAGTTAAAAAGTTAGTATATTGAAACTTTTTTGGATATGTTTTCTAGGTTGTAATGCAGTTATGGGATGTACAGGTTAATACTGCTACTATTCATACAATAGGATTTGAAAAGCAATACTTTTACATCTGTAGAACATGTTTTAAAAAACCTTAAAAGCATATTAACTCATAGACAAATCAGAACAAAAGACATGCCCTAGGTACATATGCTCATTGACAAATAGCAGCTTTTTTCTCCACAAAATCTAACCTCAGGTATTTGCTGTGATCACTGGAACTATCGCTTGAAAACATAAATTATGCTTATCTGGGCCAAAAATAAAAGTGTTTGTTCCTGTTTTAGCAACAGCATCAGGAAGGTCTGACTAGCAAGTAAACAGTTTGTTATATTCAGCATGGAAACATTGTTAGTACATGTTTCAACTTCATAGTACATGTAGTCAGTGCAAACACTAATGGCAACAGACAGTGACAGTGATAATACAATACTTTTAATCAATTTTTTTTTTTTTTTTTTTAAATTCTGTTCTGGTGTGGAGATTATATAAAATATTTAGAACATACTATATGTAGTAAATAAAATGCAGCGTGGACTTTCCCTTTTGGGCTTGGGGTAAAGAAATGTTGCACGATTCATGATGTAAATGTCATGAGAAACGTTATTAATGATGTACCTAAATTGAAATAAAAGAGATGCAAATAAAAAATATTGCAGCATTTTAGTACATATTATAGGTATAAAATCCAAGAAGTTAAACTAAAAATAATTATATATAATACAGCACTCCCTCACTATAAGTCCCTTCATTATAACATGGTTCATGTTATAAGCCAAGTATGGTCATGAATCCCATTTCATTAAGTGTCAGTAAAATTATGTATCATGTACTTTATTATAAGGTGGTCTCACTATAAGGTGGTATACTCTATCAACTGTCAAGCTAGACTTGAATTTAGGGAGAAGTGACTTCTCCTTTTGGACAGAATAGGGAGAAGTGAGATGAGAACAGGGAGAAGTGGCAGCATAGCAAGAAATGCAATATATATATATATATATATATATATATATATATATATATATATATATATATATATATATATGTCTGTGTGTGTGTGCTCAGGTTCTCTTATTTGAACTGTGTCCTATATTTCTTATTAGGCATATTTGCGTTTAAAGCAATACTTTATCTTCAAGTAGAAAATTCCCTATGTTGTATGTATATTAAAAACACATTTTGTAAGTGTATGAATGTTTTATACTCGTACGCAGTGAATTCATACTTGAAAGTGTGCATTTTTAGATGGAGAGAAATATGCAATGTATTTTGGCCCTATGACTTCAAAATAGCATAGCAGAAACCATACATTGTAATTAATTTTAACTGACAGGAGTACCTAGATTACAGTATTGTAATTACAAATAGATAAAAATACTTAAGCAACTGCCACTTAGAGAACACATTTTTTTTATATAGTTTCTTCACTAGAAAATGGCAGTCGAAAACATTTATAAACTAGTTTGAAACAACCCCTATTTTGGGCTATAACAGGCACATGTGAGCACATGTACGTGTGTCTTCAACATTATAGTGTTCATCCATTCAAACCACTGGTCACTGATGAGTAATCTTAACTTTACAACTGCATTTTCAGGGAGTTGATTCTAAATTAAATGTGAATCTTTTGACTCATTTTTTGGTGAAGTTTTTAAAAGTAGATGCATCTATTTTTAGAAACAGGCATTTTCTTCATATGACCACTCACTTTCTAGCTTTGTTACAACAATCACTTGATAAGATTGAAAATTTAATGTTTTAATATTTGTCTATGTACTAGTAATAACATCGTGTATTGGTTTGATATTTTTTTCTTTGCTACTTTTTCTCGTATTTTCAAAAACAAATATTGTGATGTAAGAAAACAACCTTGACCTTAAGTTACAGCGCTTATCGATTCCACAAGAATTGTCCCATACATTTCTGACCAACAAATTTTTTTTTTTAGGCTAAATCTTTTATCACATAATAGTTACACTTTGCTTTCCACGAATTGTATAATTTCCTTAAATTTATGTACCCAGTGAATTGCGAAAACAGACAATCTAATGAAGACGTACTTCCAAGACACATCGATGTCTGCCATTATTACCCCCTTGGCAGGTTCACTTATGTTTTCAAACTGATTTTATAAAGAAAATCATGCAAGCACAGGAGTTAAAATTTTTAAAATATACATTTAGAAAGTGCTTTCATCAATTCTATTCTTAAAACAAATTGTTATTTACATATAGATGATTTAGTTTAGAAACACAAGTTTTCATCATCATATGATAACTTGCAGAAATAGGGCAGCGATATCTTGCGGGGAAAGAGTTAATTCGTCAATCAGCTATTAAAACACGCATGTGAATGTGCAGGAGTTTGTTTTGTTGAAGCAATTGATATGAACACCTGCCAAGGCAAAATGCAATTAATTTCACCTGGGGCTTAACACTAAATATATGTATATACACTGTACTTGGCTGGGTTGAGGGTGCATCTCAAAAGCAATAAACTACTGTCACTCTGTGTAGATCAAACATAAAAATGACAGGGCAAAGACATTTTCGCTTTCCTAATAGAAGAAGGCGAAGTTTACATTTTTTTGGCGACTTAGTTGCCCACTTAGCCTGGTAGCGTGACCCCTACTCTATCAGCTCCTTTGGACAGCATTATAAGGAGGGAGTCCTGTATAATGAAATAAGGTGCCATCAACCAATGCAGTATTATCCATACATTGATGGCATTATACCAAGTGAAACAAATTAAACAAATTAAATATTCTTTTTTCAGGGATGAATGAAAATTTGGTAAGGAAAAGATAAGGTCCCTTGTCGTCCTTTGTGGTATTTAGTAGGACTGCCTCCCAGTAATAATCAAAAGTGATTCTTTGGGAGTAACAATCAGAATTATAGTCCCCATGCTCTGCCCCAGGGAATGGAGTGAAATTCTGAAACCATGGTGCGCATCCACAGACCACCCCAAATTATATCCCAAAGTTTAAAGTATGTATCTTAAACAGTTTAGGAAGAGTTGCATGATATTACTCGAGAATGTCTGGATGGGCATGTTAACATAGTCCCCACCTTTTCTTTCATACTTCCTTTACCCTATGGGTTTATCTCCCTTTAATTCTCCATGTCCTGGTAGAGGAATACTTCTTTATCCTACCCTACTAGCTCTAAACCAGTACTGTCTACTGTACTACTGGCCTAGTAGACATAAAATAATATTAGGGTCTATGAATTGATAAGTTTATTAAATTTTCTTTGTAAGGGAGGGGGGGGTGCTATTCTTAAACTATCAACATGCATACAGTTTATTGTTTATAAATCCCCTTTTACTGTCCGAGACTTGCATCTCATTTTCATAATCTTATTGATTGTTGGAAGTACAGAGCAGAATCAAAAACATGGTAAGAAAAAAATATATAAAATTGCCTCCCTTGTAAGTTCTCTTTTAATGCTTTGGCAGCAGGATTTAAGAAAATGTAATTCCATCAGTTATTTCTATTTGAATTTAATTTTAATTATTTTCTTTCTCATTCAATGTTATTTTATTTATAAATTTAATAGTTCACTTGAAATTTAATTATTTTTAGTTAACTCTAATTATATTTAGCATATAAATGATTTTCCATTTTTCAATTTCAGTTTCATTTAAAATGCTTACATCCAGTACCCAGATTGATACATTGGAGGTGCGCTTTGCGCACATACTTCAGCCAATCAGAGATCTCGCCAAAAACTGGGACATCGACATTGCAAGAAATCTTGAAGATTATCTGGATGAGGTTATAAAGTTTCCATATCAAATTTTGCTGGTCTGCAATAATCAACGCTGCCGTGGCCACCAGAGTCTATTCAGGAACTTAAAATTTTGGGGAAAATTCCTCCCACCTTCTCTATATTTGGAAAGAAAGGGGGAAAATTTCTCAATACAAGAGGGATTTAGCGAACAAATGAAAGTGGAGCTTGCAAATATCATTCATGATTTTTGCGCAGTCTGTAGATTTTTCAACACTGTTTTAGAAATTAGCATGAATTCTGAAATTGTATGTCCAAGATTTAACCCTGGGACACATGAGTGTTGAGAAAACATAATTAAAGATTTCATGCATCAAAATGTTGAAAAATTCCAGTAGTTATTAGTGCAAATAATCTTTATCAGAAGACCTTCAATTATTGTGCAACCCAGGGCATGACAAATTTTATAGAAGTCGGCTTGCCCCAGGGCAAGCTGACTGGAAAATTGAATTTGCTCTTGGAAGATTTGAGCTTGCCCCACAATATGATAGCATAATATCACAACAAAACTTAAAGGTAAATATGGGATTTTTTCTTGAAATCTTTATATTTATTTTTACAAAAAAAGAACTTTTGTTTTCTTTTTATCTTTGTTTGCACATTAAAACCATATGCCAATAATTGAAGTTTTCAAAAAAGATACATGTGAATATGTAACTGAAGAAAGGAAAGGAAGGGTTAGCATGTATATTTAGTTAGAAGAGCAAACACAGATATTAAATGGATAGATAAATGAATAGAGAGAAAAGGGTTTTGGAAATAGCTACTTTAAAATCAGTAATACATCACATGTCACTCTTGTTTGGCTTTACCTTTTCTGCAATGGAAAACACTCATTCATGCCAGATGCACTATCTTCCTGTTCTAAAAATTCTTAGAACATGTGCACCAGAGCAGTCTGACTCTGTGTCATAGGCCCATGCACAATAGTGCATCCTTATTCTTTTCCAGACAATATCTTTGTCAACACGTGGAAGAAAATGCTCGCTTAAAGAAAAAATATCACAGTGATGGTTTGCTGTATCAGGAACTGATATTCATCTGTCTTTATTGGCAAAACATTACTCCTCAGTCCTTAATTATCAGAAAATTTGTTTTGATAGTCCTGTGATAATTTTCAGTGTTTTACACATGATGAGCCACCTTCCCTCCCTACTCCTTGTGGGTTTGGGACTTACTTGTAGGAATGTGTAAATTTTGAACGGATCATCAAAATTATCCATTAATATGTTTTCACGTTGAGTGTTTACATGTTGCATAGGGGTTTGTGTATTAATTTCATAAATGATTATTAATGCAAATTGCATTATTAACATTTAATTAATCTCCCAGACATTACATGTTCTGCAATTCATATTTAATGGTTGTCACATTAATATAATTCATAGATGATGTTCCTCTGTTTATAAATTGTTTAGTATGCAAATAGTTTTTAATTTACGAAAAGGTAGTAAGAATATCAGAGGCTGACACAACCCTTGTTATTATACATCATCAATTGTTTTGTCATCCAATACATTTTTTGTTTCAGAAATTTCTTTTCAGATGTCATTAAGTATGGGTAAGTGTGGGCATAAGAAGGTCCAATGGGATACTCACACTACATGACTTTTGTGTAGAAAGTGTTGTGTATGGTCTGACAATACCTGAGACCTAACTGAAAGCAGGTGTATGTATAAAAGGAGGAAGGAAGTGCATTTTTCTTTCTCCCTCTCTAAGATCTCAAACTGTACATACCCTAACTGGGATTGGGTGTGTCTCGCCCAATAAAACAGGGAGAGACAGCACCTTTCCAGAGACAACTACTGTTACCACCCGTGAGGAGGTTACAGCTGCTTCTCGGGGGATAAAATGCACTCCCCCGAATAAAAGCAGCAGCATCCCCAATAAAGATATGTGTTGTGTAAGAAGAGGGAAGCATCTGTCGTTAAGGGCTACACTCTTGCTGGGATCAAGTGCTCCTCCCCGACTATATGAGGAGGGGAGGCATCATCCAAGGCACAAGCAAAGTCTTACTCCAGGAGGGGGTAGACTTGAGACCTATTAGAGTCTGATTGCACCCACCAACCCACGCACCCCCTTCGGGGTAGGTCAACATTCTCCAGTTACCCAAGGTCAGGCAATGAGCAGTTCACACAACCCAAGAGGGTAATGCAACATTCTAGCTCTTCTAGTTCTGATGAAGGCTCTTCCCACAGATCTAGATTGCCATTGACTTTAGGTGGCATGTAATCAACCAGTCACCAATCACCAGGTACAGACCACCAGGCACTGGTCATGATACTGTTCACCAGGTACCAGTCAACAGAACTCTTGCCAAATCCAGGTATACGTCATGGATCGGTTTTACCCCCCCCCCCCCCCCCCCCGTCTCCACATTACCAAATTATTCATTTACAGGGACAGTCTGCAATTATGCATGCTACCAAGAAAGGAGATCGGACTAGTGTCCCCTCCTTTCAAGGGAGAGATCATTCTGTACTGCCATGATAGATGACTTCTGTATGGCCCCCAGCAAGTATGGGTGTTGATGTTCGAATACCACAATGTTACTCAGGAGGGGTCATCACAGAAGTAGAGGGTTAGTCCCCCCTTCTCTAAGAGGCCTATGAGGAATAAGAAATGTTCTTGTCCTTCAGGAAAGGTACCAAATAGGGACAGTTCTGTCACTGCCCATGTGGAGTCACATGGAATCTTCCCTGTAGGGGAATTGTTCCAGGTTTGGAAGAGGATGAAGATGATGCCTTGTCCATCATAGTTGATTCTCAGAAATTTGATGGTGAGTTGGACGAGAGATTTCATCTCTAATCCTAGAATCCCCAAACCCTTCTCACCAAGTATCTCAGGTGGTCAAAGAGGAAGAGACATAGTCTTTCGACAAGGCTGTAAATGAGGTCTGGTGCCTTCCTCCCCCCTAACATGTGCCTTAAGCCTTTGGGGTTTGGTGATACAAAGATTCTTCTAGCTTAGAAAGACTTTCTAGGACAATGCCTAGACCAGATCTGCTCATGCTTCCTCACTCAGCAGTGGTCAGAGAACTTGCACAATCGCACAGAGGTTGAGCAGAGGACAAGAATCAGCAAGGCAAAATAAGGAGTGGCAAGTCCCTCTTGCTTCTCTGAGACCCTTAGTCTTAGCCTTCAGCTTGTAGGGTTCATTCCCTCTCCTAGCCTGTTAAACAAACCAACCAACGAACCCCCCGGACGCTGCAGTTTCACAAGTGGGAATTTTGTCAGGGTCATTTACTTCTCTCTCCGTTAAATCGTTAGAGGTTTTGCAGTAAAAGGCTAGGTCCATAGAGCATATAGCACCACACATGGATCTGTTTTCAATGGCTTCCTTCAGTTTTCTGAAAGAAGAATCGTTAACAGCCATTGTTGGAGGCTGCAGCAAAAACATCATGGCACGCATTGTCTGTGGTCATGGCATTATCGGCGGAGCTGCTCCACTTCCACAGATTTCACACTGGACACTTTGAAGTTTTTGCTAGAGCATAGCAAAAATCTTCTTAGGGCTGCATCCCTGGCATCTGAGCCTTTATTTGGTGGTCTCATTCCAGCCATTGCATCTCAGGATTTAAAAGACCAGCAACATAGGTCCCTCACTTCAGTTACTGGCCCATCAAGAGAGGGTTCAAAACATCCAATCACCAGCATTCTACTCCCGGATATTTCTGGTACCAAAAAAGGTGGGAAGTTGAGGTTGATTATAGATCTTTCCCCCTAAACAAATTTTGTGCAAGAGGAAACCTTCAAAATGGAAACGGCAGCATCGGTCCAGAGTGCTATCAGGCCTGGAGACTTGTCAGTTTCCATCGATATTCAGGGTGCTTATTTCCACATCCCAATCTTTCCTCTGCACAATAAATACTTCAGTTTTTAAATCGGACAGGAAGTCATTCAATTCCAAGCCATGCCATTCATTCTAGCCTCAGCATGCAGGGTCTTCACCAGAGTGGTGAGAGTAGTGCACTTGAGGTATCTGGGGATTCCTCTTATCCTATACGTCAACAACTGGTTGCTGCACAAACAGCAACAAACAGTTCCTGTTACTTCATATGACTCGCTGTTAGTCCAAAGTGACTCAGTTAGTTCTTGTACCGAACTTAGAGAAGTCAGATCTCATTCCCTCTCATGATTTCGTGTACATAGGAATGAATTTCCTTACCTTTCTGGGTCAGGTTTGTGTTCCACCAGAAACGATCCTGGATCTGTTGATGACTCGACAGGCCAAGACTTTGTTGTCAGCTTACCTTTATCTTTCTCTGTTGGGGACCTTGAACTCCACAGCGGATCTGGTACCCCAAGGGAGACTCCATTTACGTCCTCTTCAGTTTCTCCTGTTGGCAGTCTGGAAACCAAACAAGGATTCTCTTAGACTCGATTTCTCTAGGGTTCACTTTTCAGTACCACCTAAAATGGTGGTATAATCAAAAACAAATTCTGACTGGAGTTCCACTGAATGCCCTGAACCCCACTCCTATCTGTACACAGACACATCAGATTCAGGGTGGGGTACTCATCTAGAGCCAGCAGGTGTACTTCTCCAGGGCTTTTGGTCACAGGTAGAAAGTTTTCTCCACATAAACAACTTAGAAATGAGAGCTGTTCTCTTTGCCCGCAAAGGTTGCCTAGATCAAGTCAAGCTTCATTGCGTGATGGTCTCCTCATCGGTGGTAGTATACCTAAGATGACAAGGAGGCATTCATGCTCCTTCCCTATCTGTAGAAGTTTGGAACCCTCTGCTGGGCAGAGCCAGAAGGAATTACCCTCCATGTTTGTCACATTCTGATGAAGACAAATATCCAAGCTGACAGATTGTCCAGGATAGGCAGGGTAGTTCTAACAGAGTGGTCTCTGCATCAAGCAGTTGCAGAGTCCTTGTTCTGTCTATGGGGACAGCCTCTAGTGTACTTGTTTTCCATGATGCTGAACAACAAGCTACCATTTTATGCCTCCCCAGTACAAGACCAAAGAGTCTGGGCAGTGGATGCTTTCAGCCTGAGGTGAGATCGACTGTTCGTTTACGTGTTCCCATCCTTCATATTGAATCCACGGGTACTTCAGAAGGTCAGGACATCCACAGGTTGGATTATCCTCATAGCACCTCAGTGGCCTCAAAGGTCTTGGTTCAGCGACCTTCTCAACGTGTTGATAGATCAACCCATGGTGTTACCTCTGGAAGAATCTACTGTCACAAACACAAGGGGTCTCTTCACAACAATCCTTAGATTCTCCACCTTCATGCTTGGCTCATCTCTAACAATCTCTCCGCCAGGCAAAGTTTTTGAACAAAATCACCAACTGTATGATTCTGGCATAGAGACGATCTACCTCCAAGGTCTACAATGCCAAGTGGAGAATAATCTGTGATTGGTGCAAGAGGAAACATGTTAATCCTAGCTGCCCCTCTCTGTGTACAGTAGCATATTTTCTGCTCTTCCTCTTTAAGGAAAAATCATGTTCAACTTCCATATTCAATTGTTATAGGGTAGCCCTTTCAAATACACTTAAATTCTCCAAGGGCCAAGCCATTGAATCAGATCCTCACTTAGTGGATCTTATTAAGTATTTCAAGCTGCAGAGACCAGTGTCTCACTCCTTGATGCCGAGATGGAATCTCTCATGTTTTATGGACTTTGACAAAAAACCCTTATGATCCTTTGAGTGAGGCATCATTTGAAAATCTTACACTTAAACTATTTTTCTTCTTGCTCTAGCTTCATCACGTAGAAGAAGAGAACTACATGCCCTCTCTATAGAAGAGGGAAGTCTACTGTTCAATGGGAATTATGACTGTTTCCCTTTTATGTCAGCCAGGTTTTCTTGCAAAAAACCAACTTCCCTCAACAGTGCTGTCCCTGATAGAGATCCCCAGTCTCAGTCATATCTGTGCTGGGGATGATCAGGATAGACTCCTTTGCCCAGTTAGGGCACTTAGGTTCTATTTGGCACCTTCAAAAGGGAGCAGAAAGGCTATGAAACAGTTCTTCCTTCCCTTAAAAGGCTCAGCTGATATTTCAGCATCTCTAGATCGATTTCACTCACTATTATGAGAGTTTATCTGTCACTCACTAAGAGAGATCTTTTATTTATGAGAATTAAAGCACATGAAGTAAGGACTGTCGCTACTTCTTGGACCTTTCTCAACCTTTCACCCTTAGAGGACATTATGAAGGCTGCATTTTGGCGATCACATACTACCATTCCTCGTACCTTCAGTTCTTATCAAACCAGAGCTAAGGTATTTTTTCTCTTGGTCCAATAGTTGTAGCACAAACAGTGACACAACCTTCTGTTGTATAACAGCAGTTGAGTGTCTCAGGTATAAGATAAGTAATTTTACATTTTTACTCCTTTGGAGGTCATGAACCTACCTCCTTACTGACAAATTCAGCTAAACAATAGTGATAGGTAATGTATTACTGATATAAAAATGTATTCTCTGGGTAAAACTTATTTTAATTATGTAATACCTGTCACTATTAGATGCCCTCCTCCCACTCCACTCTGATGTCCTTCATTAATCACAGTCCAAGAAAAGAATGAGGATGTGCTGCTGTTGCACATAGGCCTGTGACATGGTTTGGTTTTATGGGTTTAATGCCATTTTTCAGCACATGATAGGCTGTACATGGCAGCCATATATTTGGTGGAGGAAGAACCTGGGAAGAACCACGGACCCATGGGAAGCTACTGGTGAGCTTTCTCACATACCGATGCTGGCCAACCTGAGACTCAAACCCACGAGGACAGAGGTGAGATGTGAGTAATCTATAAAGGCAAGCGCCTTAGACCACTCGACCATCCAGGTGCCCCCTATGACATGGAAAGTCAAACTGGGTTGATGCAAGTGTTCTAAGAATTTCTAGAACAGGAGGATGGTGCATTTGGCACAGACAAGGGTTTTCCATTGTGGAAAACGTAAAGCTAAAAAATAGTGACAGGTAAGTATTACATAATTAAAATTAGTTTTACACTCCACCCCCCAAATCCACACCACCCCCAACAAAAACTACATATTTGTTTGAGATGTTGAGGTAAAAAACCTTGAACTGAAAAATTAAACATAACCAAGAACAGATACCCGAACTGAATTTGAGCTTGTCCTGGGTGTCAGGAAAGTGAATTTGTCATTCCCTACAACCACCAACTTATTGTAAAAGGTGACATTTTTGCTCTATATTGAATTCAGCAAATTTTTAGATGGTATTTGCATCAGAAACATGTAGCTTGGAATGTATGTGTCTTGGTGAGGACAACAGCACCCTATAAAAAGTAGGTCACTGTGACTTACTTTTAAAACCCTAGTAACTTTGGTTAAGTTTTGGATTTAGTTCAGTTTCTTAGACCATGCATGCCCCCAGAGACATGCATCTGTTGATGTCAATGCATCTTGGTGGGTATAACATGATCCTAGCAAAATTAGGTCACTGTGACCTAAACTTTGCACTTCAGTGACTTCATTTAACCCTTTACCTTGCATAATTGCTTTTGGTGCCTCTACTGCATTTCAGTTGAAACCTGTTTTGATGCCTCGATCTGATTCACATACAAGCATATTTGGACCCCTGTGCACCATCTGCATAGAAGGGCATTTCGATGCCAACAGTAAACATTGGCCATTTTGAGCTGGTTTATATAGTTCCACCTTCAGAGGAAACCCCCTTTTAGAAACTATAGGCATTGAGGAAAATGACCATGACATCACATCATGTGGTTGCTATTTAAGATAAAATCATAATCTGCTATTTAAAGTAACTGTGTCAGATTGTTCCTTATCCAAAATGGATGTGTCCGACTTCATTGAGCACTTTCAAGAATTTGTATGATTAGAATTATGATGATGAAGGCTTCAGTAAGTCAGATATAAGCTCTGATATCAATGTAGGCTACACTGATTTTGATAATTTATCAAATTTGGATGATTTAGTGATACAGATGTAGACAACAAACCAGTAGATTTAGAGGCTGAGAAAGGTCAGCTATGGTTGGTCACACAGTTTCATTGACATGACTGAATGAATTCTCTCAGGATTTTAAAGCATATCAAAAATTCTTCAGTGAAAAGTAATTATACAGCCATAAAGATCAGACTTTACTCTTAAACCTATGAGTAGACAACAGATATGTTCAAAAAGGGTAAAATTGTTAAAATTTTCTAAATTGCTCTAAATTTTCAAGGCAGGCCTGTTTGCATGGACTCGTTTAGGTAACATGTTCTATTTATAGCACATTGCATTCTCTTGTTTTGCACATCTATAGCAATGGCCTACATTGCAAAAGACGCTATGAGGTAAAGGGTTAAGTTTTGCATTTAGGTCAGTTTATCCTAAATTATTGTTCACTGTGTTATACAGCTTGGTATGTAGATGCATATTGATATGTACAGTATCATCTTACCAAAAGCAGGAAACTGCAACCTATATTTCACACTTCAGTCAGTCTGGTTAAGTTTTGAATTTAGGTTAATATCTCTTGCATTACTATCCACAGAGGCATACAGCTGTGGGTGAGTGGGGGGTGTTCATCTTATTGAGTACATTAACATCCTACCAAAGTTAGGCCACTGTTGTGTACACTTTATGTTTCCGTGACATAGATTAAATTTGTGCGTTTATGCCAGTGTATGAGGCAATCTTTGCAACAGAGCCTCGCAACTGGTATGTAGATGTGCCTTGTTGAGTACAACACTGTCTTACCAAAAGTAGGTCACTGTGACCTACATTTCACACTTACCGGTAAGTGACTTGGGTTGAGTTCTGCATTCAAAGTCAATTTCTGAGGCATGATTGGTCTCAGGGTCATGCAGCTTTGTGTGTATATGTGCCTTTTTGAGTGCAACACTGTCTCACCAGAAGTAGGCCACTGTGCCTGCATTTCACACATAAGACCAAAAAAAAATTTGTTTCTGGCCTGCCGACTGTCTCTGGTCCCTGTTTCTCATTGCCAACCCTAGCACTTTTTTCCCCCATCGACCAAAAAAAAAAAAAAAAAATGTTTAATTTTAAAAATTTAAAAAAATTAGAAAAATAATAATTCATTGCCGAAACTGATTTGTGCCTCTAATTGAGCCAGTTTTATCCAGTACTTTGTAGTGCTTGAAATATTATTTGATTTATATATAATGTTTAAGAAAACAAAAACAACCTTCCTACCCTAATTTTAAAATCAGTGCAATAGGAAACACACATTTTTGGGGAGGCCTAAGTGACTTAGGTCAAGTTCTGCATTTAAAGTTAATTTCTCCGACAGTATTGCAGTATTGGTCGCAGAGTAATGCAGCATTGTGCGAGGATGCATCTTGGTGAGTACAATTCCACCTTAACAAATTAGGTCACTGTGATCTATATTTCACACCTCATTGACTCTGGTTAGGTTTTCCATTGATATCAGTTTCGCATTCACATTTGACTGCAGTGTTGTACAAACGATGAATGGAAGGACGTTCATGCTCTATGAATAAATGTTCAGTTTTAGCTCACCTGGCCATAAGGTCAAGTGAAAATGAGATTATGGTATGGTCCTTTGTATGTTGTGTGATGTCCATTCATATTTGTTATTTGCAACTTCTCCAAAAATGCTAGACCAATTTGCACATGATTTTGGCCTTGTGTTTTGTGTATCACTTGGTGTTATTGACTTGTCTGCATTTGCAGATAGTAAAACTATTAAAATCTGTGTTGGGATTTGCACTGAGACAAGGAAAGCCCAATGACTTTTAAGGTTTCTAGCATTTTTGCAAGGGAAGATGTTCATTTACTTTCTGTAATGTTTTTTATCTCATGCCAAATGAAGTTGGTGGAGGATAGAGAAATGTGTTCCGTTCATCCATCCACCACACTTTTGTTTCTGGAGCATAACTACAAAATGTTCAAGATGTCTCTATGAAACTTGGTACACATATTAAACTACTTTGCTATTCACATATTTTAAGTTTCAGTATTTTCAATGGGTTTTTTTGTTTGTCCATCCGTTCATCCATCCATCCAATATCCACACTTTAGCTTCCAGGGCAAACTCCAACTGTTGAAGATATTTCTGTGAAATTGGGTACACATTCACGATTCTTAATTTTTAATGTTTTAACATTTGTATCCATTCATCCATCTATCCATCATTCACACTTTCATTTCCAGAGCAAAACTGATGCCTATCACTGCTTTGTATATTTTGTAAATACAAATTGCATATATATGAAATCTTTGACAAATCCTTCCAGGGATATTCCTGTTTTTAGGCCCCATTCCTAATAAATAAAATGTGTACTAACATGTTTTCCTAATTTTGACCTGAAAATTACCAATTAGGAGGAGCTAGATGGGAGATTTAGATAACAGTTACAATAACAAAATCTTTGTTCCCATGTTGCATCTCTCAGCCAAAATGAGAAAGAATAAATAGCGGTTATTTTATGGGAAATAGAAAATTTGTGCCACTCTGCGGATTGTACAACATTGCTCAGTAACTCCTTTTGACAATTCAGCCCCCTTTATGACAGTGCTAACCAATTGAATTAAGGCATTAAAAATGACATGCTTAGCTCGCTAATATACATTCAGTTTTGTTTTTTATTCTGAAAATTCATAGTTAAGCTCATTTACACACTAATTTTTCCAATTCCAAGGGCCCCACATCCCATTTTGGAAATAGTAAGAAAATCCCTGCCTTCTGTCTCCCAGCTGCATTGTGTGGAATATGGATGACTTTGTCCTTTTGTGGTTTTTGCTGTTAAGCCTGCAGAAGAATGATATTTAATCTACCGATGGTAATAATGATTATGTCTGAATAATATTCTGAGTTGAAGTTTTTCCTTCATATACAGTGGAGGTACCTCATAGCACAGTTTTCAAATGAAGTACCATGTTCCACAATTTTTCAATGGGATACTATGTACCACAAATGAAATACTGTGTTTTATACAGCCTTTATTAGTATATAGTTCTCTCCATTTTTGCAGTGCAATAGTTATCCAATCTTTCTTTTATTTAAGTTGGAGCATATTACAATCAGTTTTGATGGCGGCATGACTACGATGAATTTTGCACAAGCAGCCCTGCTGGTTCAAGGCTCAGCTTGTGTATACAGTCGGAAGGTAAGTCAAAACACTCTTGCATATTTCGTATGTATTCTCTTGCTTGCTTTGGCAGTTCACTAAACATAGGCAAAGTAAAACTATTTATCCAAACTCCTGAAGAAGTGAATTTTAAGTACCACATATTAATTAGTCCATCTTTAGCTCAACTGGCTGCCAGGCCAGATAAAAGGTTTGAGAATTTTCCCGGAATCTGCGGATTTCCACATATTTAATAAGTGGCGTCATGAGGATTTGAGTGGCACCCCTACTTTGCCACATAAAACAGTTTTTTTATGTCAGTTGCCAATGTACCCCCCCCCCCCCCTCATAAGTTTTGTGAACCATTACCCGTTACACTAAGGTGAGGAGAAATACTATGGAAATTTAAGTGGAAAAAATAAAGCTCCCGACGGCACCCCACCTCCCTTCACCTGAGGTCATTGCCCCAACCCCCCTCGCGCCATCACTGTATTAAATTGTCTCCAAGGTCAGTTTTCAGATCAGCAAAAATTCAGGAATGGGGAGTGGTAGCGAGACTGATCCGATTCATCAATAACAATGAAGTTCATCAAAGAATTAGCATGTTCCGCAAACATTTCCTGGCTGAAAAAGACCTAAATGTCCCAGTTGTGTGGTTAACCAATCAACGTGCGTGAAAGTAAATCTTGAGCCAATCAAATAACGCTTTTCAAATATGCTCTCTCTGTTAGAGAAAAAAAATTGTTGTTGAAAATTAATTGAAGCAAAATTATAGGAGGAAAATGTGTATTCTGTCAAAAAACGAAGAAATAAGAGTGGAGGATATTGATAATGATGTGAAGAATACATTTGCATTCCAATGACTAGAGCGTTGCGTTGAGTTATAGACTGCTGAAAATGAATCAGTGACAGATAAACTTGGTGACACTTTAGTTAAATGTGATTTAGCCAGACCAGCATTTTGTAATTTCTGCGCAAAGCAAATTAATTAATGGCAGCTGTGGTTCAGTAGTGCTTAAAGATCATGTCATATCAACCAAACATGTGACACTTTTGAAGCAGAAATGCTTCAACTACAGCATTAACAAGCTATTGAAATGGTTTATTAAGTATTCATGCCAATTTTTCTGATTAATACAGAGTTTAGATGAGTTTCAGTGGACTTACAGTAGTCTGGAATGTTCTGATCTGTCATTAGTCTTGAATGTCCTGATATGCTTGAATGATGTAATCCAGAATATGTTTGAATGAATGTAAATCCCAAAGTCAAGTAATAATCCAAAATGAAAATTAGCATTTTTAGTAATTCCAATGAATATTTCAAATAAATAATTCCTCTCTCTGAATTTGCTCTGATTTTCACAACTGTAACATCCGATTGCTAAAAGAAATTCCTTAATAGACTGATCTTAATATGAAGTTTAGTATAGGAATGACATCTTGTTTACCAAACCTGCATAAATATAAAGATAAGTCACCTGACAATATTCTAGAATATGAGTAACTCTAATGGCAACTGATGGTGCATACCTAACTTTTCTCACATCAAGACATGGAAAATTCCAATCTAATTGTTAAATGCTAGGTAAACAAGACTGACCTTGAACTTAAATGCTATAAATATGTTCTTTACAAAATGACTGAAGTACAACTTACCTCCTGACACATATTATAAATTCAGTATATATAACACTTGTTCACAGCCCTGAGATAAGCTTATGGTATAATAATGACTTTATTTGAAGAGGGTGACATAATTAGCTGAATAACTAATGTACCTTGAGGTGCTCATGCAAAGGAACATATATAAATGTATAAATATACAAACATACACACATTTAAACACACACATGTACTATGTACCCACACACTCACACACATATGCATATATATATACATAGCAGCATGCATGTACAACAACATATTCACTTTCTTTCCTTTCTTTCTCCCACACAGACACTCACCTATACATATGAACCAACATAGTGATATTGTTGATTTTTGCACCTCTAAGAGTCTACATCTGTTGTCTGAGCTGTTGGTAATCCTGTTGCTGATGCAGGCATCAGACTTGTCTGAGCAGAGGGTAGTGGGTGTACACTTGCTGCTGTTGCAGATGTCACACATGTCTGAGAGGGTGATATTGTTGTTTGCAGTGCAGACATATTTTGTGCATCACTTGTCACCTGTATGGTCCTTTTACATTTTCTCTTGGCTGGTATTGGGACTGTCCGTGTCTGAACATCTGACAATGTTGCTTTTTGGCAGTCTGTCTGGACAGCTGTTTCACATGAGGTTATTTGCACATTAATCCTTCCCTGTGCTGACTTAATAGCATGTACTTGTTGTTTTAATTGTTCTATTTGGGCCTCCAAGTTCCTAATTGTTCATTGATGTCCACAAAATGAGGAATCACTTTGGCTTAAATGATCACTGGCATTATCCTGATATATAGAGCATATTATTGCCAGACACTCTGGAGGGGGGTGAATTTTATTGTGTCATTTAGATCAAAGACTTTGGGAACTGTTTCTTGCTTGGTAGTAAATTCACTTACAGGTGTAGATGTTGGCATAAAACTTCCATTTGCTTGGGTATTCACATCATGTCTACATTTACAGATAATATAATCTAACCATGTGAAACAGCTCTGCCCCTGTATGTGTAGGACACATATTGTTTTATACAAAGTAGCCGTCACTCTGTTCTTAGTTTGTGTTCTATAGATAGTACCATTCTGAACACTTGAATTACTAAAGTCATGCAAGTTTCAGAATCCGATATCTGCTTTACAAACTCAAATATTTGTAGATAAAAATGCACAGTGACACTTTGTTTAGTATGTTTGATCCTCAGGAATTCTGGAAAAGAGTCCGCCATATTGGATAAATACAATTCATCTGCACTATTATTTTCACTCTGTTCCTGGCTTTCCTGCATTGGATTATTTGTGTATCTCAGATCTTCAGGTCTTCAGGTATATCAGACATACTAAAGCCAGAAAATGATGATGAAAGTGTTGAACTAAGAGTGCTTAGTAAGGAACCAACAAGGTTGGTATTGAAATATGTTTCCATGGTTCTGATATATAGCTTGTTCATAACAGTGTTACAAAAAAAAATATATTAAATCCTTATACACCTCTCCCTCGATAACTCGCGCACAACGGGGTCCAAAAACATAGACCGCACTATAAGCGAGGGCACGAGTTACCGAGGGACCTAAACAAATTAGGAAGGGGATACCATTCCCGCTGGACATTTGCTTGTTACCACTCGGGAGGCCATATTTCTGATAGGATCTTGATCAGACTTGGAATATTGACTTTTATCATCAAGATCTCAGACAGGTTTGATAATAAAAGAGATTCATGCATATTAATGCAGTGATCTTGGATCTGATTTGCTGAGCTTGTTACCGCTCTGGAGGCCAGTTTTCTGATCCGATTTTGATCAACTTGGAATATGCGCTTGTATCATCAAGATCTCAGACAAATTTGATATTGAATAAGATTTCACACATATTCATGTGAGCTTGTTACCACTCTGAAGGTCATATTTCAGATCTGATTTTGATCAAACTTGGAAAATAGGCTTATATCATCATGATCTCAGACAAGTTTGATAATGACCGAGATTTATGAATATTAATGCACAAGATGTTCTTTCTACTATGGAGGCCATATTTCTGATCCAACTTTGAATATGTGTTTAACATCAAGATCTTGGACAAGTTTGATGAGTGAGATCTACACATAATGAGTTGTTCGTGCATCAGATTGGCTGAGCTTGTTTAAAATTTTGTCGTAGTTGTTGTTGAATTTCATAATTTTTGCAGTAGTGAATGATGTTTATCATTTTTTAAAATATATTTTCTGATTTCCTCAGTTCTGTTGCGATTATCATTTGATCTTGTAAAAATTTCAGTTTGGTTGATTTAGGAAAAAATAATAAAGTAAATGTTTCCAGGGATATTTTTACCAAGTGTTACATACTTTATATTCCTTACTGTAAAAGCAATGAACAAGAAAGAAATTAATGCACACATGCATGAATAAAAACATATACAGGCTGTCACCATTAGAATAATACCAGTGACAGAAAACAAAACCTTTGCAGCCAACTATCAAGGGGAGATGACATCTTAAAAACTAAAACTTCGAGAAAAACATTTTATTTTTGCCAAGCCTGCCTTGGTAGAAGTTCAGCATGATTATTGTGTGGTCCGTATGTGTGTCCATATGTCCATAGCCTAGATTAACCTCAGTGTTGGAACTCTTTATTTTCCGTATTTTTTTATTTTATTTTATTTATTTTTTTATTTTTTTTTCAGGTTGAATACCTTTATTCACTGGTGTTCCAAGTTTTGGATTTGCTGGCAAATAAGAAGTGAGTATCATATAATTCATACAGAAGTACCGGTACCACAAAACTTACAGATGATACATATATAGTATTATCACAGTAACACGATCTTGATTGCTAGATCACATCGAGTTGTCAGTATTAGAAAATCCGGATCATTACGAGACGCGAAGCGTCGAGTCATGATTCCGATTTTTATGCTGACAACGAGACGTGATCTAGCAATCAAAATTGCACTACTGTTATAATGATATTTTTGTTATATACCTATCAATTTTCAAATAATTTAATAAAATCACTATATGTAGTTGAAATCACGAGTAATTGCTAACATTTCAACCTCTTTAATACAAACTTCATCTTAAAGCATAAACCGGATTACTTTTTGAAAGGCTGACATGCGCATGAATATTAGTTTTATGAATGAAGTTTGTGAAACAAGGCTCTCTCAGTTTGACTACCATCACTGTCAATAACACGAATTCTTCTACGCTTGAGGGCAGACTATTCATATATGTGATTTACAGTTATTGTGCAGTTCGGAAATTTTGCATCACGGAAGTTTTCACCAGCTGAATGACTGGAAGTTTGTTTCAGAGGCCAGGTTGAAATGTTTCTGGCGGGACGTTGTGAGAGGCTCCGATGGGAACTTGACATGGGAATGACAACATTATGTTGACAGTTATTTACAACTGGAGAAATTGTTGGAACTTGATAGTACAGATTTGTTGCAGAGAATATTACTCATTTATAATTCAGATTCATGCATTATGCGGGAAACTCGCGTTACCATTTATGAATTTCAGTAAATGGGTTGTACTGTACAACTGTAATGTTTTGGTACGCGATTTCCGAATATGATCTTGTTTCAGACGAACATTTTGGCAATATTTTACTACTTCAAAATAAAGGGAAAATGCTTTTTTATTGTTGTTGTGACAAAAACATGGTTTAGACCTTTCAGATATTTTACATATAACGCAAGGTTTCTTAACTAACGTCGCTGTCAGAGCTTTGTTTACTGCTAGTGTTGGCATTCCATCGCTAGGGGCTCTGATATTGTCACCAGGAAACCGCGAATATAAAGTAGTCTCAGCCTCGTTTGAGAGTATGGTGATACGGGTTTGTAAAACGATAGTATCGTTTTCCTGCTTGTAGGAAATGACAGTAAAATTCTGGCTCTTTCTTGGGTAGAAAATTGGTAGGTGTATAATAAATTTTTATATTAAGCCTGTGGTACAGTAAGTTTCTGTGTTCAAGTTTTAAAAAGTCAGGTAACTTTTGCATTGGTTGCTCTGTTCAATTTTAACTTTGGTATAATACCCTAAAAACTCAAAAATAAGTTGTGATTTATATTCATCATTTATTATTTTTGATTGATGGGTTTGTTTTAGGACAGCTTACTTTTGATGTGGGCTTTTTTTTTTTTTTAAATATCTGTATGATAAAAAATGATTTGTTGTGTATCTAAAATTACTAATGTAACAAAAATATTACAGCTTTTGTACATTCATAGTATTAAATTCAGCAGTAATGGATAGTGTATTAGTTCTATCTTCATTGATACAGGATGTTAGAATTCTATTTTCAAATATAGATAAGAATGTCTTTCTTTCAACTACGAAGACATCAGTTTCTGTCTTTTTATGTTAACTTACACATATACAAAATAAGCATTAAATACATTTGGTGGCTTATTTTTGAGGATGACTTACATTCAAGGACAAAACGTTATGGAATTGGATGGCTTATTTTTGAGGTAGGCTTATATTCAGGGTTGGCTTAATTTCAAATTTTTAGGATTTAACTGGAAGCCTAAAGTTTGTACCCTTATCACTAGTATTTCTGTCTCACCTGCTTTAGCATATGACAGTATTGCCCTAGTGCTGTTCACAGATAAGTATAGCAATATTGCCCTAGCACTATTCACATTTTTGGTTCGATAATGAGTGAGAACCATGCATATTAATAAGGTAATCTTGCATCAGATTGGCAGAACTTATTACTCGAGGGATAGTATTTCTGATCTGATTTTGAGTAAATTTGGATAATAGACTTAAATCATCAAGATCATAGAGGGTACATTTATGAGCCTGCCTCTGTGTGCCCTTGAGAAAGGCAGTTAGGTCCCATTTCCTTGTCATGATATAGTCAATAATGTGTTAAAAGTGCCATTAAAACCAACAAAACCAAAACCAAACAATTATAAGCAAGATCAATGTATATTGAAGAGGTGATCTTGCATCTGATTGACTGAGCTTGTCAACACTTTGGTGACTATTTCTGATCAGATTTTTATTAAATTTAGTAAATAGGCTTATATCATCAAGATACCCAATGAGCTTTATTATAAGCAAGATCTGTACATATTAATGAAATTCAACAAAAGAAATAGTTCTCAGTTCATATGCTATTTAATCAATTTGTTTTCTCTTAACATACCTTTCTTCTGCCTCTAAAGGAAAGCAAGGGAAGAAACCCATGATACTGACTGTTGAGATTCACAGGTTTGGGTTGCAGAGTTTTCTCCCTTGCAAAAAAATGCAAGCCAGATATATAAAAAAAAAATAGAATGCAAGATACATGCATTTCAATAGAACCCTTTATAACAATTAGCAAAATAATGCACCTTAGGGATAAAAATAAATAATTTGTAATTTATACCTGAAGAAAAAGTAAAAAATAGAAATATAACAAGTAGCACTCTAAGAAAATAATTAGCAATAAAATCAAATTGTAAAACCAATGAATCATTACAAAATCTTGAGACACTATTATAATGATGTGTTTTGAGTGGACGAAGAGATAGTAACTGAGGAAACATTTTATTGGATGCATTGATGATAGGGACAGTGTAGTGTTGCAGGCTAGCATAAGTCATGTGCATTGTTGTAATTTAGGATCAGACTTTCTTTACAGAATTATAGATATGTGTTTGCAAGTAATTGTGTTTTGTTTCTAATATTGATTTTGCTCCAATAAGAACATGGAAATTCTTAAATAGAGTAGTTTGACAGTTGCTAGTATTGCCATGTTATAGTGCCTTAATCATTTGTTAGTCATATCTTATCACATGTATTGTGCGTGTTTTTATGGCATTTCATGTATTCAGTACCATTACTCACAAATTATTTGAATTTTATATATTATATTTTTAGCTTTTAATGAATAAAAAATATGTCCAATATGCTGTTTTCCTGAAACACTTCAAAATTTAATTACCAAGGATAAAGAAGCTCATGGTCTTTTTAAAAAATACAGCTAGAATTATAATTTCAATTCATGTGAAAGCTATGTTACTCTGTGGACTACAGATTCAAACTTCATCTGTAAACTTAACCTTTAAAGATCTTGGATGACTTTGATTATGAGCAAGTGACTATGCATATTATGTATGCCTTTATCTTAGAAATAATTTTTATCAGACTGTAGTAAAATAGGTCAAATCAACAAAGATAGTTTACAAATGTTGTGTTCTTAGAATACTACTTAAACCTGCTTAGTGTTATGTAAGCGATGTGTGCAGTATCAAACCCACTTGAGCCTCTTGTTGTAATACCAAATCTGGAACATGGTGAAAATCAACAGCATAAAAGGTCATTATTGAAAAGATTCTAGGATTTGTTGCTGAATAATGGCCCATTATAGAATCAGAGAATTAAATAAAGAACAACTGTTGTTCCAGTGCATTAAATTGTGCGTGGTGTTCCCAAAAATGGGCCAGAATTTAAATCATACACTGTTGCAGCTGATAGCCGTGATATACATTGCGCTGTTGATGGACAAATTTTGAAACTTTTAAATTTTTTTATCCTTTTCATGTTTGAGATGTATTTAACTCCAGAAAGAGTGGTAATTTTGAAAGCAAGCTTCCTTGACTAATTTGAATGGGAAAAAAAAGAATGGTCCCAGAGCTCAAAATAAGCGGTGGCATATTTTATGCAGACATATTGACTAAAAAGACATGTCACAAAATTCTTAAATGCATTATGTGAAACAATTTAATTTTAAGCACTTAGTCCAAAGCTGTCAGTGTATATATTGTTCCTGCCCTAAGCACAGTTCATGTTTCATGATGGTTCATTCTATCAATATAAACTATTCTATCAGCATAAGTTCCTGACGTGTGTGAATGTTTGAAATAATTGTACTTGGTTACTGTGAGAACACTCGCTCAAACAGAGTCATATAATTGAATGCACGTTGAATTAATCTTGATAATTAAAACATCTGATGCATTTAGAATGGCGTCATAAGCATCTTGATGATTAAGACTCAGTCTGGAATCATGTGTTTTGCAGTGTTCACAAACTACCTCATCAGATTAAAAAGACGCAATATTAGTTCCAGTCTAGGAAGTAAAATACCCAATTTATTAAATCCTTATGTAGTTATCTATAACCCTGTGTTTATCTCAGAAAGATTTAGTAAAAAATACACATACCACTTAGGAAAGAAAATATTTACAAATAATTGGCAGAAGACTTTATAAAAGTCTTAAATGCATTGTGTGGATGACTACTCATGTGTCTTTTTGATTGTGTCCACTATAGTCGGTTTTAAAGTAAATAGTCAGCTCAACTACTAGCAAAATGCAGAAAGGATAAAAACATAGAGATGACAGCTGACCCCAGCTGCAATAGACAAGCAGCTGAACTAGCTGCCTTCTGAGCACATACATATATATAAGCAAATATGTACTACATGAGAAATAGAGAAGGCTTGAAGAAATCTATGAATGGAACCCTTTTCCACCAGAATTTCTGAATAATTATACAGTGAATTGTTTGAATATGAAATAATGCCATTTGCCTGTTAAATTTTCCATAAATGGAATTTACACAAGCTCTGAAAAAAATTTTTGAATAGAGATTGAAGATTTATTTTAGAATAAAATTGATTACAATAATAGTAATAACAATGTAAACAACCACAACAACAATAAAACTAACATTTCGTGTACGATATTTGTCCAAAACCCAAGCTTGATAGTTGAAACTCCATTCAGAGGTCACCTGTGTTAAGAGACCAGTTTAGCCTTCTCCAATAGGCGGTTACTTAAGACAGGATTGACTGTATTTTATGCAGAAAACAGACCCAGCCTTCCTCAGCAGATAATGAGGGAAATGACCAGGATGTCCAGTGTAACAAGACTACTGATGAGGAGGTAACCAAGTGTTTATTTTTTTTACCTTTTTCATTTTTTTTTTAGAGCAGATTGTTTCTTTATGAAATTCAATGTCAGACCTGCCTACCCTTTAGATTTTACTGTAAGTCTTACTACAGCAACCCTTAAATTACGGACTTACAGAACAATAGCAAAAAATTATGAAAATACATTCATTGTGGTCAATTCTGGATATTGGCTTGTCTGGGCTCAGTCTGGATTTGGGTTTTCACATTAGACTTAGTGGAATTGGTCAGAGAACCAGACTAACTATACAGGGGGTAGCACAGATGCTTTAATCTACCTACGTTATTCATGCAAGATGCCCACAGAATAAAGCATTTGCTTTTATGTTATTGCTTCGTCTAAAACCATCCAGCAGATGGAAACACATGGAAGGTGAAGGGGACAGTCAACCTTTTAAAAAGTCAAAACAATCTGCACAGAAGTTTTAAATAAAAACAATATTCAGATCCTTGACCATGCTTGAAAAAGCAGGAATTACAGCAATTGCATTTATTGGACATCATACTGTGTCGATTTAAGCATTGCACATGGTGATAGAAATGATTGCTGCTGCCATGAGTATTATAAAATAAACATAAAACTACGTAGAGTTGAGAGATCTAGCAAGAAGTAATTGCCCTCTATGGGTTTTGGAACCACAGTTTCTGAAACTGAACTGGAAGTCATTAGAGTCTAAGTGTATTTTAATGATATTTTTATGATAACAAGGTTAAAGGTCTTTAGAGCCCTTGAGGTAATACATGGGTAGGGTAACAAGGTTACTGGTCTTTAGAGCCCTTGAGGTAATACATGGGTAGGGTAACAAGGATAATGGTCTTTAGAGCCTTGAGATAATAGATGGATAGGGTAACAAGGTTACTGGTCTTTAGAGCCCTAGAGATAATAGATGGATAGGGTAACAAGGTTACTGGTCGTTAGAGCCCTAGAGATAATAGATGGATAGGGTAACAAGGTTACTGGTCTTTAGAGCCCTTGAGGTAATACATGGGTAGGGTAACAAGGATAATGGTCTTTAGAGCCTTGAGATAATTAGATGGATAGGGTTACAAGGTTACTGGTCTTTAGAGCCCTTGAGATAATAGATGGATAGGGTAACAAGGTTACTGGTTGTTAGAGCCCTTGAGATAATAGATGGATAGGGTAACAAGGTTACTGGTCTTTAGAGCCCTTGAGGTAATACATGGGTAGGGTAACAAGGATAATGGTCTTTAGAGCCCTTGAGATAATAGATGGATAGGGTAACAAGGTAACTGGTCTTTAAGAGCCCTTGAGATAATAGATGGATAGGGTAACAAGGTAACTGGTCTTTAGAGCCCTTGAGATAATAGATGGATAGGGTAACAAGGATACTGGTCTTTAGAGCCCTTTAGGTGACTATTCTCAGACAGCCAGAGTTAGTTATTTTGCAGAGCAAGTAAATCTTAATGTTAATTTATTTTCTTTATTTTTCCAGCCCTGATTTATATAAGACAGATATTTTATAAGTTTAGCACATCTATCTTGTAGTGTGTGTTAATTTAAAAGATAATGTCTCAAAGACTTCCCTTTTATTTCTCATGTCTTTTTCTCAGAATGTAGTTAGGGAAAAATGAAAAACAAACCTATTTCTATGAAACAGATCTTTTTGTTTGTGTTCCTTTTTAATTTTTTCATCATTTGAAATGTGGATAAAAAATAATAATACTGTATTACAATATTTCTGGCTTTAGTTCCTGACATTGGATGACATGCCTGAAGGGAAAAACATCACCAAGAAGGAGAACCCAGAAGATTCTGACCAAGTAAGGGTTCTCCCATCCATCTTCAAGATGGGATTATGGGGGCTATTTGAAAAGAAAAATGAAAACAAAACCCGTATTAAAGTAATAGGAACCAGTAGATCAAAATTTACAGCAGTCATTTGCTAAATTTTTGTGTATTCCCACCCATTGGATAAGAGACTCCAGGTAAGAAAGGTAAATTAAAAATGAAAAACCAATTATCTTTACAAAATAATCACATTTCTACATGAAACAACACCCCAGGAACCCTTCAAATTAATTCCTTTCTAATATTATTCATAATATTAGTCTTTGGACTTGAAGCTGTATGCAGTTTTATATGAAATTTTTTTTAACATACGAGTTTGAAATAAAGAGCTGTCAATATATATATACTGATATCTACCAGTTTTCGTAAAAAAACAATACAAGCATTTTATTTTTCAAAATCAGTTTTCTAACAATTTTAACTTCTTAAAAATAAAAATTTGTTGACCTCTTTATCCCAAACAAACTTCCATCTGAATTGTTCTATTGCAAATATCTTCCTGTTTAGGCCATTTCTACAAATAGCTTAGTTGGAGCATAAGTCCTTACAGTGATCTCCCCAGAAATTTTCGATAGCATCGGGGTATGCATGTTTGGGTCATAAAATGTTTTACAAAGCGTGCGTTAACGTCATAAAAGTGAAACAAATTAATATCAATGAAATAAAAAGAAGTGCATATATTTACATATTATTTTTTATTTACCTAGGTTATAACAGTAACAACAATGCGGATCTCATTTATTTCTTAATTTAAATAAATGATATTCGTCTTTTCTTAATTTCACCATATAAACTGACTGCAACATCACAATTAAAGTCTTTTAAGGGTTGTCCTTCAGTACTGATTGTCATCAGGTAGTTCATTACCCTCTGTGACAACCTGTTCCTTAAAACACTCCTAATTCTATTCATTGAGGAGAATCACCTTTCACAATCTGAAAAAAATGGAACATAAAATTTATTAATGGATGTACAAAAAAGAGACAAATATACCTGAATCCTAATTAAGTTAATTACCATGGAAAAATTCTTCCGGCACAATTTACACAGCATACCTGCAAAATATATATGTAATTACATAGTCTTATTTTCAAGAATTTTATATAGACCGGGTGGAATAAACTTTTGAGGTCATGACTTCACTGAATAATAAGTAAGAATATGGATGAAATTATTTTAGTTATATTTATAAAGGAATACTTTTTATTTATATCTTTTCAAAAGAGGTAAAACTGGAAGATAAAAACTGTTCCGTTTATTACTTGGATAGACAGAAGAGAAATTAATAGGGCAGCACTCACTTAAGTTAGCAATATGGAAAACTTACCATCCAATCCAGCAATTTCCATCCAAGGGAATAACGTCTTCCATTCATTATTAAATCCCGTTCTTCGTTTCTTGATATCATTCTTTTTGGAAATCATACTGGTGCTATCAGAATCAGAATCACTGCCACTATTCGTGATGCTAATTTCTGATTGTCGTAACCAGGCCAACATGGGGCTAACAGGGCACTGGGTAATTTGTTCATTTCTTGGAAGGTGGTGTGTTCATTTTTCACAATAATTTTTAATTTAATCGGTGTAACTGCTTTGGCTGTTAATGAAAACGACTGACATATATATAACACACTACCAGTAGACTCCATTGTTGCTGGCCAATCACGTGACTAGGTGCAGACGAAACCCTCACCAAAGGTCGTGCACCGGCAGTCACGCAAGCCAGGTACAATATATAATGGTTAAGTGAGTGAGCAATTATCCTGGATTATCTTACTAAAATACCCAGAAGAGGTAACAACAGGTGTCATTTGAGTGGGGCTTTGAATTAGGTGACAGGATGTTTGTTTAACAGATTAATTTTATAAGGGTAGTGGGAAACATCAAAGCGTAGCGGCACAAGAGCATAGCGTAGCGGCAGGTTCTAAAGCGTCTGGGTTATCAGAGTTTGAAACGATAGCGTAGTGGGCCCGCTACGGTAAAAGGCCCTCGGGTGAACACTGCCTTATCTACTGAAACAGTTCTCGTTATCTACATATATGGTACTGTAATGTATTCTTTTAAGTTATTTCTTACATTTCACTAGGTGAATGTCCTTTTACATTTTTATACCTAATTAGCTTGGCAGCGATAATCATGTAGAGGTGCACCATTGATTTAGAAATGACATTGTAACTTGCATTAACCCACTTCATATGAGATACAATTCCAGTTGTATTTTACCTTTCATACAGGATACAATTCTAGTTGTACTTTACCTTTAATACAGGATACAATCCCAGTTGTACTTTACCTTTCATACAGGATACAATTCCAGTTGTATTTTACCTTTCATACAGGATACAATTCCAGTTGTACTTTACCTTTCATACAGGATACAATTCCAGTTGTACTTTACCTTTCATACAGGATACAATTCCAGTTGTATGTTCACTACATTCTGTCTACCACTTCATGGAATGGTGCATTTAATCATGTAATACATCATTATTTTACATGTACTCTTTTGAAAGGAAAGAAATAAAGGTAGAAGGTACACAAATGCTATATCATGCAGTGACAGCATGAGTTTAAAAAATGTCCAGAACTGGTAAACATTTGATTTAAAAATTGAGTTTTAACAAGTGGAGATCAAAATGGAGGTCAGTACTGAAGAGAAAAGTGATGGCAGTGATGTGCTTGCTAAATAAGTTGAAAATATAGACAATTTCATGTTGAGATTTGACATTTTAGGCAATGGGGATCGTTATCTTTCATCAAAATGAACAGAGTTGATAACTGGTTATTTGAAAATTTGATTTCAAACGTGAGTTTTAACATGCAGAGATCAACACGGCAGACATCACTGGAGCGGTAAGTGATGGCAGGGATGTGGATGCCAAATTTGGATGAAAATATAGACGATTTTGTAGGGGGAATTGATATTTTGTGCAGTGGGGATCGTGATAGGGGGAATTGATATTTTGTGCAGTGGGGATCGTGATCTTGACTACATCAAAATGAACTGAGTGGATGATAACTAGTTAATTGGTATTTTTTACTCAGATATTGATGATAATGAAGACTTTGTTGGTTTTCAAGCTAACTGGACATTTGAGAATTGCACTGCTCATAAAGTTCGCCCATATACCGAGGTTGGAGGGACAGTGTTTCATCACCCAGACAGAGCTTTACCTTGTCATTATTTTGATCTTAAATGGGATTAAGATCTCGGGCAACATTTAGTTACATAAACAAACCTTTACACAGAACAGGAGCATCCAACCTCTGTACCAAAAATGACTTCAATTAATATTCCAACTAATAAGTTGAAGGGCATTGATAGGTTTAAGTTTTTGCAAGGGTGTTTTATGTCTCTCATCCATGAATGACTATTGGGACCAAAAAAAAAAGGATTTTCAAGACTAATTTCAATAACATTATGTCCCATGATCATTTCAATCAAATATGGAACCACTTAACTTTTACACATTTTATAATTATAAATCTAATTAAATTTTTTAAAAATATAAATATGTGTGCATAATATTATGAAATTTTACTGCATTCCTGGAAATGGGCCAAAATAAACCCAACAAAACTGATATTTTTACATTAGAATTTATTATGGAATAAAAATACTGAAGCAAAATGAACAGCTTCATCAGCTTTACAGTAAGGATCTGTTCTGCTTGCTCTCCAATTCTCATGCAAGTAAATTTAATAAAATT
Organism: Margaritifera margaritifera; assembly: GCA_029931535.1. Taxonomy (NCBI): domain Eukaryota; kingdom Metazoa; phylum Mollusca; class Bivalvia; order Unionida; family Margaritiferidae; genus Margaritifera; species Margaritifera margaritifera. The sequence continues at coordinate 545,421 of JAQPZY010001178.1, forward strand.
GGAATAACCTTTGTCATTTGTGATGGCTTTTATTATTTTTTCACCATCTTAAAGGGCATAAAATTCCCCATATTTCATACACTTATATATAGGAGGTGAAATGAATATTGCAGATAGAAAAAATTGCATTGAAAGTAAGTTATAAAAAAAATGTAAAGCATGTTTTTTAGTTTACTTAAACTTTACTTTCAACTGAATTTTTTACGTTTGAAAAAATATTTGACTTTAAAGAAACTTTTATGTTTTTTTAAAATCATGTATAACTTTGTAAAAATTATTTGAAAAACTTGTCCTGTAAAGCCAGAGTGACCAATGTCACTGCATTCTATCATGCTGATACACCACTGACTGAACAAATTTCCAGTTCTACACAACTGCCTGTCGGATTGGACTTTAGTATAAAAAGGGTTAACATATGTCCAAATTTTTCCAAGCTTTTGGATCTCAAATACTGTAAAGTAAACATTATCCATGAAACAAATGCATTGCTATACACACAATTTATTGATGTTTTAATTTTTGAAGGCAAATATTTATGTATCCCATTAATGGCATGTACATGTAATAACACCAGGATGTATTATAAGCTACAAAATGGACTTGTATTCTTATCCATGCTTTCATGGATTATTATATTTGTATAAAGTGTTTCAAAGCAAATTTCAGGCTGGCACTGACTGATATAGTGTTAAAAAAAACCAATCAGAATTTATAATCAGTCACTGGCATTATCTGGCTGCAAAAGAAAAGGAGAAGAAGAAAAAAAACAATTGATAAATGATTAAAATCAGGTAGGGATGTTTCAGAAAAGTGGGGGTGGGTTGGTGGAAGGAAAATATTTTAATTAATTATGGTTGGTGGATATAATCCTGACTGTTTGACCAGTCCATTTAAACCTTGGCAAGTGGTAGAACTTTTGTAAAAGTACCCTCCCACCCCTCTCTGCACATGTAATTCCGTACAGTTTTTAAATACAATTTTAAGTGTGCAGCATTACAAGGTAAAATGTAAGTGTAATCAGGACTCAGATGATGGCTTTGTTTAAAGACTAGTCTGTTTATTATTTTGCAGCTCAGCAACATTTGGATATAAAGGAAGTTGATTTTTTTGGATAATTTGTCTGCAATTAATTATTTTTCCCAAAACATTAATTCTAGTTTGTTTTTTTTATTTTGTGTATCAGTACTTAAGTTGGTGTGTTTGAGAGAGTGATTGATTAAGTGAGAAAGTGTGAGTGCAACAAACTAGAACTAACTTTAGTAATACAAGGATCAAATTCCCATATCTGTCATGGACCTACATGGAGGAACATTTAACTCCACCTAGCTCTAAGTACTAGAAGCAATGTTTTGGTAAGATACAGTTCTTATCATCTATGTGAATTGTCATACACCAAGTATTGCATCGTCATACACGAAGTTTTGCACAAAGTATTTCATCATCATACCCAAAGTAATTGCATCATGATACATTTCAGAATGTGGCTCTTGTTCCACAGCTCCCACTATCACTTATTCCTCTGGAGGAAGGAGAGAAGGGAGACAACCCTCTTATAAGGTAATGAATCTGAATATCTCTCTCTCTCTCTCTCTCTCTCTCTCTCTCTCTCTCTCTCTCTCTCTCTCTCTCTCTCTCTCTCACACATGCACACACACACACACAATATTTTGCATATTGTTTAAAAGTAAGGGGGAGAAAAACTCTCTCAGATTTTGTGCTTCCAAACTGCTGAATTGGCATAAATGACCTCCAAATCCAATCTTACACACCCAAATTTTGGAATCCTTCATGCTTTTCCCCATAATTTCAAAAAATATACCCCATTTTAAAAAAAAGATTTTAGCAACAATGGATACATAAATGTGTTCAGTCTACACTTATTAAAACGCTGACATTTGTTCACATACAAAATTGGTGTTATAATGAGGATATATGAGGTTCTGACCTAAAAGGAGCTAGGATAGATTAATAGAAAGATCAGGGTCCAAGCTGGGGAGATTCAGGTGAAAGAGTCACCCCAATATTTCATCCAAATATACAGAAAAAGCAAAGTTTACTTCACCTTTTCTTAAGTTGACACCTTCAACTTACCCACTTTTTTTGCCATTGAATGATTTCGTATATTTAGAGTATAATATCAACTCTTCTGTCTTTCTTAACTTCAAAGAGCAATGTAAAATGGTTTAAACATAGTATTTTCATGTTTTTAATCAACTGTTGTATGTCTGCAATTATGTTTCATTTTTGGGATGCCAAAAATTCACACTTGAAGCTTGAAGTGATTGAAATTCTGTGCATTTGTTACCCAATCACAAGCAAATAATTACTCTTTGGAGGTTTACAAACTAATTGATTGTGATGGTAAACAGGTTTATTTCATATTTCATCCTGTAAAAATAAGAGATGGCTTATACCCTGATACTTAACACCCGTTTTCAACCTATTTTCAAGTTTACCATCTTTTTGTAAAAATAAAGTTGCACAACAGTTTTGCTGAATCAAGCTGAGATAAATGTGAATATTTTCATAAAGTTCAATGAGTTTTTCTTTTGTTTTTACATGATTTGGCTCAAATGTTTAGTAAAATTGCTGTTTCAAGTGACTGTTTTGAACATTGTAAAATTTGACCTATTAACACTTACTTCCCCACCACTTGCCCCTATTCTGGCAGTGGAGAGAAGTAATTTCACCCTTAAATTTGAATCCAGCATGGACCCTGATGATAGATAATTAGATATTAAATGTAAAGAATAAAAAATATAGAAAAAAAATATGATTTAACTACAAGTTAAATTCAATCATTATTATTCCAAAACTGTAAAAGTTGTATTCTGTGTTCTGCAGTCAGTTTCAGTGATATTAAGAGACATCAATTTAAGTTCATCACAGATGCCACTGTTGCTTCACCATAAATTTTAAAATGACATTTTTTGTGATTGTAGATTTTGTTACAATTGAAAGTTTTATTTTTTATGATGTTGGGAATCAAAATCATAAATGAAAGCTGTGAATCATTTGTAATGTTGACATTAAGTGTGCACAAATTTATTTGATATGTGTTCTCCTATGACAGAATCTCAAGGTTTTCAGTGGATATGTGGTGGTTTCAAGATTATCATGTATCAAAATGTCTTTTCAGCATCATGGTGGGAGTCAGAAAGCTATCAGAATAAACTAAATGCAGTCTCTGTTTGAAAGACTTATTCAAAGACAGAAGGGGGATATAAATGCCTGGCATTATACTAGTGTAGAAAATGTAATATTTTTCCAAATTTTAGGCTGGCAGATGGTGGTAGGTAAGGATGGTAGTATGATTCCAGAATTATATAGTCAGGAAAACCATTCAGGGCAATTGACTGGTGATGAATGAGGGTGGCAGTATAATATGTGGCATTAAAATGGGTGTTGGCTGTAGTTTCCATTGGTTTGTTATCTTGCTTGTTTAAGTTGACATCATGGCATATGTATCACTTTTCCTATGGTGGAATCATTGTCAGCAGCAGTGGTATGATTTTGTGTTCAGATAAGATAATTTTGTGTTCAGGTCTTTAAAAGTCACATATGGAGTAGGAACATTATAGCATGGTTCAGAGGTAGACTATACAGTGTTCTGGTGAACAGTTGTTCTTAATGGTAATTTATCTTTTGAATACTTTATTCTATTACAATTAGTAGTACTTATTTCTTTCAATAATCAATTTGAGACGATATCAGTTTAAATTTTCTAGTCAACTTCTGATTACAGTAAGAAAGGAGAAGTCCTGGCCAGTAGGAATGACTTCAAGATCAACACGAGCTGTTTACACATGTCCGGGACCTTGTTACTTGATATGTCTCACCTGTCACTGTTAGAAAAATCTCTCCAAGCATTGGCTACTTCCACGCCTTTTCCAACAAAGCGAGGTAATATGCCTGGATATTTATAATGTCAGTGTTTTGTGTAATTTTATTTTGCATTCCATCAGTACAAAAAGATTTGAGTGTAAAATGGCCATTTTTTTTTCATTTTTTTTTTCATGTCAAATCTTTTCTTCCTCCTATTAGAAGAATAATTCAGAAGCATTTCATCATCCGAGTTTATATATTGGTCTTCACCTTGTGATATTATTTTGTAATATTAAATTAGAATTTTGAAATTTGAAGACCTGTCCTGAAGTAAGGAATAATCATCTCTTTGAGGTTTGAAGATATTAATGGTGGTTGTACTACTGTACATTGCATTTTATCTATCAATGGAGCTAATGAAATCAATGTTTGTAACATTAAAATCAGTCACATCCATGGTCCCCCTGATACAAGATTGATATCCCCATTTTAAAATATTTTAAAGACTTGTGCAAAAGCTGTCAGATACAGTACAGTCACTGTTTATATTCGATGGAACACTGTGACCTATGTATTGAGAATCTTGGATGAAAAGGTTAACCTCGACGGAAAATTCTCATTTTGAACTCGTGACCACTGTATCTAACTAGGAATAATCAAGTTTGAAGATTCTTACAGTGTTCATTTTAGGCTGCGCCCTTTTGCCAGTGACCCTTATTTTTCATCTTTGGCACAAGAAAGTACCCTCCATGGCTCCTGTAGTGTGCATAAAAAAAGACTCAAGAAAATAAAGACAAAAGATTCTTACAGCTGACTTTTGCCTGAATCAAGTGTGCTTATTGCCAAAGAAGCAAAAGACGGTCAATTTCATTGGCTGTCAGAAATGTCTTAAAAATTTTGATTAGCTTGGGCACCAATTGAGAGTACATGGTTTATCATTGTTAGAAAATGTAAAGAAGAGAAGATGAAATTTTCAGTGAAACACTGCTGCATTTATTTCCAAAGTAGTGTACAGGGAGGAAAAGCTAGACTCAAATGTCCAAATTAAATTCTAGAGGGGAATGGTTAATTGAGCATGAGGAATTCAAATCCCAGTATGGAAGGCTAGTGACAGGAGAGACTGTTAATGATCACTGGCGCTTGGGTCATGAATTTATTAATTTCTGCAGTCAATATTCACTTTTCCAGCATTATATGCTTTGAATCAGCCGTTGATAAGTCAGACTACAGCATGGTTTGTTACAGTTTCCTTGTTAACTAAAATAAATCCTCATATTATTTGTAAATAAATCACAGAAATATGGTAGAATTTGTAAAATGCAATGATTATATATATATATATATATATATATATATATATATATATATATATATATATATATATATATATATATATATATATATTCATTCATTGGACCTTCAAAACTTTCCTCTTTTCAAGAATTCTACTTTGAATTCTTTCATTTCTTTAAGTTACCTCCTTCAACAGAACTTCCTTCCCATGTTTTATGATAAGTATACACCATGTATATTGAAAAGGTATGGAAGGGAACAGTATGACGACAAAATTACTTTTACTACCTTTATATGCCTATCTTTTTAACCTAAGAACAAAATCTTGTAAAAAAAAATCCGCAGAAAGCATGTTGCACCTCAATGTTTTGCTGAGTTTTAGCTCATTTGGTCATTACATCAAGTGGACTTGAGGTATGATCCTTCATCCATTGTTTGTCTACTCACAGTTGTTATTTTCAACTTCTTAAACACCACTGGACTGATTTGCACATAATTTTACAAGGAACATTCTGGCATCAAGGTCTTGCAAATTTGTTAAGTGGATGCTGATCTGCCATTCAATGTAACTCCCATTACTAAAACTAGAAAAGCCATTAAACAACTTCAAAGAAATAGATCAACAGAGTTTAACCAAATTTTACACATCCTGGCATAAAGGTCTTTCAGATTTGTTAAAGTGATGTCGGTCCTCCATTAAATATGACCATCATTGCAAAAATAAATTTAAAAAAAAAAATTTTTTTTTCTCAAAAACTGCTCAACTGAAATTGACCAAATTTAGCAGAAAACATTGTGGCATAGAGGCTCTCAAGTTTATACCTGATCTGCCTTCAGATATGGCCACCATTAATAAGAATAGAAAACCTGTAAATGACTTCTTGTCAAAATCTGCTTAACAAAATTTGACTACATTTAACAGAAAGCATCTTGGAACAAAAGGTCTTGCAAATTTATAAAAATGAAGCTGCTCCACTAAGAAATTTGGCTGCCACTGCAAAAAATAGAAATAACTTTTAAATTGCATTTTCGTAGAAACTGCTCAGATTAATTTGATCAGATGTGACAGAAAGCTATCTGGTATTAGGGCTTTCAGATTTGTGCAAATGATGCTGAGCTGACATAAAATATGGACACCAATACTAAAAATAGAAAATCATACAAATTATTTATTCTCAAGAACCACTCCACAAAACGTTACCAAATTTGACAGAAAGCATATTGGCATGAAGGGCTTTTAATTTTTTACAGATGTCATGAGATATGGCTGATGATACTAATCGTAGAAAAACATTTAACTTTTTCTAAATACTGCTGAACAAATACTTTTACAACCAACAAAAAAAACACTCAGTAGAATTAGACCAAATTTGCCAGAAGTCATCCAAGCTTGAATGCCTTTCAGATTTATACAAATGATGCCAGTCCACCCTCAAATATGGCTCCCATTACTGAAAAATAGAAAAACACGTACACAACTTTATCTAAACAAAATCTGCTTACCAGAATTTGACCAACTTTGACAGAAGGCATTCTGGTGTAGAGGCCTTTCAACATTGGACAATATTGGTATTGGATGGGTGAAAATACAAAAACTAAAGAAACAATTGTCATAATATATGCAATCACCAGCATTGGAAAAATATCAACAGAAAGAAATCTGCTGACCCAGATTTCTTTGTCAATTGGTTTTGCATTGGTTATCAGGCAGATGTCAGCCAGGTCAATGATCACATTCCCACATGGCCACTTGTTCAAAAAACACAGATTAACTAAAGATGAAAATTTTTCATTACACTTCAAAGATGTTATGTGTTTAAAAGACTAATTGGGGTGGGGTGGGGGGGTCTAAATTTTGTGCACTAGAATATTTCTTTTCTTGTGTGTAATCTATTGTATAGAATTAAAATTTCAGATTTTATGTTGTGGATTTTTTCTTTTCACCAGACAGGCGCAAAAAGTTGGATTATTTTTTAACCAAAAAACCTAGAATCGTTTTTCGTAATGAAAAATATCAGTGCCGTTATGCTGAACTTTGATAAGTCCTTACTGACAAAAGAAAGAAGCCGATTGAGTTTGGGGACAAAAGGTCAAAGGTTAAGGTCACTGACTGAAAGAAGAAAACGTTTCCACACAATGTTCACACAATAACATTAGTTTTACATGACAAACCTGGACCAAACTTTGTGGATGGCTTGCATTTGGGGTAAGGAAAAATTTCTGTTAGGTTTTGGGATCAAATGGTCAAAGGTCAAGGTCACTATATGATAGAAGAAAAAGTGGTTCCACGCAATAATATTAGTTCTACACAGACATGGAGCAAATTTTGTGGCTGACTTTCACTTGTGGTAATGAAAAGCTTACTGATTTAAGGTCCAGCTCAAAGGTCAAGGTCACTGAAAGAAGATAAATGGTGACTGCACAAAATTTCAGTTCTTGACTGTGTACCTTTTCCAAACTTTGTGGGTGACTTACATGTTGGGTAAGAAAGAAGTCTATTGATTTTGGGATTAAAAAGTCAAAGGACACTGACTGAAAGAAGAAAATAGGTTTTGCATAATGACTTCAGTTCTAAACCACATACCTTGACCAAAGTTTGTGGAAGATTTGCATCTCAAGTATGGAAGAGGCCTATTGATTCAGTGGTCAAAAGGTTAAAGGTCAGGGTCCTTGAAACTCAAAGAAATATGGGTTTTGCAAAGTAATTTTTGTTCTAGAGTGAGATCCTTGATCAAACTTGGTGGATGGCTCATACTTAGGGTAAAAAAGAAACATATCGATTTTGGGTTCTAAAGGTCAGAGGTCACATTCGTGGTAAGTCTAATAAAAGAAAATGTTTTCTGCACATTACATTTAATTAAAGGCTGCCGTTCACAGTTCTCTTGTTCACATGATCAGATAAAAAAATCTGAGTATTTTAACAGTAGAACGCAGAATTGGCTTCGTCCATTACAAATATATTATGTCTCAAATATATATCAACATAAAGAAGACATTCCAGATTTGTTTCCCATATATGATCTAAATACTTTACTCATTATTTGATAACCACTTTTACACAAAGTTTATCTGTTTCTTCGTATCTTGTCTACTTGACAACTATGTAGATTGTAGAATAACTAAACAGACATGCTCAACTTTAACTATTCTTTCAACAAATTATGTTGTAAAATGAGAGAGATATGCTTTGTTTGTATTTTAAGTGGATAAAAGATAGCCCCCGCCATTTCCATGCTAATTATTTTATCCCATCAGCATGTTCAACTACTGATAACATATATCAACATAAAGAAGACATTCCAGATTTGTTCTCCATATATGATCTAAGTACTTTACTGATCATTTAATAACCACTTTTACGCAAAGTTTATCTGTTTCTTCGTATCTTGTCTACTTAGATCGAATTTGAAGGTTACACTTCCAGTGTGTCACACAGTGAATATGTTACATTAAATTCTGATTGGTGGTAATTGTTTGTTCAAGTCCAGGGTAAAACAATAACCACCAATCAGAACTAACTGTAGCTTTTTCACTGCGTGACATACCAGATGTATTGGCATCCAAACTCAATCCCAACAGATACAAAGCAACATAGAAACTTCACACAAAAGTGGCTTTTAAATGATCTGTAAAGTACTTGAATTGTACATGGGGAACAAGTTTGGAAGGTCCCCTTTTATGCTGATATATGTAATCAGTGACTGAACTTGCTGACTGGATTAAAAAACAACAAATTAGCACAGAATCGGCAAGGGGGCAGATCCCAAACCGCAAGAGTTACAAATTATAGCCACCTTGTTAATTTGTAGAAGGGGAGTGGGTTTTGTCATTAATTTCCTTTTTCACTATCAGAAACGAGTGTCTGTGGCCTTGGCAGTTGTTTTGCATCTGCTGGAAGTACAGTGTGAAGGACTTGGTTGATAGTTATGTCCGCTCCCACATTCTGACTTGTTCTAGATAAGATTTTTCTTGCATGATGAAATTGCACTATTTCTTTTGTTTTGAAGATTACACCGTAATGCCTTCCAACTTTCAGTGAAGACATGAAATTGGTAATAAGATGTTTTTAAAGCATTCATGCAGTGCAAAATAAATTGCTTAGTAACCAAGATGAGTACTGCATCTGATCAAATGGAGCAGCCTGAAATGGCCTAAAAAGTTGAATTAAAGTCACTGACAACTAACAGGTAGTCTGTTTGGAAGTTTTTTTTTTTTTTCATCTTGTCAAGGATGAGAATGGCATGTGAATAGATGATAAGGCTATGTCTGTCTGTAATTCGCATACTGGAAATATAACCAATATGTCAACACATATTAAACGACACCACCCTACCACTGACAGACCTTCTAAAGATGAAAAGACTATCAAGTTGATATGTATATTGATAATGTATCGTATCGTAGGCTGTGTATCGTGAATCGTATCTATACACGGCAGAGGTGTATCGTTTCACCCCTAATAATTATTAATTAGAATATTGTCACTGTATGCCCACAGATGCATATTTTTGTCCCATAGAAAAAGTTACAAACTTTCACCTTTTTACACCTATTTTGGTTCACAGAAAACACCAAAGAGTGCAGGATAATTAAATAAAATAAATAATTTTGTAGAGGCCCATTCTTTATTACTCGAGTCACTGAGTTGCACCTTTCCAAAGCAACCTGACACTGTCACATAATAAAAAGAAACATTCCATTCATAAACAAAAGCCATGTGCCTTAAGGTGCAGAGATAATATAATGGGAGTAGTCACTATGATGGTAAATCAAATGGATGTTGGATCAGATCAGGCTGATATTAACAAATCTTCCACCCCTAAGGATGATGACAGGTTTAGTGTATGCCCTGCCCTACCACATCATGCCCACACTGTACATTGCTTGCCATTTTCACTATTAGAAAAACCATCACATGACTATCATTGACACTCAGTGGCAGGCTATTGCTTTGAATGTTTGTTAGCAAACAGCAAAGAATATGTGAGAATCAATCACTTTTTAACAGTAAAAAATACTTAAAACCAGGCGGTAAGGTAAAGTTTTCATTAGTAGTGTATCAGAACTAATGTTTAGATTCAGTATCATGTATTTATATAGTGTGGACAAACTTGACGTCAATTTATGGCATATATAACTTGATATCTAAATGCAAATTTACCAAGCAAGGGTTTATTGCTTTTAGACATTCTTCAACGTGTGATGGATTTTTAATAAATCTGATGATGACGATGATCAGAAACTGCTGTATGCAAGGCTGTTTTTCTTTCACAATGACTGCATGCACTGTGTCACGGAATAAGGCAAGAAAATAATTCGGTTTTGCATTAAACGATGACAATGTATATTTGACTTTGTCGACGCGTACAGCATTAACTAAAGTAGCTTGTTTTTATTACCCTGACATATAGTTACTGAATGAGTACATCTCGTTGTAGGATGTTTGCAGCATGATGCCCATGTTTCTCGACATGCACGGGTACTTTACCCTTGCGTCTTGAACGTGTTGTTTTTTTATATAGTATAAATAGTAGGGTTTTACTACAAGCGGTACATCATCGCTTGGATCTTGTCAAAGAGTGTTGGTTTGGAACCACAAAACTACAGCCATAGGGCTGGCTGAAACTGGTGGAAGGTGTAGTTGAACCAGACTGAAACTGGTGGAGGGTGTAGTTGAGCCAGACTGAAACTGGTGGAGGGTGTATTTGAGCCAGACTGAAACTGGTGGAGGGTGTAGTTGAGCCAGACTGAAACTGGTGGAGGGTGTATTTGAGTCAGACTGAAACTGGTGGAGGGTGTAGTTGAGCCAGACTGAAACTGGTGGAGGGTGTAGTTGAGCCAGACTGAAACTGGTGGAGGGTGTAGTTGAGCCAGACTGAAACTGGTGGAGGCCGTAGTTGAACCAGAGTGAAGCTGGGAAGTTAAGCCAGAGTGAAACCGGGAAGTTGAACCAGAGTGCACCCGGCGTGGGTTGGAACTGTGATATTTTGTGGGGTTTTTTTCATTTTATATAGCATATCGGTTATATGAACCGTTGTAATCATTATCATTAGTATTTTCAGTACTGTGTTGTCATCATCTCAATCCTCGTCATTATCATTATATATATATATATATTTCTTTCTTTTGTGAATGTGTGCAGGGTATGTGCGAGAGTCTGATATTGTATAGATTGTTTCATTTATTATTTTTGTGCCATCATCATATCGTAATACATAAATATTGTAATTCACATACATTGTGTTTGTGGTATTCATTTCGTCCAAAGCCCACTCGGTTTCAATTCTGTTACACACTGTACTGCAACAAACTTCGTTGTTACCTTCATAAGTTGAAGGTGTGAATGACAACATTTGAGACACTTGGTGGAAGTTAATTCTTTCTACATTTGTCCTTGAAATGAGGGTAAGGAAGTGTAACTTCTTGCTAATCTTTTGTGCAACAAAAAACCCCACAATGTGACACTGTGTCTTCCATCATGTAATCGTTTATATTCATATTGAGTTTTATGGCCCAATTTGCGTGTTCTGAATTTTAATAAATTCCACCATGGTTCTTGTCCCATGGAACTTACACAGCAACAGTATTATAGTATTTGATTAACTTCATGTCATGTGGAAAGCTGCATGTTAAATACACTGATATGATGTTACAATGGTATCAACATTGTAGATAATTTTGCTGCACAAATTTTGACAATTGATTAATCAGAAAATGTTATATTTTTAGGACCTTTCTTTAGTTTCATGTAATGTTTTCCTTTCACTTCACAATACATATGGCATCAACTTTGCATCAGTGTGCATCTTTTTCTGTTTCAGTTGAATCTCATATCCCACCTGAACCAGAATGCAATGAAAAAGGAGACATGCAACCTGCAGACCTTCTGTCAGGTATGATATTTGAATATTAAGGCATGTGTTATTGTTTTACTGGAATCAGCCTGCCAAATGATGAGATGTGTTCTTTTTCAGCATCATTGTAATTTTTGAAAAGGTTACATTTCTGTATAAATTTTTGTCAGTATATTAATGACATATAATTTTAGTGAACTACCATTGGGCAAAAATATATTGATATAATTGTTTACAGTTTTCATCATCTTAGAATTATACAACATTAACAGTCAGCACCTGTTTAAACTGGTTTTGAGTTTACTTCTACATGTACAAATTGCCATTAGTCATTAGCATTTACACAATATATTACTAGTAAGCAGATTGCATCAAAAAAATGGAATTTGCAGTTTTAGAAAAAATTAGTTTCCTTTATAATTTCTTTAAAATTTTATGTTGTGTGATCTACAGTATATACCAGGCAGTGGAAACCTTTTAGAACTGCCGTTCCAGGTCCGCTCAGTTGTATAGTGCTGTGTAGAGTGCTGCGTGCCATGAGGCAAGTCATATTCCAAAGAGTCTGGCATGCCACCATTGGCACGCGTGCCATAGGTTGCTGACACCTGGTAACTGTTAACTGTTAAGATAAATTGAATAAATAAGAGTTGAAAAATAAATTCAAAAGTAAGGGGGGGGGGTTTTCTTCACAATACCTCTTTCCATTCCAAAGTCTGCAGATGTACGGTAAGACAAAAGGATACTTGGAAATCCCGCTAATTATTTATAGCCAAAACACGTGTATCCTATGTGGGGGTACTGGAATTTATACCCTTTCCACTCATTTGCGCATGCGCTAACTTTGGTGCATTTCCGGAATGTGTAATTAAGCATGGCAGGACGTAAGATTACAGATTTTTTTTCAATGTCAAGTTAGTGGTAACGGGAATGTGGAAAGTGAATTTCAAGTCAGTGGTGGCGGGAATGTGGAAAGTGAAAAGGAGAACGAAGAAAGTAGTGGAGTTTCTCACGAAACAGAGGATGATAGTTCAAAAATAATGTCAGGTGCCGAGTTAGATGTACCGCCAAAAAAGAAACCGAAATATGAAACAAAGTTTCCGAATTCTTGGTTGTCAGAGTACAAATAGTTACAACACAGCACCAAGACAGTAGGTATGTTCTGTGATATTTGCAAAAGTTGTGGGAAAAGTAACCCTTTTACATTGGAAATGGGCTGCTTGAATTTGAGTACTTTCGACTCTTAAATGACACGCCGAGTCACAGGATCATATCCAGGCATTAAAAGCTAATGCACTCAAATCGGACTTTCAAATCTTGTTTTGGAGCAGAGATATCCAAGAGACAATACCTTTCATCTTGGAAAATTGTACACAACAATCATAAAGAACAGTTTCCCAACTTGTGCAAACTGGCTAACCTAGCTATGCATATGCCCCATCAGACAGCAGACTGTGAAAGGGGGTTCTCAGCACAGAACAATATTCACACACAGCTTAGAAACAGATTAAGCCCAGAAACAATCAATACATTAATGCTTATACAAGTAGAGAGAAAATCTTTCGAAGATTTTGATTTTGATAGAGCCTTAACAGAGTGGAGCAGGAAGAAAGAGAGACGATATTTAAGTGTTAGGTAAATATTGAACTATGTACTTTTCCTCCCCCCCCCCCCTCTTTTTCTTTCTACTCCCCCCTTATTTTGGGGACAATGGGGGAGCTCCCCCCTTAAGATGAAATCCTGGCAGCATCCCTGCTGGTATATACCATAGGAGAGTTTGTAGATGAGATATAGCTAGCTGCTTGATCCTTCTGTATGGATGCTTATAAACACTGTTGTAACACTATGGTGTAAATCAATCAAATTGAATGAACTTTGGACATTTGACATGAGTGCATGCTTCTCTACAAGAGGAATTCTCACTCATATTGAGTGATACTTGCTTTCACTGTTATTTGAGCAACTCTTTTGATAACAGTATTATACTTTTCTGTGGTGGCCAATCAAACCCACCTTTAGAAATCTTAATAGAAAACAATTAACACTTTCTATAGAAGTGAGTGGTAAAATGATGCGTGATTATATCAGACTTTGTAATATTGTTGATTTTTATGTCTAGTTTGGTTACATTTTAGAGCAACTTTCTAGCTGCAGAGTTTTAAATAATGACAAATAGTAGTGCTTCTAAAACACTAAAGATATAAATGAATTTTTTTTTTTTAAATTTTATAATCATAAGAACATGTTTGGAGTTTTAATTTTTTATGAAATAGTCGGAAGAATGTGTGTGACAGACTCAAAGAGAAAATGCTGATGACAGAAATACTTGTAACATAAAAAGCAAGACACAGAGAAGAAAACTATGTATTAAAAACAAGCTGGAAAGTGGAGTAGGGGAAACAAGGCACAGACAGATTATGGGCTAGTGCCATATGTTCAAAAAAAAAGAAGAAAAAAAAACTGATAGAGAGAGGTAGAGACTGATATAGTCTGATAGGAACCTGATAAATACATTTTGTAATTGCAGTGCATGATCCAGCAATGGGTGTAGATGATGATTGGGATCATGACAATGGAGAAGACCCTTTCTCTCTCCCTGCGGAGGGAGATATGCAAGAACAAGATGCTGCTACTGTTGTGAGTTACTTAAATGTTCTGTCTTATTTGAGCTCTCAGAGGAACATTTTTGTACCTCCATGTTAGGAAATAGTAAAACAAAGTGATGTAAGTGTTTGTAATAAGTCATTATAGGGTTTGACAGCATCAGCAAAGTCCTGGCTATATAGTGCCAAGTAAGTTTTAGGTATCCCCAAAATAGGATACAAAAAATGATAAAGGCAAAAAGGGTAAAATCCTTAAAATACAAAGTCAGATTCTCCATATAAACTGCACTCTTTTAAAAAGTCTTAGACTTTCTTAGCTGGAACATCATCATGGGATGCATCCCTGTGCAATATGGTTGCCTCCATGGTCTCCTTATGACATGTAGGAGGTTGCATCTGGCCTAATCTACATCCCCAAGCCCGCAGAGGGGATGTTGCCAATGTTTTGATTTTGGGGTTAAGAGAGTACCGTCTATACTCGCATATAAGCCAGGTCCAAATGCAAACAACATAGACCCTGATTTGCCGTCACATAATGCACCGGCAGATCAGGGTCTATGTTGTTTGTTCTACTGATTAGTCCTTACAAACTGCATAGACCCAGATCTGCCATGCAGTTGGAATCTGTTTATACGCGAGTAAATACGGTATACCAGATATGCAGTTGGAATCTGCTTATACGCGAGTATATACGGTATACCATAGTGTGGTTTCCTAGTGTGTTATACTGTCTTAATGGAAACCTTGTTTGTACTGATGTCTCCAGATAAATTTGTCAGGCTTTGCAAGACATCATCAGGTAGTTTTTGGTATTGAGGTGTTACCAGGAATTGCCCTTTTTTAAAAACTGTCCTGAGAGCACTGTAGTCTGATTAAGAAAGACATCCAATCATTCGTGTATGATGAGTGATTTGTATAGTGTTTTTATTTCTGAGATATATTTTCTGGGGCATAATAGTTATAAGTGCTATTCCACTTATATTTGCGGAGATGGAGTGGTAGTTTTTATTTCTTTGGGTTGGAATGATCTTGGGGACTGTAACAAAAATGTATTCACTTTTCTCTAATTAAGGAGAGGTTAAGATTTGTGATATTGCTCTTCATAAAATACTCCATTACAAATAAGTATTAAACAAACTGAAGTTTCATGATCAACTGTTTTTTTTTTTTGAAAGTGAAGACTATTTAATCATGCAAGAAGGTTTGTCAAACATATTGGTCCTACTTCTAAACATTAATGATTAGAGGACTAGTTACCAACATAACTCTCTGACTACAATTTGAAGGGGGGGGGTGGGTGTCCAAACAATAACCATTATAGTGAATTTACCTTCCATGTAAATAAGGTTGTGTTGAAGATGCCCAGTATGTAATTTGTTAATGACTGGATGAATTAAGGACAAGATGCATTGATCACAATCCAAGATTCCTCTGTTGAATACATTCCCCGATCACAATAACATTAGGAAATAAATTCTGCTACCTCTCGAATACAACCCTGCTGGAAAAAAAAAAATGGTGTCTTTCTCATCTGTATAGCATACAGGCAAAGGGAAGAAACTCTCCTAAATACCTCCCCATTCCACTGCTAGGTGGCTACCAATATACTGAATGTTTTAAGTTTTAGGTGTGATATAAGTATAATCATGCCACATCACCTCACAATACTCATCAAGGTCATTTTTAATTCAATCAAAAAGTGTAGTACAGTATTGTTAATTAAGGTTTCCACAAGGTTTTGGTGACCTTATTTGTGAATTTTCATTGACATTTGTGCATATTTTTTTTTCTTCAGTTTGTGGGCTTCTATTTTTTGAACTGGTATTGTTGGTGCCAGTGATTTGTACATTTTAATTGTGAACACTGGTTGAATTTCTCACCTGTAATTATAACAAGTGCAGTTATTGAATTTGTCGACAATTTCAGATTTTTCCTGTTTTTTTGTCATTTATTGTTATTTTAGATATGCAATGGTTTTAAGTCAGCAAGAACAGTGATGAAACAAAATGCACATCAACATTTCCATGCAGTGTTTGCAGTACATGGCCAAAGGAAACATGGTCCACCGTTTTGCAAAACAATTTCAGTGGCAGAAAGAGACAGGTGAAGTCAAAGTTCATGGATTGCAACATCCTGAGACTCCATCCAAAACTATAGTAAGTGTAGTGTGGGATGCTACTATGGCCCTTCCCATCCCATACATCCCACCACCCAATCAGGCTGCATCAGATGCATCCATGCTAAACCTGTCCCAGGTGTTCGTTGAGTCACAGATGAGGAGACTTGTACTGGAGATGATTTTGCAGTTATTTGCTTTGGGGGTGTTTCCATCTCAACCATTTTCTCATTATGCTGGTACCACACGCACTCAGATATGTACATTATGATTGTTCCAAGCATAGATAAGAACATGTCAACTTCGCAGTTCTATAAGGTTAATTGCTGTGTTTTTGACGTGACTTCTGGACTTGTGTAGAGTAGAATATAGTGGCCATGTAATTGATTCTCGACTTCATGTCATTAGCGATTTAAACTGTTTAAGAATTCTTACCCAATCAAATTACTATTAAGCCCTCCCACACCTCCACGCAATGCAACATATTCATTGGTGTTCATTAGTGTTTCACGCAAGCTTAAACTGGTAAACATACAGTATGTTGGGTAGCCACCTAGCAGGCAAAGGGGGAGGTAATTTGTGAGTTTTTTCCCTTTATGTTATATAGATGGGAAAGATGATTTTTCATCTTTCTGATAGGGCTCTGTTCAAGAGGTAGCAGAGTTTATTAATAACATTAATGTGATTGGGTAAGTATTCTTGGAGAAACAAAATTAAATTTTTAAAAAATTGCTTTTTTTTTTACTTGTAAAACTTTTATGGCACAAAATGTTGAATATAATTTTTTACATTTTTACAGGAACTTGGATGGGATGGATTACATAGACCAGCCAGAAGAGCTAAGATAATGGAGTTGATGCCACAAAAACCTGTAAGTATATGTATTTGACCCAATACAAATTGTGTTGCATAGTGGAAAACAGGATTTTTCCAAATTCATTCTGTGACCAGTATTCATTCTCAGTTGTTCTTTAGTTTTCCATTCTATTGCCAAGCTTCATCAAACAGATGAAGATATCTCAGTATGCTTGTATTAGATCTTGACTAGGAAGCATCTTTTATTCTATCATATTTTAAACAAAACCTGCTGTGGAGGAATCCTGTATCTATTGGAAACATCATAAAATGGACATTTGTAGAAATATCTATTGATAATCACAATACAATTGTCCTTTAATGAGTCAAAAACTGTCTGATGTAAACAGTGGATTCTGTCATAAGATAGACCAAGCAGAGGCCAAGTCAGTAAAGAGATGAAAACCAGTTCTAAAAAAATAACAGATTTATTTAAAAATATAAAATTTAAAATGATGCATACAAATTGACTCTATCTTTAGCATATTACAACACCTATCTACACAACATAATATGGAGAATATTTCACAAGTTACTACTGTATTTACCCTATCTTACAACAGAATGACTATTCTTTGCTTATTTAGCACTATGCAATTATACTGTACACACAACGTATATAAGATTATTCATATAACAAACATGAAATAACGGGAATAAATTTGTGAAATCACACTGTTCATACAGACTTGAGATTATGGTATTATGCTGTTCATATAACATGTGGTTATGAAATTATGCTGTTCATTTAACATACATGTGGTTATGAAATTATGCTGTTCAAATAACTCATGAAATTAAGGAATTATGCTGTTCACTAACATGCATGAAATAATTCCGTCACAGCAGATATGAAATTGTGCAATAGACCAAGCAGAGTTCAATAACAGACATGAAAAATGAAATCATGCCATTCACATAACAGACATGAAAGTTTAAATAGTGCTGTTCACATGACAGACATGAAATGCCCTATAGCGCTTCGGTAGTGCAGATAATCAAGGGATGAACCAAAACATCACTCCATCATACATGTGATAGAAATGAGAGGATCAGGAGATTGGCAAAATTTGGTCAGGAATTTTGACATCAAAAGAGGGAGGAATTTCATTGATCCGATTTTTAGCGTGCAGATGGGCAAAAATTACTATTATTTAACAAATTTCCAATTTTTAAATGTTAAAATATGCAATTCAGTTTTTTTTTTCACATTGACTTGTTGCCTTTCACACTCTCCATATTTGTAAAACAAGCATTTTTAGCATTTCATAGAAGATCATTGCCTGGATTATATCAGTGGCAGTCCTCATCATTGTTGATCTTAACACTAAAAAGATTATGTACTGTCACTGGATCTAGGTTTCCTCTAGAGAGAGTCTGAATTTTTCTCAGAATGGAAAATGTCCTTTCAGTGTCTGCATTGGAATGTGGCAATGTCAATACATCTCTGAGTTCACCAAGAAGTTTAAATTGTTTCCTGCCTATGGTTAGACTCAGATTGCTAACTGTCTGCAACAACTGCCCGAGACTGCTACTGTCTGGGTTGAATTTGGGAAGTTCTTTTTTATGAGTCAGAATGTAGTCCTGGATTTCATCTTCCAGTGCAGTTCTCTCACTCTGGGTTAATGTCATGAACCTCTCAGACAGCTTCAAGACTGCAATACAAAATGCAAAACATTAGAATTTTGAAATTTACTTGCCATGGATATACAATAGGTAAATTAAAATATTATAATATAAGGCAATTCTGGTAATTCTAATAAACTTTGTTTTTTTATGCTGCAGTTAAGATATTAAGAAAGATTACATGTCCATGCATTCTTGTTCTTAGAACAACTTATTTCCTATTTTGACAAAAAACAAATGGTCATTGAACTCACCTGCTATCACTGTTTTTAATTTCCAATTAGCAGTGCAGACCTATAATATTGTTTCATTGTTCACCCATCAATAGCTGATAATTATCAGTATTGATCATAGGAGATAAGAAAACCTACCTAATCAGATTAGTGGGTATCTATTGCACTCCCAAGAATCTAATGTTGTTTTAATGTCAGTAAGATTGTCCACATGAAGCACTGATGCATACATTAGACTCTCACACCCTTTGTGACTTTAAGCTTAATTTGCAGATGCCTTTGTTGTCATCATTATCATCGCTCTCAAATTTTTTTAACAATAACAATCAAATCCAGAAAATGATTATCACTTACTAGTATTATAGATGAAGACAAAGACCTCATTCACCCCAGACATTATGGATTAATTCCTGTACTGTATCCATATTATTATTATTATTATTATTATTATTATTGTGATTGTGATTATGATTACTTCTGAACAATAAAATAGTTACACTTCAGTAATACTTACGTGAATATTTTATCAAAGCATCCAAGCATGCAAAGATGAGTTCTGCTGATCCAGTGTTACAGGTTTGTATTCCAAGGAATCTTGTTGATATTCGGTTTACATCCTTGTCAAAAACACAAACTAAGACTGTCAGCATTTTATTATCCCCTTGATCATTTGATTTGTCAATGAGAATGGCAAATTTTCATTGCAGCACATGTCTGTGACTTTCTCATCCCAATGAGGACCCAAAGCTTGAGTCACAATGTAAGTGGTTTTTGTCCGTTTGCTTGAGAACTTCTGTGTGAATTCCAAGTTCAGGAACATTATTTTGACTAGATCTGAAAATGTATCTGCTACCAGAAATGGGAGATTATGTTCGACTATAAAGTTGGCAAATAGTGTCTCAGCACATGCAACTTTATCCACATTTGATGCAGATTCCACAAACATGGATTTAAGTGATGGCATATTGGTTGTCGCAAATAATATGCTTTTACGCAATGGGGTTTCTGCATGACGCATGATGTCATACTTGCCACCGTAGCAGACTTTAAAATCAGCTTTACAGGAAGAGCAGAATGCATATTTTTGTCCCTTTGAACTTGATTGCAACTACTGAAATTCCCATTTCCATCCATCATTGAATTTCTTGTGATATTTCACTTGCTTGGATTTCGGTGTTTTGGACATGGGAGATGATGCACGCTTAGACATCTCGACAAACTTTAAACACCAAAGTCAAACTGACCCAGTTTTATGTCATTTGAGCTCTTGAGTAATCCAACCACAATCAATCAACATCTTTAATCCTGTCCAAATTACTTTTGATCATACATAGTATAGACTCTAATTCATCTCAACAACTTAAAGCTCCAAAGCAGAACATACCTTGCGGAGAGAATCAAAGTAATGTTTATTGTTTCATGCTGATTGAGCTCTTTAGTAACCCCGCCATAATCAATTAATGTCTTTAATCCTTTTGGAATTACTTCTACTCACACATAGCATAGTCCACCTAGACAAACTTCAAATGAAGACAATTGACCATGCCAACAGGATCAAATGGTGAAAATAGCAACTACATTGTCTTGCCCTGCTTAAGCCAGTTCATAGTCACGTGATCACAGGCTGTATTACCGTAAATATACTACACTGGAACAAAAATGGGGGAAAAAATTTCAATAATAATTTTGGGTACACGGGAGATTTCAATGAGTGACGGGAGGGATGGGAGACACCCCTAAACTCGAGAGAAAAACTCTCCAGAGCAGGAGGTTCACATGTATGCTCCATTCTGTTTGCCAGAGAACACCTTTGGGGTATCACTTCGACTCAGATGAAGGTTAGAGCATGTTGTCAGTATATTGACCCATCAGACTATACAGAGCTCGACCGGGTCCAACATGGCTCTCACACAGCCAAGCTGCAACAACTGCTTTCTTTCAGCCAACCCACCATTACCATTATTGCAGGACCAAATGCCCCAAGGAAGTCAGCTGAAATATAATATTACTGAACTGTGTAATACATGGACTAGGATCATTTAGTGCTGTATGGTATAACCACAACTATACAAGTCATCTATGCATACACAAGAAAAGTCCTAGTTTACACATTAAAACTGTTCTTCGTTCAGAATGACTGTATATGATTACATGATAATTTAATTCACACATGAATTTATCTACAACAATGATGAATTACACAAGATTACCAGAAGTTGGACCACTTCCATCATTTACCATATACAACATTCATAATTCATACCAGCTTGTCAATTCTGATAGAAATACGATAATAAACTGAAAACAAACAAAAAATCTGAGTATTGTGCAGTGTGACATTTGACTGACAATGGAAATTGAGGAAAAATTCCAAAGAAAAATGCTCAATCACATATGACAGAAAGCAAGACGAACAAATATGGTTATTACATACCTCTGCAGCTTGAAGATGTACACTGTCATGAAGGAGGCATCATCCTGACAAGTTGTCATATGTGCCTGTACTGAAAAATTAAAACCTTGTATGCACATACCATTGGAGAAAAACATCTTGCAACTGAGTGAGTAAACTTAAGTCATAATAGTCAGATAGAATCCAAGCATACACAGTAGGTAATGCTGTGCACATAATTACACAGCGGCAACAGGACCCATACTATATTTGCATTAAAATGCAATACAATGGCAACTTGATGCACACAGTTCCATAACAGATGCCCATTTTTACGCAAAATCTGCATGTTCACTGTGTTTAAAAGGTCTTTGTCACAAAGTGATCCCTAAGAACTACTACTATTAGTTCATCACTAATTGCTTATATGCTGTCAAATCACTTTATTTGTGGGATAGCTTTTTCTTAAATATTTTGATTATGTGATAGCTGCATACAAACTGCGAATATAGGCCCAATGGACAATCTGTCTGTGGATAAAGACAGGGACCCTACCTCAATAAGGGAATTTAAGTAACAATGAAAATGTAATTTTTCACAAAATCACATAAATTGATGCCAGCAAAAATTGTTGAATTCACAGAACAGGTCTGTTTTGCAGAAACTTGACCCATGGAACTTCCTTGATTCACACACCACTAGAGAAGCCACAGAGAAGCCTTTCAAGAAGGGTAAGTCACAAACTCACCTCTCCAAGAAATTCAGCTGTTTGGTACACTACCTACAGTTTTAAAGGTCCATGTTTCCTTCTGTGACTGATACAACTGGATATATTTTTTAGTGTTTATGTGGAATGTTTTATATTAGAATATAAATAAAAAAAATAAAAAGTTAGAAACATAGAAATATAACTGTAAGTGGAAAAACACAAAGGAATTATATTTGTTGCAAAGCATGGAGATTAGTGCAGAAACAGATCTAGACAGAGAAAAGAACTTTTTTTGCTGAAGACATAAACAAAAGAGAGTAGCGACAAAAGTGTTCAGCTTTGTTTGCTTCTGAATGCTCTTTTTTACTGTACATACTGATAAAACAAAAAAAAACCAAAAAACATCACTCTTTTAAATCTAAACTTTTAATTTGTATTTCATACTTTCAGAAATGTAATAGGAAAATATATATATTGTCTTTTGCAAGTCTTTTTGAAATATCTGGTGTTTTTCAACTTTAGAGGTAAAATGGTCATCATGCCATCATCCAATATTTACATCAAATTCTTTGTGCTAGAAGAAATAGATTTTCCCAAATGATGTGTTACATTTTTGGTCAGTATATTTAGAGATGCTGCCAGGATTTTATCTAAAGGGGGGAGCTCCCCCCTTGTCACCAAAATAAGGGAGAAATAGAAAAATGGGGGGGGGGGGCATAGTTCAGTATTTACCTAACACTTAAATATCTGTCTCTTTTTCTTACTGTTCCACTCTGTTAGAGCTCTATTAAAATCAGAATCCTGAAAACATGTCTCCTCTGGTTGTATAAGCATTAATCTGTTCATTATTTCTTAGCTTAATTTGTTCTTTATCTGCGTATCAATATTGTTCTGTGCTGAGAACCCCCTTTCACAGTCTACTGTATGAAGGAGCATATGCATAGCTAGCATAGCCAGCTTGAAGAAGTTGGGAAACTGTTCTTTATGGTTGTTATGTACAATTTTCCACAGCTCATAGGTATTGTCTCTTGGATATCTCTGCTCCAAAATAATATTTTTCACTAACATGAGCTCTGCCAAAGTTTCACTTTCTTAAATCTGTGCTTTGCTGACTGCATGTCAGATTTCTTATCAGTTCCATAATGCTGTATTAGGGTTTTACTTCCATCAGTGCCATAGTCAACTTGTTCAGATAGAGATATTTTGATCAAAAATACATATTCTTACTTTTTAATTTCTTTTTAGATTCTTATTTATTCAATTTATCATAACCCTTAGAGTGCTAACAGTGTTGTAGCACAAGATCCCTCAGGGCTGAATTGTTTGAGAAAAGAAATGAAAATTGCACTCTACTTTTAAATTGCCTGTATATTAATTTGGCTTGGTATTCTGCCTTTTAGACATTTAATTTTGAAATACTGCTTGACGGGCATGCCATTTGTTTTTGTCCATCCAGCATGTTAATCGGACTCGTATTCAGCATCATTTTTGGGTTCAAAATCACTCACTGTCATTTCCAGTATCACATTCCCAGCTCCAATAATCTGATATACTTTTAAACTTTAAAATTCATTGTCATCATTGCTATCATCAGCCAGTATTTGCTGAATGAAATCGTCATCTGAAGATGAACCATGTTGGGAGTCGACCATTTTGGGTTTTCTAAGTAGCCCGTATATTAAACCAGCATTTGTAAAACTTCCTTAATGAATGCAAGGTTCAAACTATGACAATGCATGTTCCAGGGCCGAATGTGCCAATAAAATTTGGTGTAACAACCATTATGTCGAGTCGAAGTACCCAGATGTGTAAACAGTTGCCTACCTGAAAAATACATATGTCACAACAAGTGCTACAAGACCTCTATAGACAGTGTGACTTACGTCGCGACAAGCACTTTAAAGATTAACAGTTAAATGCAAATTGTATACTGCACAGAGTACATTTTATATGTGAGACTTTGAACTAATTTGCGGGAGTTCTTGTGCATCACTGCTCTCCAAGTGCGTGAATTCGTACAAATTGTGCATGATTCATGCACTTGTGCACCCTGGCAGCATCTCCATATATTATGTTGCCTATGAATTTACATAAATAAAATAAAATTTGCAATAATCTTGATATGTAACAGGGCTCAACATTAATGGTTGCCCGATTGCCTGAGGCAAGTGAAAGCTTAAAGAGCTTGTACAACCAAGCAAGTGATTTGCGGATGTTACTGGTGAAAATAATAAGACATGTTCGTAGAAATTATAACTCAAATGATGAGAGATTAAGTAAACATGCAGATTTTGCAATGTAAGTGTGGAAGTAGCGCTATTACTTTTTATGTCAAACTTCAAGTAACCTTATTTTACAACATTAAGTAAGATCAATGTACGATTGTCTACATGTGTCGAGCATATGAGTGAAATGTCAAATGTAATTTTTGTAAGGGGTTTTTTTTTTCATTGTCAAAAGAGAAAAAAGATGGAGGGTAGGGAAAAAACTAAAGTGAAGCTATAAACAGAATATGAAAGGGGACAAGTACAGAACAGGTTTCAGCTAAAATGGAAAGAGGAGTACAGCTGGCTTGATTTTCATGATGATTACTGACTGTTTTGATTCAGGGATTCTAGGTTCCCATTAAAAACTTTAAATTAATAGCCCAAATTATGTCAGCGATTTTAAATTTTATTCAGTAATCTTGATTCATGTCTCATTTATACAGTGGACAGAGAAGGAAGAAACAGTAGCCAAAATAGCTTATTTGACAAAATTTAGTAGCCATCTGGGAAAATGAGTATCCCATGAATGTTTTGGCTACCACTAATGGGAACATAGGGGATTTATACTAAAAGATAGTCATTTTATAATTTAATTCTTTGATAACAGTTTGTTACATTTTTGTTAACTTTTGTCATACAATCATCATTTTGTTATTTTGCAGTACACCTCTCCCTCGATAACTCTTGCACAACGGGGTCCAAAAACATAGACCGCACTATAAGCGATGGCATGAGTTACGGAGGGACCTAAAAAAATTAAAAAGGGGATACCATCCCCACTGGACATTGAGGAAAATGGGGTGGGGGGCAGGCTGTTTAATGGCTGAATACTCGTTTTATAATCGCGTTGGGAATAATTGTCAATAAAGAGCTTTTTCTAATGTTGTTCACTTTTTTTGTATAAATTACCTTTATTTTCAAGATACCCAACCTTTGAAAGATTGTTAACAACATTACTCCAACAGGTTTCAACAACCATCACGTGTACGCGCAAAAAATTGTGTATTATGTCATTGCTTTTTGTTGTTGTTGATTTACAACAAAACAAGATTCCTTTTTATTTTTATCAAAAACTAGGGACGTTTATTTTGTGAAACAACCGTCAACGTCAAAACTTTTTTTTTTTTTTTTTTTTTTTTGTTCTATAATAATAGTTAAACTTCTCATCCTTGAGGAAATCTCTGAGTGCCAATTCAGGAATTTTAAGTTCACTACAAACTCTGGAACTTGCTTCTCCATCATGAATTGGCCCTATCTGTGAAATAAAGCTTTTTATTCACTAAGTACTCATTTCGCTTGGTTGCCTTACTATCTTTGATCACATTTGTGAATGAGTTGGCTAATTTAAGATAGTTTAATTATATTATATTACTTACTTAATAATATTTATAACAGTGTTCGATTGATCAGTTGAAATGAGTTGACCTGACACAAAACCGTGACTGCTTGCTCTTACGCAAGTAGAATTTGCATGGCATCTAACTTTTTTAAAATTCCACCTCTATTGTTTGATTTGATACAAAAGATGTAATTAATGTGACAATACAAAGCAGGTATGCTTTTAATTGAATGTAACAATACAACAAATACTTCCTCAAGTCGGTTCTTCGGCATTTAATTAGGTTCTCACAGAAATGCTCGCAGTCATAGCTGTGACAGTAGATTGACATTTTTCACGTTTGAATACAACAGGCATATTGCATTTATGATGATTGCACTGAAACTGAATTACACTTGACAAAACTTATTTAATTCGTATTTATTTTTGTCGAATATTGTTATTTACAGTATACTGAGAATGTTGTTTGGAAAGAAAATTTAACAAAATATATGACTTATTAAAAGTTGAGGATTTCATGATGTTGATTCAAATTTCTGGGTACTAACCACCGTTTTCGATGATAAAACGAGCAATATATCCAGGTTTCATTTACCAATTTTGATCATGATTTTCTTCATGTTCAACAAATGGGGCCCATTTTGGGGGTATTTTATAGTTACAGAAATGGGATCCATGCCTGACCCCACGTTATAAGCAGGTTCACAAGTTATCATGGCACGAGTTATCGAGGGAGTGGTGTACTGTGAATTTTTGTTAATTTTTTGTTGTTGTTGTCATTATCAATTTTCATGGTTGTGTGAAAATGAAGTTTTCGTCTCTACTTCATTTCGTGGATTGGGAAAGGGCTCTTGTTTCCACAGAAGCATCACTCTTTGTTGGGTCTTTAAATTCATGGTTGGTAGCAAGCACAAAATATAAAAAAAATTGGTGCACACAAATAACGGTGAATTCACAGTAATTTTACAGCCTCACTGCATCTTGACAATTATTTTTCCCCTCTGTTATGGGCAACAGTTTGGAATGGGTTTTATTGCACCGATCCCATAGGGTAGGGCCTAAGGGGTCTAACTTTGTACATGTACATTAGTTGTACATTTTTGGTTAAGTTTTTACATTCAAGCAGTACACTCACTTCACAAAAGTACCTATGTGACCCTGACTTTTGTTAAATGTTGTGTTTTACATGGTTCGCACAGCCTTGGAAAGTCCTTGAATTTAGAAGGTTGCCTTGAAAAATCCTTGAATTAAAAAAAATTGGGTTTTGTTTTTGAAAAGTACTTGATATTTTGAAGAAACTACTTGAATTTCGTCAAAATCTCCTTGAATTGTATCAGTATTGTCAAAGCCATATTTCTAAAATGTAATTTACGAAAGAGAAAGATTTTAAAAAATAGCATTGAAAGGAGACAAAAACAAGGCGATTTGTAAGGTTTGTGACAAGATGTTGGATATTTCCAACATGGGAGAAATTGTTCTCAAGTCTCATATGAAAAGTGAGAAGCAAGAGAAATGCAAGTACGTCTGCTGTCACATTGCATTCATTTTATGGGACTGTGATGAAAAGTGAGGCTTCTGGAACTTTACCCACTGTCTTGAGAGAAAGGTTAACAGTGCCCCCACCACTGCTGTCATCAGTGACGACTCTGCTTTCAGGCGTTATTGATAATTGTGCAGCAATGGATGATGTTTAAAAAGCAGAAATAATATGGACTTTGAGAACCATGATGGTACACCACTCATAGCATTCATCAGAAAAAACAGACAAGGTGTTCCAAGCAGTGTTTCCAGATAGGAATGTTGGTATTTTATTCAGGAAAAATACTCCTAGAAAAACTGGTAAAATCCTTGAAAAGTTCTTGAAAATAATGTCTCCAGGGCTGTATGATTCGAGTTTTAAGTTTATTTCTCAAGTTCTGTTCATGCTTGAATCATCAAACTTGTTGATTGTATGCATCTCTGTTAGTACCACACCATTGCAATATAAGGTCACCATGACATGCATTTAATACTGTTAAACCAAGATTAATGAAACTTAGCGAGGGGATGCATCTTGACAAATAGTACACCTTCATCACAAAAGTAGTTCACAGACCTGTATGTCACACTTCACTGACATTGGTTTAATTTTGTGTTTTCACTTTATTTCTCAAGCTCTGTTCATGCTAGAATCATCAAATTAGGAGATTGTATACATCTCTATTAGCCCCACACTTTTACAACAAAAGGTCACTGTGACCTACATTTCACATTTTACTCAGTTGATTTTGTTTTCGAAAAGTTCATGAATTTCTTACAAAAACTATTTGAATTTCTTCAGAATATTGAATTTTGTCAGTACTGTCAACCATATTGATAAAATGTAATTTAAAAGAGCAAAGAGAATATGACCTGCTTTAAAGCGGTTGTATGATAGCATTGAAATAGAAAGTGCTCTCAAGTCTGATATGAAAAATGAGAAACGAAAAATGCAAGTTAGTCTGCTGTCATGTTGCATTCATTTTATGAGATTTTGATGAAAAGTGAGACTTCTGGAACTTTACCCACTGTCTCAAGTGAAAAGTTAACAGTGCCCCTGCCACTTCTGTCGTAAGTGATTGCTCTGTATAATTCTGCAGCAAAAGATGATGTTTTAAAAGCAGAAATAAGGAGCACTTTGAGAACTGTGACTGTACACCATTCATAAAAAAAAACAACAAAAGCTGTTCCAAGCAATGTTTCCAGATAGTGACATAGCTTGGAATGTTGGTATTTTGTTCTGGAAAAATACTTCTGGAAAAATCCTTGAAAAGTCCTTGAAAATAATGTCTTCAGGACTGTATGAACCCTGTTACCGGCTTAGATTATGTGTTTTTGTTAGCTCATGACCAAATAGTTGATTTTGTGCCCAGTATACATACTGTTATACCTAGAATCATGAAACTTGGTGAGGAGATGCATCTTGATGATTATTACACCCTCATCACAAAAGTAGGTCACTGGGACCCATATTTTATGCTTCACTGAATTGGGTTGAATCTCTAGCACGGTTCATACCAGAATCATCAAACTAGATGATTTTATGCAATTCTTATAATGCCATACTCTTACAACAAAAAAAGGTCACAGTGACCAACAGTTCACATTTTACTGGCTTAGGTTAAGTTTTTTGCATGTAGGTTTTTTGCATGGTATGTTTTTTGCATGGTACATCTTGAAGCATAAAATTTGGTGAGAGGATGCATCTTGATGAGCACTACTCCCTCCTTCAGTAGTAGGTCATTATGGCCTATATTGTATGCTTCACTGACGGGTTATATTTTGGGTTAAATTTTACATTTGATGTTCATTTCTCAAGTAGTGTTCAAGCTAGAATCATGAAATTGACGATGATATGCATCTCTATTAGTACCACACCCTTACAACAAAAGTTAATCTTTACCTGTATTTTGTCTTTTACTGGTTTTTCATTTGAAGCTTCGTACGTAGTAGCTAATCAAGTAAAATATTGATGTATGAACTTTGCTCATACTGTTTGCTGTTACTCCTAGCTTATGTAAAGCCTGTGACCTTCACCCAGAAAAATCTGGCTTCTAAGGGTGGACAATTATAATAACTTCACAAGCAAATAAAAGAAAAATGATTTTTTAAAAATACAAAAACAACAATATTCTCAGGTTTTTATCAACTCATTGTAGTACCTCTACATTGATATCGTGGAAAAGAATGTTCTTTTTTATTGTTTTATGTCTTTATCTCTTATAATAGTATGTATGTATGTATGTGGTTTTACATTATGTCAACACAATACTTGCTAGTCCCTTTGGTTGAAATCTAAACCTCCTTATGGACCTTTGAGTGAAGCTCCCATTGAGAATCTTACCATTAAAACTGTTTCTCCTCTCCCTAGCATCAGTGAGGAGGAGTAAAATTCATGCTTTCTCAGTGGAAAAGGGTTTATGTTTCAATGGTAACTATGATTCAGTCTCTTTCTTCTTTGCCAGCTGGGATTTCTGGCCAAGAATCGGCTACCTTCAGTAGCTCCTGTTCCGATTGAAATCTCCAGTCTCAGTCATGTCTGTGCTGGGAATAATCAAGATAGACTCCTTTGCCCAGTTAGAGATTTATGGTTGTATCTAAATCAAAAGAAAAAAGAAAGGGTTCTAACCATCCTTTTCTCCTTTTAATAGCTACTTCTGATATTTCGGTAACCACTGTCTTAAGGTGTTTTGTTTAGATTATTTAAAGCTTTTGCCAATCTCTCACTGAGAGAGATCCGTCTTTCATGAAAATCAAAGCCCATGAAGTTTTGGCTATTGCTGCATCTTGGGCTGTTTTGAACGATTCCTCTTGGATGATGTCATGAAATCTGTGTTTTGTTGTTCACATTCCACTTTCTCAAAATTTTACCATCGATCAGTGGCACACCAGAGTGAGGGTAGTTATGTTTTGGGTCCAATTGTATCAGCCCAACAAGATGTCAAGCCATCCTCCAGCCGGCAATAGAACATCCTACTGACAACAATGGTAAGTTCACTTTACAGCTTATCTTGGGCCATCAACCTCCCACCAGGTTGGCAAATTCAGCATAAGAGCTGGCAATGTATTACTGCTAATAAAGCATAGTTCTTCTTGCCGGGGGGGGGTTAAACTAATTTTAATTATGTAATACTTACCTGCTATTATTGCACAATTCCCTCCTCCATCCCCGCTTTGATATCCTTCAATATCTCAGTCCAAGTCAAAGAAGAGTGATATTCTGATTGTAGGAAGTGGACTAGACTGGGATCATGCTTTTTCTTGTGGACCTCCAATTACTACTTGGAGGAGGAATAATGTCCTTGGACTGAGGACTATTAACATGAAAAGAGATATCAATGCAATAATAACAGGTAAGTATTGCATAATTAAAATTAGTTTTACACCCCACCCCACCCTAAATCGATAATACTTCCCCAATCATGATACAGGCACACCTTTCAAATCCCTTCCTGCAGTTACATCCATGGAAGAGTGTGCACAACCAATTCCTGTCATGACTTGTGATTGATGGGATTTGGCACAAGTTGCTCTATCCCAGGGGAGACCATTCATATCTGACTTCCTCCTTGGCAAGTAGACAACTTTTTAGCACTTCTTTTGCTAAAACAAACCAAAAGATGTGACAAAAAATATAGCACAGAATAGAGCACTGTCCAGGTTACTGAATTTTTGTTTGGTACCTGGCTTCCCCCATTCTTTTTGACAGCTGATTGTACACGAAGAATATTTTGTCACAGAGCTTGAATTCCTCACAATAAACCATTCCGTTTTAATACTTTATATTTAATCCATTGCTTATGTTGGTTATCAATATACACTGATCACTAGTATGTCATAGAAGTCTTCAGAACTGACCGAAATGCCAATGCAAAAAATGTTCCAAAGAGTAAGTCCAGTGTCACAATGATTTAATGAGAACTAATCCAGTATTATTGCACATACAACTACATGTATACCTTTTAGGAACATGGAATATGTAAAAACACCTACAAACTAAAGGTTGATCATATCATGATTGCTAGAGCATCATATTCTTTGACAGTTTCAGGCAAGGCCAAGTAACCACTTCTTTTTCCTTTGGGAGAAAAAAAAATCCAATCCTTGTTTCTTTTGGTCAAACAATTTAGGTCTGTATCCTAATAAACACACTAATACTCAGGGACAGTTTGATCATTTTGTTGTGCTGCCTGTACATGTGAAACCATGTGATTTGTCACCTTAGGCCATAGTTTGCTGAGCAGCACAGCTGTGTGTGTACAGTGTTACCATTTTCCGTGGCTGGTATTATGACACAGTGAAAGTAATTAGTGGGATATGGATGGCCAGATACATGTCAATGATAACTATCTTGTCTGAAAAAATGTACTTGCCCAGTGCATGTTTCCTTAAAATGTATACCAACCAGACACTGAAATTCACTAGTCCCATGTACTTGTCCAACATGTTTCCTTCAAATTTTTACCAGTTCGACATTGAAATTTACTAGTCTCGGTCATCCCCTGAGTATATTTTACTCTAAAAATTGACTCCTTCACTAATACCTGATCATAATATGGGCATAACTCCCAAGCTCTCCACCCATTTACATACCTGGAAGATCATGCACATGTGCTCTAATAGTAACTGATGATTGATGGGATTGGCATCAATCCCTCTATCTAAGGGGAACTACTCTCATCTAACTACCACTTTGGCAAGTAGATGACCTTTTAGCTTTGGCCGGCTGGATTTGCGCGGTAGTGGATGTACTCCTAACGTATCATATTCAGGTAAGTATTATCGAGAGAAACATATTTTACACTGAAAATTGGTTTCTTTTCTTCTCATTTTGACCCAAGATAAATCTAGGCAAGTAATGAATTGGTCCTGGTAAGTTGGTCATATGAAAACTTCCCCAACTGGGCAAGTGATCTAATAAATTAATGTCAGTCCCTTTGTAAGCTCAAACAAGCTACTGCTACAACCAGTGTATAAAAAATACAATAGGTCTAATTTATACATCAGTCAATTCATATTTATTATTCATATGAATACCACTTGCTCACAATGACTACTTCTAGTTGGTTCTGTGAATGGTTGCTATACACATATTTATTTATGTATTATAACTTTAAATTCCATATAAAGAGCTGCAGTGGTTCAGGGGTAAGCGTGCCAGACTTATGACCAAAACAGTGCAGATTTTAATCCTACCATCATATCAGCTACTATGGTGTGTCCTTGGGCAAGGCACATTACTCCAATTGCCTCGGCACTTAATAACCTGCTTGTGATGCTGTGCTGTAAAATGCCAAACCAGATTAAATTCCATCAAAATAATTCATCATAAAAGGATGCTCATTATAAAGAAATATTCTAGTTGCAGATATAATTAAAGTCTTGAGTTGTGTCTAAATGACACCTAGACAGTGTTCCAACTTGATAGAAGTAGAGGGCCCCCCACCCACCCTTTTCCATAGTGCCTCCCCTATGCCTGCTGTTTTCTCTCCCTCCTCTTTAAAGGCCCCCCCCCCTCCAAAGCCTCTAACCAGATCACTAAAATATATCTTAAATGTGTGATGTTTTATAGGTATTTCACATACATGTATTTTGGGGTTTACTGTTGAATACATATATAAATGTGTTTTTGCCTGGTTTTACGTCTAAGAAAAGTGACATCCTAAACATTGCAATTGGCAGTTAGTCCTTTAGTTCTAAACAAATCCCTGCATTTGAAATGAATGCTTCTATCAAAAGAGGCACCTCTTTTTGCAGTCTGACCCCTCCCCCCCCCCCCCAATCTGAACAAAATTCATAGCCTGAGCACTGATCTAGAAAATTGTAAAATGGGGGTTCACTATTAATTTCAATCAGTTTGCTACAGGTTGTAAATGGAAACTTCCATCTGGTTTGAATGAATCCGAACCCAGAAAGAGAAAGAAGAAGAAACCAGTTGCAGATACCAAGAAATTACCCCCAGTGACAGAATATCTCAGATCCTGTAAGTTTTGACTGTTTGCTCAGCATTTTGGTTTTAAGTGAAAGTATTTATGACTTATGTATCTCCATTACACATTCTCTAATACTGCGATGTTTTCTGTGCTTTGTAATTAGGAGATACTAATCACAGTTGACTAAGTCCCCTATTCTATAGTTTACAGATATACCTATTTTTAGAGAACTCTTTGCCAGAGAAAAGAGATCAAAAGTACCTGCAGTCAGTGATCTGTATTCAGTAATTTATATAAGTAAAATTTGACCGTTTTCTTAAAACATGTCTTACAGCTATTTCAAATAACATCTTTGCTACTGCACCTTTTCTTCAGATCATATGGCTTTTTTGTTCTTTTCAATAATTACTTAGAAGATACTGTCTTTGTCTCTCTTTTTTTTGGTTGTTGACAAATTTTAGAAATTTGCAATGTTTAAAGTTGATCTGTTGAATGACCTTCCTTCTTCATGATAAAACTTGATATCTCAGTTTATGATTAAAATTGCTGTGTTTTCTGTCTCTGTTTTCATATATTTTAGGTTACTCACACAAAGCAAAGTTCTCAAAGAACTCTCTGAAGGTGCCCACATTTCCAGAACTGGAACATCAATACTGGGAGGAATTTAAAAGGAGGCAAGAAATTCTTAAAGAGCAAAAGTCACATGCAGTAAGTTTTGCTGTAGTACCAAACTCATTGTTTTTCCTTTAACCAGGGTTGTTGTAAAAGACAAGGTATTGCTGTCAAAATTGAGTCTGTTCGTGACCTTCCAGTGTCATCTTTGGTTCAGGTCTGGTGAAATTGCTGTTTTTCAAACTTACAAATTGGTATTTTCATAAGAGTTGCTGCAATTCAGTATACATAGGTGTTACTGTTGTGTGCATCCTGTATGAAGCTTCTTCCTGCTATGGTGGTACAGAAGTTTGATCAGAAACATATCTGATAATGGCATTGTAATCGAAATTTGGGTACATTTGACCTTTGACCCCCTCTCGGAAACCCTGGTAATTATTGAGGGACATGGACTTGTTTCAGATGAATTGGGAGCCAGAGTGGCTCGGTGGTTAGAGTGCCAGACTCGTGACCAAAAGGGTGCAGGTTGTAATCCTATCATTGGACCAGCCTGAGTCAGCTACCATGATGTGTCCTTGGGCCAAGTACTTTACACCAGTTAACTCGGCATTAGATAACCTACATGTGTTGCTGTGCTGTAAAACACCAAACCAAACTAATAGGATGAATTGAAAATTTGGTTCAGATAATCAGGGTTCTACTTTAACATCAAAGTGCTGTTCACAGGGGAGACATAGTGTTCCATGGAACTATACTTTAACATCAAAGTGCTATTCATGGGAGGCATAGTGTTCCATGGTATTTTTGCACAAAACATAACATATTCAAAAAGGTTACTTTTTTTTTAGCGCCTTGCTGTAGCAACCAGGGAGGAGGAAGATAAGGAGGAAGAGGAGGGGGCTGAGGAAGAAGTTGAAGGTGCTGAGGACCTTGATGGAGATTTTGATGAGGCCCAACCTCTAGCTGGTAATCAATGTTAAACAACTGTAATATGAAATAAGCAAAGCCTAGGGGAAAGAAATACAGTTTCAGTCATAAGACTGTACTAGTAGACCCTACAGACTGACATAGTGACTGACTGATCACTTTTCCATACAGTGGACAACAGTTGACACCTGATAAGAATGATGTATTCCTTTCCTAACATACTGCATAACGATTTTTCATACCTAGCCAAACAAAGTAAAATTGTGTGTGTTTTCAAGATTTGTAGTTGATCACCACTGGATATCATTTTCCCCATAGGAGCCCCAGCACATCTATTAAGAGTAGCCAATCAGAGTTGTTAAGTTTGTGCATGCTTTCAAACTTCTAAGTACAGTGCAATATTGCTGTCGATTTGAGAAAAAAGAATTGCTTCCTTTATCCCCATTTTTCAGGTACAGAGGAGGATGATAATGGAGACGAACTAGCCCCACTGGTTGACAATAATTTGTTCAATGCTATAGAAGAGGGCATACAGTCAAAGGAGCTGTTCAGTTTAACTATACAAAGAATGGGTAAGGGACCATTGTATTTTTAAAGCAGTTTTACATTTAGAGCAAAATGTAACACAGCCATTTTACAGAAGGCCATAAGTTTTTGGTCCAACCATCGAGTTTTTAATTATCTAGTAATAAATTGCTTGTTGATTTTTTTACATGATTTGTTGGTTTCACTTTCTTTCTGTTACATTTTTCTTAGACCATAGAGTCGTAACAGATGTCACATTCTATTATGTTTAATACTAAATCTATTATTGCTTCACCATTATGAACTGTTATCCTACAAGGTTGTCTGATGGGATATAGTGCCCTCAACTTCGACTCAGGCACTATATCCCCCAA
Organism: Margaritifera margaritifera; assembly: GCA_029931535.1. NCBI lineage: Eukaryota > Metazoa > Mollusca > Bivalvia > Unionida > Margaritiferidae > Margaritifera > Margaritifera margaritifera. The sequence continues at coordinate 581,419 of JAQPZY010001178.1, forward strand.
ACAACACAATAGGGGAACAGTTCCCTAAGGAGAAGGCAATAATAGCATAATGTTGAATTTTTTTCAAGTCAGATACATTGGGGATTCATCATTGTACAGTTCACAAGCAAGACATCACATTTCACATAACCTGTTATTCCTAGCATATTTCTGTCCCAAACAATGGGCATAGTCCCAATGTCATTTCCCTTAAGGAAAATCTCAGCCTGTGAAAAAAAGTTTTAAACCTAGAGGAGAGTTCTTTGTATATATGTCAGCCTGGAAGTAAAAATTGTATTGGACATTTGATATTTTATGAACATATAGATATTAATGATTTTCATTTAACAAAATGGTTTTGAACAAATATCATCTTATTTCCTGAGCTAGATTGATCCCATACCTCAGTAGCAACTTTGCCTAGCATTGTGACATCCAGTCTCTTTACTGATAGTTTCACAGATAAAACCAAAAGAAAGGTTTCTCAGATGGGACAATTGTGACTGTCGAATCAGATGAAAAATCACAGAATTTCGACATTCTCTGGCTCATAACTTCTCACAGGTCTAACTCATAAAGGTGTGTGATAGCTTGTTGATTACACATTTGAGTATGAAGCTTGCATCGAGTTCCTGTGTTAAAAAAAGCATGAGACATGTGATAGACTGATGAGAAGGCAAAACAGACAAAAGTTCTAATTAATTGATGTACGTTTTAGCACTTGTTAATGCCAGAAAATGTACTTAGATTTATTCTCAATGTGCAGATTTGCATCAACACAGTCCAGGGACGAGTAAGTAGCAAAGTTTTACTTGGCCTAGCCAATTTTTACCCAATCAGGATGGGAGGATGTGGGGGTTTTGCCAGAAGACCTCTTATGAAGTCTAGTTGGTCCTAAATGAAAATGGTACCATTCGGACATCCAATATAGCCACCGGAGTGGCCATCTTGAAAATCTTGTTATTGCAACCTTTCTTGAATTGATGGTCATATCAGCATGGGGTTGTCACTAAAAGACTTGTTATGATGTCTAGTTCCTAAATGCCAGTGGTGCTAATATAATGTCCAATATGGCCACCATGGCAGCCATCTTGAAAATCTTGTTAATATCGCTACTGCACCTGAAAGGAACGTCAGAGCAACGTGGTGTTTTCAGCACAAGGCTTCATATGGTGTCTGGTTGGTCTTGAATGGAAATTGTGCCAATTTCACATCCAATATGTGGCCATCTTGAAAATATTGTTACCACTACTCATCCTAAAAGGAAAGACATATTGACATTGGGTTTTCACCAGAAGACTTCTTATGATGTCTAGTTGGTCCTAAATTAAATGGTACCAATCTGACCTCAGATATGACCACCATCTTGTTATCACTACTCCTCCAGAATTAAAAGTCGTATTGACATCGGGTTTTCACCAACAGATTTCTTACGATCTCTAGTTGGTCCAAAATGAGAAAGGTGCTTCGCAAACATCCAATATGGCTGCCACAGTGAACATATTGAAAATCATGTTGTCACTAATTCTCCTGAATGAATGGTCATATTGGCATGGGGTTTTCACCAAAAGTCTTCTAATGGTGTCTAGTTTGTCCTAAATAAAAATGGTGCTGATCTTACATCCAGAATGACTGCTGCAGTGGCTGATTTGAAAATCTTAATCGCACGAGAATATCAGAGATGGTTTCAACACTCAGCAATTAAAAAAAAGAAATGGTCTTAACTTTAATTCCATAATATTTTTGGACAGGCAGTAACAGTCCCTTCAAGGGACACTTGTTCAGTTTTACTTTCTTTTACTAGCATTTTAAGTAAAGACTAATATTAGTCTGAAATAAGTGTGGATAGTAAATTTCAGCAGCTAAATATATGCATTCTCTATGAAAAATGAAAATGAACATTTCTGGTGTAATGTTACAGCTCCTATGAACTTTGAAGAGGGAGTAATGTTGACAAGCTATGAGCAGTTGGTGCAAAAACATGTGGTATGTATCCACTAATATATTTACCTGTATAATGTACTGGACTAAAATTTGATACAAATGCTGTGAGGATCTCTGTTGTAAGTATCTGGAAACATTTACTTTAAAGGTCACATCCTAATGATCATATCACTCATGTAAAACAAATTCCAGTTGTATACACAGTTTTGGTTGATTGATTGCTATGCTTCAGATTTCTTCCACAAGATGGAATGAATTGATTTACTGTTGGAAATTTGACAGTGACATCATAACTGGCCAAAGGAAAATGTATAAAGACATGACCCCCAATATGACTATTTCAGATCCTTACAGCATAGTTCCAAGTAACATAGGTTTCTGATTTTTTTCAGATTGAAAGGAAAGTAATACATTAATGTGCCTCATCATTTAGAAAATGTCCTTGTCCTGTATCTGTCCTAATTTAATTAATCACATTTTACTTTATTTTTTATTGCTAAATACAGGGGGTCCAGATACAGTCAAATCTGTCAATAGCAGCCATCCATGGGAAAAGGTCACATTGGCCTTGTACACAGGTGACCTCTGAGTGCAGGTTCACCTTTCAGACTTGGTTCTTGAACAAATACCATGCACCAAATACCATTATCATCATTATTATTATTATTATTATTGTTATTATTATTATTATTATTATTATTATTATTATCATCATCATCATCATCATTATTATTTATTACATGCATTATTATTAGTATTTCAGGCAGTTGACATAATTTCTATTCAAAGAAGTCACTGTATAAATTTATCATTAATAAATTCTGGTGGAAATGGGTTTCATTCACAGATTTCTTCATGCTTGCCCTCTTTTTTTCATGTAGTACATTGTTGTTTACCATTATGGTAAGGAGGTAGCTAGCTTAGCTACTTGTATATTATAGATCTGGAGTCGGCTGTATTAGAAGTAACAGACCTTGACTAAATATAGAAAGTGTCAACCCAATTATTGACAGTCTGCCATTGTTCAAAGATTTGGGGTGCCTTTTAAGTTGAAATACTGTTTCCATCATGTATTTACTATCAAATGTACACAAGTTTTTGTCCTCAGTTTTGCATACATGTGACAGAACCAGGATTTCAGACCAGTAGATTTACAAATTTTGATAAGTAGATTGGCTTCTAAAAAGGTTGATTTTTTATCGGCATAAATTGTATGCGTTTTAAGGGGATTGAAAACAAAGCAAGTGCGTTTTTTCACATAATATGTATTCTCTTCATATTATAATAAAACACAAATTTTGAACATGAATCCGATTCAGAATCTGATGGAAAATGTTGCAATAATAGTTAGTTAATATGAGCCAGTATATTGTCAATTAAATGAAAAAGGAAGAGTTGTACATCTCACAGTTCACTACAAAGATTTTGTATAAAATCCACAGGCATCTTTAGTTTCCTTCCCAAGATCACTGTCTGGTGACCACTGGTGACATTCACTGTGATTGTCAACCTTCACACTTAGCTGGCTCTCAATAGTTTTCTGATCCAGATTTCCCCTTGAATCACTCTGGATTTTTCAAACAATGGAGAATGTCCTCTCTGTGTCAGCATTGGAATGTGGCAATGACAGGACAACTACACTCAGTCTGGAAAGAAGTTCTAACTTAAGTTTTTCTGTTGCTGGTTTCTGAGGCTGCTGACTGATCTCCAATATTGCTCCAAGCTCATTTCACCCAGAGGAGGTTCCTGGCTTGGACCTAATATGTATTCCTGAGCCTCATCCTCAAGGGCTTGTTTCTCTTCTAGGCTTAGGTCCAAAAATCTGTTGGCAAGTTTCACCACTGTAATTAATTTTAAACAAATTAGATTTAGACTTGAAATAAACAGTTAAAAAACACATGATTTTAATAATTTATCCCAACTTTAAAATTAAATATTAAGTAATACATTTTTATCATTTCTTCCTCCATATACTATCTTTAAATCCACTTTGCATGAAACACACAATGCAAACTCAGGACCTTTGCTACTCGCCTGCACACACTTAAATTCTGGTATCCAAGCGTTGTTAAACTTATTGTAGTATTTCTTAGCTGGTGGCTTCTTAGCAGTGGGAGAAAGCGGACGTTTCGGCATTTTGACATTAATTGAAAAAAAAAAATATACAAGCTGCCCTTAAATATTCATCTTAAACAATCGTGAACAATACAAGAACAATTAAAAGACAACAAATCAAAATACTTACTCAAGTGTTTTTGCCGAGATCATTTTTGGTCGGTCTCTCTATTTTATCTTCCTTCCACGACAGGTCGGCTGAGTTTTAATCAAAGACTCACAGTCATCATGGATTACCTTTGATCCTTTTATTACTTATAACACCTCAAACAACATCCCGCATTTGGCCTTAAACTCTCCAAATTACAACAATAAGGTAATCAATTAGCCACTTGTTGTGTACACATGGTAGCTGTTCGTTAACAATTGTAATCCGACTACTCAACCACGCATAATTGCACCGGTCGTAGCCCAGGTGGAACATTTCCAGTTCCCAGTAGACTGGTTTATTTAATGTGTTGATAGAACGCGTAAAAATACTAGGGTTTGTTTTTTTTTTTTTTAAATTTCCTTGAAATTTTCAAAAGCGGTAGATATCAACTACTAAATATGTGCGGTAAACGGCCTTTAAAACGGTATTTTTGGCCTACCGCCGGTAGAATCACATGTATGGTTCTGTCTTCTTGCAGACTTTGGCATAGCATTCCTTGAAACACTTGAACCAACAGAATATCTTATATGAAATAGTGACTGTAGTGTTGGTCCAATATCTCTTCTTAGATTAAAAGGAGTAACCTATTGATTAAATAACTTAACATTTTCATCTCAAACAAGAATGAATATTAATGAAGCTCAGATACATACATTGTCACTATCTGTTCATTTTTCTCAGATCACAATGCATTTTGCACATGTGAATTTATGCAGACTTTTCCATACTGTTACAATACTTAAGCGGTTGTTTGGTTTGTTTTTACTGGCAATAATTACAATCCACTTATTTGACAGAAATGAACAGTGTTTGAAAGCTGAATATGATTTTTAGAACTAAACAATACACAGCAAGAGCTTACCACGATCTTGATTCCCAAGCTTTTATTATGCAGTAAACAGTGATAGAAATTGTTCAATAGGTCAGCTTTGATAAACTAAAGGAAATTAAGGGTAAAATTAGTTTACTGTTAATCTTGTCAGATAAATACATTTAGTACAGTCATCAGCACACAGCCCCAAAGGGGGGGGGGGGGGAGAGCGGGCTATAAGAATGACGAAGCAATATTTTGGTGGCTTTATTAAAATTCTTAAGATAACAATGGAGAGATTAGTAAATTAAAGGTTACACTGACATATTGCAGAGAGTACAGTGAATATTAGCAAGATAAGGCATGTTTACACATCAATTCACATGACATGTCTTTACCTGAATAATACCTTTCTTGGGAATCAAATGCTTCATTTGCACAGTCAGTATGATTGAGTGACTGCTTTAAACAGTAAAAAATCACCATTCGGTTTGGAAACACCTGGCCATTTACCACAGTAAGCAGGTGAGAGTTTAATGCATAACTTTTATAGAGGATTTTATAAAGGTAATTTCAATGGGGTGGGGTGGGGATGGGGATGTCCATTGAGACCAGGTGACCACTATATAAAGGTGACAGTTAGGGCAGGTTTGACTGTATTTTGAAATTTTCTGAATGTGTCAAAACATTTTGGTGATTATTGCAACTTTACCTTTAAAAAAGTATGCTAGTAAACAAATGCATACAGTACATAGTGCCTGAATAACAAATTCATACAGTACATAGTGGCTGAATAATAAATTCATACAGTATATAGTGCCTGTGTTATGTATGATGTTTATATAATATTGTGGATATTTTGGGAAATTATAAATGTTTCTTCACTTTAATATTTGCTTCAACCTTAATGTTATCAGGAAAAACATGTTTAACTAGTGTCCTTGAATTAGGTTGTTTTGATCAATATGTTTTCTCAATTTGAAGGTCAAGGTTGAATTTTGTTTACAAGTAAAATTCCATTAAGATGACACACATTCTAGAACATTCTGTCATGTGACCAATCTTTATATATACCATGTTTGGTGGACATTTTTTCAGTTTTGACATTACCATCAGTCTTGTAAAGAGCTATTACAGTTGTGAAAATTCATTCCAAATTCTAAGAGAGGAATTATTTTAAATATTCATTGGATTATAACAGTGCTCATAAACTTTTGGATTTTGGATTTTTAATTGATGATTTTGGAATTTAAGTGAACTTATTCAGAGATTTTGAAATACTTCATTTTGACATCAGCACATCAAGATTACTAGTACATCAGGACTTTGGAGACCATTGGCACATAATAACATTCAAGGACACAGCTGTGAATTCGGAACATTCTATATTTAGGACTTGTGATTAGAACAATCATTCTTATTGGATTATTAGGATTTCAAAACACATTACTGTAAGTGACTTTTTGATTTTTCATTTTAATTATCTAGTAATAAATTGCTTGTTGATTTTTTACTTGATTTGTTGGTTTCACTTTCTTTCTGTTACATTTTTCTTAGACCATAGAGTCGTAACAGAAATTGGGGGCTCGTCGTTCCGGGATCTGAATTTCTTTAAAGCATATTAGAGATATTAAATTTATCTTTGAAATTCATATTGATTTTGTCTTGGAATTTTTTTTTTTTGTCTTTGGCAAAGATTTTATATAGAGAAATTTTTTTGTGTGAAACCAACAAGCATTTACTATGGCATCTAATGTTCAGAATTTCATTTCAAAACCTACCCAGGAGGGGTTAGAGTGTATGAGAAAGGATGAGTTGCTCGAGCTTCCCAGAAAATACAGTCTATCTGAGGCAAAAGTATCATTGACAAAACAGGAAATAAAGATTATTTTAATTCAGTATTTAGTAGGAAAGGGAATTTTTGAAAATAGTGCTTTAAGTTTGAAGAGAAAGCCTGTATCTGGTTCTGACAGGAAATTAAGGGAATTAGAGTTAAAGAACCAGATGGATTTAGAGTTGGCAAAGCTTCAGATTCAGAGAGAGAGAGAGAAAGAAGAGAGGCAGATACAGATGGAGAGAGAGAAAGAAGATAGGCGGATACAGATGGAGAGAGAGAAAGAAGAGAGGCAGATGGAGAGAGAAAGAAGAGAGGCAGTTACAAATGCAGAAGGAAGAGAGGCAAATACAAATGCAGATGCAAAGAGAAGAAAGGGAAATGCAATTTAAATTAAGAGAATTAGAACTGGCAAACAGAGCACACTCCACTCCTTTAAACACAAGTTCAGGTTTTGATGTTACTAGGTATATTAGGTTAGTACCCCCTTTTCAGGAAAAAGAAGTAGATAAATACTTTCTTCATTTCGAGAAAATAGCTGAAAACTTGAAATGGCCCAGAGAGCATTGGACTTTGTTATTACAAAGTGTACTTATTGGCAAAGCTCGTGAAGTCTACACTTCACTGTCAGTACAACAAAGCACTGATTATGATGTGGTTAAGGAGTACATCTTGAAAGCTTATGAGTTGGTACCAGAGGCATATCGACAAAGGTTTAGGAATTGTAGAAAAGAAACTGGACAAACTCATGTCGAATTTGCAAGGGATAAAGAACAACTATTTGATAGGTGGTGCTCAGCCAAGAAAGTTGATCAAGCTTATGATAACCTCAGACAGCTCGTATTAATTGAAGAGTTCAAGAGGTGTATCCATAGTGATGTTAAAATCTATCTTGACGAGCGGAATGTGGAAACTTTGGAAAATGCTGCTCGTATGGCTGATGATTATTCCTTGACTCACAAAATTTCATTTGGCAATAAGTCGTCCTCTCAGCAGTTTTCTGGTAAAAAACCATTTCAATCTCATTCGAGTACTTCCAAATTTCACAACAACACAACTGTTAGGAATCAAACATCTGATAAGACTGATCAGAAATCCTTATCTCTTCCTACGTGCACTTATTGTAAAACGAAAGGGCACGTTATTTCTGATTACTTCAAGTTGAAAAATAAGCAACAGAGAAAAGACAGAGCTTTTCCAAATGCTCTTATTTCTACGAGGTCAAGGTCACGGTCTTGTATTGAAAGCAATACATTTTTTGGGTCAAACAAATCCCAGTCTGATTCTATTTTGGAGGCTTATGAACCATTCATGTCAGAAGGTTCTATATCACTTATTGGTGATTCTGCCAAACGTATCCCAATTAAAATATTAAGGGACACTGGAGCTTCTCAGAGTCTTTTATTATCAGGTACTTTGCCTTTGTCTGAGGAGTCTTCTTCAAGTGAAAGTGTTCTTGTTCAGGGAGTTGAGTGCGGCTTTGTAAATGTTCCTCTCCATTGTGTAAATTTGGCATCAGACTTAGTTTCTGGACCTGTGACTGTTGGGGCAGTGACTTCTTTACCCATAGAGGGTGTTCATTTATTACTAGGCAATGACCTAGCTGGAGATAAGGTTGTGGTTAATCCACTTGTAACTGACAAGCCTTGTTTGGATCAGAAAGTTGATCCTGTCGAAACTGAAATCCCTGATTTGTACCCTGCTTGTGCAGTTACTAGAGCTATGGCAAAAAGAGCTCTTGAGAGTGATGTTGATCAGGATATTATTCCTTTAGCTGACACATGTATTGGTCAGTTTTTTGATGAGGTCACTTTTTCCTCAGGTATTGATCAGTCAAATGGTATTGATCACAGTGATCCTCTTTTGGCAACTCATTCTCTTTGTTCTAGTCAGGATGACAAACGACAATCCCTTGTCGTTGAACAGGAGCAAGATCCCGAGATATCTTGTTTGTTTCAGAGGGCTATTAGTGAAACTGAAGCCACACAAGTTCCAGTGTGTTACTTTGTGAAAAATGGGGTCCTTATGAGGAAATGGAGACCACCTGATGTACCCGCTGGTGACGAGTGGTCAGTGAGCTATCAAATTGTTGTTCCTAAGTCATATCGACAGGAAATTCTTAATTTAGCCCATGAAACTCCTTTGGCTGGTCATTTAGGAGTCCGTAAGACTTATCACAAGATCTTGAATAATTTTTATTGGCCGAAACTCAAAAGTGATGTTTCTAAATACTGCAGATCTTGTCACACTTGTCAAATGGTAGGAAAACCCAATCAGAAGATACCTAAGGCTCATCTGCAACCTATTCCTGCATTTAGTAGAATAATGGTAGACTGTGTTGGTCCTTTACCTAAAACCAAGTCGGGCAACCAATACTTGTTGACCATCATGTGTGCATCTACAAGATTTCCAGAGGCAATTCCTCTGAGAAATATAAAAACTAAAACTATTGTGAAAGCTTTGGTGAAGTTTTTTACACTTGTTGGCCTTCCCAAATCTGTCCAGTCAGATCAAGGGTCAAATTTTATGTCTGAACTAGTTTTTGGTCATACTGTCCGTGGACCACTGAAATTATTGAAAGAGAAACTTCTTTCAAATGAAGATTCAAAGTTTAATCTTCTTGATTATGTTTCTGATTTCAAATACAAGTTGTCAAAGGCCTGTGAAGTAGCAAGAACTAATCTTCACACTACCCAGTCAAAAATAAAATTAAGGTATGACAGAAATTCACAGGAAAGGAGTTTTAAACCTGGTGACAAAGTTCTGGCTCTCTTTCCCATACCTCAGAATCCTCTTCAGGCTAAATTTTATGGTCCTTATACCGTTGAAAAGAAAGTAAATGACTTAAATTATATCATTAACACTCCTGAGAGACGGAAACAGAAACAACTTTGTCATATAAATATGTTAAAGGAATATTTTGACAGAGATAGCTCAGCTAATTATTCTGTTAGTTTAGTTGTACCTGTCCCACACAGTGAAGATATCAACGATGGAGTACAATCAGACTATAGTGACTCTGGTATAACCAATCTTCGGAATTCAGAAATATTGAACAACCTAGACCAGAAACTTTCACATCTACAACAACAGGAAAGAAATGAACTAAAACAGCTATTACATGACTATGAGCACTTGTTTCCTGATGTTCCAACACGAACAAGTAAAATTTATCATGACGTTGACATTGTAGATTCTGCGCCTGTGAAACAGCATCCTTATAGGATGAATCCTCTCAAACAGAACTATCTGAAGAAAGAAATTCAGTATCTACTGAAGAATGATTTCATAGAACCAAGTAAAAGTAACTGGAGTTCACCATGTATTCTTGTTCCCAAGCCAGATAATACATTCCGTATGTGTACTGACTATAGAAAAGTCAACAGTGTCACCAAAACTGATTCATTTCCAATCCCAAGAATGGACGATTGTATTGATAAAATTGGAAATGCGGAATATGTCACCAAGTTTGACCTTTTAAAAGGATTCTGGCAAATTCCACTGAAGGAAAGGGCAAAAGAAATTTCAGCATTTGCAACTCCAGATGGACTTTATCAATATAAAGTCATGCCGTTTGGAATGAAAAATTCGCCTGCAACGTTTCAACGTCTGATGAACATGATAACATTTGGTCTTGATCATTGTGACACTTATATCGATGACGTCATTATCTACAACACCTGGGAAGATCATTTGGAAACCATTCAAAAATTCTTTGATCGACTCAGCGATGTGAATCTGACAATTAATTTGAGCAAAAGTGAGTTTTGCCATGCTTGTGTCACATTTTTAGGACATATTGTGGGACAAGGTCAAGTTAAACCTATAGAAGCTAACGTCAAAGCTATCTCTGAATTTCAAGTTCCAATTTGTAAAAAGCAACTGATGCGATTTCTAGGTATGGCTGGATATTATCGGAAATTTTGTTCCAATTTTTCCAAAATTGCTGAACCTTTGACAAGTTTATTGAGTAAGAAAACCAAATTTTGTTGGTCTGACAAGTGTCAGGAATCTTTTGACAAGTTAAAGGCCATGCTTAAGAATGCACCAGTTCTTTCTGCACCAAATTTCAGCCAATCATTTAAATTATCTGTTGATGCAAGTGATGTAGGGGTTGGTGGAGTATTGATTCAGGAAGACAAAAGTGGTGTGGATCACCCTGTGTGTTATTTTTCTAAAAAACTAAACAAACACCAGAAAAATTATTCCACAATTGAGAAGGAATGTTTGGCTTTGATATTGGCTTTACAGCATTTTGAAGTGTATGTTACCTCAGCTCTTTCTCCAATTATTGTGTACAGTGATCACAATCCCCTTACTTTCATCAACAAAATGAAAGATAAAAATCGGAGATTGTTGAGATGGAGTTTGATATTGCAAGAATATAACATTGACATCAGACACATCAGGGGAAAAGACATTGTGATTGCAGATGCACTCTCACATGCCTAGAAATGTAATATTGCTTGATGTAATTAAGTCCAGTATCATAAAACATGTTCTTATGTAATTTTGGTTATTGTAGTATTAGATGTATATTCAAAAGAAAGCTTTATTATATAAATCTTTCTTTTTCTTTATGAGGGGAGGTGTTATGTATGATGTTTATATAATATTGTGGATATTTTGGGAAATTATAAATGTTTCTTCACTTTAATATTTGCTTAAATCTTAATGTTATCAGGAAAAACATGTTTAACTAGTGTCCTTGAATTAGGTTGTTTTGATCAATATGTTTTCTCAATTTGAAGGTCAAGGTTGAATTTTGTTTACAAGTAAAATTCCATTAAGATGACACACATTCTAGAACATTCTGTCATGTGACCAATCTTTATATATACCATGTTTGGTGGACATTTTTTCAGTTTTGACATTACCATCAGTCTTGTAAAGAGCTATTACAGTTGTGAAAATTCATTCCAAATTCTAAGAGAGGAATTATTTTAAATATTCATTGGATTATAACAGTGCTCATAAACTTTTGGATTTTGGATTTTTAATTGATGATTTTGGAATTTAAGTGAACTTATTCAGAGATTTTGGAATACTTCATTTTGACATCAGCACATCAAGATTACTAGTACATCAGGACTTTGGAGACCATTGGCACATAATAACATTCAAGGACACAGCCGTGAATTCGGAACATTCTATATTTAGGACTTGTGATTAGAACAATCATTCTTATTGGATTATTAGGATTTCAAAACACATTACTGTAAGTGACCTTTTGATTTTTCATTTTAATTATCTAATAATAAATTGCTTGTTGATTTTTTACTTGATTTGTTGGTTTCACTTTCTTTCTGTTACATTTTTCTTAGACCATAGAGTCGTAACACCTGTATAATAAATTCATACAGTACATAGTGCCTGAATAATAAATTCATACAGTACATAGTGCCTGAATAATAAATTCATACAGTACATAGTGCCTGAATAATAAATTCATACAGTACATAGTGCCTGAATAATAAATTCATACAGTATATAGTGCCTGAATAATAAATTCATACAGTACATAGTGCCTGAATAATAAATTCATACAGTACATAGTGTCTGAATAATAAATTCATGCAGTACATAGTGCCTGAATAATAAATTCATACAGTACATAGTGTCTGAATAATAAATATGTACAGTACATGGAGCCTGACTAGCAAATATGTATAGTACATGGAGCCTGAATAGCAAATATGTACAGTACATAGTGCCTGAATAATAAATTCATACAGTACATAGTGCCTGAATAATAAATTCATACAGTATATAGTGCCTGAATAATAAATTCATACAGTACATAGTGCCTGAATAATAAATTCATACAGTATATAGTGCCTGAATAATAAATTCATACAGTATATAGTGCCTGAATAATAAATTCATACAGTACATAGTGCCTGAATAATAAATTCATACAGTACATAGTGCCTGAATAATAAATTCATACAGTACATAGTGCCTGAATAATAGATTCATACGGTATATAGTGCCTGAATAAAAAAATACATACAGTACATAGTGCCTGAATAATAAATTCATACAGTACATAGTGCCTTTATATGCCTGTTTGAAGATAGCTACTCTTTTTTTCTTTCTTTTTGTTTTTGTAAAACAATTTGTGTTTGTTCTTACACTGGCAGATAAGGCAAACATTAGCCTATCACTAACACATAGAGCTATTTTACAGTGTGCACTGATCTCAGTAAAAGGAAATCATAGTTAAATGATTTGGGAGCAGTATCTGAAGCAGTCCAACTTCCTTCCAACATGTAAAAAACTTAACAAAGAAAATTATAAAATGCATGTAATATAATCAAGAGAGTTATATTTTACAATTTAATTAAATACCCATCACAAAGAGGTTGTCCCTGTCTTCAATAAGTAATGCAGGAATTAATTAAAAATGGCACCTTACATTTATTGGTATTTCAATCTCTTCCTGATTTTTTGTACATCAGAATCAACAGTTAATAGAACAACATTAAATATGTGCCAACATGAGATACAGATACCTGCTTTACACAAAGCATATATCACCTAGTGTTAAGACTAAGGGAGGCAACTTTTCCTAACATTGTAAAGGATTTGCAAAGAGAAGTATAGTGTAGCCACACATTGTCAGCTTTGCACCTCTAAAGTTTTAGTTTGATTTCTGGTGTAGTAATATACCAGATTTTCTGATTACACAACCATAGTCAGTGACTTTCTTTAGAGTTCCAAGACTTCTTTAATAAGAGAACTTTACTTTAACAAGTGTTTTATAACACATGAGTTGATACATGAGAACTTGGATATAAAATTTTATTGTACTAAAAGAAATTTAAGCCTAATAGCTGGAAAATGTATTTGTTTTCTTTAGTTATTTTTGAATTTACAGTCAGGGACATTTTCTTGCAATTTCATGGCTGGTAAAACATCACAAGCAAAAATACTATTTTAAATGTCTTTCATGTAAGTGTTTGAGGGTGGTCGATCTGTGTTGTATGGACATGTTTTAGTTTTTTGTTATTTCTGCCCCTTGTTAAACTCCGACTTAGTCTCCATGAAAACTTTCCTGTTAAAACCACAACAACAAAAAAATCCATTTTTTTAGCTGACCTGGTTGTAACACCAATTTAGCTTATGATATGGACCTGTGTCTGTAGTGCATCCATCAATTACTATTTTAAACTTTTTCTCAAAAACCACTGAACTGTTTTAAACTAAATTTGGCTCTTGGCATGAAGAGTATTAAAATTATAAAAATGTTGCTGATCCACCATCAAATATGGCCACCATTACTAAAAATATAAAAGAACTTTAAATGACATCACAAAAACCAATTAACAGAATTTGATCAAATTTGCAGAAAGCATCCTGGCATAGAGGCTTTCAATTTTATACTGATGATGCTGATCCACCATCATATATGGCAACTGTTGCTAAAAGTAGAAAAGCATTTTGACAATTTCTGATAAAATCTGCTTATCAGAATATGACCAAACTTTACAGAAAGCATCCTGGTTTAAAGGGCTTTCAAATTTGTTCAAAAGATGCCAATCCACCATCAAATCTGGATGCCATTGTTAAAAATAGAAAAATGTTGAAAGTGCTTCTTCTCAGAAACTGCCCAGCAGAAATTGACCAAATTTGACAGGAAGCAATCTGATAAGAAGGGCATTCAGATTTATACAAATTATGCTAATTTTCCATCAAGTATGGCCACCGTTAGTAAAAATGGAAATCCTTTAAATGACCAAATTGCACAGAGAGCATTTTGGTATGAAGGGCTTTTAAGTATGTATAGATGATGCCAGTGTGCAATCAAATATGGCTGCTGTTGCTAAAAATAGAAAAACTGTTAACAACTTCTAAAAAAAATAAAAATTCACTTAAAATTCACTTTGATAAATTTAACAGAAATTGTCCTTGCTTCAACGCCTATCAGATTTATGCAAATGAAGCTGTTTTACTATCAAATATGACTATCATTACTAAAAGAAGAAAAACATTACAAAACTTTATTGCAGAAAAATTCTGAATAGAATTGTCCAACTTTGACACAAAGCATAGGGGCCTTTCAAAATTGCACAGATGATGCTGATGTGCCATCAAGTATGGATGAAGATTACAAGAGTAGAGAAACCTTGGAACAGTTGTTTTCATAACATATGCAAATCAACAGGATTGGAACAAATTTGTACAGACCCAGATTTCATGACCAACTGCTCTTGCATTTAGCTATGAGGCAGATGTCGGCCAGGTGAGCAATCTCAGACCCACTCGAGCCTTTTGTTATTATACCTGTCAGTGATGCTGCCAGGCCATAGATTGCAGGATTCTCACAAAAGTGGTTAAGAGTCACGCAACTTTTAAGACCTGATGGGGTACTTAACACAAATTACCTGTGATTCCAGCCGTTTGTTATACCCAAAGTGGGAATTTTTATTTTATTCAAAATAAATGTTTATCAAATCATTGTACTTTTGTCCATTGTCTTAATTTATCTATCTTGAGGTAGATATAGTGTCTGCATGGTTGAAAAAGATATGTATACACACTCTCACAGCTTCTAAAGTTGAAATTCATGTGACTTTTCTTCCACAGGAGCAGTATTTGGCCAGTGCTCAGGAATATGCTCAGATTACAGACCTGTCTAAGAGAGTCTCAGAATGGGAGGAAAAAATCCTCCCCAAACTTCAGGAAGAGGTATGACAGTCATATAGGTCTTACTTCAGCATCTAGGAAATAAAAAGTAGTAATTAAAATTAGTTCAGTGTTACAATCGACAGATTTGTTTAAGAGATTTAAGTAGCACTACTATAGAAAAATATTAGTTATATAACAGTGCACAGGTCTTGTACAGATTTTAAAAACTTAGGAAAAGGAGCTTTTTCCTGAAACAATCTTTGAAATAAAAATTACTACATATATTTTTTCAAAAAAAGTTTAAATTTGCTTTCATAGTCCCAGGAAAACAATTATGTTTCAATAGTAATAATTCAATACCTGCTACTATTGCATTGCTTTCCTTTTCCAGGACTCTAGTCCCCAATCCAAGCTGATTATTCCCTCCAGTTAGTATTGGAGGGCCAGAATTGAAAAGAACATGATCCCAGTCTGACTCCTTAGTCACAGCCAACTTATGGAATATCTTTTCTTTTTTCCTTAGGTGACATGCACATTACACTTGTGCTATATCGCTCATTGAAATTTGCCTTCATTTTTGACTTGAAACATTTTGTTGGCATTTCACCTACCACATTGTATTGAGTCTTTGTCTCCTCAATCCTTGCTTTTTATGAGTGTTACCTGTGGGGTTTTTAAAATTTTTTTTTTTTTTTGCACCTTGCTTAGCAAGAGGTGCTTCATTAAATTGTATTCTCCTTTATTGTTCTAGTGCTAGGGTAAGTATTGTCTGCTCTCTTTTGGTTCTGGACTTTTTATGTTGCAATAATTTCTATCCTTTAAACTTTATAATGTCGCAATGTGTGGGCAAGTGTGGGCACAGGAAGACCCTGTGGGACACTCAACCCACCTGCTTAGCGTGCACAGGGTGTGCACACACAGACACCTTTCCAATTTGTTGTCTTTGGACTAACCAGGTGTGGGAATTCACTGGAAGTCACCGCACATACAGGGGGAGGGAGAAGGAGGGCCCCTCTTACTCATGTTCATGCAGGAGGGGTCTGGATCGCTTTCTGTGTCAGGGAAGAACATTTTGTGACCTGTGGTTCGGGGATCACATAAGGGCCAAGGATCCATGATGTTCATTATGATGCCTTCAGTGCCAGTGAGGAATCGATCCTTGCCCCCTCCCAAGGGAGGATAAACACCTGAGAGTGAGTCATGCCTCTTAAGGTCAGTGTCCCAGTGAAGGAGTTTAGCAAATCGCGCCTTCCTGATAGCGAAGAGCATCAATCTCATTTGGATAAATCTGATGGGGGTTCATCCATCAGACCTATGTGACCGAACTGGTCCTTTTTTGGAGACCAGTTGGTCATCAGACACCAGTCATACAGCAGTCACCAATCTTCAAACACTGGTCACCAGGTTTTGATTATCAGTCTGGGGACATGGATCGGGTCATTACACACACACACACCTGTTCCTATGTAACCATTTAATCCCGATGCAGATAGGTAGTCAAGTTGTACTCGCCTGACTGGGGGGTATGTCAGGACCCCACTTTCCAGGAAGTGACTCTTTCTTCCTGCTGCCCCCGTGGCACCATGGATGTCCCACCCTTTCAAGGTAGGGTGGACATGACAGGCCCTGGACCTGCTCCGTCCTGAGCCAACAAAAAGGTGGGGGGTGCCACTCACCCCTTAGACAATCCAGAAGGAATCAGCAATCCCATGCGCCTAGGAGGTCCACTAGTAGGGATAGTTACATCATCCCCATGAGCGGCTTCGAGATGAGGGCAACCCTATTTCAAAATCTCCCTCTCTGGAGAGAGATACTAGGAGGGACAGTCCTGCTTCACCTCAGGAGTGGGATCAGGACAGTGATGTCATTTCCATCATGGTGGACTCAAATTAGTTTTCAGAGGAACTGGTGGTGTTGGTCCCTCCCCCTCCATTGGAGTCCTTAATTCCTTCCCACGTATCAAGCCAGGTGTTTGAGGAGGAGGAAGTTTTGGATCTTCAATATGGCAGTGAACAAAGTTTACAACCTCCTTCCCCCAGACTTGTGTCCTAAGCCTTCTGGTGCTAAGGACATAAAGATTCTCTCCAGTCTGGAAAGGATTTAGGGGCAGCATCTCATCCAGATCTTCTGTTGCTTCGACACTCAGTGATAGTCTGGGACAAGAGTTCCCCAGACAGCAGAGGGGGTGGTCTGTCCCCGCTTCAACACTTTGGCTGCTGGTTTCTGCCTCCAGCTATCTAGTCCATCTGCTGGCCTGGCCCCTTTAACTCTTTAAGCCCCACCACCACCACACCCAGATTCTAGGGTTTCACAAGTGCAGATAACAGCTGGGACCTGGGCTCACCTCCTGGTTACAACCTTAGAACTTAAGGCCCGTACTATCGTGACAATCACCTCACATGCAGATCACTTTTCAGTGGCCTCCATCAGTCTTTTGAAAAAGGAATTATTGTCTCCAATAGTGATTCAGTGTTTGCTAGAGGCTGTAGCAAAAACGTCACATCATACGCTATCCATGTCAATGGCACTTTCTATGGAGCTTCTTCACCGCTGCAGGAATGCCACCTTGGAGACATCGAATGTCTTGCTGGACCATAGCAAGAAGGTATGCACTCTTGAGGTAGAGATGCTGTTCGGAGGCCTTATTCCCTCTGTGGCGTCGCAAGATTTGATGAACCAACAACACAAGTCCCTGACAGCAGTTCCAAGCTTTCAAAACAAGCCAAGAAGCACACCCACCCTGACCATATAATGGGACCTTCTCCCAAGTTCTTCAAGCAGGTGAGCAGCCTCAGTTCAAAGCTCCCTCTCACCCGAGGGGGCCCCGGGTGGCCGAGTGGTCTAAGGCGCTCGCCTTTACCGATCACTGCCATCTCACCTCTGTCCGCGTGTGTTCGAGTCTTGGGTTCGGCCAATGTGGCTATGTGAGAAAGCTTGCCAGTAGCTTCCTGTGGGTCGGTGGTTCTTCCCGGGTTCTTCCTCCACCAAATATACTGGCCGCCATGTATAGCCTATCTTGTGCTGAAAAATGGCGTTAAACCCATAAAACCAAAACCAAACCCTCTCACCCATTGTTTGCTAGACAAGGTGATCAGAAAGGCCAAGGAAAAAAATCTTTCGACTCCTCACCCTTTTGCATGGAGGGAGGTGGTTGGCCCCAGTGAGTTGCAACCTTTTCTGAAGTGTCTTCCTCTTCCCAGCATCCTGCCAGGAGCTCATCTTTCCCTTTTTCCAGGGGTTTGGTCAGGCATCATGGACAATGTGCAGGTCCATTCCACCTTAAAGGATGGCAACCAGCTTTATTTCCAGAACATCCTCCCCTATTATGGACTCCCATCTTCTTTCACCAGTCCAAACTGGCTCAGTTAAGGAAAGAGGTACACACCCTTCTGTAGAAGGGCACAGTCGAGAGGGTGACAAATTACTAGACTCCGGCTTTTTATTCACGGATCTTTCTGGTGTCAAAAAAAAAAGGCGGAAGTTTTGACTCATAAGCTATTTTTCTGACTTAAGCATATTTCTTCGGGAAGAACACTTAAAGATGGAGACTACTGCCTTGATCAGGAACACCATAAGGCCCGTGACAGGGCGGACTTCATCGATCTTCAGGATACCTTCATATCCCCATCTCCTTCCACACAGAAAATACCTTGGGGTTTTGTCTATTTTGAGCTCTTCCATTGGGCCTAAACTCTCTCTCTCTCTCTCTCCCCCCCCCCCCCCCCCAATGAACTTTTGCCAGAGTGTGGAGGTAGCTGCAGCTAGTGATCCCCATCCTCCAGTATTACAAAGACTGGTTGATGCACAACATTCTCAGAGATTCTCTTCAGAAGAACCTGCCCCTCTGTTGGTTATGGGTAACCCATCTCAGTCTTATCCCAAACCTCGACAATTTTGATCTCATCTCTTCTCAGGAATTTGTATATGTGGGGATAAATTTCCTCACCAGCCTAGGGAGAGTACATGTTCCTCCAGACTGACTCGACCAAATCCTGTCCCTCATAACGGCTCTTCTGACCAAGACCTCATTGTCGGAGGGTGTAGTTCTTCAGGAATTTTGGTCCCGGGAAGAAGTGACCCTCCATATAAACAACTTGGAAATGTGGTCTGTGTTTATAGCCTCACAGAGGTCTGTCAATCTCATAAAGGCATTATTGCATTATGGTGGCCTGAAACAACATGTCAATAGTAGCATACTTCATCAGGTGTCGGGGAGGTACACATGCTCCTTCTCTTTGCATTGAAGCCTGGATTGCTCTTTGAGTCCACCATATTCTGGGCAAGAGGAATATCCTGGCAGAGTCTGTCCAGAGGGGGTTGTGCAGTCCTCATGGAATGGTCTCTACACCAGTTACTTTTCCAGCCGTGAGGTGGACTTGTTCACTACAAGACTGAACAACAAACTCCCCTTGTATGTCTCTCCAGTACTAGATCAGAGGGCCTGGGCAGTGGATACTTTCAGTTTAAAGTGGGATCATCTGTATATGTATACCTTCCCACCTTTCAAAATAATTCCAAAGATGTGCCATCAAGTCAGGATCTCCACTGCTCAGCTTGTCCTAGTAGCTCCCCTGTGGAACCAACTGTCATGGTACAACGACCTACTTGATCAGTTGGTAGATGAGCCCAGGAGATTACCACAGAGGAGGAACTTGCTGTCACAGCACAGCGGGTCTCCACCAAAGTCAACAGATTCTCCATCTTTTTGCATGGCTCATCTCAAGCAATCAATCCATCATGACCAGTTTTCGAACAAGGTTGCCAACTGCATTGTCCAGGCTAGGAGGCAATCTACTTCCAGGGTTTACGATGCAAAGTAGATAATCTTCTGTGATTGGTGCAATAGGAAACGTGTTGATCCTAGCTGTCCCTCTTTGAGTGCAGTTGCAGATTTTTTTTCTCACTTTCTATTGAGATCCCAAGTCTCAATTGTATCTGTGCTGGGGATGATCAGTGAGGGCTTTAAGGAATTATTTGGCTTCTTCTGAAGGAAAAAGGAATGGTCAGAAGTGTCTCTTCCTGCCTATTAAGGGTTCCTCTGCTATTTCGGTGGCCACTATTTCCAGGTGGATTGCCCTCACTATCAAGAAAGCTTATCAGTCCCTCACTGAGAGTGACTTTTCTTTCACGAGAATTAAAACCCATGAAGTTAGGGCTATTGCTACATCTTGGACCTATTTGAATCACTTCTCTTTGGATGATGTTATGAGAGTCGCCTTTGGTGGTCTCACACTACCTGCTTCTCCATTTACCATCACTCTTTGGTGCATCAGAACGAAGTTTTTCTTCGTTGGACCCTATAGTGATGGCACAGCATGTGGCCCAACCTTCTACCGGTTTAAAGTAGGTAACACTCCTACTATAAGGGCCAGTACAATAGTTTTCTATACCAGATTTGTTGAGATCATCAGCCTCCCTCCTAATTAGTAAATTCAGCAATTCAGTATTAGCAGGTGATGTATTACTGCTATTCAAATGTAGGGGGTGGGGTGGTAAAACTAATTTTAATTATGTAATACTTAACTGCTGCTTTTGCAAAGATTCCTTTCTCTCACCCAGCTCTGATGTCCTGTACTCTAGGTCCAAGTCAAAAGAGGATGGCATTCCACATGTCCGTACTTTGATCAGAGTTGGTAAATAGGCTCAAGTCGTTAACATCTTGGTTGAGTATGATTGTGAGAGACATTCACACATATTATTAATATGACCTTCCATCTGATTGACTGAGCTTGTCAACACTTTGCCAACTTTATTCTTATCAGATTCTGATCCAGCTTGTAAGATACTTGAGATATCTTGCATCTGATTGACTGAGCTTGTTACTTCTCTAGATCTGGAGACTATATTTCTCATCTAATTTCTATAAAGCTTGGTAAATGGGTGTATATCATCAAGATCTTGGCTGACTTCAGTTATGAGTAAGATACTTATTTTATGCATATTATATATGCCTTTATCTTTAAAATGAATTTGTATCAGGATTGAGTGAAAAAAAAAAGATAAAATCAGCATGATATAAAGTTTGGGAGATAATTTGCCATGAATTAAAATGCAGCGTAAACCTGCTTTAGTGAAATAGTGAACTTGTTAAATTACTGAAAGCCAGGTGAGCAATATCAGGCCCACTTGGGCCTCATGTTTGAGTTACTACAGTGCTTTGTTACCAAAGTAAATGAGAGTTTGATTTGTTAATCTGGCTAGATGTGTTGTATTCTTGAAGAAAAACTTTCTAATTAAGTTTTCTTTAAATGAATAAAGATGTTAAAAGTTTCTAATTGTGACTATTCCTGTCAAATATGTCGGTCATTAATCACTGCTTTTTGCTGTTAGCTTTTTATTTTAGTGCTTAAAATTGCTGATAATTGTTGATCTGATTTGGATTGAATCTTTAAAGGTAATGATTTGTAGCTGTGCTGGTCATAGACCAGAAGAGCTTATGCGATGGCCTGATGTCCATTGTCTTCTTATGTCAAGTTGGTCCCATATGGCCACCATCCCACCATGATTACCATCTTGAAAATCTTGTTATTGTTACTTCTTCTGAGTGGATGGTCATATCAACATGGGGTTTTCACTGAAAGATTTCTTATCATGTCTAGTTGATCCTAAATAAAAATGGTGTCAATCTGAAATCCAAAATGGCTGCCATCTTGAAAATTTTGTTTTTGCTACTCCTGAATAGATAGTGGTAAGTCTTCTTATGATGTCTAGTTGGTCCTAAATGAAAATGGTACCTGTCTGACATCCAATATGGCCACCACAGCATATTGAATAGATGGTAATATTGACATGGGGTTTTCACCAAAAGACTTCTTATACAGTCTAAATAAAAATGGTGCAGATCTTAACATCCAGTATTGCTGCCAGAGTGGCCATTTTGAAAATCTTGTTATTGCTACCCCTCATAAACAGATTGTTATAACGACATGGAGTTTTCACTAAAAGACTTATAATGCTAGTCGGTCCTAAATGAAAATGATGCCAATCTAACAGCCAACGTGGTCACCATGGCAGCAGACTTAAAAATCTGTTTCTTCTGTATGGATGGTCATATTGATATGGGGTTTTGACTAAAAGACTTATAATTTCTTGCTGGTCCTAAATTAGAATCGTGCTGATCTAAGATCCAAATATGGTTGTGATGGCCATCTTGAAAATTTTGTCATCACTACTCCTCCTGAACAGATAGTTGTATTGACATGGTGCTTTCACTAAAACACAATAGCAACATGTAGCTAGTTCTATTGAAAATGGTGCTTATCAGACCTCCAACATGGCACCAGAGCTATCAAAAAATCTTTTTATCACTACTCCTCTTGTATGAATTGTGGTATTGACATGGGGCTTTCATTAAAACACTTGCAATATTAAATGGTTGTGAATGAAATTTATACGGAGATCTAACCACCAACATATCTGCACTTTTGCGAAGTAGTTTTGAAAAATATACCTAATTGCTTGCATTTTTCTACTTCACTTATGAATACAAGTGAATTTTAAAAAGGTTTTATATTTACTTGCATTCCAATGAACAAGTTGATAGACAGCACTCTGACTGATTTTAAAGTCATTGGTCTTGATTTAGGTCTTTAGTTGTACTGGCTAGTAAAGCATGATAACACAAACAAGTTATGAATGGATTTGTATCCATTAATCCAGTTTGTGGATGTATCTAAAGAAAACCTTGAACGATACTTTAATAACTTGTCTTTTTTTCTCCAAAATCTATTACTTGTGGATTTAACCAAACTTAGCATGTGGTTATATCTTAACATTGTCTGAGACAAGTTCAGTAATCTTCTCTCCATATTATCAGGTTCAAGGTCAAAGTCCATGGCAGAAGAATTTTGTTCTGCACTTGCAGGCATCTTTGTGAACATGTCAACTCAAAAAATAAGAAAATAGTCTTGTTACCAAATTTCTTATGTTGGAGTTTCTCAAGAATATCAGAGATGGCTTCAATACTCAGCAATTGAAAAGAAGAAAAAGACTTTTCTTGGATTCCTGGAAATTCTTTTCAGCCAGTTGAGTGTCAGTCCCTTCAAGGGACTCTTGTTCTTTGAGTTTCTCTTCAATTCAGGGCAAACAGTAGACCACCAGTGCATGCTCATTCAACAACCATACACACACGTGCAAACGTTGTTGTAATAAGTTTATCACCCAAATTGATAAATCAATTAATTTACCTACCTAATTAAGTAATTGCAAATCATCAAAGTTAATCCCACAGCATAAGATTGTTGTAACTATCAGGCTCTGCTTTAATAAAACCAAAGCTGTCTTCATGCACACATGGTTCACTATCACTAAATGAGTGGTGCAGAATACTTTGTGTTTTTTGTATATATGTTTATATTGTTTTATAAGATTGTGTAACTTTACTAGCAAGGAATTCAGTTTTCAGATTTGAAAGGAATCTTGCAGAGAAAATTCTAAGGTTTGAAATTTGTACAGACACCGTTTCATGACTTAGACATGTATACACGTGTACTGAAATGTAATTGTGTAATATCTTTCATTCTGTTATTCCTAGATTCATTTTTTGCATTGAATTCAGACACCTGATCATCAATTCAGGGACGATTACAAATTATGCTTCTTTGTGCAGATTTTGTGCACAGTGGCAGTCTGTGGACCACTACACTCTTGTTATCGGGGGTTTCCCTGTATTAAGATTTTGTTTTTAAAAAAGAAAAAAGGTTAAATTAATACATTGTAAAACAGACATTATAGAAACATTTTTAAAGGAACACAGTGTTTGCAGAATTATTGCCTAACTCTGATGTAATATTTTGTATTTGTGGTTGTAAAATTCATCACTACATTTTTTACATTACTTTAACAGGAAAATCATGAGCCATTTGACATCAACAAATATGGGTCCAGGGTGATTGGCAGCTTAGCCAAAGGGAAGACTGTCCCATTCAGGAAGTTGGTGGCAAATAAACCTCCTTTCGAAATATGTCGCATCTTTTTAGCCACACTAATGCTGGTAATTTTATGTTTTATTCTCTCTCTCTCTCTCTCTCTCTCTCTCTCTCTCTCTCTCTCTCTCTCTCTCTCTCTCTCTCTGTTAATGTAGCCCATGCTAAAGCAACATTAGGCACAATTTCATCTTGAAAAATGTATCATATATTGTTGATGTAAATAATACAGTGAAAAGAACAAATTATGGGAATGGTTTAGTCTTTCCACTTGCTTTAGTGCCCCTTTTAAATGCTAACAGAATGATGACTAAACGGAAAATGAATGCCGAATGAACGATACATGGTCTTGGCTAAATGCTGTTTAACACAAGCACTAAATGATCAATGATGAACAATAAGCTATAAACCATTAACAAAGCATTTAAGAAATTGGGGAATGCTTGAAGTTGTCTTGTTTTCGAGTTCCAATATAATTTTAACTGTTGAAAGCCTTTTTTAACTACAGTCAAACCTGTCAATAGCAGCCGCCAATGGGAAAAGACAAAACTGGGCCTTTGTACACAGGTGACATCTGTGCACAGGTTCACATTTCAAAATTGGTTTTTGAACAAATACCATGCACTGAATATCATTATCATTATTATTATTATTATTATTATTATTATTATTATTATTATTATTATTACGTTATCAAGATTGTTTTATGTGCACTATTGGACAAAATTATAAAATAACTGTATATGTTGTTATGTCCCAAATTTATGTTCCACACAAGATTACTGTATTCTGCTCACTTTAATCCATCCTATAAATTAAATTTTCACTGACTTTAAAAAAACCACTAATCTTAGTTTGTTTTGTGCACCAGGACGAAACACTAATTTCACTACCAATTGACAGTTTACATATGACTGTAAAACCGGACTGGCTCTTTGGTCAGCCAACTGTTATAAATTAGGTTTGGAAACAGCTGTTCATGCTTCAAATGCAATATCTGGATTAGCCATTTGCGCAGCTCGCTGAGATCAAAAGACGGCTTGTGTGAGAGGCCTGTGTTGAATAGGGAATCAAAAGAAGTCGTATATGACTATTGTTTGTGACCCATGAACTAAAACTTCATCTGCCTTTACAGACAAGTTTTAAAGGCACTTAGCTCCCATTTCCTCGTCATGATATAGCCAATAATGTGATAAAAGTGCCATTAAGAACCAACTAACAACAACATCTGTTGATAAAGCAAACCAAAAGACTTGGCAAGCATCTCTTTTTTAGCTTGGGAGGGCTGGATTTGTGATGCAGTGGATATACTCCTAATATATTATTTTGGGGTAAGTTTTATCGAAGAAACATATTTTACTAAAAAAAAAATTGGTTTCTGGAACATAACTTTCAATCCACTCAGGATATCTCTATGAAACTTTGTACACATATTAGTCTAGTGGTTTAGATGTACCTTTTGCTATTCCAAATTTTTAAGTTAGAATATTTTTAATGTTTTTTGTCTGTTTGTCTGTCCATCAGTCCTGTCCTTGGGAAAGGCACTTAACTCCCATTTCCTCAGCATATTATACTGTACTAGAGGTAATACCCACAGCACGTGCCCTAATAAGTGCACTGCCCTCTTTTTGCCCAATACTCACATGAAATGACTTATTTTAAGCTCACATATTTCAATCAGAGTATGGCTCAAGGAAGGGAAACCACTGCTAATGGCTGTGTTAAACATTGTTATTTTCATGGAATTTATCATCATGCACATCTGGTGTAGGTTATATCAGTGCAAAATGCAAAAAGATTTTCTCGAAAATTATATAATTGTAATCCCACTGTTTAGTTAAGAACTACACAAATTTATTGATCGCCTAAATCATTTCCAACCCACAATTCAGTTTACTTATACTGCACCCAGTACCCATGTATCATTTCTAGACATAAATGTGATGAAAAATTATGATAATACAATCTCTACAAATGTTTATGTCAAAGAAACTAATATCCACCAGTATGTGGAATATTCGTCTTGTCATCCCAGGTCATGTAAAAACATATATTGGAGTCTCCTCAACTTATCAAATAAAAACTGCACAAAAACACTTTACAAAAGCAAGCCAATTCATGCTTATAGAAGACTCAGGAATTTACAAGATTTTTTTTATCAGAACTAAACTGACATAAAATATAAAAAGATGTTTTTCATCATCTAAATGTAACGGAGGTTGGTGCTCTCTATGTACAAATATTAGAGACAGTACCTATTTTAGTAGCTCTTATACAAAAGAATTGTTTTCTCTATGTTTTAAGACTGACTGCATATCAGCTGATGTAATTTATTTGATAACCTCTAAAGAGAATGTAACACGCAATATGTTGGACAAATACTTCAACAAGTAATTACCATACTCTGATACATAACTTGCTCGAACTTAAGTCCTTTTCTTTAAATGTCATTACTGAGGTAGAGAAAGAAAGTATAAAAAAATGTATCTGTACTGAACATAGTGCATTGAACCCCACTGTCAACTATTTACGCCACAAAATTGAAAACAAATGCAGGCTAATTATTATCTGTTGACTGTTCTTTGTAGACATGTAGTTCAATACAAACATCGTTCTTACTGTTGGCTGAAAGACACCCTCTTGTAATTTCAGGCAAACACCAGCAATGTGAACCTGGATGAAAAAGGTATTCTCTTTGATGGAATGGACAAATTTGAAGTGGAGTTGTTGTCCACAAGGAGACATTTTGAGGATCTGGCAGATTACCAGGCCCCATCATTGACAGGACATTAACCATCTCTTATTGATGTATATACTGAAATATCCACAGGTTCCATACACTGTGTAGACTGAGGCATAAGGGGGTCTCATTGCCTTTTTTTGTTTCAGCTCACCAAATACTCCTGCCTTAATGGACACTTCCATATGAAAGACACCAGCTCTTTAAAGACAAACATTTATCCTCCCCCATTGTTAAACTTTCATGATCATTTTTAACCTCACTATAAAGGACACCTTTATTTATAGTTTTCACTATATATACCTTATTTATCGTATATGTTGGGATATGGTAACAGTTGGGACACTCAGTTATTTTTTAAAATAACTTTTTCATGCTGTGTAAGTTTTGGTACATTACAGTTCAAAATTTTTTTTAATGACAAAGTTTTGGGACACTTGTACCTACTGTGAGTCTGTCTCTTCCATGTGTTTATTCAGCTAGCATGACTAGTTAATTAACCCTTTTGTGAATCCTAATCCCTAATCCAGGGTTTTAAATCAGAGGTAGTTCACTAACCCAAGGCTAGTAAATTTCCTGTCAGACTAGTAGTTTTCATAACTTTAATAGTATGATGGCTAGTAAATTTTCAGTTTTCATCATACATAATTTTTTAAAATCCAAATGATCAGATGGTCCAAGTTCTCTAGGAGCTAATCGCATAAATCCTCAAGATTCAATTGCCCCCAAGAGGGTTAGAACAAATGGAAGCAGGTCAAAATGTAACCAAGTCAGATTGTACCTAAACCAAAACACAAGTCAAAACGTACCTAAACCAAAACATGACCAACTCACAGTCAAAACGTACTCAAGTCGAAACATACCCAAATCAAATCAAGTCCCAACACATTGAGGTTTAGACATTTACTGTTTTAGTTTTATATGTTGCAAGTTCCATATATCAGTAGATACTAATTTTCCGTAAGTTGTAAATATGAAATCAATAGGAAGATGATTTATCTTCTCAGAAAGTGTGAGTATAAGATTTGTTATGTTTTTAATTCGTTGACAGACGAGATGAAACTATTGTGTTGATGAAATCTGACCTGGTTCTCTCCATTTGCATTGCTATCAAATGACTACCCAAATCTTGCAGCCTTCATATCCATGACATAAGAGGTCCAATAGTCACATGATACTTACAAAAATAACTTTCTTATGTTGTTGTACAAAGAATTCTCAAATATGAAATGAAAGTTGGATGTTTTTTAAAAAAACAAAAAGATGCAACAATTTCAACATATTTATTCAGAGAACAACCACCAGGAACCTGTCGCAGTTGCAGCGACCTGTAAAAAGCCAGATTCATCACGTAGAGAGCAGATGTCAGTGTGGTAGTCATGTGATACTAAAAAAAACTGTTGACATGTATTCTCTGCTTGATGAATCTGTCAACGAATTAAAGACATAACAAATGTTACACTTGCAATTTCTGAGAAGATCTGACTGAAATGAGGAATGAAAGACAAACAGATAAATGCAAAATATTATACTAGCTAATGAAATATTAAAAGAAAATTGTACATACAATGTTATACTAGTTGGTGATGATAGGGAGAGGGTATGTGTAAGTGAATTTTAACTTTAGCTCAGATGATGGGTGTGGGGTACATAAACATACACACCAGGGGTCATTGCTTAGTAGGTTAGTTAATGGTCATAATAAAAATTAGATCACATAAATACACAATTTTCATGGCTTTCTTTTTTTTTTAGACATGCCACATAAAATATGTATAGATAATACAGTTTGTTGCTTTACAAGAAAATCTTGCAAATTGTAAGTCTGTGACACTAACTCACTATGTACATAAAAGGGTCATGCATTGCCTCCTTTGGCGCCAGTATATTCTGCCACGTCAAAAGTACATTATAAATATGTTTATATTTATCACTTATGCACAAATAGGGCTGATGGACTTTACACAATTTAGTTGGAGTTTATTTTTAACGGAAGAAAAAAAGAAATATCAAATGAGCAACACCGATCAGTAACAATTAATTATACATAAGTTGACCAGACTTTTTTTGGTCGACATAATTCTTTTGGAATATGCGAGAGTCTGGTTGAATGAGACTATAACTATCTGTTTCCATATTAGGTGCAGCATGGGGAGAGGGTCAGTTTTTCTCATTTTCAAAAGTTGTGGGACAAGGAAAACTGATTTTTTTTTATCTTTCTTACTGGCCAAAGATATACAGTAACTACAGTTGTAGGACTCTACATTCATTTAGTTTCAAAGGTCTGCCGTATTTATTCTAATTAAATATTCATAAGTACTTATATAAGTATAAAGTTATAAATGTCATTTTCATACAATAAAAATAATTTAAATTTTTATTTTTTTTTTCTTTCCCCCTTCTGTATATAGTTACCTGTGCATCAGGGAATTGCAAATGTTATTAGAATACATAGATGTAATTACTTAAAGTATGTAGTAAAAGTAGTTTGTATA
This sequence comes from Margaritifera margaritifera, assembly GCA_029931535.1. Taxonomy (NCBI): domain Eukaryota; kingdom Metazoa; phylum Mollusca; class Bivalvia; order Unionida; family Margaritiferidae; genus Margaritifera; species Margaritifera margaritifera. Next base: position 611,043 of record JAQPZY010001178.1, read on the forward strand.
TTAGTGTTTCATCATGAATCATTACATTTTCCCCCGAGTGCAACCAGACAGACATTTCGACGCACTTCATGGGGACTTTCTATAATATATTTTAAAATTGTTTCGACCCCTCCATAGGTCTCACCTGATGGTAGCAGCAAACCATAAGTTTATCCCCTTGATTTGCTACGGATTTCCCCATAAAATTTTTGTGTGTATGTGTAGGTATGTTTTTTTTTTTTTAACAAAACATATTTACATAATATTCTAATCACCAATAATGACATTGCCATATCTGTACTATTGTAAATTTCTTGCTTAAAGTTCATCAGTTTGGCAAAACATTCACTTTGTTTTCAGATGTCTGTTTCAATTTGCCTTCCACTTCTTGACTGCTGGCATGGGATCAAAGTCTTTTATATCAACACTCAGCCTGCACTGCAGCTTTATTTTCATCAAATACTGGTGCGAAAAAAATATCCACTCACACTTGATGCTTAACACTGGAAGTACCTGTAAAATTTCCATCAAACGAATCACATTCGGGTACTGTGCTTTCATTGAAACTAGTTTTGTCAGTAATTCAACTGTTGATAGTCCTCTATTGTTGTACACAAAGTACTTGAGAATTCCCCACTTCTTCTTTACTTCATCAGCACTGATGACTGTGTCACTGTTCTCTCTTGGTTGACCATAATGAGCGATCAAAGTGTCTGTGATTATTACCAAACTGTGGCAAGTCGCTAACATTTTCAAGAAAAGTGTAAGGTTCATACACAGTGAATGCATTAAAAATCTCATGGGCTGGGAACCTGTCATGTACATTTGCATGAATAATCTGTACACATTGTACTGCTTTGGTTGGCAATTCATTGTCTTGTAACGAACACTTCAGTTCTATCCCTTTGAAGTGACTGCTGTTGCAAATGGCTGTAAGAAACTCATTGCAGAGGGGTCCAAAATGGGGTGTATCTCAGCAATGTAAAAAATCCATCAATATGTAGCTTTACAGTGAAATAGCGTAAATCTCATGTCTGCAAACACTGGCTAAGGGTGTTTATTTTTCCAAAGATGTCACAAAAAAGTGCAGCAAAAACATGAATTTGTATGTCATGTTATGTTCCAGTGAATTTACCATAATGTCTCTGTAGGTCTAGGTATGAAGAGAGTTAATAATGCTTTATCTAACAATGTCACCAGCTTGTTATCCTTAGCCATATTTTCGGCTTTCACTGATCTTGCATTGTCATTACATGCAGCATATTCCATTATTGCCAATTGCCAAAAGTTTGTAGATCCAGGCAATACAAAGTTGTGTTTAGCTCTACTGGTCATAGACCAGAAGAGCTTATGGAATGGTCTGTTGTCTGTCATCCATCCATCCATGGGCACAACATTATCACTAACTCTTCTTAAAGTAATTGGAGGATCGCCATGAAACTTTACACACATTCATCCCATTGTCTAGTTGGTCCTAAATAAAAATGGTGCAGCTCAGACATCCAATATGGTCACTACAATAGCCATCTTGAAAATCTTGTTATCACTACTCCTCCTGAATGGATGGTCATATCAACATGGGGTTTTCACTGAAAGGCTTCTTAAGATGTCTGATTGATTCTTAATGAAAATGGTGCCAATCTGATGTCCAATATGGCCACCTCAATAGCCATCTTGAAAATCTTGTTTTTGCTAATTCTCGTGAAAAAAATGTAATATTGCCATGGGGTTTTCACTAGAAAACTTTTTATGATGTTTAGTTGGTCCTAAATAAAATTGGTGCCGATCTGATGTCCATACATGTAACAGAAAAGAAAGTTCAGGTCAGGACAGATCAGGAGATTTCAAAAATTTTGGTCAGGAGTTTTGACCTCGACAGAGCAAGGATTTTCATTGACCTGATTTTTAGCATGCAAATAGACAAAAATTACAACTATTGTACAAATTTACATTTTTTAAATATTGAAATATGCACATCATCTCATCAAATCAGTCCTTTCACAGTAACTTGTTGCCATTCATATTCTTCTTATATGTACCACAAGCATTTTTAGCATTTCTTAGGAGATCATTGCCAGGATTATATTGGTGGGAGTCCTCGTCATTGTTGATCTTAACACTTGCAAGATGATGTACTGTTATTGGATCCAGGTTTCATCTGGAGTCAGCCTGAATTTTCCTCTGAATGCAAAATGTCCTTTCAGTGTCTGCATTGAAATGGGAAATGTTAGTACAACTGTGCCGAGTCCACCAAGAAGATTAAATTGTTTCCCGCCTATGGGTAGATTCAGATTGCTGACTACCTGCCAGAACTGCTCAAGATTGGTACTCTCTGGGTCTAATGTTGTTTTAATGTCAGTAAGATTCTCCTTATGAAGAACAAACGCATACATTATACCATCACACCTTTTGTAACTTTAAGCCTAATTTGCAGACACCTTTATTGTCATCATTATCATTAGGGGTGAAACTATACACCTGTGCCACGTATCGATACGATTCACGATACACAGCCTACGATACGATACATTATCGATTCTCAGTTTAAAGAATAAGAAGGCAAACGACTAATAATTATTCATGACTGCTGAAGATCAAAGTAACATATAGGGTAGGTATCGTTTTCACCTCTTGTATCGATACGTGTATCGATATGGCAAAAGTATCAATGAATCATTTCACCCCTAATTATCATCACTATCACCACTCTTTAATAAGGACAATCAAATCCGGAAACGATTATCACTTGCTACAATTATAGACAAAGACAAAGACCTCATTCATCCCAGGCATTACGGATTAAAATGGTAGTTAGTGACATGTACTTTAGTCTGGTTTACATTCATGTTGACAAAGGATTAAATCAAGGTCAGTGGTGTTTATATAAGTTTTTGTAATGCGATCGTTCATAGTAGTGTCAAATGCATATTTTGCCTAACAATCGTGGTTGCTGACAGTGAGTTTATATAATAAATTTTTCATATTATTATTATTATTATTATTCATATTACATATTATTATTATTATTATTATACAATTTAGATTATGAATTTTATGAACAATAAAATAGTCACTACATGTGTACTTTTTGTCAATTTGCATGAGAACTTTTGTGCAATGTCCAAGTCAGGGAACATTATTTTGACTAGATGTGAAAAATGGTCTGCTACCAGAAACAGGATATTATGTTCAGCTATATAGTTCGCAAATACTGTCTTGACATGTGTAACTTCATCCACATTTGATGCAGATTCCACGAACATGGATTTCAATGTTGGCATATTTGTTGTCGCAGTTAATATACTTTTATGAGATGGAGTTTCTGCATGATGCGTGATGTCATTCTTGCCACCATAACAGATTTTAAAATCAGCTTTACAGGAAGAGCAGAGTACATATTTATGTCCCTTTGAACTTGATTGCAACTGCTTAAATTCTCGTTTCCATCCATTATTGAATTTCATGTGATATTTTGGTTCCTTTGATTTTTGTGTTTTTTTTGTGTGTCATTTTTCAATAATTTTGTGTATGCGGGAGATTTCAGTGAGGGACAGGAGACACCCGTAATCTAGAGAGAAAAATCCTCCCATGCAGGAAGTTCACATGTACGGATGTCCAATATGGCCACCACCATGACCATCTTGAAAATCTTGTTTTTGCTAATCCTTCTGAATGAAAAGTAATATTGCCATGGGGTTTTCACCAGAAGACTTCTTATGATGTCTAGTTGGTCCTAAATGAAAATGGTGCCAAGCTGATGTCTGATAAGGCTGTCACATTGGCCATCTTGAAAATCTTGTTTTTGCCAATCCTTCTAAGTGAAAAGTAATATTGGCATGGGGTTTTTACCAGAAGACTTTTAATGATGTATAGTTGTTCCAAAATGAAAACGGCATCAATCTGATATCCAATATGACCACAACAATGGCCATCTTGAAAATATTATCACTACTCCTCCTGAATGGATGGTTGTATCAACATGGGGTTTTTGCTAAACAACTTCTTATGGTGTCTAATTTGTCCAAATGGTGCCATTCAGACATTCAGTCTGCCTGCCACAGTGGCCATCTTGCAAATCTTGTTATCACTATTTCTCCCGAATGAATGGTCATATCAGCTTGAGGTTTTCACTGAAAGACTTCTTATCATGTCTAGTTGGTTGTAAATGAAAACGGTGCCAATCCAACTTCTAATATGACTGCCACAAAGGCTATCTTGAAAACCTTGTTTATCACTACTTCTAGATGGCTGGTCATATCGACATTGTGCTTTCACCAAAAGACTTCTTATGATGTCCAATTGGTACTAAATAGAAATAGTGCCAGTGTGATATCGAATATGGCCACCATGGCATCCATCTTGAAAATCTTGTTATCATTGCTCCGCCAAAACAGAAAGTCATATCAACATGAGGTTTCCACTGGAACACTTATGTTGGTCCTAACTGAAAATGGTGCCAAGTTGACATTCATTATGTCCACCACAGTAATCTTGTTATCACTGAAGAATATCAAAGATGGTTTCAACACTTCACAGTTAAAGGAAGAAATGGTCTTATCTTGAAATCCTGGAAATTCTTTTCAGCCAGTAGAGTGTCAGTCCCATTGAGGGTAGCTTGTTTTGATGATGCTTGTGGCAGAGTTCACAAAACATAGCACTGAGGCTGCTGTCATACCTCATCCAAGGGAATAGCTTTGTCCGCTTTCTAATAAAAGCTCTTATCTTTGTTGGTCAGTTTGCAGTTTTCATCATTATTATGCTTATGCTTTGACATGGTGAGTAGTGCTCTTTCAAACAGTAAAAATAAGACTGATACTTATTATTGTCTCATCTAGGCGTATTTAAGCCTATCAATTTTAAAAAAAGAAGAAAAAAAAAGAAACATTTAGAATAACAACTTGAGAGTTTTTGACATTTTAGGTTATGTTTATTCATGACCTTGCCTTTTAGGTTTCACACATACACACACAGGGCGTAAGGGTAACTTTTTGTTGTGACTTAATTTATGTACATTTTCCGGACTTCGGGTAGGTTTTTTAGTCTCCCTATCCTTGCCAGATTGGTTTGTGGCCTCCTTTTCTTTCATTTTACTGAGATTGAATTTCCAAACTGATATTCTATTCTATGTAATTTATGCTGAGCTTGATTTGTCAAAGGGAGTCCCACACCAGCATTCATATTCATTTGTGTGTTCAGTTGTATGCACACCCTTCATTTCTATATGGTCATTAATTCCTTTTTATTCAATCATATTACCTTTATGGTTTTTTGCTACTCTTCATCTCCAGTACTCAGAATGAAGTATTGTTGACATCATTGTGATTGAAACATCAGTTTTGTTGTTGTTTTAATTCATATTAAATAGAGACTCATTCATTATACAAGATTACTGGCTAAGAAACAAACTGGGGGGAAATGTGGGCACAAGAAAGCCCCATGGGACAACCCCCACCTGCATGGCATGTACCAATTGTATAAAAACAAACAGTTGTATTCTTTCTTGTCTCTGGTCAGACGAGGTCTGGAACCTCACGGAAAGCAGATGGACATACAAGGGGAGGAAGAAAGTGCCTTCCTCTTCGTCTTCAGAATTTTCAGGTGTCTCGATCTCAGGTCTCGTAGAAGAATTCTTAGTGCTTCAGGGAAGAAGGCACTCTTAGGTCCCAGGAATATATGAGATCAGTCTCTTTTCAGAAACTTATAAAACTTATGAGACCCCTCCCAAGGGAGGGTATAAACAGGTGGATAGTGAGTCATGTCCACACATGAGGGAGGAGCAGTACCCTCTCCAGTCCCATAGGGTAGAGAGTGAGTTGCGCCACACACACCCACACACAGAAAAGGAGGAGCAGCATCCTCATCTTACCTGCAGCTCAGTGATGGCTGAGTGAGTCACACCCCCTCTCCCCATGAGGGAAGAGCAGCACCCTTTCGGAACCCAAAGCCTGTTAGTGGCGACAGGATCGAGCCACCCTGCAAGGGGGAGGCATTGATCCAAGTCTACAAAATCAAAGGAAGGGTCTTCCTACAAATCAGTGTCACCTGACCAATCAAGGGTGACCAGTCACTGGTCTATGCATACTAGTCATGGGTCATTGTAGTCCCTCAGTATAGGGATAAGGATTGAGTCGAGACCCTCACCTCCAGCAGGATACCGTTGATTCTGCTATGGACTGGGAGTTGGTGTACAGATGCCACACTAGGGAAGGGGATCAGATTGGTATCCCCCCCCCCCATTCCTACTATCCCACTCTGTCCCTACTTTATGTGGAATCATCCAATGCAGGGAAGTGATTGACCCTTTCCTTTTATGTATCCATGGACTTCAGGGCCTTATCCCCATACCAGCGAGGTTGGTGTTGCAGTCTGTAGCCAATGTGGCCCTTTAACACCGTGGAGACTAAAAGGAGGGAGTGGGGCGGGCCCTCTTCTCCCAAACACCCCAGGACATGCTCTTTTCTCCCAAATGCCCCAGGAAGATTGTGAGTCACTCTTGCCCTCCTGCCGAATCTGCCACCAGGGACAGTTCCCTCACTCCACGTCAGAAGTTACGGGACAAGGTTTCCCTACCCCCCCCCCCCCCCAGACTCCCCCACAACAAGGAGATACCAGCCAACAAAGTCCTGCTTTCCAGGAGCAAGAGCTGGATGAAGACATCCTGTCAGTCCTCATGGACTCGCACAAGTTTTATGTGTAACAGGCTGATGTGGCTATTCCTCTCTGTCAGTTTCCTGCCTCCTCCCAACCGTATAAGACGGTGGAGGAGGAAGAGATCTGGTCCTTTTATATGGTGGCCAACAAAGTTTAACATTATCTACCCTGGGAATTATGTCCCAAGCCTTCAGGCTCAGAGGACACTAAAATTCTCTCCAGTTTGGAGAGACCCCAGGGCAACATTCCACCTAGATCTGTTGCTCCCCCACTCGGCCATGGTCAAGGTGCTTTCTCAAAGGTCCAGTATGGGCCAGGAGTTTGCTAGGCAACGTAAGGAGAGGTCAGTCCTCACCCCCCCCCCTACACACACACACACTTCATCAAGACCCTTGGTCTCTGCAGTCAGCTATAGGGTTCACACTCCTGACTGGCTCCTTAAACCTCCCACCTTGCACTCCAGAGCATCTCAAGTGGATATTTCCATGGGACCCTGGGCCTCCCTTTCAATCAAGACACTGGAGACCTTAGAGCTTATGGCTAGGTCACTGGTGACTAGCTTCACATGCTGATGCTGAAGGAGGATTCTGTCACCAGCCACGCTTCAGCACTTGCTAGAGGTTGTGACCAAAACTTCTGGGCATGCCTTGTGGCTGTCCATGGCATTATCAGCAAAGCTTCTCCACCTCCATAAGGTTGTTGCTTTGGACCCTCCCAAGGTCTTACTAGAGCATAGATCCTGGAGACGGACCCTCTTTAGAGGGCTCATTCCTTTTGTGGTTTACCAAGACCTAAAGGACCAGCAACACCATGAAGCAGGATAAGCCTGACAGCCCCTATGGACCGTCAGCAAAGTTCTTCAAAGCCTATTAGCCCCAGTCCAAGTAGCAACCACAATTCAGACCTCCCCGATGTCAGTCGGGCTGTAGAAGGGGTCACCACAAAGGCCAAGGGAGGAAGTTTGCAGACCCTTCCCCCTTACCTAATGAAAGGGGGTGGGAGGAGGCAGCCATAGGGACTTGCTCACACTCTTGCGGTGTGTTCCTCTTCCGTCCATTCCCATTGGTGCACAACTAACCCTCATTTTAGAGGTTTGATCAAGCAGAACGGACGATGAATGTGTCCTCTATCATAAATGTGGTTAACCAGTTGAATCTAGTGTGATTAAAGGAAGAGTCGCACTCCCTTCTGCAGAAGGGTACAGTAGAGAGGGTGTTCAACAACCAGTCTCCAGCCTTCTACGCCCAGATTTTTCTGGTCCCCAAAACAGCAGGAAGTTTTGACTAATTATCAAACTTTCAACCTTAAACAAGTTTCTGCAGGAGAATCCTTTCAAGATGGAGACCACAGCCTGTCAGGAATGCCATAAGGCCTGGCATCTTCATCGAACTACAGGATGTGTACTTTCACATCCTATCTTTCTCCTCATAGAAAATACCTCCTGTTTTGCTTGGACAGAGAGGTCTTCCAATTTCGCGCTCTGCCATTCAGCCTAGCTTCTGCACCCAGAGCTTTTACCAGAGTCATGAGAGTAGTTGCATCCACCTGTGGCCATTGGGGATACCTACCCTGCAGTATTTTGATGACTGGTTGATCCACATTGACCAATTAAAAACCTCAGGCAATATCTGGCTTGCTGTTGGTCCGTACTGACCAGACTGGGTCTTTTACCCAACCTAGAGAAATCGGAGCTGGTTCCAGCTCAAGATTTCATATACGTGGAGATGAGTTTCCTCACGAACAAAAGATTAGCCGATGTACCATGGGACAGAATAGACAGAATCCTATCCCTGTTGGATCTCAGACCTCGTCGGCTCATCTATATCTATCCCTGCTGAACTTTGAACTCCACAGAGGACCTGGTTCCCCTAGACAAACCACTTGCACCCCCTCCAGTTTCTCCTTCTAGCAAACTGGAAACCACAGAGGGATCCTCTGATAGCTCAGATTTCTCTGGGACTGGATTTCCACCATCTTCTGATTTGGTGGACAAATCAGGACTGGTTTCTGACTGGAGTCCCCAAGCATGTACCTAAACACCACTCCTATCCGGAATGGCTAATTCGAAAGGGTTCATGGTCCCAATAAGAATGTACCCTCCACATCAACAATTTGGAAATGAGGGCAGTGTTCTTAGCCCTTCCGTGGTGAGTCGACCAAATAAGAAGTCTCCTCCAACAACATCTCAGCTGTTGCGTATCTCAGGTGAGATGGAGACAACATGCCCCTTCTTTCTGTGTGGAGATTTGAAACCTCCTTCGCTGGGCAACTGCAGAAGGGATTATGCTCCAAGTTTGCCACATTCCCGGCAAAAAGAAAATGTCTGCCTTATCCTTCTACCTTTGTTCCTTGGCATAACAAAGTGAAGGCATATTTTCTCGAGGGCCCATACTTGTTGCACAAAAAGTGGCCCAAGCAGATACCATCATACAGTAGTGGACTCTTCTACCATAAGGGTGAGTATTTCCTGGTTTTTCTTTCCCAGTTTTGGGGGTCATCAGAATCCCACCAAACTGGCAATTTCTGCTACACAATAGCAACAAGTATCATATTATTGATATATATTCAAATGTTGTCTTAAGGGGGGGGGGGACTAATTTTAATGATATAATACTTACCTTTTGCTATTGCCAGATTCTCTCCTCCCATGTCCCATTTGTGGTCTTCATCCTTGAAAAAGGATGAGTACTTCTGGGCATGTGTCAGTGACACAATGTCATCTTCCAGAAACTTCTGGAAAGTCACCCTATGGGAGGATGATTTCTGATCATATGGACCAGGGTAATTTCCATACCAGAGTACAGAGTAGCAACAGGTAAGTATTACATCATTAAAATTAGTTTTATCCCCCACCCCCCAAAAATAAAAATAAATGTGATAAAAATTGGGTAGATAAAATGACACTCAACACGGTTAGGTACCAGATGGAGTAGCATCCCTTGGCTTCAGTAACACTAATAAGTTACATTTTTTCTTCCACTTTTGTACTTATTTATGCAGTAATAAACAAAATAGCATAGAGAAAGTGCAATTTCCATGTGAAAAAAATACTCATTGAAAGACCTTGAAAAGTCCTTGAAAAATAACTTTGGCCTGCACAAACCAGGCTCTACTCACATAAAAGATGCTCAATCATGGTTCCATAAAAAAAATAATTTAAAGTAACCGGTAGAAAACAAACATATTTGAATATATATTTATTCTTATGTGAAATGTGTCATATTATTGTTTTGTAAGTGATGTAACTAGCAGATGATAAAAAAAAATTTTTAAATTGTTGCATATGTATGTGGAGATAGGTATATTATATATCCAGAGATGCCAACATCTCTGATTTCAGTGGTGTTTCTCCGATTTGTTGCTGTGTCAACTTCATGATAAAATACCATTTTTAGCAGTATACATTTTCCTTTTCACTGTTAGATAAAGTACATGCAAATTGAATACTGGACTATATACTTTGAGCCACATGAGAAAGTGGCGGCTGATGAGATGCCACCAAAAAAGAACAAGTCTCAGATCTGTGACATGCAGTATAGTGTATACTCTTTGTTACTAATTTGTATTTCTTATGATAGGCACTTTTGTATATTTAGCTCTATTTAGACCTATATTTAGACCTTTTGGCTCGAAAAGCGAGTCTTGCTATGTAAAGGGACATAACTCAAACTTTAATCATTAGAGGAAAGGATTAGACTCAATGGTTAAGAAATAGTTTGACAGTTTAACAATAGAAAATGCTCATAAAAGGCAATTGCTTAAATATTTTATATCAAAATGTTTCATGATTTGTTTTCTTCTTCTTCAGGTCTCCCTTAAGAGATAAAGAGAAGAAAATACTAAATTCTTGTTGCATTTGAGGCTAGCACATTCTGACATTAAGAACATGATTCTTTTTTAATTAAGAACTCAAAATTATATTTGTACCACTTCTAAGCACATTTTGCAATTGAATAAATGAACCCCCACAAAACAGTTACGTCATTTTCTGAGATGGTTTCAATACTCAGCAGTTATAAAGAAGAAATGTACCAATCTTGGAATTTTTTTTTATAGAACAGCATCAGTCCTACTGAGGGGCTCTTGTTTATAGGTATAGAGGTTAATTGGCATAGATTATGATAACTGCCTTTTAAGCTTAATGTTTTGTTCTAGCTTGACCAAATTATTCCTTGCATAATGATGAAAATTGTGGCAAGTAGGTCACAGTGATATATTTTTCATGCAAAAGAAGACCAATGTTTTGTCCTATATAGACTGTCTTTTACTTATAACCACTCTGTAATATCATGACTTCAGGAATGTTGAAGAATTGGGCTAGATAACTTTCATAATAATTATACTTCTTGCAATAATAATATCCTCTTTGTGACATTAACAAAGACTCCTCCTGCGGGTTCTGGGATGTAAAATGCGCCCTCATGTATGTCATAAGAGGCAACTAATGAATATGACCTTTTTGACCTGGGATGTCTTGTGATGATGTTCAAGCTGAGATGGTCTTGGACTTTTTACAAGAGCTAGGTTTTGTATAAAAAATTTGACATTGTAATTTAAAGATTTTCTTCTTTTTATACACCTGCCATATTGTATTTATGTTGTGATGTCCATCCGTCTGCTTGTTACCAATTTTGTTTCTGCACAATAACTCGAGTTGTCCACATCTAGAGTTACCAAACTTTGTGGATGGCTTGCACTTGGTACAAGGAAGAAGCCTATTGATTTTGGGGTCAAGAAGATCAAAGGTCAAGGTAAATGACTGAAAATAAAGTGCTCTGCAAACAATTTTCATTTATCAACCATGTACCTTCACTGAAGCCTATTGATTTGGGGGTTAAAATGATAAAAGTCTAGGTTACTGGTACTGAAAAAGAATGATTTTTTGGATAACATTACCTCTAGGCCATGCACTTTGACCAAAGTTTTGTGGATGGCTTGCACTTAAGATATGGATGAGGCCTATTGATTTTGGAGTCAGAAGATCAAAGGTCATCATCAATGTCGCTCAGATAAAAATTGATTTTGCACAAAATGTGTTCCAGAGGAAGTTCTTTGACCAATCAAATTGTGGATGGCTTGCACTTAGCATAATAAAGAAACCTGTATATTCTGTGGTCTAAAGGTCAGAGGTCAGAGTAAATCTAATAAGAAAATAATGGTCTCTGCACATTAAGTTTAATTCAAGACTGCATACCTCGACCAAAGGTAAAGGTCACCGAGACCTGTTGGTCAATAATCAACCATACTAGTGCCTACATAGATGTCTATTAAACATGGAGTCTATTAAACATGGAGCATAATGAGCCTTTTACTGTACTCTTGTTTGCCCTTGTCTTGGATGCCTTGGCACTATACAGTCAGGATAGTGCCGATAACCCCATATATATATATATATATATATATGCGATGGGTGCTGTAACCCTTGGATCCAGGTTTGAATCTCCAAGAGTACAAATTAAAATTCTCTAACCTGTATAATAACATTATTTATTCGTATTTAAAAATTCTATTAATGTTATCAAACATTCTCCTATCAAATCCAGGGATAGCACTTTCCTCTCTGTTTGGTGTACATCTGTAATTCTCTCTCTCTCTCTCTCTATATATATATATATATACATACATACACACACATACATTAACAAAGCCTTGACACTAATTTTAACTGCACTGCATCTCGTACTGAACTGGTATATGTAGCATGCAGAAATTCCATGTGTGTATACATGAACATCCTTAAGTAGTGTGCAGAAAGAAAAAAATATGCATGGATAAGGTAGTGCTCTGTAACTAAAGGACATTTTTAAAGCAGTATATAAATTTTACCAAATGACTTCTGGCAGTCATCTGCTTCATATCCACAGACTTTTCCTCTAAAACTGATAGTAACAAGATATTCTTTGGAACTCTGCTGGCCAAAATTCAAGGCACCAAGTCCATCTATTTCTAGGTATATGCATGTATGGAACAACATGCCATACATTACTATTGTTGTATTCCATTACTAATTGACATTTTTAGAACTGTCTGATGCAAGTCATAGGTCATATTTAAGAATGTCTCTTTATCAAGGCCTTTACTAGGGACATGTACATGTCAATACTACATATGGTTACATACATAATGAAGAGTATTATGAAGATATGTGTAATACACAAAAATCAAAGGATGGAATCCATGCAGGGATACCCCAGGTCTGGGAAATGTAGGAGAAATTTCAGTTTTCAGCGAATTTTATGATAAGGCATGGAAAATGTAAATTTGTAGCCAAAGGAAATTTTGTACCCAAAGTCATGGAAATTTTGTGAAATGTCAAATTTGTCTTCAGTGCAAAATATTTTGAATCACTCCTGTAAACTTTTGGTTACTTGCAGTTAATTCAGTCAGCTCTTATGAAACTGGGAGAAAGTTAAACTATGCTAACATTTTCATTTCGTTGCTGAAAGGATCACTTTATATTAAGTAATTGGGCTGTTCTTTGCAGTCTTTTTACTAGTTTTCTCCTTGTATTTCAGCTGTGTGATACTAGTATTTTTCTAATTTTTGAAAATCTTATAAAATATTCATGTCTCAATTCTTGCAGAGTTAACATGCAAATAGTTGTACTCAATGAAAATGAAGATTAGCCTTAACAAAACTACATTGTATTTTGTAACACTGTCTGAAGTCAGGATTATAATGTGTTGTCAATCTCCTTCCCTCCATTAACATCTCTCTCCAACCCATAATGGTTGGAGAAATTTCCATGAAACTTTGGCCAAGTATATATATCATAACTAGGTGGTGTGTTGCTTACCATAGTCATGCCCTCTGCCTCAAGGTCACAGCAAGAGAAAATGTAATTATGTGACTTGTCTCCATGCTAGAGTATAACCTGTGAACCACAGAAAATATTTCTCCTGGATGAAATTGACTTTTTTCAAGGTTCATGTATGACCCTTAATGAACAGGACAAGCACTCAAGTGATCCATACAGCAACTGTACCTCAACTGTCTGAAGAGTTCCCCAACCTCAGCAATTTCCAGTAAAACCCCAATAAATTTAACTCGCGATCAGTTCCATTATGACACAATTACATATTTTTTCTGTGATTAAGTGGCGGCTGAAAATTCCTGGTTTTCCCCCCGACTTTGATCAATATTTGCAAAATTATAGGGCTTTTCCTGGTCAGGAACAAACATATTCTCTCTCCAAACTTTTTCCCAATTTCCCGGTAGCTTGGGAACCTTGATTCAGGGCTCAACATTTTTTTTTTTCACTAATCCACTGGATCACCAAAATAAATTTGTTACTGATCCTGCCTAAATTTCACTGATACTGCTAAAATCAAACAGAAGCCAGTTCAGTTTCTAATTCAACATTTATATTCATTGACATCAGCTCAAAACAATAACAACTGTATTTCACCAACAAGACTCATGAATGAAGTATCCCCCAGCGCACTTTATTATTTATCTGAATACTCGGTGGAGAAAGTGCACAACCTCACAGCCTCTCCCCAAGTCATACTTCAGCCATTTGTGTTCATTTTCACAGCATTTCTGGTACTTTCTTAGTCTCTTCTCTTGATCATATTTGTGATCGTGCTCTCTCATCATCATCTAATTTCTGACGTTTCGTGGTGGCTGAGCACCTTGCAAATACTTCCACAGTTACAATTTTCACAGCACTTAGCACTGAATGTTTATCAATGAAATAAATATTAAAACACATTCTGTATAATTCTGGATTACTCGATGAGTAGGCCAATGTGAACTTTTCTGACTGTCCAATACCAGCCTGAGAACCTAAATTTTTTTGTTATCATCAGTAAATCAGTGCTTGGGGACAGTACACCAGGCTATTACCATGTGCGCGAAGACTGTTATGACAATAATCACACTCATTTGCTTGATGAGTGGTTTAACACCTGTCCATTTGTACTGCGAGCATTTATTGTACCTTGTCAAGTTCAAGACTGTGTCATACAATGTATTAAGCTACAAGACAAAAAGGGCAATAACTCAAACAAAAATTGTGAGATTTGTTAATATGCAAATCTTCAGGTCATGCCCATAATATTTACCAACTTTCATAGCAATCAATCAAACACTGCAGCACAAGTTGCATTTACGAGACTGTGTCACACTTCATTGAATAACAGAACAAAAAGGGTTATAACAGAAGTTGTGGGAGCAAAGTGATTTATTGATATGTTTGTCTTCAGGTGATGACCATTATATTTACCAAATTTCATACCAAATATCATGGCAATCCATAAAAAGGGGACTAGTTGCACTAACGAAACTGTCATACACTGCAATAAGTTACAAGACAAATAGGGCGATAACTTTCAGGGTAAATCCATGAAACACTGCCAGACTAGTTGAGCTAACATGATTGTGTCATGGTACAAGACAAAAAGGGCAATAGCTCTCACCTTAAGAGTCCCTGGAAGAGACTGATGCTCTACTGGCTTAAAAGAATTTCCAGGATTCCAAGACCATTTCTGATTTGTAAAGGTTCAGTATTGAAACCATTTCTGATATTCTTGAGTGAAAACAAGATTTTGAAATTGGCGGCTGTGGTGATCATACTGGATGTAAGCAGCGCTATTTTAATAAAGGACCAACTGGACATCATTATACGTCTTCTGGTGAAAACCCCATGTCAATATGACCATCAATTCTGAAGAAGGATTGGCAATAAGATTTTCAAGATGGTTTTCGTGGCAGCATTTTAGATGCAAAATTGGCAACATTTTCTTTTAGGACTAACTAAATATCATAAGAAGTCTTTTGGTGAAACCCCATGTCGATATGACCATCCATTCCTCCAGAGCAGTGATAACAAAATTTTCAAGTTGGTTTTCATGGCAGCCATTAGGGATGCAAGAATTGTATCATTTTTATTTAAGTTCAACTAGCCATCATAAGAAGTCTTTCTCTGAAAACCTCATGTTGACATGACCATCCATTCAGGAGTAGTGATAACAAGATTTTCCAAATGGCTGCTGGGCAGCCATACTGGATGTCCGAACAGCACCATTTTCATCTAGGACCAACTAGCAAATAGGATGAATGTGTCTGTAAAGTTTCATGGCAATGCTCCAAGCAGTTAGGAGAAGCAGCGATAACCAACTTGTACTAATGGATGGATGACAAACAGGCCATCCCAAAAGCTCTTTTGGTCTATTACAAGTAAAGCTATAATTGTGCCAAGATTGTGCCGCAAGAATGGACAAGAGGATTATTATATACCCTCACTTCTATGAGAAAGGGTATACAAAAATCAGATGATCCAGCCATCAGGAGCAAAAATAAAAAGCAGATTGTGAAAGATTAGGGACCAACCATTTAATTTTTGGTGGGGTCTTGGATCTTTTGAAGAAAAAAAAGTGTCCCCCAAATAACTTTAAAAAAATATTATTGATCTGATTTGAAGGGAGAAAAAAAGAACGAATTATATCAATTATCTTGAGGTAACAAAAATAAGTATCTTGGTTTGAAAGAAAATCAGGCCCCCTCCAAACTTCAGCTTAAAGAATACCCAAAGAACAAATCATCCTTAAGGCCTAGATACCAAATTCCTTCCTGTAAAATTGTGTGCAAAATTGGTCAAGTACTTTTTGAGCAAAAGTTGTAAATAACAATTGTAAACACACAATGAACAAGTCATGTAAACTAAAAATATAAAAATTCATAGTAGATTAAAAAAAAAATGTTTGTGCGGTTTTGAGCAACAGCTTAAGTGCCATGTGCAACTAGTAAAGCAAGCATGGGGAAAAAGGTTTTGGAATACATTAGTATAAGTACATGAATGACGAGGAATTCAAATGCAAAACTTCATGAAAATGAAAACTCGTGTAAGATTGTAATGACTCTACCAGATGTATAGTAATAAATGCAGATTTACTCACTGTTACCGTCTTTGTTTATTTCCCAAAGCGCATATTATTCCCATTTATAACTACATTTTGGCACTAATTGACTAACTACTAAATAAACAATCGGCAGATTAGTCCCACTTTCTCAAAGCCAATGTCAATCAGGTCTCTGATGTGCTACTTTGTCATGTGTGCAGATAAGCCACTTTGCATGAACTGGCTTAACGGTAGATGTTTTCAGGTCAACCAAGACCTGATCTGAATGTACATCTCCACCATCTTCCAGTTCATTTAACCAATCAATCACGTGTGTTGAATACCACTAATGAAATCGTGATTTGAGTTCCTCCTTGTAAAAGTTGTTAACAGTTACATGTAACTCTAGGGGTTGCAACATATCCATACATGTAGCTGGTTTAGTCATTGCCTTTGTTCAAGCACTTAATCCCTTAGTGGCGAGAACTTTCTGCTTTTATAGCATTCTTTTAAGAACACCAGAGAACCTAAGTACTTAAGATTACAATAGTGGTATTAAATGTGTTAGCTCAGACGTGTGGAAATAAATGTGTTAGCTCACACATGTGGAAAAAGAAGTCAGCATTTTCTTTAAGAGTTGTGCCAGATGTTGGCAATGAATAACTCGATTAATCAATTGAATTACTGCAGTATGGATTAAACCAGTTTGCTCGCAAATGCATGGAAATGAATGTTGGTATAATCTTTTTCAGAGACATATGCATCAGTTTTTTTTTTGTTTTTTTTGGTAAATGATAGATCCACGAAATTAGGTACCCAAGAATATATATTTTTGACCCAAACCACGAAATTTGAAACCCATGAAAACAGTGTGCGTTTCACAGAATTTTAAGCCTGTTATAAAAATGCATTCACTCAATTATCAACTGATAAAGTTTTAAAAGCAGATGACAAAGCC
Organism: Margaritifera margaritifera; assembly: GCA_029931535.1. NCBI lineage: Eukaryota > Metazoa > Mollusca > Bivalvia > Unionida > Margaritiferidae > Margaritifera > Margaritifera margaritifera. Next base: position 628,473 of record JAQPZY010001178.1, read on the forward strand.
CACTGCATCAAACTGATTATGAAACAAGATAATGTAGCTCGTGAAAAAAGTAAACTGCACAACAAAACATAATCTTGAAATAATTTATTATTGATAACAAATGATAATTATTATGAGCAAGTAAGTGAGGTAGCAACAAAAAAAAAAGACAGGTTTATACACTCTGAACAGATGTCGAGTAGCTGACCAGTGTTTGTAGAAATAATCCTCCCAAAAAGCTATATTAAACAAGTTCTTCTCTTTGTTTTTTTTAAGAACATTTAAATTTTACCACAAACAATTCCTTTCTGAGAAAATTTTCCATTCAACGAAGGCCAAGAGTTCATAAAATTAAAAAAAAATATATTAAAATGATCTTAATAATTGCCCGTACATTCCTTGGCAAGTAGCATTTACTCTCCCAGCAAACGAGTTTACTCTGGCTTCTATTTCAAAATTATGTATTTTAACCAATTAAATATAAGCTTAAAAGAGATAAATCTTATCTTTTATCAAGAATTTTCATTACACACAACTGATGTGAAGTTGATATTCTGTTTTAAAGGAGACAAATATGGTTCAACTTCTTGTGACAATCTCTCTCTCCAAATACATACTGCTTAGCCCATTTATACAATGGTTACAGAAGATTTTCATTGGCCTAAAGCAGAGATAACCACGCCCTACTCATTAGCATATCACATCATATAAAATCCGAGTATTTAATGTTGACACTTACCCCCTGTGAATTTATGTTCATTTTTTTAGCATATACTGAAAATTTCATGAAAAATTTTGAGGTCATGACAATTTGAATTTGGTTGGTTGCTTGGTATGGGTTTAACGCCATTTTTCAGCACACGAGAGGCTATACATAGCGGCCAGTATATTTGGTGGAGGAAGAACCAGAGAAAACCCCAGGAAGAACCACTTACCCACGGGAAGCTACTGGCAAGCTTTGTCACATACGCACGTTGGCTGAGCACGCCACTCAAACCCACGCAGGCAGAGGTGAGATGTCGGTGATCTGTAATGGCGAGCACCCTAGACCACTTGGGGGCCCCCAATTTGAATTTGTATACAATATATAGCGGCAGTCATTAAGATGACAGATATTAGGTCTGAGTGTCCGACAAGCTTCCATTGCACATGGAAATTACATTATGCCTCACACCTTTGCCACAAATAGTATTGGACAGCAGTCTAAAGGTATTGCCACATGTTAGTTTTGACTGACATAAGGGGAATATATTAATTATTCAGACACTGTATTAGAATTTATATCCACATTCAAAGACCATACATGGGGAGAGATATCATTTTGTTCTCATGTTTTCAACAAAAAAAGTCCTAACAAATCACAAACCAACAGAATGTACGATAATGACATAGAAATGATTTAAGAACAAAAATGTCAGGTAAAACATTATGAAGCAGAGTACATTTTAGCTAGTATATTAAATCTTGGTTAGGACAACAACAAAATTTTAAAATTATAATTTGGCATATTATTAATTTATTTTCCTCACTCAGAATTTTTTTACATCCATTTTATGGTATATCAGATTCAAAATATTCTGAAATTTTACATTTAACCCCATAAATAGTCTTTTAGTGTGACTAGTGTATAATAATGTGAAAGCTGACTAGACTTCAGTGGGTACTGATAACAAGATATGTGCACTATGCATGTAATATCCTAGGACCATTTGAGTGTAAAAATTTTCTCTTAAAAAACCTGGTTATAGTCCATTTCAGCATGGTCTAATAGGTATACAATGCAATGATTGAACAAATCAACTGTCTTTGCAAGTCACTTTTGACAATTTTTTCCAAGGTACAATCGCATGTCTTGTATTTTATTTTTTCTTTGCAAAAATTTTCATTGCTATTGGGAGTGAACTAGTAAAAGCATAACAATGTAACCATAATGCCTGCAGAAATTTATCCACAATAACTGCCAAAAATATCCGATTTGTACGGAATTTTAATGTCTACCATTGTCTGCTATAAATTACACTTCTGACTGAAAGTGACATTCATTTAACTTCTTAAAATAACTGATCTCTTGTGCTGTCAAGGTCTGAAGTATTTTTTCAGAAAACTGGAATGGTATATCTATTAGACTGTGTTGAAATGGACCTAGACCCGTACATAACATTTTGATAAAACAATGAATATGATTTCTAGCATGATATTTACAAGCAACACAGTGCATTATAAAACTGAAGTCAGCACTAAATAACCTACATGTGTTGCTGTGCCACAAAGCACCATACCAAACAATATTTACCAATGAATACCACAGCATCTGTATTAAGAACTGCAAAATGTTTGTAACACTGCAGTAGAATATTTCTTGTCCCTGAATTCTGGTGAGGATTTGAATAGTTACAGTACATTCACCATCACTGCATTTTTTGCATAGAAATTCACAATCCCCACTTAGCCTGTTCAAATCTATTTATTCTGCTTTAAAATACTTCTTGCAAATGGTGGATCGATGACTATGCTCCAAGATGGGAGTGAGGACGGATTCTGCTTCTTCGATCCTACGCTGAAATCTGTCTCTATCTCTAGCATACTCCTCCCATGGACCTTTACGTGCTGTTGCATATGCATAGGACCATGCAACCATGGGATGAATTGTGAGCAAGTTTTTGTCATCAGCAAAATGGACCTGCAAAATAAGGACAACACATAATTTTATGTTTTGTACAATTTCCAAACTTTGTTTACCTAAAGTTAATGCTGAAGCTAAATACTTTAATTTGAGTGATTCACAGCTGAATGCTACAAAGTATAAGCAACATTATCATGTATTCCTACCACTCAGTGAATTTTATTGATTGCTGACAGCAATAGAGTTCAAAGTCCCCCAAGTTTGGATATAAATGAAAACGATAGTTACCGTATATACTCGCGTACAATCTGGGTCCAAATGCAAACAATATAGACCCTGATCTGTCGTCGCCTAATGCACCGGCAGATCTGGGTCTATGCAGTTTGCAGTTGGTATCAGTTTATACGCAAGTAAATACGGAAATATGTGTGAACTTTCTAAATGCTACGGATGCATATGATGTAATACTCCTGATCAAGGCATGACAATTGCTATGGCCAATGAGTCCAGACAACTGAAATATCTCTAGGGTAAAATTAGATGTAAATAATAGTTTCATGCTGAAACTACAAATGGTTGAAAGAACATAGATGCCCCACCACAAGGCATACAATCTTACTGAAATCCAAATTGCTATTTTTTTTTTATGTAACATACTTGCATGAAATTTCACTTTCCTGATAGTGATTTTTAGTTCCTTACCAAGCTAGCAGGTCCAAATTGGAACTGTTGCACCCTGACCTAAAAGCAAAACTTGCCTTGAGTATCTGGACAGATAGATTGATGGACAAGGACAACACTATATGTCCTATCACCAGTTATTGGGGATAAATAGGAGGATATTATTAATTTACATCATCTGTTGACGGATGACTTACGAGTATACAAAGTCACCAATTGTGATATTCATCCTTGATAAAACTGGATATGCCTTTTTCATGGTGTTTGATGCATGATGATCAGCTTGAATTGGTTATGATACAGAAATTAGATATTTGATTAATATACAACTTTTTCATAGTTGTATGGGTATATTTTTTCATTTAAAAGGATCTGAGGAGTTAAATATAGAATATGTTGAGAAGTTAAAACTATACTTAAGTATAAAGTAATCCTTTTTCTGTTTAATATACCAAATATACAGTCATACATAATTAGAATGAGAAACACTAATAAAAAAATCAGTAATGGTCATGTCCGTCACAATTTCTGCTTGTCTGTTACTTACAACATACTGTGCAAGTCTTTCTCTTTATTCAACACGATTCAAGAAATCTTGAACATCAGTTTAAAAAAACAAAGGACTAATGAGGTTTCACTTTTGACTCGAGAGATTTACATTTGACTCTGGAGATTATTGGGTCAAGAGTCAAATGTCTATTCAGTTTTTAAACCTATTGAGAACCCCAACATGGATGCAATCGGTCAATGTATTTCTCCATAGACTATTGGAATGCAGTAAATCCTACCAAACCCAGCTTTTCAAGGTTATTACCGTATATACTCGCGTATAAGCCCATACCAACTGCAAACTGCATAGACCCAGATCTGCCATCACATGATGTGACGGTAGATCAGGGTCTATGCAGTTTGTAAGGCCTTATCAGTAGAACAAACACAGACCCTGATCTGCCGGCGCATTATGCGATGGCAGATCAGGGTCTATGTTGTTTGCATTTGGATCTGGATTATATACAGTATTTTGTAAATACATTTTATAGCCAATTTTATCCATGTAATTCTATATACTACTCCAAAAATTGCTTATAAACATTATTAACGCTTAAAAACATTGCTACTTGATTATTTACCATCAACTATAGGCATAAAGTTGACAGTTGTTTCACCACAGTACTGGGTTTTTTGTTAAACATTCATCCACTTTAAGATCATGTATTTTTGGGGTTACTTCTAATACCGAGATGGTTTTTTATGCATCGATTTCTCATTTAATTTAGTGTATGTCAAGAAAAACCTTCATGCATGAATTTACACAGTATGCAATTTTCAAGCATAAAATTGGATGTCTGTATGTGAAATACTTGGTGTCCTGGGTTACTGAGAACCCCACCCCACATCATCCTTGCCAGGCTCAGACCATTCCCTAGGCACAAGTAGCAGTGTAATTTACCTGCCCAAATCAGCTAGAGCAACTGGTTATTTTTGTTGCCCATTGTACCTGTTTCACAAGCAACCCCAAACTACCCCATTCCTTTAAAATCTTTACCTGCTACTTCCAGTTGTATGGAATGCCCTGCAGGCTACATGGTTCATATGCTTCCACTCAAATAAACTTTAAAAAAATTTCCAGGACTTTCAAGGTCATCTAAAATAAATTTCCAAGACCTCAAATATAGACAGTAAAAGTGAAAATCCTACATGGAATGATGAACAGTACAAACCAAAAAGCTGAAACAATGGAGACTCACAACTCAACATCAAACGACCGCACTGACAATCCAGGAAGTGTAAGACAAAGAATGGTACAAAATAGTTTTAGAGGAAGTAAATAGGATTTTCAAAGACTTTATAACCAAAATGTCAATTTTCTAGGATTTCGAGGCTTTGAATTCAAGAAGCCCAAATCCAGTACTTTCAAGGTTTTCGAGGAAGCACATGAACCCTGACCGACTAGTAAATCAAAATTGAAATTGTTGTGTTGATGGATGAAAATGAGTGATTTAGTAAACTTAACGCCAACAACTACCTTGATTAGTGTTTGACATACCTCATGTTAAATATCTTTTTATCCCAATGGACCCTTGTTGCTTAACTAAAGCCCACTATTAAACCTTAAAACTGACTTTGTGTTTTGCCTCTACTAAGTTGGACTTTTATTGGGTTTTTTTTTTCTTCAGTTTTTCTCTCTGTTAGGAACAAAGTTAATAGGACAACCTTTGGATATTTACAATGGCAATCCTATTGAGCAGAGAAAATTATGACAGTTTATACTATGCTGGATTAACAAGTCAAACATTGATTTACATTGTTAAGAGTTGTTTTCTGCAGGAATTTTGTACTGGAATTTTTCTGTACAATTGTTTAATGGCATCAGAAACACAAAATCAGATGCTAGGTACATTATTTAAGCTTTGAGCATCCTACAATTTTCTTTGTTTTATTGTTTAGCGATTCAACTAAATCTGCAGTGTACTTTAATACCCATTCAACCCCATCATGCAACATGCCAATAGTTTTGGGAGTTTTGTTTTTTACACTTGACACACATATAGACAACAGTCTTTAATGTTGCCCACTTCTAATATATAAAGAAAAGAAAATGTGCTGTCTACACACTTTATCGTGTTCATTATCCGAGACTTTGACAAGTTATGCCCAACTGTACATCATCTGAAATCTATGGTTGTCATCACCCCTGCCCTGCCATCTACATCAAGGCCCCATGGAGATGGACCATTATTAAAAAACAACTGTCAACATCTACAAACCACCCAAACCCATGCCCAGTCATTTGAAATCCTTATCCTGAATGTTGTAGAAGTTGCATATACTTATGGTCAGCCTCACGTGATCCCTATTTTCTTTTAAAACTTTAGGGAAAAATATTTACTTATAGTATACCTTTCTTCTGTCTGATTTCTTCCTTGTAGGACATTCATTTAATGGAATGTTGATTTTCCATGACATGTTGATGGCATCAAGGTCGTGTTTGGTACATTCTTTTTGTCTGGATTTTGTTTGGGGTTCAGACTGAAGGGAACATGAGACTTTGAAGCCCATCAACCCAAACGAATTCTGCAGTTCACACAAATAGTCTTTATCAGTTTCTTCAGGAAAACAATCAAAATTATCTGAATCTGACCAATCAGAATCGCCATCATCATAAGACACAATAAAGGAATGTGTTAACTGGCTATTATTGGGACTAGAATCCATTCCAAGCTTAAAAGCAATAGTTTTAGAACCATTTAAATTTTCATCTTTAGCAGGATTATTCCGGCAATGCTGGGGCTCTTGCTGAAGTTTAGCTTTCTGACGTCTCCTCTTTTTGGATGAAGGACGCGTTTTTTTGCTGCCAGAACATTTTCTAACGTACAGAACATTGTCACTCAGTTTTTTGGAATTCTCATTGCTAACTCGTTCATCATCTTCCTTTCCATTACTGCTACTATCACAGCTGATTCTACTCGCAACCTTGCAGTCTGACTGCAGAGTACTTAAAGAATTATCTTCAAGTGTGATTTTTGGGGGTGTTTTTCCAGAATCTGGCAACTCTTCCACGCTAAACCAGCTGTGAAGAATTGCCGATTTATTCTCCATGTTTTCATTTCTCTTCTCACAAGAATTGAGTATCTGGGAATCAGAGTCGCAGTCCACAACTTGAATATCAATTGGTTTGGATTTTTTCACTGGAAGACTGGGTTGGATGGCATGATCTGGAATGAGCATAGTACAACCTTCTGGCTTAGAATATTCAAACCAGTCTATCTGATAATCTTTCTCAGTTGTGTTAATGCCATCATCTTCCTTAGATTCACTTATAATATCACAGGTTTCCAAGTTATCATTAACTGGAGAAGAATGCATCTGTTGCAAATTCACTATGTGATTTCCTGTCGGTTTATCTGCAACTATCTGCTTACTGAAAACTTCATATGTATCTTTCCCTGTAACTTCTGTATCACAGGTTTTAAAATTACTACAAATCCGAGCATCAGGTGTCCACTGGGAACTTACTTCTTGATTCCCTGCTGATCTATCAACTCTCTGCTTACTGGAAACATCATCACGTTCCTGCTTCCTTGTGACTGCAGGATCATAACTTTGACTTTCCATTGTATATTTCTGACAAATTGAACATTTCTGTCCCAGTCTTGACCTAAATCGAAGATAGGTATTGTATGGTTTCAATTTAGCTTCTTCTGCTAATTTTTCAAGCTGTACATCTTCCATTACACACCTGTGTTTACAAAAATCAGTTGCATCACAATTCTGGGATCCTTTGGATCTATCCATATTGTGAAGTTCAGTAGGGGAAGGAAAATGTGATTTGACAAATGAAGTAAGAAATCCATTTGCAAACATATTTGATGGATACACTGGAATTTGTTTATGACTTGTATGCTTCCTTTTGCTACAATAATGTCTGGTAATATTATTCCTATGGTAGGGTGCCCCCCACCCTTTAACTGTTGACAAACTGTCACGGGTAATATTACCACAACAACCACGATTGTCATCCATTCTTTTGTCAACTGACATACTGTAATTACTACTGAATAAATCGCTGAAAAAAATAGGAATTGTGGCAGAGCTATCCTTAGCTAGATGCCGAGAAGTCTGTCTTGGGCACATGTTACACAACCAATTACTGGCAGCAGAAGTCAGTTCATTTATCTTCTCCATTACATTTCCACTTTTGACAAGTCCCGAATTCGGAAGAGGACTGCTATGTTGACATGATGTAACTTTTACTGTGCTGTCAAAGCCTAATAATGGTTGCATTGTACGATATCCGAATGAGCAGTGGCGTTCGTGACCAAGCGCGCACATTTTATGGTGACCCCTTTTTGCCTGACCCTGGTACCGGGTTCCAACTGAACTCATATTATTCTGCTAGCTTATATTTTACTCCATTATAGTTCATCATAATGAACAAAAATATACAGGAAACTGAAAGTAATCGTAATTATGATTTGTGTAATTTGAATTATCAACAACCTGTGAGTTAAAATATGGCGCAAACGACCAGTTTTCGAGTCCCCAAATTTTGGGTCCTGTATTAAAATACCAAGCGTTTGGTTGAATAAAATGAGTAATATGTTCAACAATCTCAAATCTTCTAATGTGACTATCCGTTTTCATCAAAATCTTCACTGCCATTATCTTAGAAAACGCTGAATTCATATAACCAACTGTTTCCTCGAGACTTTCATGTTTGTTTCAATAGTTGTTTCTTCCCAGAATTAGTACACATGACACGTAATATAGGTCATTACTCTCCGCATGATAAAATAGTTCCATAAAATCACGGTTGTATCCAATAATTAAAAAACTGAATAGCATTTGTAAAATTACAAATTGATTTTAAAAATAATAGATAATAATTGCCTCTTAAACAAATAATATCCAATGCGATAATGATTTTGTTACAAAAGTACTACACAGTGAATGAATACATGGTTGCATTAAAGTGCGGTCAAGTGAATAACCATGTTGGGTTGCATCATCTTCAACAAAGTCTTTTTTCAACGTATTAACGGAGCATTTCTGATAATTAAAAGCATTTATGTACATATATATTAGAAAAGAACCTCGTCGTCTCGCTGCAAGTATTGATCTTTACGTTTAAACTGTCGTTTAAAACAATTTATTCAGAGACGGTCTTGTGCTAATTATAGAAACAGAGGTGTTTTCTTGTCCTAAATTTAGTAATGGGAATATCATGTAAACTTTTGACGTCATTCTTGATTCGAGAATGAGTCAAATCATTTGTGTAATAATATGCAATTCTTAATTTGCACGAATAAAATTTACAATGAGTACAAAATAAGAAATTAATTCACACTATTCTTAGTCAACGTTTCATTTCAAATTAATAATTAAGTTTAAATTTGAAACACATGTTATGCAGGGATTATTCATTGTAATAATGTAACAGACAGCAGTCACACTAATATGAACAGACTTGAAAAACTCCAGTTCAAGAGCTGTATGAGTTGTATTTAATGTGTTACAACTCTTGGTCTTAAAAATTCCAGTAGCCTTGAATGTCCTGATGCGCCAGTAGTCATGAATGTCATGATGTGCCGGTAGTATTGAATGTCATGATATGCCTGAATGATGTAATCCAGAATATATTTAAATGAATTCACAAAAATGCTCCTCATTTATTTTGATTAGTAAAATCAGAAGTCGTGAAATGTGCAGGGTTCTTATCATCATTTCCTAGTTTGAAAGTAAATGTCTTTCCAGAACCAATATTGGAACATCATAACGTTCTTTTTTTGTAGCCGTCATCACTGAAATTGACTAATAAATATCCTTTAATTATATGACCAGTTTATTTCCACAAAATTTCATTTAATTTTAGTAATTTTTAATCTAATTTTAGTAAATTCTTCATCAACTTTTTTAAACTGATTATCCATGAAACCTGTTATAAGAGTGTTGACATTAGTATCAATATATTTTTTTGTTACTGCATCACTTCCATTAACAGGTTGTCCTAATTTTATAATCTTATGATTATTCATATTTAGTTTTTGTAATATTTCCGATAATCCGGGTTGTAGACCTACCCCACGGTGAACGTATTCATCCAATTCATTTTTATTAGTTATAACTTCATTTCTTTTGTGCATGTTTAGTAGTATCCAATTCTATATCACTAGTATCGGTCATTGTACCTAAATTGTTATATGACAATCCCCAAAAGTGTCACTGTGAAATTATGTCTCGAAAAAGGTGGTAATGCTAATATGTTATTATTATATTTTTTAGAAATTACACCATTAGAAAAAGATGGTGTAATCGATATTGAAAATAATAACCATAAAAGACACAAACATGCTGCAAGCTGTATAATAAGGGAGATATTATTTTAATTATAAAGTTTAGGTTGTATGTTACTCCATATTAAGCCATATCGTGTATTACGTTTTTGTTTTAATAATTTTTGTTTGAATAGGAATTTTAAAGATATCAAATAGTTTTTGGAATATGTAAACAGACTTAAGAATTTTCTTTCTTGGAAATTCAGTTTGGATAAGTTCAAGCAATTTATAATACATATTTAATAATTCTGTTCTAGTTTGATGATCAACATAATAATTATCATTTGTTTCATAATTAGATAATAATTTAGTAATGTAATATTTGCTATTATAATCATCTTTTTAAAAATATTTGTGGAATTATGATAATAATTGATAAAATTGTTAGCGTGAGTATAACCATGATCAAAATACACAATGTATGCATACATAACCAACATCAAATAACTGCATATTAAGCTTTTGCTAAATTTGCTTCAAAGTCATCATTTTGATCTTTTCTAAAAAAAAATCATCTTTCACGACACAAAAGTATCAAATAATTTTGTCTGATATAAGCATTTCTTCGATAAAAATATATTCCACATCCTTTGGTATTATAATTCATAATATTATATACCTATATATTTATTTTTAAAATTATTTTGCATCATTTTCACATAATATTGGCATTATATATTACTATATATTATTTGTGAAAGAATACATTTATATTTGACTGACAAAATGTTTTGCATATATGTTGGGAAGATCACACACCTCTGTCAAATGACATACACTAGGAAAATCCCAGTTCACACACTTGTAGTACACTGACCTTGAGAGGACTTTGCAGAATTACATCCACCTTTCCCTAGGCATAATTTCAGGATTCCTCTTCTTAAGTAAATTTTAATTATTTTATGACTTATATTGCAAAGGTTTGGTGATGTAGTACATATAAAAACCTAAACAAATATAAAAGTATCTTGATTTTTCCTATATTGTTTTACTTTAGTATAAGCCATGCTGCCGACGATAACTGACACTGGGGTCCCTAAATATCAGCTGTGTTTGTACGAGAAAATTTTTAAAGATTAAGGATTTAAGGGGTAAAGATAAGACATTAAAATAAGCATAACATTTGTGCATAGAAATATACATAATGATATAAATATTTGTTTTCCTTCAGATTTTCGAAATCTTTTATAATAATAATAATAATATTAATAATAATACTTTATATTATTCTACTGGATTAATTAAACAGTATGTAATTTTAAAACAATATATTTTCGTAAATTCACTTATCCTATTTATGTCTTTTACACCAACATGCTTGATGGCTGCTTTCAGGTTAAATTATGTAATTATTTCTTAATTTATCTATAAGATCATCCATGTTCTAAAGATTTTGTAACTCGTATGCATTTATATTCCTTTTAAAACACCCAATAAGCTTGCTCGGATTAAAAATAGTTACAGAAATTATTCTTGAGTAGATAAATAGTCCGGAAACATTACACTGGACCCTGATCTTTACTCTTGATTACAGCGGAAAGAGAAAGAAAATAAGCCCTACCCCCCCCCAGCCCCCCCCCCCCCCCAGCCGCACCCTTCTTTTTTTTTTTGTACCTTTGCAACATCATGTAAACTAACATTCTGTGCCACTTCTATCGATTTCTTTGACATGCGTATTTTATTTCTTAATAAACGTGTGGATATCCAAAAGCTTTTGTCTTGCAAAAAGATGATTGATGAAACCACATCGGGCACCCCAGGTGAATCCGCCACTGAGGGACATACTCATATTTGCTTTGTACGACGTCTTAAGTTGTACATGCTGACCACTATGTATGCGTTTTGTTCCGCATTATGCGGAGTTTTCGTCAGCTACGGATATACGGACGGATAATGTCAATGTTCGGAAATTGTTCGTAATGAAAAATTTACAAATTGTTAAACTAACCATTTCTGTCGAATTCCTGCCTCGTTTGCTTAAATTTATTTTCAAAATATCTCTAGTGTTTGAAAATATTGCTATCTAGTGGAATAATTTGCAGAAAAATGTGATGAAAATGACAGATATGCTGATTTTCTGTGCCACTTGTACCGATTTCTATGACATTCGTCTTTTATTTCTTAAATGCCAATGAAAGCAAGTATAATTTGCAAAAGCTACGTATCAATCTTAGTTTTTACACTCTAGTCTTTTGTCTGAAGCGGGATGTGACCACGCCATCTCAGCACAGAAGCCCCAAAAGTAGAAGCTGAATAAGCACGCGGATTGGTGAAAAACGGGACTTTATTTTAGTGTTGTTGGGGCGCTGAATTATTATTAGAAAGTATAAACGAAATAAGACAGGCAGTATCGATGATATGATTAATGAGCTCTTTGTTGTCGGACAAGATATACTGTATCCTATTTTAAGTAAACGTTGAATTGCAATACTAGATAGTGGTTATTTTCATACGTCTTCAAGTAAGGGAATGATTGTTCCAATAGTTTAAGATGGGGATAATTCTGCATTTTAGCTTCTTTTTTTACATTGGCTTTCTGCTTTGTGCTGATCTCTTTACTCATTTGAAATCTAAATATAAATTTGTGTACATGGTCACTTTTGAAACTACACAGTAATCTAGTACTGATCTACAACTTTCCCTTATCTTGTTTAACAGAATCTCTGCACAATCAGAGCTGGCATTTGTCAGGTAAATCCAAAATAAAAATTTTCTTGAAGTAGCAAAACGGAAGGTATTCAGATCTGTACAATTAAATTGCCAGGGACTAGGGGACCTTAAGAAGAGAAGAAATGTTTTAATTTTTTTGAAAGCAAAACAAATTTCCATAATTTTGTTTACAAGATACACATTTTGTTACAAATTTGGAAAAATATATTAGGTCCACATGGGAATATGAATGTTTCTTTAGTTCATATACATCAAATGTTAGGGATGTTGCTATTTTACTAATTAATAATTTTGAATTAAATGTACACATCAGTAAAGGTGATAATCAGGGTAATAAGCTTATTTTAGATATTAGTATTCAGGATCGCAAAATGACTTAATAAATATATATGGCCCAAACAAAGATACACCAGTCTTCTATGAAGAGATAGCAAGGGATATCTCTCATGTACATAATGAAAATATAATTTTAGCAGGTGACTTTAATCTTACCATGAACCCTACTATACACACTTATAATTATTTTTTTATCAATAATCCCAAGGGAAGGTAAAACTTCCTTGATCTGTGTCATGAATTTGATCTGATTGATATTTGGAGGGAATTAAACATGGATACTCACAGGTATACTTGGAGAAAAACAAACCCTATAAAACAAGCTGGGTTAGTTTTTTTTATATCAGAGCATCTATTAGTGGATGTTAAGGAAGCTTTGTTCTAACCTGGGTACAGAACAGATCACTCTATGGTGATTGTTAAATTTGAATTCCAAAAATTTCCAAAGGGAAAAAGTTTTTGGAAGTTTAATAATTCTTAATTAAAAGATGCAGACTTTGTACAACTAGTTAAACAAACTGTACATGATGTTGTAGAACAATATGCTGAAAATCCACTTGAGATTCGACATGATGAATGTCAAATACCACTTGTGATAAATGATCAGTTATTTTTGAAACATTATTATTAAAAATAAGGGGTAAAACTATTTCTTATGCCACATACAAGAAAAAGGAGAATATTAAAAAAGAAGCACAGCTATTAGAGGAAATTAAGGAATTAGAAAAAGATTATGAAACTTTAGAAAAGTCGCTAGAACTGAGCAGTAAAAAGGAAGAGTTGATGGAACACAGGTGGAAAACAATGAAAGGGGTTATGATCCGTGCTAGAGCAAAATGGATTGATGAAGGAGAAAAGGTAACAAAGTATTTCTGCACTCTTGAGAAAAGAAATTATGTTAGTAAAATGATGCCTATGTTAATAAGGGACGATGGGTTACAGACAATAACAAAAAAGGAAATTTTACAAGAAACTATGAATTTTTTGAGCATTTGTATAAATACAGAAAAGTAGACTCCATCAATTTAAATGAACTTTTTAATAATATGAATGTGGATATTCCAAAACTAGATAACTTGCAGAAACTTTCATTAGAAGGTCCTATATCTTGTGAGGAAGCATTAAGGTGTTTGAAACATATGGCAGACAATAATAGTCTAGGTTCTGATGGTTATACTACTGAGTTTTGTAAGTTTTCTTGGAAAGATTGATGTCATTTTCTTGTCAGATCCATAAACTATGGTTACAGTATAGGAAAACTTTCATCAACACAGAAAGAGGGAATAATTTCTTGTATACCGAAAGGGGACAAACCAAAGCAGTATCTTAAGAACTGGAGACCAATAATATTACTGAATGTCTCATATAAAATAGCCTCTGTTTGTATAGCTAATAGAGTGAAAAGCATCTTACCTCACCCTATAAACGAGGATCAGACTGGTTTTATTAAAGGCAGATATATTGGGGAAAACATCAGAACATTGTATGATTTAGTGTTTTACACTAAAAAACACAAAATTCCGGGTTTATTTCTTTTAATTTACTTTGAGAAGGCCATTGAAACAGTTGCTTGGTCCTACATTAAGAACGTCTTATCTTTCTTTAATTTTGAAGATTCTCTTATAAACTGGATATCAACTTTTAATAATAATATAAAATCATGTGTTACAGTAAATAGAGACATCTCTTCTTGGTTTTACATACAAAGAGGATGTAGGCTAGGAGACCTCTTATCTCCATATATATTTATCTTTTTGCAGAGACACTGGCAGACATGGTAAGAAGAAATCAAAATATTAAACAAATTAATAATAGAGAATATTTGATCTCTCAATATGCAGATGATACCTTTTTTGCCCTGGATGTGAATAGTAAATCCTTGAAGTCTGGCCTTAATCTTTTATTTTACTATTCTAACTGTTCTGGTCAATATCGATAAAACTAACGCTATCTGTCTTAGAAATAAAGTTGGAAGTGAGGATCGATTTCATCAGAGTTATCAAATAAATTAGGGAGACAGTGAGTTTACATTACTAGGTGTAAAGTTTTCAACTAAGCTTGAAAAAATAGTAGAAATAAATCATGAAAATAAAATTAAAGAAATAAAAAAAGTATTAAACCAGTGGTCAAAAAGGACCCTTACACCATTTGGTAGAATCACAGTCGTAAAAAGTTTAGCATTATCTAAAATAAGCCATCTACTTCTATCCTTACCATCACCATACAAAAAAATTCAAATCGAAATTAACAATATGTTTTATAAATTTATGTGGAATAATTCAGTTGATAAAATCAGAAGAAAAGTAGTTATTAATGATTACGATTTTTTAATTTTGTAAATGATAGTTATATTTGCATTTGTAGAAGCATTAAAGATCACTTGGATTAGACGACTTACAACTACATCAACAAAATGAAAAAACATTTTAGAGGCATCTTGCAAAAAATATCAGCACTTTGGGGGGGGGGGGGATAGATTACCTAAAGAAAAAAATTAGGTTACTTAATACTTTTTGGAGATATGTTTTTTACGCATGGATCTATTTTGAAAATACTTTTTCAGTTGATACACATGCTGATTTTTTAGATAGTCCCATATGGCACAAATACAATATTGGAGTAGGTGGTAAATCTGTCTTTTTTTAAGAATTGGCCTGAACATGGAATTAGAAGAATTAACGACTCAGTGGATGCTATTGGACAGTGGTTTAGTTTGAATCAGTTTCAGCTTTATTTTTCTTCAATTCAAACAAGTAGTCTAATATACCAAGGCTTAATAAGAGCAATAATTGAATATCAGACAAAAGTTGAAATTAGACAAACGGAAAAACTCGCAGATCCGTGTATCAGCTGTAAACTACGTTACGTTGTAGCTAACAAAAGGGTTACAAAAGTATTTACAAGAAACTGATCAAAAATGGGGAAATTCCTACCTCAAGAGGGAACTGGCACAGAGAATTTGGTCAAATAGAATATGAGGAATGGCAACAAATCTTCTTGTGTTGTTTGGTATATACAATAGGCAAGAGGCAGATGATGTATTTAATTTTATCCTATTACACTCAAAGTATTACATTTAAAAGTGCAAGTGTTGTAATACCCATTCTCATATATCGCATTTTCATCAAGCTTTAAACAGCTTTTATTTAGTAGAAAAATACAATGTGTTTAAGCGTTTTGAAGGCGAAAACGTTTCTAAAAAAAGAAATCGTCTTACATAAATGTGCTTCAGTAGAGCAAGTGGTTTCAAGTGAAAGGTATGATCAGTATATCATGTAAAGACATCACGTGATGTTGCTATGACCATGTACCAGAAAACAATTTATTCTAATTCTTTTGTTTTCTTCTCTCTTAATCTGATCAGCTAAACCTCTGCAATGATTATCGGTATTGCGAATGATTATACATGTATTTTCATATTGAACCACACAGTACATTCTCTCTCTCTCTCTCTCTCTCTCTCTCTCTCTCTCTCTCTCTCTCTCTCTCTCTCTCTCTCTCTCTCTCTCTCTCTCTTGATTCATTTATTTATATAGTGATACTTTTGTACAAACTTTGTATAGAGTTGAATCCAGGGCCAAAACACTGGCATCTCTACTTGTGTGTCCGGGATTGAAAAAAAAAATAGACAGTGTGTTATCAAGTGAGACAGAGATATAGATATATGCATGCACATGTATATAGATATATAGATTTCTTTTTTTAAAAAAAGTACATGGTACCAGGACTGAAAGTGTGTAGCAAAAGTACTAGTGCACTGTATGGGCCATGCTTTGCCTGAGATTAGCAAAAAATGATATTTTTTTTTATAAATGCTTCAAATGATTTAGCATTACACACTGCAAACCGAAATTGTTCTGAATGCCAAATTCTTTGAGTTTTATGTTTTGCGCAATGTAATAATGGATAAATCCTGTCTGTATGGTATGGGAAGCCCTGGTTGTGTTTTAAATTGTAACTACCATTGCTGCTCTCTCAGGCTTGATAATTGAAGGAAGAAAGGAAGGAGGAAAACTTGCTACGCTGTTCATATTTTACTAATTCCGATTTTACCCTGATTTGTTTCATTATATATAGTAGTGGTTAAAACAAAGATAGTAAAGTACATATCTTCTCATCAAAGAGAAGGAATTATTTAATTTTCAAATGTCCTATCTAACCCCTGAGGTATGGTTAACATTAACCTCAGATCACAATCTTACCCCTGAAATATGGTCAACTTTAACCTCATTTCACATATTATGATATATATGCCCTTGATATATGGTGAACTTTAACCTCATATCATAAATTATGTCATAAACGACGTTAACGCTCAGCAGAAACTTCTTTAATATGTTATTTTTAATTTGTCCAGGCACCTTTAGATGAATACGCTTTAAATATCCTTCACAATAACAATTACGGATTTACCTTACTAAATAACAGAGAAAAAAAATTAACGCAATATTTTATGCTCAACTTGAAAATAAATTGTAGGTCACCGTCCAATGCATTTTACCCCGCCTTTAGTGTGAGAACACCCCCCCCCCCCAAAAAAACCCCATTGTAACCCTAGTATCATCATCATCATCATCATCATCATCATCATCCACAACAACAACAACATCATCATCATCATCATCATCATCATCATCCACAACAACAACATCATCATCATCATCATCATCACGTCTTCATCGTGGTCTTGTGATAGATAGATAGATAGATACATGCATAGATAGATACATAGATACAGTGGCGGCCGGGGGAAGGGGGTTGAGAATATGGCAATTGCCCCCAAGCGCCAGGCAAAGGGGGCGCCGTCGGGTTTGGGTTTTTTGTGGTTTTTTTTGCAGCTGAAATTTTCATAGTATTTCACCTTCACCTTATTGTAGCGGGTGCAAGTCTTCATAAAACATATTTAGAAGGGGGCGGGTGGAGGTTGGCAGCTGACATAAAAACTGTTCTCTGTAGCAAAGTAGGGGCGCTACTAAAGAACATTGCCCCCAGCCGCCTCGAACCCTCACGCAGCCAATATATATATATGTATGTATATATATATATATATATATATATATATATATATATAATATATATATATATATATATATATATATATATATATATACACACCGTGTATACCTGACGACGTTTGCAATAAAATTAAATAAAATTTCGGCACTGTTATGGTATTTTGAAATAATGCATTCTTTAATGGATAGTCAAATTCGTCAAATATTGACATCACAGTGGAAGAAAGACTAATTTTTTTGAAGTATGAAGTTCTACGAACCTTGAACATGTTTCAATCAACCTGTGTAAAGGGTGATGGGTGGTGGCGGGTGTGTGTAAAGTTGAAAAATTTCCTATGATTAGCTGATTCTTTAATTATTGTTTTTTGTATGTAACAAACCTTAGATTGTGATACGTGAAAAGTCGAACAGGACACTTCAATTATAGGCAGACTGTCAGATGGCGATAAAAACAATCAATGCTTTCTATCAAATAGGAAGTGATAAAAATGTTAGTTCGTCTTATTTTCGAGATATGTCATTTTGATATAAAGAAATGTTATAATGATGCCAGGGGAAATTCTTTTAATTAATAGTAGTGTTAACTGTATTAAACTCTCGAACGTGATCGTCAACAACGGTCGAACAACAAAAGTGCATCATGTCATAGTGTGACTTTGAACTTGTGATCTGTTTCCGTCATGTTTGACATCAGGACTTCACATCTTGGCGTATTAAAGAAAGCCTCAGGTATCGAAATAATAATTACAACGTCTATGTAAATACTTTCACTGTTACATATAATTACAACGTCTATGTAAATACTTTCACTGTTACATATACGTGTGTAATCTACTAAAAATATATGATTCTATCGCATGGCTACTGTGTTAATTAGATTCAGATTGGTTTGGTTGGTGTTTTACGGCACAAGATTGCATGTAGCTTACTTAATGCTGTGGCAATTG
Source organism: Margaritifera margaritifera (assembly GCA_029931535.1). Classification (NCBI taxonomy): domain Eukaryota; kingdom Metazoa; phylum Mollusca; class Bivalvia; order Unionida; family Margaritiferidae; genus Margaritifera; species Margaritifera margaritifera. The sequence goes on from JAQPZY010001178.1 coordinate 647,560, forward strand.
GAGTAAAGTGCCTTGCCCAAGAACATACCACGGTGGCACACTCAGGCTAATCTGATGGTACGACTCGAATCGGCATCCTTTAGTTCGCGAGTTTTAAACTGTAACCACTGAGCCACGGCGGTTCCTATTTAGATTTATATATCTATATCATATTTTCCAATATTACACATATTTAATAACACCTAGTTACATAACTATAGGGGGCCTCGAATGGCCGAGTGGTCTAAGACGCTCGCCTTTACCGATCACTGCCGTCTCACCTCTGTCCGCGTGGGTTCGATTCTTGGGCTCAGCCAATGTGGTTATGTGAGAAAGCTTGCTAGTAGCTTCCCGTGGGTCGGTGGTTCTTCCCGGGATTTCCCCGGGTTCTTCCTCCACCAGATATACTGGCCGCCATGTATAGCCTATCATGTGCTGAAAAATGGCGTTAAAACCAAAAACCATAACTAAAGACGGCATGACGATATATAAAGGAAAGACGTAATGACTAAGGCATTCGAATGTAATTTCAAGTCAGTTTATATACTATTTTTTGTCATGTGATACATATACCATAATCTTACATTTGAGATTATTTCAAATGAAATTTATGAAAATGCGTTGAATAGTTTAAATCGTTTGCGAGTCTTTCATCGTTCAACTCTTTTTTCATAGATTTCAATTGAAATAAGCACAGGTGTAAATTCCTCCATTGTTGTTCATATAATTTTGCATGTCATTATAATCCTTTATTGAAATATACTTTGGTTACAAAAGAGACAACTTCATTTTGCCCTAAGATACGAGTGCCAATGGATTACTCATTTCATCGATGCTACAAAGTCATATGACAAAGATAGTTCAGTCGACTCAAACTGAGCTGACTGCATTAAGTTCTGTTATCATCACCATGTCAGATAAATTACACAGTTCTGCTAATCTAAACATATTTCTCCATCAGTATTGTGACCTGATACCTCCACACATGTGGATAGAAAATATTTGGTTGCTAACAAATTTCAGACATTCAAAGAGAGAGAGAGAGAGAGACAGAGACAGAGAGAGATAGAGAGAATTTTTAAAGAGTACTGAATTGCGTCCTGATAATAACCATGACAACCTTTATTGTTAATAAATAATTGATTGACTGCCTAATAATCATATGTCAAGAGAGAATCTTACAGACATTACTACTTAACTGGTGTTCATCGATGTATGGAGAAATTTAATGGATATGTGAAGCACAAAACTTTTAGGGGGTATTAAAAGTAAGAAAGACGATTTAATTATCTTATTTAAGAGAAAGTTTAGAGTTATTGAAAACACAGACATTTGTGTTATTTAGCCAACTCACTAAATTTTTATGTAATTGCATCTTTTAGATACTTCTTACTTATATATTGTTTTCATATGTTAGCAACATATTGACTTTGGAAAAGATACTAAAACTTACCAGCTATATCTCTTGAGGCACACAATTCACATTTTCTTTCAGATATAACCAAATTTAGTCACCTTCAGGTTTCAACTGGAAACTTATGAATCATTATACGAACCTTTGTTAAATTAAGTCTATACTTTTGTGGCATAGGTCTTCAAAATTAAAATATTTGTTAAATATCCGATAAAATCTACTTTTAGATGTATTAAAAACGCTAGAATGCCAGATGAGTACATATTTATCTTTCAGGCAATCAACAGATGACTGAGATAATCATAAAGTATTCTGTCCTTAACCGCACAAAATGTGTCTGATAAAGGAAAGCCATTTTACTAGCAGCAGTGTAACGTAATATTATATAATATTTTTGAAATTTCACTAATTTTTTTCCAGTAACAAGTCTAGCCCAAAATATAACAGCTTTAATTTTGACACAAATGCTCGTAAGAAAGCTACCGGTCTCTCCACACAACATTTATAGAGGGGTAGGTTTTCTTAAAAACAGAACTTTACGTACGAAATCAATGGTGATCAGTGATGTGGTCATATACATATATGTTGCAGTACGAAACAATATCACAACGATCCTACAGTTGTTTTACCTAAATTGCCAGATACATTCAACAAAGGCCTTTCTTACATGTCCATGCTATGATCATAGGAAAAATGTTAATAGTCGAACAAAGAAGATTGATTTAAATCGTATCCATGACGCAAACTTGTATAATTTGTCAGCTAAAGGTATGAAAGGATTCCTGGGATACCCGCTTTTTGTAAAGTTATTTGTACTGTTACGAATATTGATCCTATTTTTGAGCTGTCGCCTGAGTTTGAATTATTTTCACATACAAAGGCAAATACATTTCTAAATAAATCACGGCCTCTGTGTATGTGGAATGTTACAAACTATGTCCTCGAAAGATTGATTATTATCTGTAATTAGAGCAATTGATCCTGTTTGATCTCTCGTTTAAGTTTGAATTATTGTCACATGCAAAGGCAAATACATTTCTGAATACGCCACGGAACAAAAGATTGTTTATTATATGTGAAGAAAAATGTGCTGATTGAATGCATATATCGTGTAAACCTTTGTAATTGAAATAACATAAACTATGTCCTCGTCTCCTTGACGCAAACTTACTATATATATCGACCCTTTGAAGGTTGAAAAATAATATATTTATTTGTTAGTCAACCCTTCAAAGGTTTATGCATCTCTTCTCTGGGAAAACTTGCATAGTCATTTATGACGCACGAATGTCTCTGCAGTCTTTAGTACAGTTGAATTGTTCTTTTTTTTTTCTTTCACTTGCAATTAAATGTGTATGCCGGGTTAATTGTGAATGTGGAAAACTGGATACATAGTACATTTTCAAAGTTGTATTGGTTTGACACTAACAATGAGAAAGATACACTTTATTGTTACATTACTCTCACAGCTCACTTTCCAGGTCACTTAAACTATACATTTTAAAGTACATCGGAAAGGGTTTTGTATCGATGATTACTATTGTACAGGGGGCTGGAAGAAAGTTTAAAACAGTTTTCATATCTCCATGTCGCATTCTGTGTAAAAATTACTTAAAAAAGACTATACGAGCAGGAATGTTTACTACAGTTATAGTATACAGGTTGGTATGGTAGAACATTCTGTGCGTTTTATCTATCACTAAAAACCTGTTTAAATTTGGAAGGAAAGAAAGTGTAACAATACCTGATTAACACCACTGTACTTGTAGTCAGATTGGTGTTTGGTTTTGTTTGTATCTTGTCTTCCTGACACTTCTTCCTTCGCAATAGAATTATGGATGCAAGAATACTTCATGGTCTGTAAATCAAGTTCATCAAATCATTAATGGAACAAGACATACACGTGTAAAAAAGCACATTGAATGCATACATCAATTTATGATTTGCTTGCACATATTGTCAGAAATCTTGCGATGATGAAAGACACATATTGCAGTAATTAAATGTTTCTTATTGGGACTGATGTTTGACTTCTATCTATTTATCTGTCTATTAAAATAATATGAAAGTAACTTCCAAATTAGATTTGTCGTAATTCATGTCACTACAACAGGATCTGGGATGAGTTGAACAACCGTTTTGTCCTCTTTTTAACACTAAGTATGGTATAAAAAGGTCGGATATACAGAGCTTCTTTTTATTCAATATCTTTATATGCGTGAAACCTCACTGCAAACAGGGCGTTTTGACCTTGCATTCACATATGATAATTACGCAATTTTGGTACAACTCTACATGTAATTTGTACATATTTTTAATAGCAGTTTCGTGCACTTCTTTCGTATGACGTCTCTTGGATTTATTTGTTTGTATTGGACATGTTCATCCTGATTGTATCTTGAGTTTCTTATCACTGTTGACACGCATGTCTGAAATAATAATATAAATACCAGGGACTGTTATGCACCAGCTTTTCTTCTTCTCTTTCAGCTATGCTATTTAATATTTGGATATAAAGGGAGATAATACATTTTGGAAACATGTAATTTGACAGCACAGATCTCTTTAGAATTTTTTCACCGGACATTCGAGGACATGGTACGCGTTTGTGTATCGCTAGCTTTGGACTAAAAGGCTACACTCCAAAATCACGAAAAAAGCACCAAGTGTGTAAACGGGGACCTCTCTACAAATCATGCTTTTACATTTTTCTGGGCTAAATTAGAAGCAAGATTTTACCTTTTTTTTCCCAAGCGAGAACGTCCACGGTTCGAGGTGTGTCCTCAGTACATTGGTCTGTAATCTCATGAATGTCCTCTATTTACACGAAATACACACACACACACACACACACACACACACACACACACATATATATATATATATATATATATATATATATATATATATATATATATATATATATATATATATATATATATATATAACAAGTTAGTGAGAAACACTCGTCATCAAAAAAGAAAGATTATTGTTGGATCCATATTTAGAAATGTGCTTGATGCATTAAAGTTTTTTTTTTGTAAATGTTTTTTTAGGTAGAAAAAAAGATTTTAGCAAGCAAATTACCAACAATAGGTAAAGATACAGTTAAACCATTATCATCACAAATAGGTTATATGGTATTAGAAGGTGTAAAAAGCCAAGTAAAGATACACACACAAAATCATCGAGAAAAAGCTGTTGAGAAAATAATTGAAAAAATCAAACCAAAAGATGTTGAAACAAACAATTGAACAAACAGCAGAATTAACGCCAGAAATAAAGGAAACAATAGCATAGTTATCAAATTTAAATATCCAAGTACAAGATATTTTAGAAGATACATCACAGAAATTATTAAGTCAACATGAGAGAGAACTCCTGACAGATTGGATGCATGGCAGTTATTTAACGTATTGCAGTGGAATGAAAAAGTTATTATTTTATATAATCGTAATATACAGACATGATAAAAGTTGCATCACAATATTTGGATATTTCTAAACATAATCCAACTGATGAATCAATTAGGAAATTTGAGTATATTGAATACATTCCGCGTGAAACAATGAATAAAGATATGTATTTACTACCGCATAAGTGTTTTATTGAGATCCGGAGTAAATTACAAACAGACGCAGCTTCCCCCGGTAAATTATAATGCTAATGATGTAATATCATTAGTTAATAATGCATGGATTTTGTTTTTAAGTGCACAATATTTGATGGATGATAATGTGATAGAGCAAATTTCTTTATACCTTCCATAAGCTAGTATGACTAATATCATATTCAAGTGATTATGCAAACTCTTCAGTAACCAATATGATATGGTTTAAAGATAGTGGCATTGGTAATGCTTCTATTAAAAAAATATAAGACATGTATTCAGGTTACACCGATAGAAACAGTTCCAGATGGTGCATTTGCAGGTGGCAATAACCGTGCTGTTACTGGACAATTTTTCTGAGATGCGTTTAATGCAGGCTTAGAAACTGGTAATAATGAAGGATTTACAAAAAGACAACTTCTCACTTCTGGTAACAAACTTGTGTCGTTCCTTTTGCCATTATCTAGTTTGAATTACTTGCTGGCCATACAAAAAATAATGTAACTTGAACAGATGAAAGTATATAGATAACGATATAACAATATTTATTTAAATACAGCATGGAGAGTCACCACAAGTGTATCTGAACAACTGCCAAGACACGTGTTTATAGCATTTCAGATTGCAACCAGAAGTCATGACCAAGAAGAAAACAATACGATATTCAATCATGCAAATTTAAGACGAATTTTTGTTGGAATTAATAGTATTCAATATCCTGAGCGGGAATTACAATGCCATTTTACTGAACCAAATAGCAATTATTCGAAAGCTTATATAATATTTCAGGATGCAGTTAATAAATACACAGACTCTGATACTCGCACAGATAATTGCATTTTGAAACTCTATATCCCATATTTTATTTTGATGTTATTAGACATGATGATAAACTTCTAATGAGTATTAGTGATATTGAAGCTACATGGGAGTTAGTTGCTAATTTTCAATATGTAGATCTTCATTGTTATGCTGTTATATTAAGTGATTCTTGCCTAATATTAAATATAATAAATGGTAAGATAAATCTTATTGTATAACCATATACTATAATGAGTTATACCAGAGTTCCTGTATCATATTAACAAATGCTTATTAAAAAGTCAGCCAATAACAATAATATTAAAAGCGACTCAAATAAAAGGTGTTTATGATAGAATTCTTCGGACAAAAACTCAATTACGAAATTTTATAATTTTGCAAACAAGATAAATTAGAAATTTGAGTATAAACTGACCCAAAATATGCTAAAACAAGGTGGTTCTATCTTTTCTGCTATTATACCTCTTGTAAAAGCTCTTGCTGCAAAGTTATTTACAGCAATAGGAAACATAATGCCATTATTAGGGTTTGACCGCAGCCACCGGAGCGCTTCACAGTACAGCAGCAAAAGCAACTCAAGGTTATGGTTTATCTAAACGAAGAGTTCGAAATAAACGATTTTAATATATTATATTAATATAAGATGCCACACATTGAACACTGGATTGGGCTTAAGCAAACACGAATAAATAAATAAATAAATGAAATAAAACAAAATAAAATAAAATAACAAAAATATGCAAAAAAAGAAGCCAATCGCTATAAGACTTGATAAAAACCAATAACACGGCTTAGATAAATTGCTGTAAAAAAAAAAAAACGCAAACTAAACGAATTACAAAAGCATAAAGCCAAGGCCATAGTGTAGATATAAAATTTTCACAGACACAATTCAAGAAACAAGGTGGGGTCCTTCCTATGCTATCTCTACTCGTGGGGGCAACAGGTTCCTTTCTACCAGGTCTTTTGGGAAATCTTTTTGGAGAAGGATTAACATTGCCAGGAACAAGACGAAAAGGCATTTTTGTACAGGGAACACCATTCTTAAAAAAGTAATAAAAACCTTTCCTTAATATTCAAATTGAAACGATTATGAATTTTTTAAAATATAAAACCTTTACAGGTTGTTTAAGTAAAGATATACTTAAAAACAAAATAAGATTAAATAAAATTAATATAGTTAATTTAGAAGACTTTATCAAAGGTAATAGAACACACTGGATAGCTATATTTTGAATGATCCCAAAAGCACAGAGATTGAATATTTGGATTCATTTCGGATACCTCAACCCGATATTATTAAAAAAAATATGAGTGGTAAGCAAATTGTTTTGCAACTCTTTTCAAATACAACACGTGGATAATATCATATGCGATTATTACTGTGTATATTATATCATGCACAGATGCAGAGGTGAAATTCCAATTCACATTTTGCTAAAGTTTAAGCAGCAACCAAATCATTTCATTGAGCATATAATAAAACAATATCCAAATATAATATCACATAATTATATAATACATAAAATCATGTTGCTTGAAGTGAGAAAAAAAATCTGACTAGAAATAATGAGGTTATACGTCTTACAAATAATATTAAAAAGTTTTTGTGTAGTGTATGTTCTAATTGTGGTAAGAAAAATTATAAATCTGTTGATCTCAAGAAACAACAACCAAGTAGTTTCAATAAGCAAATATAATATAACATAATTATATAATACAATCAATCATATTGTTTGAAGTGCAAAAAACGAACTGATAGAGATTGTGGTTTTTAGCCAAACAAAGAATAAATTATGAAATGAGTATGTTCAACACGTGGAACAAGAAGAACAAACGTTTGCTTAAAAAACAACAAACAACAACAACAATAGGTGTTAAATAGATATACATGAAAACTTTTATCTTTATAACCAAAACACGGTTTAACATTACCTGGTTACCGATATTATGGACCTGAATACCCCTTAGATAATGCGCTCCTAGTTGATAAATTATATGCTATATGTGCAAAACATGATTATTGTTATTGTAGTGATAAAGTAATGATTTATGAATTAGATAGATAATACAAGAAAAAGCACAAAAAAGAATTGTCAAACCAATCATAAAACTTAAGATTAAGTTAGGTTTAGTCAAATCAAAAAACTGAAAGAGGCATTGAAGTGGACGACAGAGCTAGCTGAAGAATTACATAAGGCGATAATAAAAAAAAGTTCACTCAACGCCGCGTAATAACAGATAAAATAGATTAAATATAGTGAACCGATCTGGTTGACATGCAGCAATTTAGTTAGCATAATTTAGGGTATACATATTTACTAACTGTGCTGGATACATTTAGCAAACATGCATGGGGAATACCACTTCAAAATAAAACAAATTAATATAACAAATGCTCTTAAAGAAATTATAATAATATGAACACCAGAAACTCTTTTGGTTGATCAAGGAACAGAATTTTATAATAAAGCGTTGTAAAAATGGTTGAATGATAATATTATTGAAACGTATCATACGTTTAACGAGGGAAATGGAAAGGCTCTTGAACGTTTTAACAGAACGCTTTAAAGTATAATATGGTAGTATTTTACAGAAAACAACACAAATAAATATTTAGACGCTTTGCCAAAAATGACATATAAATATAATAATACTAGATAGAAAAGTATTAAAATGACACCTATAGAGGCAAACAAACATGAAAACGAGCAAATTGTTTATATGAATCTATATGACGATTATGATTTTAAATGAAAGAAAAAACAAAATATAAAATAGGTAATATAATACGAATATCTGAGAACAAATATAAATTTGTGAAAGGATATGATCCAAATTGGAGAGAGGAAATTTTAAAATTAATAAATATCAGATATATTAACCCAATTGTTCATGAAATAAAAAATTTGAAAGTGAAAAAAATTGATGGTACAAAACAAGACATCTTTAAAATAAAAAAAAATATTAAAACGTGATTATAAAAAGAAATTGGCATATGTAAAAAGGAAAGGATATGGCCCCCAAAATGTAAATCTTGGGTCGCCTTGAAAGATATACAAACTTTATAAATAAAAAGTTAGGGGTTATTTTTCCTTATGTTTGTTCCTATGCAAATACTTTAATCCCTTTGTCATAGTTCTGCTGCACACATCACATATAACAGTTTGTTTATTGTATATTTTTTATGACTTTCTTCCTCTCTTGATCATTCTTTTTGTAAAAACCTGGTTTATTATATTCTTCCGCTAGTTAATTAATATATTCAAATGTATAAGATAAACCATTATTTTTTTTAATTTACCTGACTTACACCTATTTTTACTCTCACAACACATTTCCCAGCATTAATCCCAAGATTACATTGCACAGAATAGAGTGAATGAAAATAATTAACTTATTTTTTTTAATTTGCCTGACTTACACCTATTTTTACTCTCACAACACATTTCCCAGCATTAATCCCAAGATTACATTGCACAGAATAGAGTGAATGAAAATAATCAACTTGATTGGTTTCTATACAAGTTGCTTTTGCAAAATGTTTTAAACCAATTGTTACCTACAAAAGAGTAATCACGAAAATCTGCTGATTTTTACAATGTTCCTGCACAGTCATAAATTGTATATTTTCCAATTTATTATTTAACCTATTATTATCTAGCTGGCCAATAACCTTATCATGAGCAATACTTCCATGAAAGCATTCCAAAACAAAATGATGTGTTAATAAACTTATACAATCACCCATAATAAGAGCTTCTTAATGTTTCTCCAATAATCTTGTTATTTTTCAAATTTATAATTTAACCATCTTTATTTGCAGCATATCAGTTATAAATCGGATGTGTTCTATAGTCTTCCATATATATATATATATATATATATATATATATATATATATATATATATATATATATATTCCTTAAACCAAAATAAACAAGGTTTAAGAATTAAATATATAATATATAATATTTAGAAAACTTCTTTCCAAGGATTAAACCGAAAAAGTTAACAAAACAAGAATTAATAAAGATCATAAAATCACAACAAGGAAAACGTTTGCAAAAAAAAAAAAAAAAAAAAAAAATACAAAAAATAACAGAACAATTAACTTATAAATTTGCAGTTATTTATGAGATTCTTCCATCAAAACAAACATCAAAAATAGAATGAGGATATAAAAATATTCTTAAAACATAATAAAAAGGTATACGTGATCAACTAAGTAAAGAATAAAATAAAGAGGAATCATTAAAATACCATTTATTTATCAAAATTCATTTGAAAAAGAGAATGGCGATGAAATTGGGGTGTACATATAAATCCCAATGATTGCTATTTTGAATAATAGTGAGATTGATAATGCTTTGTTTTCAAGTTATGAAATAAAGTGAAGAGAACATTGCTGAGTTTCTAACTGGACTGTTTTAGGTATTTTATATTTTAATATCAATATATCCAAATATTAATATTAAGCATTCCGCGGATCAAATATATATATATATATATATATATATATATATATATATATATATATATATATATATATATATATATATATATATATATATATATATATATATATTTTATTTACCAAAAAAAAAATAAAAAAAAAATACAAAAGCATAAATGTAATAAATAACGATAATTTTATCCGCATTACACCCGCAGAAAAAATTAAGAACGAAATATAAAAAAATGTTTTGGAAAAGAAAAACTCATATAATGATTAAGGATATTTTTAAATTTGAAAAATTGAACAATTCACGCTTTAATACGAGTTAATGTTTTTGGATATGATAATGGTTTCTAACCGTTATATATTAGTAAATATGAAGAAACAAAAATGTAAAAATGATTAATTAATTTTAATATCAAAGGTAATCAAAGAAAAAACAAATTACCACATTGTTGGGATAAAGATTATTTCCAAATTATTACATACATATTTATTAAGGAACATAAAAAATATGTTTGTTTTTATTGCCTAAATTTATTTAGCAAAAATGATTTACTAGATACTCACGTTGTCAACTGTAAAGGAAGTAATGAAGCAAGTCAAAAAGTGTTATGTCCGGATGATTAATATAACCATTTAGAAGTAAAATACGGTGACAAAATGAAATTGTTATACACTGATACAAACTCATTAATACTGGAAATATTTACAGATGATATAAATGAAGAAATAAAGAAAGATATACATCTTTATGATACAGCTGAATATCCAAAAGATCATTTTTTAAGGAGCACAAGCAACTTTAATGTATGTGGTAAATTTAAAGAGAAGACAAGTGGTAAAATTATTACCGAATTCATAGAATTAAAAGCAAAAATGTATTCAATTCAATCTTTTATTAATAATAATAATAATAATAATAATAATAATAATAATAATAATATTAAAAGAGCAAAATGTTGTAACCTATAGTGTAGTAAAATCAAACTTTAGCACATGAGTTGTATAAAAATGTTTAATTTGACAGAAAAGAAATAACTAGGAAATGCATCCAATAAGATCCCCCGAACATAAGTTGAGTGTTTATAAAATCAATAAAACTAGTTTAAGTACATTAGATAATTAAAAGGATAATTTTGATGCTGTTATTATTACATTGAGATAAGCATCATCAATACTGATAGCGTGATGGTTAAAAGATTACGGTATGGGTGAGGTAACTTCAGTGTCGGTAACTATACTAATTTGTATACTGCTAAATTTCCAGTACAAATCGAAGATCTAGTAAATCCTACAAAATCAATCTACGACGAATTGACAAAAACAGAGATAGAATTTATAGAAAACAAACTCCGACTTAAAACAGCACATAGTGACTCCAGTGGATAAGTAGTTGTTTTTGAATCAGCAATGGAATAGCAAGATTTGACATGAATCTCAAAACATTTATACGTTTGAAAGGATTGAATAAACGTTGTAAATTGGTGAAAATAAAAGTTCCCGTTATTGATGGATGTCCTGTTGACTAGTTGATAACGCATAAGATAATTTTGTCAATCGGAAAGTATTGAATGTTTTTATAGCGTTTTAAATCGCTGACAAAGTACAGTATCTACGATATCTTTACTACGATGCACAAAGTACAGTTGCATACACAACTATAAATCAAATGTAGGAACAAGTTAAACTGAAAGAAAGGTTAACTGTGCAATCTATATTCACATTGCAGAAGCAAGCGAGAAAAGACTTCCTTAGTGAGAGTTTTATGTCAGTCACGTGGATGACCAGTGGCAGGCACACATTTTTAACAGGCAAGCATATGACAAGTACAACAAGGGATACAAATACATGTACATCTTGACGGCGATAGATGATCACTCTAAATACGCATGCGCAGAGAGCGTAAAACCGAAAAAGGGTGATGACATACACGATACTTTCAGAGAAATTTTTAAAGAGTGAAAGCTTGAAAAGATATAGTTTGATAAGAGACAAGAGTTTCACAGGATAAAAGATAAGGATTTTCCACAAAGGGAATAAAGCAACAAAATAAAATCTGTAATGGAAAACTTTAACAGAACTCTGAAGAATATAATATTAATGAATGGAATAACACTCACAACCCATCAATATATATGAATCAAGTTAAAGCGAGCCAGGAAGAAGACAGATCAAAGGTATGGATTAGTCTATTCGGTTATTTGACAACCGTTACATTTGAACTCCTAATTTAAAAATTGGCAAAACAGTCAAAATGTTTAAAAAAATCCAAATAACAATGTTAGTAATCAATATACAAATTTTATCTTGATTTCAATTACAACAACATTTTTATATCCTACCATCTTTTTTTTCTTTTTGTATTTAGCTCTAGCGAAGACAACTTACTAAAAGGTTCTTCTAATCATCAATTAATTCTCTCTTGTCTTATTCCATTTGTTTATATTATTCAAAATAACGTCCTGTAATGGTACACATACATTATCTTATATTTAATGCCTTGTATAACAATAGATTTTAGTGCGTATTGAGGCTGTGTTTCTTCTGTGTCTCTAAGTCTATTTAATCTATCCTGAAATTCATCCTTTTTAGTAGAAGTAGGAACAGTATGTTCAAGCGAATGTTTAGGTTGTGTTTCTTCTGTTTCTCTATGTCTATCACCAAAATCAGATAGTTTGCATGCTTCTAAAACTACACTATTTAATTCTTTGATAAGATATTATTTTGTGGCTTGTTTCTATATTGGACCCGGTGATAACGTTTTGTTTCGCCATTATTTGTAATCTTTAACATAACTAAATTACCGCATCTATCTCTGGATATAATGTACACATCACCTTTACTACTCTATACATACTACTTGCATATTTGCTTATAAAGTCCTCGTCTGCCTTATATTCAGAGTTTCTGAACGATTCCTTCAATTTAATTTTGTTGTTATCCTACTGTGCTGATCTTGTTTCTTCATCATCTACACTACTTGCACGATTCACAGTATCATCAACTTGTCTTTGGATCTGTGCATGTAACATATCATCATCAGTGTAATCAAGAGTATCAAATTCTTCAATTTCAAAATCTTCAGCACCCTCAGTATTTTCTCCTTTTTTAAATAGAGAAGAAATGGATAAGTACCGGCTAAAAAAAAAAGTTCAGATTTATAGATGGCAAAAATATTTCTTCTAATTGACAGCTTGCACAATTTACAAAATTAACTGAAAGACGACAACCTGAAATCAAACGGAATTAGATACTTCACAGGATTTGTCATTTAAATACTACACTTCCTGCTCTGCAACAACACAACACAGGTGTGAGAAAGAAGTACAGAATAGAATACAAATCCTTAAATTGGGCGGGGGCAATATCAAATGAAACCAAATGAGGGAATGACTGAAAATGGTGACAGTGAAGAAAGTATTGATACTAAATGTTTGAAACACAACTCTAAAGTTAAAATCACTCAGAGTAACAATTACAGAGTTTATATCACCAACCACAATGATACATTGTTAGAATTCAATAGCCATATAATTACGCATGTATCTACTGGATATGATACAGTTAACTGGTGTTTACAACCAAAACATTTATATATTTTCCTCGACCAAATCAATGACACAAAAAATTAGACTAATGGCTATTATTTGTGTTTACTAGGGTCTTTGCCATTTAAAATGTTTTTCACAGAGACTTTGTTTCATACACTGCTAATGGCTATTACAAACAACTGCAGAGTAGTGCATTAAATGGCTATTATAAACAAATACAGAGGAGTACATTAACAGAATGAATATCAACATCAGAAACAAAGACGGAAATTAATAGATGTTCACGGTATACGTGTATCTTTCTCGAGTTGTTAGCAAAGCTCGCGAACCGAAGATAAGCTCAAGCGTCTTAAGTTGTTTTCCATGTAAAGTAGATGCTGGTATTATAAAGCATGTATATAATCATTGGAAATATATATAGTGAGTTATTAACTTTAAACATTGTGACAGAAACAGGGGAAAGAGATGCAATAGTATGTCAGACCTTTAACAGTGACTTAAACCTCAACAATAAACGTATTGCCAATCTAGAAGACACTGTAAAAAAATGTCATGCATCTAAAAGAAATTGTGTACAAAGACGAGTTTATACTCAATGTCACAAGATAGAACGAGCGGGGACTGGATAAGTAAAGAGATGAAGACCAGTTATATATATATATATATATATATATATATATATATATATATATATATATATATATATATATATATATAAGATTTATTTACAAAAATAGAATTGAAAGTCATGAATACAAATCTACTCTATCTTGAGAAATTTCTGACACCTATCTACACAATGTAGTATAAACAATACTTCACAAGCTACTGTTTAATTTACCCGTTATTACATAATCACGACTAAATTTGTTTATTCAACTCTATTCAGTTATCCCTGTACACAAGATTACTAAAATAACAAATATGAAATAACAGGAATTAATCTGTGAAATCACGCTGTTCGTACAGACATGAGATTATGGTATTATGCTGTTCATATAACATACATGTGGTTATGAAATTATGCTTTTCATATAATAGTCATGAAATTGAGGAATTATGATGTTCACTAACATATGGGAAATAATAATTCCATTCACACAACATATACGAAATTGTAAGATTATGCTCTTCAATAACAGACGTTAGTGATGAAATTGTAAATCTTGATGTGCACATAACAGACACGAAATGCCCCATTGCACATCAATATGGCAGATAATCAAAGAATGATCCAAAAAACGTTACTCCTTTCCGTCTGCCGGAGAACTCTGGCGGAGTCTCACTTCCACGCAGACAAAGGCTTGAGCATGTTGTCAAAACATTGACCCATCAGCTACACAAAGTTGGACTGAGTCTAAAATGGTTATCACACAGCCAAGCCGCAACTACTGTGTTAACACAGCCAACAAACCATTACCATTACTGCTGTATATTTTTGACAGGTCTTCTAATATTTTTGTGTAATGTTCACTTCCATTAGCTGTAAAGAAAGTATCTACAAAATCTCGTCAAAACAAAAGGAAATTGATGTTTGGTCTGATGAAAGTTGTCAGAAAGCACGAATTGAGTTTATTGTACTAGAAACGAATATCATTGGATTAAAACTTTAAAATATTTTAATAAATAACTAAAAGCTCTATTAAGGTATAATATATATTCTCAAAATGACGAGCCAGTCTGGGTAGATAGTGAAATAATCGATGGAGAACTATATATAGATATTTCACCAGATGAAGTTAAAAAAAAGTCTGTGAAATCACTGAAAAGAAATAAACCAACAGGGATCGATACTATACTGTCTGAAATTATTGTTAACTGTGTTGACGTTATTATTAATTTTCTTGTTGAGTTTTTGATGTTATTTTCGGATGTGATCAATAACCAGATTTATGGATTAAAGGTATCATAGTACCCATTCATAAGGAAGGTAATACTGATGACGTCAATAACTAAAGTGCATTACATTTATTACAACATTATCAAACATTAATCCGAATATATTGAATGTAAAATTATGTAATTGGGCTAACAAGTATGCAACAATATTGACAACCAGTGTGCTTTCCAGAAGAAAAAATCAACTATAGATTGCATTTTGTCCTCAACGCAGTTATTCCAATGTGCTGAGTTCTGATTAAAGTTTTAAAAAAAATATTGCGCATTCATTGATGAGAAAGCACTCAGTTAAATCGACCACAATTTGTTATAGTACAAATTAGCCTGTAAAGGAGTTAGTTCCACTATGGTAAAGGCTTTATGTAATATCTACAATTCTGTCAAATTGTGTGTAAGATACAATAATAGCTTTTTCTTAATTTTTGTGTGACTCACAATATGGCTTAAAACAAGGAGACCTCTTTTATCAATATTGTTTGCATTTTTTAAAATATTTTTTATGAGCGATATTATTAATAGTATATAGCATAATGTAAATGTGCATGATGTATTCTCTATAAATATTTTGTCTCCATTTTTTATTATATGCGACGATGCAGCAAGTTTTGCAAAAACTGAACAGTTATTATAAAGCATGCTGAATAATTTGGAATTATATACCCGTTCTTGAATACTTAAGGTTAACACTAGTTAAACAAAAAATATGGTTTTTAAAGGAAGTAAAAAGATAAATCCATCACTATATTACAATGGGGAATTATTAGAAAATGTAGATTCATTTATATACCTACGTTTGCATTGATACAAAAAAGGTTCCTGGAACACAAAAATACCAAGTGATCAGGGGGAATTTTGCTCTTTTTAATGTATACAAACTATTTGAATACAATGCTCTACCTGTAAGGGACGATTGTAAACCTTTTGATGCTATCTGGACGTTCCCAATGGTGAACTGGGGAGATAATGACAGGGAAATTAGAAGAAAGAAAAAACTGTTACAATTTTGGACTAAAATATTATTAAATAGAGACAGTTCGATGCTGATAACGGAACCTCTCATAATGGAAAAAAACTGGGCATTTTATGTTCAATCTGTTAGATGATCTATGATTTTCTTACGTATGGAACAGATCAATTTGGTACTGTAATTCCAGTCAATGAAATAAGAGAATTTAAAAAAAAAATTTCAATCAGTATAAGCAAAAACAGGTATCCTCTGGGAGGTTATCAAACAAGCTAGTATAAAAAAGTATTTATTTGAAAAATACTTGGATTTGATGAATGAAGCTCGTTTTAAGATTGCATTGACTACATTTAGTACAGTATCCCATAACATGAATATAGAAATGGGTCATTACGAGGGAGTTCCATGGAACGATCGGCTATGTAGTAGATGCAATTTAAGAGCTGTCAAGACTGAATATAATTTTATGCTTCTTTATCCATTTTATTGCAAACTGAGAAGAACATATTTATCACAATGTTATGGTTCATGGCCAATATAGAAAAAAAAATTGAGCAGAGAGGAGGTGCGATTTCTGACTAACTTGTAAATTTATGAAATCAAATCGATGGTAGAGTGTTTACAAAGTGGGTTTCTTAATCACACGAGGATATGATCTCTAGCCCACTTCTAAATTTATGAAAACAAATCGAGAATAGAGTGTTTAGATAGTGGGTTTCTTGATTAAATTTCTGGCCCACTTCCGGACTACTGCGTGATAACAAAACGTAAATTGAATTTTGTATTTAAAAACTAAATGGTCGAAGGAGATAAATCTTATGGTGTTGGTTAAGCTATTATTAGTTATTTCTCGTGTAACTACATACACATGGGTTAATATTTTCAAGATTTTTTTCATAAATTTAAAAAAAAAAACATTTGTTGAGAAAATAACTAAAGATAAGATACTAAAATAAAACATAATTTTGTTAAAAATATATCAAATGGATGTGTATGCTTTAAAATATTTATCACACACACACACACATACACACACACACACATATATATATATATATATATATATATATATATATATATATATATATATATATATATATATATTTTCTTATTGAATAAACCATACTTTTTTAAAGTTCAACAATGATAGTATATGAGTAAAATCAACATTTTTATTACTTGAACCCACCTCAGCAGGCGCGGTATCTTAGTAACTATGCCGGAGTACCAGGTTCGATTCCGAGTCAGTTGCCTTGTTGTGTCCTTAGGCAAAACACTTCGGTCTCCTTGTCCCCAAAAAACTAATCAAAGACTCCTGGCAAAACACCTTAAAATGCAGACTGAACCCAGGCAAACCAAAAAATGTTGTTGTGCGCCTCTGTATACAAATAAAAAGTCACTTAGCAGGTGCTGATTGCGTGTCTGAAAAGATGCACACCACTAACCTCAATAAGTTGAGTTCAAGCTTTGGGGATTCTGAAGAAACTTCAGAACTTAAATCGGGTTTTGCACAATCAATCAGGTGTTGATTCTACGTCTGAAAAGATGCAAACCAAAGACCTCAATAAGGTGGACTCGTGCATCAGGGATTCTGAAAAAAAGAAAAATACTTCAGAACTTATATCGGGTTTTGCTCAGTCAAATCAGGTGTTGACTGTGCGTCTACAAGATGCACAACAATAACCTCAGTAAAGAAAGTGGACTCATGTATTGGGGATTCTGAAAATAACTGTCGAACTCCAACTCGTTTAAAATGGATGAGGTCGAGATATCTTAGGGTGAGCTGGAGAGATCATAGGGTGAGCTGGAGAAGGCGAACTGGAGAGATCGTAGGGTGAGCTGGAGTGATCGTTGGGTGAGCTGCAGAGGACGAGCTAGAGAGGTCGAGCAAAAGAGGACGAGCTACAGAGGACGAGCAAGAGAGGACGAGCTAGAGAGGATGAGCTAGAGAGGATGAGCAAGAGACGACAAGCTAGAGAGGACGAGCTAGAGACGACGAGCTAGAGAGGATGAGCTAAAGAGGTTGCGCTAGAGAGGACGAACTAGATAGAGAGGACGAGCTAGAGAGGTCGAGCTAGAGAGGACGAGCTTAAGAGGGCGAGCTAGAGATGACGAGCTAGAGAGAGCGAACTAGAGAGGGCGAGCTAGAGAGGATGAGATAGAGAGGGCGAGCTAGAGAGGGCGACCTGGAGTAATGGACAATTAGTTATATAGGGGAATGAAATGATTGATAATTCTACTACTTTAAAGTCTTGAAAAAATAAAAGAAAATTGCCATCCCTGAACCCGGATAAAATTCACTGACTTTATCATTTCATATAAGTGCATTCAGAAATTATACAGGGGTGACCCAAACAGGTGGCACACAGGAAAATTGAAAGCATATAATCCCAGGCAACCATATTTATTTTATATAGATTTTGTCTATATATAATTTGTTGGTAAATTTCATGTTTGCTAGTTAAAATCGGTACAAATTTTGATGGCAATCAACCGATGCGAACAGAAGATGTAGATATTATATGACTAAACTCAGTCCCTCAGGTTACTTCAATCAAGGGAAGACAGATATAAGAAGACAAGATATTTTAGAAACTTTTATATATATATATATATATATATATATATATATATATATATATATATATATATATATATATATATATGTGTGTGTGTGTGTGTGTGTGTGTGTGTGTGTGTGTGTGTGTGTGTATTGTTACTACTCTATGGTAGAAAAAAATGTAACAGAAAGAAAGTGAAACCAACAAATCACGTAAAAATCAACAAGCAATTTATTTCTAGAGAATTAAAGTGAAAATTCAAAAGACACTTACAGTAATGTGAATTAAAATCCAAATAATCCAATAATCCTAAGTGTCCTAATCACAAGTCCTAAATATATAATGTTCCGAATGAATGACTGTATCCTTGAATGTATTGATGTGCCAATAGTCTTTAAATGTCCTGATGTGCCCGTAGTCTTTAATGTGCTCATGTGCCAAAATGAAGTACACCAGAATATCTTTGAATAAGTTCACATAAATCCCAAAATCATCATTTAAAAATCCAAAATCCAAAAGTCTATGAGCGCTTTTATAATAATCCAATGAATATTTTTAATAATTCCTTTCTCTGAATTTGGAATGATTTTTCACAACTGTAATAACTCTTTAATAGACATGTTAAGGTCGAAACACTGAAAAACTGTCCACTAAAAACATGGTATATATAAAGATAGGTCACATGACAGAATGTTCTAGAATACTAAATGGTGTATGTGATTTTTGACACATAACTCTAAAGGAAATTCTGGTTGTATCTGTAAACAAAATCAACTTTGACCTCAAATTGAATCAACAACTTGTTTACCAAAACCGTCCTTGAACTCAAATGCTAAGTAAACAACCTAATTCAAGGACAATAGCTAACATGTCAACATATACTTAAGACTAAGGTTTAAGCAAATATTAAAGTCAAGAAACATTTATAATTTCCTAAAATATTTATAATATTATATAAACATCATACATAACAATATAAATGTGTGTGTGTGTGTGTGTGTGTGTGTGTGTGTGTGTGTGTGTGTGTTAATACCAACGCAATATCACTGAATATATACCTTCCTTGGATTTATTTTCCACACATACTCGTTTTTTGAACATTGCCTTTACACTGGTAGAGTATTGTTCTAAGTTCAGTTATATAGAAAAAGAATACCAAGAATGATGGAGATTGAAAGGTGACTACCTGATGAGGGTTTATGGGAATTTAACATTATGAATGTCATTATGGAGGTCTATGGAAATTTAACATTACGTTTAGGTCACTATAGACTTGTTGTTCTATGCTACTCCCTTGTATCTTGATTAACTTATTAAAGTTTCAAAAGTGGCTTAGTAAAAACTGAATGAGTTCAAAACTTTAAAAAGATATTGAAACGGCTTCGCTGCTGCGCAAACATCAATTAAACTGACAAAATTCTCATTGCTCTTCCAGAATGTAAACAATAAATTAATCAATATAGAAGGGGTAACCTATAACCTGCGATCTCAATAGTGCAAACATTCTCATTCCAAATATTATATGTGGCCTAGTAAAGTTACCGTACACCTACATGAGATGTTCACATTCCAAATACAAGGTGTGGCCTGGTGATGTTCAAATACTCCTACACGAGTTGTTCACACTCCAAATACAAGGTGTGGCCTGGTGATGTTCAAGTTCTCCTACACGAGCTGTTCACACTCCAAATACAAGGTGTGGCCTACTGATATTCAATTACTCCTACACGAGTTGTTCACATTCCAAATACAAGGTGTGGCCTAGTGATGTTCAAGTACTCCTATACGAGTTGTCCGCATTACAAAACTGCGTAACATCTCTACAACGAGAATGCTGCTTCGCAACAACTCTTGTACCGAAAGTACAACGAGAATATGGTATAATCTGTCTGGCAACAAACTTGAACTAATTAGATAGTCCTTGGTTAATTTAACAAAGCATACAGGTACAATTAGCTTCATGAACTCTACAAACAATATTTTGTAGAGTGGTCCATTCTTGAAATACAAAAATGTGCAAGGTGAAAATGAAGCTACAAAATTAGATAAGAGTAGCCTCCCCCCCCCCCCCCTTAATCCGGCACAGTATGCAAGTGTACTGAGAAGCTGTTTTAATACTAATGATCTACCCAAGATCAATGTATCACAAAGTAAAAAGTAAGGCCAATATGTTTCATTTATTCGGTAGTAAGTAGATGGTCACTGAGCCGCATGGGGTCGTTTACCTTCCCTAATGAAGTACCTATCTAATCCGAAGTACATTTTTGTTGTCATTATTGGAGACCGTTTTATCACCAGATATTGTACACTGAGTAAGGTACTGTGAACCTTAAAATATAGGGTGGCCTACCGTATTTACATACATACACATGTATATCCAGATATATAGATATTTAGATTCCGTATGAACAATTAATTCTGAATATGGTACATAACTAATTCAGGCACTGGCACTGGAGAGATAGTGCATGAATAGAGAATATCGGAATCAAGTTCAGCGGCAATGTTAGCTCTCTCTCTCTCTCTCTCTCTCTCTCTCTCTCTCTCTCTCTCTCTCTCTCGCCTTTACAGGCTCGACTAAAGCGGGTATGTGAGAAAGCTTGCCAGTAGCATCCCGTTAACCGGTGGTTCTTCTCTGGGTTTTCCCCGGTGCTTCCCCAACCAAATATGCGGCCGCCATGTATTATGTGCTGAAAATGGCGTTAAACTCACAAAACCAAATAGCCCCCCCCCCCGCCCCTCTCCTCAGTGGCAAAGAGAGGAAATGGGCAGCCCTGAGGGAGGTTAATATCAGCGTTTCTTGAAGTTAGAATACGATAAAACATCGGCTAAACTGATATTGGAAAACAGAGAGGTGGAGTTTACCCACAAATGTTCGATTTTCAAAAGAAGAAAAACAAAACAAACGCCGACTTAAGATAATATTGCGTCGTGTCTTGACTAATGTAAAAAAAAACATGATAATACATCTTTCTGTATGAACAGCCCTTTTAAAAGGCCAAGGAAAAAAAAAAGTTATTGATCTAGTTTTCTTCGGTTCAAAGCTTAATGTAGTGAACAGTGCCATTCTGGGCAGTTGTTGTGTAACTAATGCAGTAGAGTTTATTTCATGCAGTGCACTGTTATGGGAAGTGTCGTGACATGACTCCTTAGTATATAATGACCATATTTGCAGCTTTATGATTCTTAAATACATTCTTCATTCATTTTATGGTAAGACTGTCTACCTTGTCTTTAGTGACCTTGCAGGATGATGTAAGCATACAACAATCATTGGGTACTCTAAGGCACAACAAATTCACTTTAACTGTACATATTGCGCTGGCAGACACAGCGTAAAGTGCATATGACTCGAACGATTGACCGTAATGACGATAAATTGTATGTTATCCAAACTTCGATTAAAATGAACCTGAATAGGTCGAGGTCAGATAAATGCTTGCTGTAAGAGGGACTTGCATTTAAAAGTAGGTTAGTAAATATATGAGAAAGATAAACTGGAGAAATGCACTTTCATGCTAAGAGTTCCCGGTTTCTTTTAACTAATCTGATGTACTTATGAAATGAATCAGCTGTATTCATTCAATATATATCTAAGTAGAAAATGTGGATTTGCCACTTTTAGATGCATATAGTTTAGATGTAGTTTTCTGTTAACATGGAGAACAAAATTCGTGTATCAAAATGTGGACTTTGCAGGTAATCTGAGGTTTTACGTTGTAATTTGTCCTTGGCATATCAATATATGTATGACAGGTTTGATTTATGAACGCTTATAAAGCTGCTGTAACACTAATGTCGCTCCAGTTGCTAATTCAAAGCGATGAACATTCTTCACTCAAAACGGTGTATATCACCTACCGGAACTCGTATGATACCAGCGTTGTGAACTTCAGAAATTTAAATATACACATAGACAATGACTGAATTCTCAGTTGGGTTTTTTTTTTAAAATGATATTTTTTAAACAGTTCGATTCGTTTTCTGTATACATGTATTTAAAAAAAAAGATAAGTTGCAATTGTTTTGTTTTTAAATTATTTTTTTTAGGAAAAAATGCTTATGTAATATTGTAATGTTGAGTTAGCAGCCATGAGCAACAGAACGTACAACGTTTGATTTAGATGGAATTTGTGAGCAAAATCACAGGGATACCCTAATTTTATTCTTGATTATGGCTCGAGTAGATGCCAGAAGTAATGGCTTTTAACTTTGAAAGTATGAATACATGCATTAGCCAATTAGTTACAGTTGCATTCTCCAAATAAGATATATGAGTTTTCAATACAATAAGTCACGCCCCATTTAATTTTTGGAGGACACATTATGCCATGCATTCGTATTAACTGTGAATCTCAGTCGGAAAACGTTTGAACCTTTTCGCCAATTTTTGGAAAAACACATTGGACATACTATGAAATATCCAAAGCCTAGAGAGCAGCTTCAGGCATATGTATACATACTGGTATATTGCGTTTTCGAACAGGTAATTTGACCATACAATAGTGAACTACAATGAGACATCAACAACCATTTAAAGTTTGTTGTTTTTTTTCTTCATCTTTTTTTTTCTGCGTATATCGTGTCAGTAAATTACACATTAAATAACGTCCTTAGGTTATTACATAAGTTATCTAATTCGGCAACTGACAGTTTATACCACGATAAACTCAAAAGAAATAACATTAATAACAATTATCAGATTAATGACAATAAGGTAGCGAAACATACTGGAATAACATACTAACTA
This sequence comes from Margaritifera margaritifera, assembly GCA_029931535.1. NCBI lineage: Eukaryota > Metazoa > Mollusca > Bivalvia > Unionida > Margaritiferidae > Margaritifera > Margaritifera margaritifera. The sequence goes on from JAQPZY010001178.1 coordinate 671,572, forward strand.
ATATATTAATAACAGAACAAGACGGTTTTTTATGTAATCAACACCTTACCAACCCGCAAAGCATGTGGCGTGGATAAAACAAGCCACCATATGTTCAAAGGAACCGTCGCATCCGTGGTTAAACTACTCTCTGTTCTATTCAACATGTCCCTTACTAAAAAAAGTGTTCCCATCTTTATGGAAAACCGCCAGAGTATAAAAAGGGATGTACCACCGATCCTTCAAATTACAGGCCCATTTCATTATTGAGTTGTGTTGGGAAAGTTATAGAAAAGAATTATTTTTAAGCATCTCTACAGCCACCTACACTCAAATGATCTTATATTTAAATATCAATCCGGTTGTCTTCCCAAAAATTCTACAGTATTTCAGCTCATACATGTACCATAGTATAAGTACTGCACTTGATAACAAGGATGACGTGTGTGGTCTTTTGCGATGTCTCTAAACCATTTGATCGGGTTTGGCATAAATGTTTAATACATAAATTAAAGTGCAATGGCACTGATAGCTATCTTATTGATTGCTTCTCTGACTACCTATCGAACAGACTTCAAACAGTTTTTGTAAATACTGCCGAATCAAGTAGTAGCCATTATGTTGCGGCTGGCGTACCACAGGGCTCCATTTTAGGTCCGTTATTATTTTATGGTGTATATTAACAATATAGGCGACGACCTCATGAGTGCAACGAGACTCTTTGCTGATGATAGCTCACTGGCGTATTTATCTAATGATACTTACGAAATTGAATATATTCGGAACACAGATTTACAAACGGTTGACGATTAGTCAAGGCAGTGGTTAGTTGACTCCAATCCAACCAAAACTGTGGCAATGTTATTCTCGCATAAGATAGAACCGGTTTTTCCTGAACTAAAATTAAAAAACGAAATCCTATCTTTTGTTGAGTTCCATAAACACCTTGGCGTAAATTTTAGTAGTCTAGGCAACTGGACCAAACATATTGATAACATATTTGTGACGACCGCAAAAATGATAACTGCCTTGAAAATAATTAAAATAAAAATTTAGCCGAAAGACTTTAGAAAGGATATACCTTACATACATCCGCCCCTTACTAGAATATGCTGATGTTGTATGGGATGGTTGTTCGGCCTAAAACTCTCTTAAATCAGAAAAATTACAATTAGAAGCAGGGAGAATTATAACTGGGCTTACTAGAAGTGTCTCGTGTCATAAGATTTATGAAGAAACTGCTTGGTCTACCTTGGCAGATAGACGAAAGTTTCATAAACTATGTTACTTTCATAAAATAGTATACGGTGTCTCTCCTACTTATCTTGCAGACTTTCTACTACCACTGGTTGGTGAGACAAACCGGTACAATCTTAGAAATAGGAATAATTTTAATCGAATTAATGCCAGACTAGAAATAAGTAGAAACTCATTCCTAGACTCTTCTAGTTATGTTTGGAACTCACTCCCAGATTTAGTAAAAGGTGAAAGTAACTACTCTATCTTCAGAAGTAAAATAGAGACTAAGACAACACATGTGCCTGCCCATTTTTTCGTTGGTGTCAGGAAATTATCTATTCTGATACTAGAATTAGAAATAACTGGAGTGATTTGCATAATGATTTATATTGTAATCATCTGAGAGATAATACATTATGTACTTGTGGTGATGATATTGAAAATGCATACCATTACATATTTACTTGCAAATTCTATATTGAACAGCGTAGGAAACTGGTTCAGAATCTAAATCATCTCTATGTACCAGTGACTATCACTAATTTGTTATACGAATCATCTGATTTTACAGCGAACTTTAATAATCGCTTATTTGACTTGTTCCCAACATATATTAAAGACATGAAACGATTGACATAATTAAGGAGTATTCACAATTTGATTTCTCTACTCAATTAATTACTGCTAATTTTAATAAAGAAAGACATGATTTTCTTAAATGTTATCCACTGAATTCATTTTGGTGCCAGTACTCTTGTCCAACATCTGCCACGATCATTAATTCATAAATGTATTCATCTCTCTCTCTCTCTCTCTCTCTCTCTCTCTCTCTCTCTCTCTCTCTCTCTCTCTCTCTCTCTCTCTCTCTCTCCATCATACCTATTTGCCTGAATCATGTATGTTTACATATAATTGTATGAAATTATATTAATTTACTGACGCTATCCATTTAAATTTCTTATCGATTGTAAAGGGAAGGGCTTATTCTAAGTTGTGAAAACTTGTAGCCCGACCCCATTTGTTAACATTAATGGCAATAAAATATGTTTAAACTAAATTGCAAGTAATGTTTCAATACATCTAATGCGTTCGTATATACTGTTACGTGAGGCCTACACGTGTATCCATTAATTTTTCCTTTTCCTTTTCAATGTTGTACATTTTTACCCGCAACCCCCCCCCCACACACACACACACACATAATCTGACAATAAAAAATTAAAATTATAGCGTCAGTGGAGGCCCGCATAGTAATCTTTAAAATGTCATTATAATGGATAACTAGTGGTTTGCATTTTTTGCAAGAGCAAGAAATTTTTCACAGGATACTAATTCCGGTTTGTCGTGATGTCTCTGGGTGGCGTAAGTTTTGTTTTGCTTTGATTATGGCATACATCAACGTGGTCATGTACGTGCATTTACAGATCTTAAGTTAAATATTAATTGTGCTAATTTTGTTATTTTTTTAAAATATTTTTTTTTACTAATATAGTTTAACCAAAGCCTATTCATTCCTGGTGGTTGAATGCTTTACATCTTAGTTGTCATTACAAAACTTCCAGGTGTAAATTTTTTATATTTATGGACCTCTACATTGGCGGCAATGTACTTAATTAACTGAGTCAAGAACTGAGGACATCGGGTATAAACATTGCAAATGCAGGGTAGCAGGAATTTTATCAACATGCAGCGTTTTATTGTGACATCATAGCGCGACATTCAATCTGGTTTATACTGGTACATACCTTTTGCCTGAACTCGTCCAAAAATGTCCAAGTACTTAAAAATTTTGTTGGATGTATTTCTCAGCGCGATTATATTATAATCTTCCAAGGAATATTGATCGAGGAGTAGCGCAATAAACTGAATAATTATGTGTAATCAAATTCTCAAAATGACACCCATTGCTGAAATAATCTGTACCGAACGTCTACATGACCTGTACGATTTGTACTTTAATTCTTGCAAAGTTATGCGATTTTTAAAATTTTTTTATTGACGAGATAAATGAATGTTTTTTGCCCTCTCTGAGTCTTTCAGCTGTCTTGTCTGGAGTTTTTCAACAGTGTAACATTACTTTCTAGTGAAACGAGGCAGGATTCATTAGTCTGGGGAATTCACTTGTGAATAGACATTATTATGTGGTAGTAATATAAACGTACGGATTATACATGTTGAAATTTAATAGGATGTCCTTCACTTACAAACACGCATTCAAGAAGCAAGGATAATTCAGCGGCTGTCATTTTAAACCCCCACCCACCCCATCCCCATAACGGGGAAAGATTTAACCTAGCAAAAATGTGTCTTTTCCCAAAACTCTTGTTCATTTATAGCTGTATTCTATATTAAGCGATTCATCGAGTACAGACTGGTTCCTACAGGTTGAAATCCTAGTGCTCGAATTAATTATATTTGTTCACTCGTAGGTAACCAGTACAAAACTAAACAGTTGACATCATTATCAATCGAATTTGGATCTGCCATTGTGGCTCATTTGGTCTCTGAAGACTAAGCATTAGAGATTAATAGTTGTGGTTTAAAAAAAAAAATCGATAATAATAATATATAATACATTTGTAATTATCTTGCTGTAGATTAGTTTGGTGCTACATCATATGTATTGATGTACTGCAAAAGGACTTATTTATTAGAAAGGTATAAATTTGGTTCATGAATGTTCTATAGCTGTGGAAAATGTTATTAGAAGCATTATTTTGAATTGTAAACATTCAACTACAAATAAAAAATAAAAATAAATGGCTGCAAACATTTAAGAAGAATATCCAGTGTACAATATCCAATGTATGCAAAGGAACTGTCAAGTTTTCTAACTTTATAGCACATCACCATACTCGTTACATGATTTATGCAGTAATATAACTCCAAATAGATGGGGAAAAGACTTTTGATAATTGGTTATCATGAGGTCGTTATTGTTTGGGAAAGTCATTCATATGCAAATTTTGTTCTTAATTTGGTAATATGCTTTACGATTGATTTGTACATTGGTAGTATCTATAGCCGATTGATGCTACCCGTGGTACAGCAGCCAAGTGTCGCCATTTTAAAGGGCAACATGATTTTAGTGCATACTAGGCAGTCATTTAGGGCTAAATGTAAGTATTCGATAGGATATTTCTTTTTAAATTACTTTACTTGTTTTGTTTGTTTTGTTGTTGTTTTTTTACCCCATCAATTTTATTGCGAAGAGGGTATGCCATTCAATTACTTTACAACTCTTTTTCAGAGTATCAGAGCTGACTCATAAATAGAGATGAACAATTATTAGAGTCTATACACATTTTAAATGATTTAAAATCAACAGTTTTTGATGCAGAAATAGAGGACTGTGCCATTATTAAATATACCATAATACAATATTCACAGTTACAAGTCAATCCCTTTAGTTGAAATTCTGCGTCACGTACCAGATACAAATGTCTGCATGTATATGCATGATCACAAGAGTTGCTCCTTAATAATCATTGCAATTTAAAAGTTTACAGGTGTAAGCTTCAAATTGGTTTGTGATTGACAATGTACAAATAAGAGTGGAAGCACAACCCCTTCACTGTTATTTGGCGGTGAGTGGGTTATAGACCTACTCATTTGGCAGATGGTGAAGGGTGTAAACCCACTGGATTGGTTTAATCCAGGAAGACGACTATGAATCTGGGAACTCAATCTTGCCTTGTGCCTGCATATAACCCTACCCAGTGGGCACTAGGAGGAAAGGAATGGTGTTGGATAAACGGGTCTACTTCGTGTCATAAGAAGGGCCCACTTTACCTCTGGTACCAAAGGGGAGTTTGCCTACCTATGTAAGTCCCAAAAAAAGAGTAACCGAGGAGGCACGTGTTTGGGCGGGCATAAGTAACCAGTTGCAGAACCTATATCAGATCCTGTCTGACCTTTGGGACCTAGGCGGACTGGTCACCTTTGTCACCAAAGGGACATTCCTTGAGCTGTGGCCGATTAATCCACTATTTGTGTTTCTGTTGTTATTTCAGAATTAATACTGGTAAGTGGGCTCGTCTATGTCTGCTGTCAATAACAAATTATCAAATTAATGATAACTGTGTTTAAAGCAGCATAGACAAGATAGTGTTGTGTGTTCTGGGTAGCACACATTGGCTTACAAGGTATATTGCGGAGTTTTGTTATAAGGGAGGTAACCCAGATTATAATGTACAAAGTAGGCCTCTGAGGTTGTAGCCCTGTCGCGTTTGGGCTTCCGACTGGTTTGAACCAGTTCCAGGATGGACACTGTGAAACGCATGCACAAATTTCTCACCCACCCACCCACCCATAACAGTATAAGTTAACACTTTCTGTACTTTGGTGAAACCTTGCTGTTTGTTCATATTTACTATTTCAGCCGCCTGTCATACAAGCCGAGGAGGTAATTGAAGCTTGGAGCTGCAGAATGTTACGGTACAATCTGGCTTCAAGGGACAACTTAACATCAGCTGAACCATGTTGCTGCAGTGTATATACATGATTATACATTCTCAGATTCATTTTACGCGTTTTCAAAAAACAAAGTCTTTCATAAGACCTGTTTTAGCTGATGGTAATGGGATACAGTTGGAAGCATTTAGATTTTATATTTAATGTTGACATTGCTCCATATTGATTACTCCCAGAACTTTATAGACATAACAGTTAGCAGTGTAAACAAATTTGCTGTTGTTAAATAATTTGTCGCGGCTCAAGGGGCTCAGATGGTGAAGGGTGTAAACCCACTGGATTGGTTTAATCCAGTAAGACGACTATGAATCTTGGAACTCAACTGGCTTGTGCCTGCATAAAACCCTACCTAGTGTGCATTAGGAGGAAAGGAATCGTGTGGAAAAACGGGTCTACTTCGTGTCACCAGAAGGCCCCACTCTACCTCTGGTACCAGAGGAAAGTTTACCTACATATGTAAGTCTCAAGAAAGAGTAACCGAGGAGGCAAGTGTTTGGGCGGGCACGAGAAACCAGTTGCTGAACCTATATCAGATCCTGACCGACCTTTGGGACAAACTCGGACTGGTCACCTTTGTCACCAAAGGGACACTGGCATGCTCGGTCACCTTAGTATAAGCGTTTCAGTTCGTCTCCCTGGATCTACGGTATTGAACTGTTGGGTTTCCTTGAGCTGTGGCCCGATTAATCCACTTTCTGTTGTTATTTCAGAATTAATACTGGTAGTGGGTTTATCTAGGTCTGCTGTTAAACCCTTATTAATACAATCAAGAACATACTTACTAACATTGTTTTTGATTCTCTTGTTGTTATCTCTGTTTTCCTTTTCTGACCCTTGAAATCTTGTTAGGTAAAATTATTATATTCCTTTTTGAGCTATTTTGACGTTGACGAATTTCCATAGGCCCTTAATGCGGATCCACATTCCAGAATGAAAAATCCTGGCCTGTTTGGCCGTCTCGAAATTAGCATGAAAAATCGTGGTCAGATTGACCGTCTTGAAATTAGCAAATTGAATAAACAAAGTGAAAGAAATATATGCTTATATAGGTGAAGGTATGTATCTTTTTTTAAAAAAAACCCATGAACTATTAGTAGTAGAGGGGGAGTGTTGAGGGTCAAAGGGGACACTTGGGGGTCATACGGGATTTTAACGTTGTGGGGACTCTGTAGGGTCAGGGTGGACACTATGGGGTCAAAAGTGAAAAAATTTATAGGGTCAGGGGGGACTCTATAGGGTCAACGGGAATTTATCATGGCACGCCGTATGTAGTGACGAAGACAACGTTGTTATGTATGATGTTTAGATAATATTATAAATATTTTAGGAAATTATAAATGTTTCTTCACTTTAATATTTGCTTAAATCTTAATGTTATCAGGAAAAACATGTTTAACTAGTGTCCTTTAATTAGGTTGTTTTGATCAATGTTTTCTCAATTTGAAGGTCAAGGTTGAATTTTGTTTACAGTTAGAATTCCATTAAGATGACTCATATTCTAGAACATTCTGTCATGTGACCAATCTTTATATATACCATGTTTGGTGGACATTTTTTCAGTTTTGACATTACCATCAGTCTTGTAAAGAGCTATTACAGTTGTGAAAATTCATTCCAAATTCTGAGAGGAATTATTTTAAATATTCATTGGATTATAACAGTGCTCACAAACTTTTGGATTTTGGATTTTTAATTGATGATTTTGGAATTTATGTGAACTTATTCAGAGATTTTGGAATACTTCATTTTGACATCAGCACATCAAGATTACTAGTACATCAGGACTTTGGAGACCATTAGCACATCATAACATTCAAGGACACAGCCGTGAATTCGGAACATTCTATATTTAGGACTTGTGATTAGAACAATCATTCTTATTGGATTATTAGGATTTCAAAACACATTACTGTAAGCGACTTTTTGATTTTTCATTTTAATTATCTAGTAATAAATTGCTTGTTGATTTTTACTTGATTTGTTGGTTTCACTTTCTTTCTGTTACATTTTTCTTAGACCATAGAGTCGTAACAGAAATTGAGGGCTCGTCGTCCGGGATCTGAATTTCTTTAAATCATATTAGAGATATTAAATTTATCTTTGAAATTCATATTGATTTTGTCTCGGAGAATTTTTTTTGTCTTTAGCAAAGATTTTTAATAGAGAAATTTTGTGAGTGTGAAACCAACAAGCATTTACTATGGCATCTAATGTTCAGAATTTCATTTCAAAACCTACCCAGGAGGGGTTAGAGTGCATGAAAAAGGATGAGTTGCTCGAGCTTGCCAGAAAATACAGTCTATCTGAGGCAAAAGTATCATTGACAAAACAGGAAATAAAGATTATTTTAATTCAGTATTTAGTAGGTAAGGGAATTTTTGAAAATAGTGCTTTAAGTTTGAAGAGAAAGCCTGTATCTGGTTCTGACAGGAAATTATGGGAATTAGAGTTAAAGAACCAGATGGATTTAGAATTGGCAAAGCTTCAGATTCAGAGAGAGAGAGAGAAAGAAGAGAGGCAGATACAGATGGAGAGAGAGAAAGAAGATAGGCGGATACAGATGGAGAGAGAGAAAGAAGAGAGGCAGATGGAGAGAGAGAAAGAAGAGAGGTAGATGGAGAGAGAGAGAGAAAGAAGATAGACAAATACAAATGCAGATGCAGATGCAAAGAGAAGAAAGGGAAATGCAATTTAAGTTAAGAGAATTAGAACTGGCAAGCAGAGCACACTCCACTCCTTTAAACACAAGTTCAGGTTTTGATGTTACTAGATATATTAGGTTAGTACCCGCTTTTCAGGAAAAAGAAGTAGATAAATACTTTCTTCATTTCGAGAAAATAGCTGAAAACTTGAAATGGCCCAGAGAGCATTGGACTTTGTTATTACAAAGTGTACTTATTGGCAAAGCTCGTGAAGTCTACATTTCACTGTCAGTACAACAAAGCACCGATTATGATGTGGTTAAGGAGTACATCTTGAAAGCTTATGAGTTGGTACCAGAAGCATATCGACAAAGGTTTAGGAATTGTAGAAAAGAAACTGGACAAACTCATGTCGAATTTGCAAGGGATAAAGAATAACTATTTGATAGGTGGTGCTCAGCCAAGAAAGTTGATCAAGCTTATGATAACCTCAGACAGCTCGTATTAATTGAAGAGTTCAAGAGGTGCATCCATAGTGATGTTAAAACCGATCTTGACGAGCAGAATGTGGAAACTTTGGAAAATGCTGCTCGTATGGCTGATGATTATTCCTTGACTCACAAAATTTCATTTGGTAATAAATCGTCCTCTCAGCAGTTTTCTGGTAAAAAACCATTTCAATCTCATTCGAGTACTTCCAAATTTCACAACAGCACAACTGTTAGGAATCAAACATCTGATAAGACTGATCAGAAATCCTTATCTCTTCCTACGTGCACTTATTGTAAAAAGAAAGGGCACGTTATTTCTGATTGCTTCAAGTTGAAAAATAAGCAACAGAGTAAAGACAGAGCTTTTCCAAATGCTCTTATTTCTACGAGGTCAAGGTCACGGTCTTGTATTGAAAGCAATACATTTGTTGGGTCAAACAAATCCCAGTCTGATTCTATTTTGGAGGCTTATGAACCATTCATGTCAGAAGGTTCTATATCACTTATTGGTGATTCTGCCAAACCTATCCCAATTAAAATATTAAGGGACACTGGAGCTTCTCAGAGTCTTTTATTATCAGGTACTTTGCCTTTGTCTGAGGAGTCTTCTTCAAGTGAAAGTGTTCTTGTTCAGGGAGTTGAGTGCGGCTTTGTAAATGTTCCTCTTCATTGTGTAAATTTGGCATCAGACTTAGTTTCTGGACCTGTGACTGTTGGGGCAGTGACTTCTTTACCCATAGAGGGTGTTCATTTATTACTAGGCAATGACCTAGCTGGAGATAAGGTTGTGGTTAATCCACTTGTAACTGACAAGCCTTGTTTGGATCAGAAAGTTGATCCTGTCGAAACTGAAATCCCTGATTTGTACCCTGCTTGTGCAGTTACTAGAGCTATGGCAAAAAGAGCTCTTGAGAGTGATGTTGATCAGGATATTATTCCTTTAGCTGACACATGTATTGGTCAGTTTTTTGATGAGGTCACTTTTTCCTCAGGTATTGATCAATCAAATGGTATTGATCACAGTGATCCTCTTTTGGCAACTCATTCTCTTTGTTCTAATCAGGATGACAAACGACAATCCCTTGTCGTTGAACAGGAGCAAGATCCCGAGATATCTTGTTTGTTTCAGAGGGCTATTAGTGAAACTGAAGCCACACAAGTTCCAGTGTGTTACTTTGTGAAAAATGGGGTCCTTATGAGGAAATGGAGACCACCTGATGTACCCGCTGGTGACGAGTGGTCAGTAAGCTATCAAATTGTTGTTCCTAAGTCATATCGACAGGAAATTCTTAATTTAGCCCATGAAACTCCTTTGGCTGGTCATTTAGGAGTCCGTAAGACTTATCACAAGATCTTGAATAATTTTTATTGGCCGAAACTCAAAAGTGATGTTTCTAAATACTGCAGATCTTGTCACACTTGTCAAATGGTAGGAAAACCCAATCAGAAGATACCTAAGGCTCATCTGCAACCTATTCCTGCATTTGATGAACCATTTAGTAGAATAATTGTAGACTGTGTTGGTCCTTTACCTAAAACCAAGTCAGGCAACCAATACTTGTTGACCATCATGTGTACATCTACAAGATTTCCAGAGGCAATTCCTCTGAGAAATATAAAAACTAAAACTATTGTGAAAGCTTTGGTGAAGTTTTTTACACTTGTTGGCCTTCCCAAATCTGTCCAGTCATATCAAGGGTCAAATTTTATGTCTGGAATTTTCCAACAAGTTATGCATGAACTAGGCATCCAACAGTTTAAATCTTCTGCCTATCACCCTGAAAGTCAAGGTGCTTTGGAAAGATTTCATCAAACTTTGAAGAATATGATTCGATCATATTGCTTTGATACAGAAAAGGATTGGGATGAGGGTGTTCATTTGTTGTTGTTTGCTGTTAGGGAATCAGTTCAAGAGTCGTTGGGTTTTAGTCCCTTTGAACTAGTTTTTGGTCATACTGTCCGTGGAGCATTGAAATTATTGCAAGAGAAACTTCTTTCAAATGAAGATTCAAAGATTAATCTTCTTGTTTATGTCTCTGATTTCAAATACAAGTTGTCAAAGGCCTGTGAAGTAGCAAGAACTAATCTTCACACTACCCAGTCAAAAATGAAATTAAGGTATGACAGAAATTCACAGGAAAGGAGTTTTAAACCTGGTGACAAAGTTCTGGTTCTCTTTCCCATACCTCAGAATCCTCTTCAGGCTAAATTTTATGGTCCTTATACCGTTGAAAAGAAAGTAAATGACTTAAATTATATCATTAACACTCCTGGGAGACGGAAACAGAAACAACTTTGTCATATAAATATGTTAAAAGAATATTTTGACAGAGATAGCTCAGCTAATTATTCAGTTAATTTAGTTGTACCTGTCCCACACAGTGAAGATATCAACGATGGAATACAATCAGACTATAGTGACTCTGGTATAACCAATCTTCGGAATTCAGAAATATTGAACAACCTAGACCAGAAACTTTCACATCTACAACAACAGGAAAGAAATGAACTAAAACAGCTATTACATGACTATGAGCACTTGTTTCCTGATGTTCCAACACGAACAAGTAAAATTTATCATGACGTTGACATTGTAGATTCTGCGCCTGTGAAACAGCATCCTTATAGGATGAATCCTCTCAAACAGAACTATTTGAAGAAAGAAATTCAGTATCTACTGGAGAATGATTTCATAGAACCAAGTAAAAGTAACTGGAGTTCACCATGTATTCTTGTTCCCAAGCCAGATAATACATTCCGTATGTGTACTGACTATAGAAAAGTCAACAGTGTCACCAAAACTGATTCATTTCCAATCCCAAGAATGGACGATTGCATTGATAAAATTGGAAATGCGGAATATGTCACCAAGTTTGATCTTTTAAAAGGATTCTGGCAAATTCCACTGACGGAAAGGGCAAAAGAAATTTCAGCATTTGCAACTCCAGATGGACTTTATCAATATAAAGTCATGCCGTTTGGAATGAAAAATTCGCCTGCAACGTTTCAACGTCTGATGAACATGATAACATTTGGTCTTGATAATTGTGACGCTTATATCGATGACGTCATTATCTACAACAACACCTGGGAAGATCATTTGGAAACCATTCGAAAATTCTTTGATCGACTCAGCGATGTGAATCTGACAATTAATTTGAGCAAAAGTGAGTTTTGCCATGCTTGTGTCACATTTTTAGGACATATTGTGGGACAAGGTCAAGTTAAACCTATAGAAGCTAAGGTCAAAGCTATCTCTGAATTTCAAGTTCCAATTTGTAAAAAGCAACTGATGCGATTTCTAGGTATGGCTGGATATTATTGGAAATTTTGTTCCAATTTTTCCAAAATTGCTGAACCTTTGACAAGTTTATTGAGTAAGAAAGCCAAATTTTATTGGTCTGACAAGTGTCAGGAATCTTTTGACAAGTTAAAGGCCATGCTTAAGAATGCACCAGTTCTTACTGCACCAAATTTTAGCCAATCATTTAAATTATCTGTTGATGCAAGTGATGTAGGTGTTGGTGGAGTATTGATTCAGGAAGACAAAAGTGGCGTGGATCACCCTGTGTGTTATTTTTCTAAAAAACTAAACAAGCACCAGAAAAATTATTCCACAATTGAGAAGGAATGTTTGGCTTTGATATTGGCTTTACAGCATTTTGAAGTGTATGTTACCTCAGCTCTTTCTCCAATTATTGTGTACAGTGATCACAATCCCTTTACTTTCATCAACAAAATGAAAGATAAAAATCGGAGATTGTTGAGATGGAGTTGATATTCCAGGAATATAACATTGACATTAGACACATCAGGGGAAAAGACAATGTGATTGCAGATGCACTCTCACGTGCCTAGAAATGTAATATTGCTTGATGTAATTAAGTCCAGTATCATAAAACATGTTCTTATGTAATTTTGGTTATTATAGTATTAGATGTATATTCAAAAGAAAGCTTTATTATATAAATCTTTCTTTTTCTTTATGAGGGGAGGTGTTATGTATGATGTTTATATAATATTATAAATATTTTAGGAAATTATACATGTTTCTTCACTTTAATATTTGCTTAAATCTTAATGTTATCAGGAAAAACATGTTTAACTAGTGTCCTTCAATTAGGTTGTTTTGATCAATATGTTTTCTCAATTTGAAGGTCAAGGTTGAATTTTGTTTACAGTTAGAATTCCATTAAGATGACTCATATTCTAGAACATTCTGTCATGTGACCAATCTTTATATATACCATGTTTGGTGGACATTTTTTCAGTTTTGACATTACCATCAGTCTTGTAAAGAGCTATTACAGTTGTGAAAATTCATTCCAAATTCTAAGAGAGGAATTATTTTAAATATTCATTGGATTATAACAGTGCTCACAAACTTTTGGATTTTGGATTTTTAATTGATGATTTTGGAATTTATGTAAACTTATTCAGAGATTTTGGAATACTTCATTTTGACATCAGCACATCAAGATTACTAGTACATCAGGACTTTGGAGACCATTAGCACATCATAACATTCAAGGACACAGCTGTGAATTCGGAACATTCTATATTTAGGACTTGTGATTAGAACAATCATTCTTATTGGATTATTAGGATTTCAAAACACATTACTGTAAGCGACTTTTTGATTTTTCATTTTAATTATCTAGTAATAAATTGCTTGTTGATTTTTACTTGATTTGTTGGTTTCACTTTCTTTCTGTTACATTTTTCTTAGACCATAGAGTCGTAACAGAAATTGAGGGCTCGTCGTCCGGGATCTGAATTTCTTTAAATTATATTAGAGATATTAAATTTATCTTTGAAATTCATATTGATTTTGTCTCGGAGAATTTTTTTTGTCTTTAGCAAAGATTTTTAATAGAGAAATTTTGTGAGTGTGAAACCAACAAGCATTTACTATGGCATCTAATGTTCAGAATTTCATTTCAAAACCTACCCAGGAGGGGTTAGAGTGCATGAAAAAGGATGAGTTGCTCGAGCTTGCCAGAAAATACAGTCTATCTGAGGCAAAAGTATCATTGACAAAACAGGAAATAAAGATTATTTTAATTCAGTATTTAGTAGGTAAGGGAATTTTTGAAAATAGTGCTTTAAGTTTGAAGAGAAAGCCTGTATCTGGTTCTGACAGGAAATTATGGGAATTAGAGTTAAAGAACCAGATGGATTTAGAATTGGCAAAGCTTCAGATTCAGAGAGAGAGAGAGAAAGAAGAGAGGCAGATACAGATGGAGAGAGAGAAATAAGATAGGCGGATACAGATGGAGAGAGAGAAAGAAGAGAGGCAGATGGAGAGAGAGAAAGAAGAGAGGTAGATGGAGAGAGAGAGAGAAAGAAGATAGACAAATACAAATGCAGATGCAGATGCAAAGAGAAGAAAGGGAAATGCAATTTAAGTTAAGAGAATTAGAACTGGCAAGCAGAGCACACTCCACTCCTTTAAACACAAGTTCAGGTTTTGATGTTACTAGATATATTAGGTTAGTACCCGCTTTTCAGGAAAAAGAAGTAGATAAATACTTTCTTCATTTCGAGAAAATAGCTGAAAACTTGAAATGGCCCAGAGAGCATTGGACTTTGTTATTACAAAGTGTACTTATTGGCAAAGCTCGTGAAGTCTACATTTCACTGTCAGTACAACAAAGCACCGATTATGATGTGGTTAAGGAGTACATCTTGAAAGCTTATGAGTTGGTACCAGAAGCATATCGACAAAGGTTTAGGAATTGTAGAAAAGAAACTGGACAAACTCATGTCGAATTTGCAAGGGATAAAGAATAACTATTTGATAGGTGGTGCTCAGCCAAGAAAGTTGATCAAGCTTATGATAACCTCAGACAGCTCGTATTAATTGAAGAGTTCAAGAGGTGCATCCATAGTGATGTTAAAACCTATCTTGACGAGCAGAATGTGGAAACTTTGGAAAATGCTGCTCGTATGGCTGATGATTATTCCTTGACTCACAAAATTTCATTTGGTAATAAATCGTCCTCTCAGCAGTTTTCTGGTAAAAAACCATTTCAATCTCATTCGAGTACTTCCAAATTTCACAACAGCACAACTGTTAGGAATCAAACATCTGATAAGACTGATCAGAAATCCTTATCTCTTCCTACGTGCACTTATTGTAAAAAGAAAGGGCACGTTATTTCTGATTGCTTCAAGTTGAAAAATAAGCAACAGAGTAAAGACAGAGCTTTTCCAAATGCTCTTATTTCTACGAGGTCAAGGTCACGGTCTTGTATTGAAAGCAATACATTTGTTGGGTCAAACAAATCCCAGTCTGATTCTATTTTGGAGGCTTATGAACCATTCATGTCAGAAGGTTCTATATCACTTATTGGTGATTCTGCCAAACCTATCCCAATTAAAATATTAAGGGACACTGGAGCTTCTCAGAGTCTTTTATTATCAGGTACTTTGCCTTTGTCTGAGGAGTCTTCTTCAAGTGAAAGTGTTCTTGTTCAGGGAGTTGAGTGCGGCTTTGTAAATGTTCCTCTTCATTGTGTAAATTTGGCATCAGACTTAGTTTCTGGACCTGTGACTGTTGGGGCAGTGACTTCTTTACCCATAGAGGGTGTTCATTTATTACTAGGCAATGACCTAGCTGGAGATAAGGTTGTGGTTAATCCACTTGTAACTGACAAGCCTTGTTTGGATCAGAAAGTTGATCCTGTCGAAACTGAAATCCCTGATTTGTACCCTGCTTGTGCAGTTACTAGAGCTATGGCAAAAAGAGCTCTTGAGAGTGATGTTGATCAGGATATTATTCCTTTAGCTGACACATGTATTGGTCAGTTTTTTGATGAGGTCACTTTTTCCTCAGGTATTGATCAATCAAATGGTATTGATCACAGTGATCCTCTTTTGGCAACTCATTCTCTTTGTTCTAATCAGGATGACAAACGACAATCCCTTGTCGTTGAACAGGAGCAAGATCCCGAGATATCTTGTTTGTTTCAGAGGGCTATTAGTGAAACTGAAGCCACACAAGTTCCAGTGTGTTACTTTGTGAAAAATGGGGTCCTTATGAGGAAATGGAGACCACCTGATGTACCCGCTGGTGACGAGTGGTCAGTAAGCTATCAAATTGTTGTTCCTAAGTCATATCGACAGGAAATTCTTAATTTAGCCCATGAAACTCCTTTGGCTGGTCATTTAGGAGTCCGTAAGACTTATCACAAGATCTTGAATAATTTTTATTGGCCGAAACTCAAAAGTGATGTTTCTAAATACTGCAGATCTTGTCACACTTGTCAAATGGTAGGAAAACCCAATCAGAAGATACCTAAGGCTCATCTGCAACCTATTCCTGCATTTGATGAACCATTTAGTAGAATAATTGTAGACTGTGTTGGTCCTTTACCTAAAACCAAGTCAGGCAACCAATACTTGTTGACCATCATGTGTACATCTACAAGATTTCCAGAGGCAATTCCTCTGAGAAATATAAAAACTAAAACTATTGTGAAAG
Source organism: Margaritifera margaritifera (assembly GCA_029931535.1). Lineage (NCBI taxonomy): Eukaryota > Metazoa > Mollusca > Bivalvia > Unionida > Margaritiferidae > Margaritifera > Margaritifera margaritifera. The sequence continues at coordinate 687,882 of JAQPZY010001178.1, forward strand.
CTTTGGTGAAGTTTTTTACACTTGTTGGCCTTCCCAAATCTGTCCAGTCATATCAAGGGTCAAATTTTATGTCTGGAATTTTCCAACAAGTTATGCATGAACTAGGCATCCAACAGTTTAAATCTTCTGCCTATCACCCTGAAAGTCAAGGTGCTTTGGAAAGATTTCATCAAACTTTGAAGAATATGATTCGATCATATTGCTTTGATACAGAAAAGGATTGGGATGAGGGTGTTCATTTGTTGTTGTTTGCTGTTAGGGAATCAGTTCAAGAGTCGTTGGGTTTTAGTCCCTTTGAACTAGTTTTTGGTCATACTGTCCGTGGAGCATTGAAATTATTGCAAGAGAAACTTCTTTCAAATGAAGATTCAAAGATTAATCTTCTTGTTTATGTCTCTGATTTCAAATACAAGTTGTCAAAGGCCTGTGAAGTAGCAAGAACTAATCTTCACACTACCCAGTCAAAAATGAAATTAAGGTATGACAGAAATTCACAGGAAAGGAGTTTTAAACCTGGTGACAAAGTTCTGGTTCTCTTTCCCATACCTCAGAATCCTCTTCAGGCTAAATTTTATGGTCCTTATACCGTTGAAAAGAAAGTAAATGACTTAAATTATATCATTAACACTCCTGGGAGACGGAAACAGAAACAACTTTGTCATATAAATATGTTAAAAGAATATTTTGACAGAGATAGCTCAGCTAATTATTCAGTTAATTTAGTTGTACCTGTCCCACACAGTGAAGATATCAACGATGGAATACAATCAGACTATAGTGACTCTGGTATAACCAATCTTCGGAATTCAGAAATATTGAACAACCTAGACCAGAAACTTTCACATCTACAACAACAGGAAAGAAATGAACTAAAACAGCTATTACATGACTATGAGCACTTGTTTCCTGATGTTCCAACACGAACAAGTAAAATTTATCATGACGTTGACATTGTAGATTCTGCGCCTGTGAAACAGCATCCTTATAGGATGAATCCTCTCAAACAGAACTATTTGAAGAAAGAAATTCAGTATCTACTGGAGAATGATTTCATAGAACCAAGTAAAAGTAACTGGAGTTCACCATGTATTCTTGTTCCCAAGCCAGATAATACATTCCGTATGTGTACTGACTATAGAAAAGTCAACAGTGTCACCAAAACTGATTCATTTCCAATCCCAAGAATGGACGATTGCATTGATAAAATTGGAAATGCGGAATATGTCACCAAGTTTGATCTTTTAAAAGGATTCTGGCAAATTCCACTGACGGAAAGGGCAAAAGAAATTTCAGCATTTGCAACTCCAGATGGACTTTATCAATATAAAGTCATGCCGTTTGGAATGAAAAATTCGCCTGCAACGTTTCAACGTCTGATGAACATGATAACATTTGGTCTTGATAATTGTGACGCTTATATCGATGACGTCATTATCTACAACAACACCTGGGAAGATCATTTGGAAACCATTCGAAAATTCTTTGATCGACTCAGCGATGTGAATCTGACAATTAATTTGAGCAAAAGTGAGTTTTGCCATGCTTGTGTCACATTTTTAGGACATATTGTGGGACAAGGTCAAGTTAAACCTATAGAAGCTAAGGTCAAAGCTATCTCTGAATTTCAAGTTCCAATTTGTAAAAAGCAACTGATGCGATTTCTAGGTATGGCTGGATATTATTGGAAATTTTGTTCCAATTTTTCCAAAATTGCTGAACCTTTGACAAGTTTATTGAGTAAGAAAGCCAAATTTTATTGGTCTGACAAGTGTCAGGAATCTTTTGACAAGTTAAAGGCCATGCTTAAGAATGCACCAGTTCTTACTGCACCAAATTTTAGCCAATCATTTAAATTATCTGTTGATGCAAGTGATGTAGGTGTTGGTGGAGTATTGATTCAGGAAGACAAAAGTGGCGTGGATCACCCTGTGTGTTATTTTTCTAAAAAACTAAACAAGCACCAGAAAAATTATTCCACAATTGAGAAGGAATGTTTGGCTTTGATATTGGCTTTACAGCATTTTGAAGTGTATGTTACCTCAGCTCTTTCTCCAATTATTGTGTACAGTGATCACAATCCCTTTACTTTCATCAACAAAATGAAAGATAAAAATCGGAGATTGTTGAGATGGAGTTGATATTGCAGGAATATAACATTGACATTAGACACATCAGGGGAAAAGACAATGTGATTGCAGATGCACTCTCACGTGCCTAGAAATGTAATATTGCTTGATGTAATTAAGTCCAGTATCATAAAACATGTTCTTATGTAATTTTGGTTATTATAGTATTAGATGTATATTCAAAAGAAAGCTTTATTATATAAATCTTTCTTTTTCTTTATGAGGGGAGGTGTTATGTATGATGTTTATATAATATTATAAATATTTTAGGAAATTATACATGTTTCTTCACTTTAATATTTGCTTAAATCTTAATGTTATCAGGAAAAACATGTTTAACTAGTGTCCTTCAATTAGGTTGTTTTGATCAATATGTTTTCTCAATTTGAAGGTCAAGGTTGAATTTTGTTTACAGTTAGAATTCCATTAAGATGACTCATATTCTAGAACATTCTGTCATGTGACCAATCTTTATATATACCATGTTTGGTGGACATTTTTTCAGTTTTGACATTACCATCAGTCTTGTAAAGAGCTATTACAGTTGTGAAAATTCATTCCAAATTCTAAGAGAGGAATTATTTTAAATATTCATTGGATTATAACAGTGCTCACAAACTTTTGGATTTTGGATTTTTAATTGATGATTTTGGAATTTATGTAAACTTATTCAGAGATTTTGGAATACTTCATTTTGACATCAGCATATCAAGATTACTAGTACATCAGGACTTTGGAGACCATTAGCACATCATAACATTCAAGGACACAGCTGTGAATTCGGAACATTCTATATTTAGGACTTGTGATTAGAACAATCATTCTTATTGGATTATTAGGATTTCAAAACACATTACTGTAAGCGACTTTTTGATTTTTCATTTTAATTATCTAGTAATAAATTGCTTGTTGATTTTTACTTGATTTGTTGGTTTCACTTTCTTTCTGTTACATTTTTCTTAGACCATAGAGTCGTAACAGAAATTGAGGGCTCGTCGTCCGGGATCTGAATTTCTTTAAATTATATTAGAGATATTAAATTTATCTTTGAAATTCATATTGATTTTGTCTCGGAGAATTTTTTTTGTCTTTAGCAAAGATTTTTAATAGAGAAATTTTGTGAGTGTGAAACCAACAAGCATTTACTATGGCATCTAATGTTCAGAATTTCATTTCAAAACCTACCCAGGAGGGGTTAGAGTGCATGAAAAAGGATGAGTTGCTCGAGCTTGCCAGAAAATACAGTCTATCTGAGGCAAAAGTATCATTGACAAAACAGGAAATAAAGATTATTTTAATTCAGTATTTAGTAGGTAAGGGAATTTTTGAAAATAGTGCTTTAAGTTTGAAGAGAAAGCCTGTATCTGGTTCTGACAGGAAATTATGGGAATTAGAGTTAAAGAACCAGATGGATTTAGAATTGGCAAAGCTTCAGATTCAGAGAGAGAGAGAGAAAGAAGAGAGGCAGATACAGATGGAGAGAGAGAAATAAGATAGGCGGATACAGATGGAGAGAGAGAAAGAAGAGAGGCAGATGGAGAGAGAGAAAGAAGAGAGGTAGATGGAGAGAGAGAGAGAAAGAAGATAGACAAATACAAATGCAGATGCAGATGCAAAGAGAAGAAAGGGAAATGCAATTTAAGTTAAGAGAATTAGAACTGGCAAGCAGAGCACACTCCACTCCTTTAAACACAAGTTCAGGTTTTGATGTTACTAGATATATTAGGTTAGTACCCGCTTTTCAGGAAAAAGAAGTAGATAAATACTTTCTTCATTTCGAGAAAATAGCTGAAAACTTGAAATGGCCCAGAGAGCATTGGACTTTGTTATTACAAAGTGTACTTATTGGCAAAGCTCGTGAAGTCTACATTTCACTGTCAGTACAACAAAGCACCGATTATGATGTGGTTAAGGAGTACATCTTGAAAGCTTATGAGTTGGTACCAGAAGCATATCGACAAAGGTTTAGGAATTGTAGAAAAGAAACTGGACAAACTCATGTCGAATTTGCAAGGGATAAAGAATAACTATTTGATAGGTGGTGCTCAGCCAAGAAAGTTGATCAAGCTTATGATAACCTCAGACAGCTCGTATTAATTGAAGAGTTCAAGAGGTGCATCCATAGTGATGTTAAAACCTATCTTGACGAGCAGAATGTGGAAACTTTGGAAAATGCTGCTCGTATGGCTGATGATTATTCCTTGACTCACAAAATTTCATTTGGTAATAAATCGTCCTCTCAGCAGTTTTCTGGTAAAAAACCATTTCAATCTCATTCGAGTACTTCCAAATTTCACAACAGCACAACTGTTAGGAATCAAACATCTGATAAGACTGATCAGAAATCCTTATCTCTTCCTACGTGCACTTATTGTAAAAAGAAAGGGCACGTTATTTCTGATTGCTTCAAGTTGAAAAATAAGCAACAGAGTAAAGACAGAGCTTTTCCAAATGCTCTTATTTCTACGAGGTCAAGGTCACGGTCTTGTATTGAAAGCAATACATTTGTTGGGTCAAACAAATCCCAGTCTGATTCTATTTTGGAGGCTTATGAACCATTCATGTCAGAAGGTTCTATATCACTTATTGGTGATTCTGCCAAACCTATCCCAATTAAAATATTAAGGGACACTGGAGCTTCTCAGAGTCTTTTATTATCAGGTACTTTGCCTTTGTCTGAGGAGTCTTCTTCAAGTGAAAGTGTTCTTGTTCAGGGAGTTGAGTGCGGCTTTGTAAATGTTCCTCTTCATTGTGTAAATTTGGCATCAGACTTAGTTTCTGGACCTGTGACTGTTGGGGCAGTGACTTCTTTACCCATAGAGGGTGTTCATTTATTACTAGGCAATGACCTAGCTGGAGATAAGGTTGTGGTTAATCCACTTGTAACTGACAAGCCTTGTTTGGATCAGAAAGTTGATCCTGTCGAAACTGAAATCCCTGATTTGTACCCTGCTTGTGCAGTTACTAGAGCTATGGCAAAAAGAGCTCTTGAGAGTGATGTTGATCAGGATATTATTCCTTTAGCTGACACATGTATTGGTCAGTTTTTTGATGAGGTCACTTTTTCCTCAGGTATTGATCAATCAAATGGTATTGATCACAGTGATCCTCTTTTGGCAACTCATTCTCTTTGTTCTAATCAGGATGACAAACGACAATCCCTTGTCGTTGAACAGGAGCAAGATCCCGAGATATCTTGTTTGTTTCAGAGGGCTATTAGTGAAACTGAAGCCACACAAGTTCCAGTGTGTTACTTTGTGAAAAATGGGGTCCTTATGAGGAAATGGAGACCACCTGATGTACCCGCTGGTGACGAGTGGTCAGTAAGCTATCAAATTGTTGTTCCTAAGTCATATCGACAGGAAATTCTTAATTTAGCCCATGAAACTCCTTTGGCTGGTCATTTAGGAGTCCGTAAGACTTATCACAAGATCTTGAATAATTTTTATTGGCCGAAACTCAAAAGTGATGTTTCTAAATACTGCAGATCTTGTCACACTTGTCAAATGGTAGGAAAACCCAATCAGAAGATACCTAAGGCTCATCTGCAACCTATTCCTGCATTTGATGAACCATTTAGTAGAATAATTGTAGACTGTGTTGGTCCTTTACCTAAAACCAAGTCAGGCAACCAATACTTGTTGACCATCATGTGTACATCTACAAGATTTCCAGAGGCAATTCCTCTGAGAAATATAAAAACTAAAACTATTGTGAAAGCTTTGGTGAAGTTTTTTACACTTGTTGGCCTTCCCAAATCTGTCCAGTCATATCAAGGGTCAAATTTTATGTCTGGAATTTTCCAACAAGTTATGCATGAACTAGGCATCCAACAGTTTAAATCTTCTGCCTATCACCCTGAAAGTCAAGGTGCTTTGGAAAGATTTCATCAAACTTTGAAGAATATGATTCGATCATATTGCTTTGATACAGAAAAGGATTGGGATGAGGGTGTTCATTTGTTGTTGTTTGCTGTTAGGGAATCAGTTCAAGAGTCGTTGGGTTTTAGTCCCTTTGAACTAGTTTTTGGTCATACTGTCCGTGGAGCATTGAAATTATTGCAAGAGAAACTTCTTTCAAATGAAGATTCAAAGATTAATCTTCTTGTTTATGTCTCTGATTTCAAATACAAGTTGTCAAAGGCCTGTGAAGTAGCAAGAACTAATCTTCACACTACCCAGTCAAAAATGAAATTAAGGTATGACAGAAATTCACAGGAAAGGAGTTTTAAACCTGGTGACAAAGTTCTGGTTCTCTTTCCCATACCTCAGAATCCTCTTCAGGCTAAATTTTATGGTCCTTATACCGTTGAAAAGAAAGTAAATGACTTAAATTATATCATTAACACTCCTGGGAGACGGAAACAGAAACAACTTTGTCATATAAATATGTTAAAAGAATATTTTGACAGAGATAGCTCAGCTAATTATTCAGTTAATTTAGTTGTACCTGTCCCACACAGTGAAGATATCAACGATGGAATACAATCAGACTATAGTGACTCTGGTATAACCAATCTTCGGAATTCAGAAATATTGAACAACCTAGACCAGAAACTTTCACATCTACAACAACAGGAAAGAAATGAACTAAAACAGCTATTACATGACTATGAGCACTTGTTTCCTGATGTTCCAACACGAACAAGTAAAATTTATCATGACGTTGACATTGTAGATTCTGCGCCTGTGAAACAGCATCCTTATAGGATGAATCCTCTCAAACAGAACTATTTGAAGAAAGAAATTCAGTATCTACTGGAGAATGATTTCATAGAACCAAGTAAAAGTAACTGGAGTTCACCATGTATTCTTGTTCCCAAGCCAGATAATACATTCCGTATGTGTACTGACTATAGAAAAGTCAACAGTGTCACCAAAACTGATTCATTTCCAATCCCAAGAATGGACGATTGCATTGATAAAATTGGAAATGCGGAATATGTCACCAAGTTTGATCTTTTAAAAGGATTCTGGCAAATTCCACTGACGGAAAGGGCAAAAGAAATTTCAGCATTTGCAACTCCAGATGGACTTTATCAATATAAAGTCATGCCGTTTGGAATGAAAAATTCGCCTGCAACGTTTCAACGTCTGATGAACATGATAACATTTGGTCTTGATAATTGTGACGCTTATATCGATGACGTCATTATCTACAACAACACCTGGGAAGATCATTTGGAAACCATTCGAAAATTCTTTGATCGACTCAGCGATGTGAATCTGACAATTAATTTGAGCAAAAGTGAGTTTTGCCATGCTTGTGTCACATTTTTAGGACATATTGTGGGACAAGGTCAAGTTAAACCTATAGAAGCTAAGGTCAAAGCTATCTCTGAATTTCAAGTTCCAATTTGTAAAAAGCAACTGATGCGATTTCTAGGTATGGCTGGATATTATTGGAAATTTTGTTCCAATTTTTCCAAAATTGCTGAACCTTTGACAAGTTTATTGAGTAAGAAAGCCAAATTTTATTGGTCTGACAAGTGTCAGGAATCTTTTGACAAGTTAAAGGCCATGCTTAAGAATGCACCAGTTCTTACTGCACCAAATTTTAGCCAATCATTTAAATTATCTGTTGATGCAAGTGATGTAGGTGTTGGTGGAGTATTGATTCAGGAAGACAAAAGTGGCGTGGATCACCCTGTGTGTTATTTTTCTAAAAAACTAAACAAGCACCAGAAAAATTATTCCACAATTGAGAAGGAATGTTTGGCTTTGATATTGGCTTTACAGCATTTTGAAGTGTATGTTACCTCAGCTCTTTCTCCAATTATTGTGTACAGTGATCACAATCCCTTTACTTTCATCAACAAAATGAAAGATAAAAATCGGAGATTGTTGAGATGGAGTTGATATTGCAGGAATATAACATTGACATTAGACACATCAGGGGAAAAGACAATGTGATTGCAGATGCACTCTCACGTGCCTAGAAATGTAATATTGCTTGATGTAATTAAGTCCAGTATCATAAAACATGTTCTTATGTAATTTTGGTTATTATAGTATTAGATGTATATTCAAAAGAAAGCTTTATTATATAAATCTTTCTTTTTCTTTATGAGGGGAGGTGTTATGTATGATGTTTATATAATATTATAAATATTTTAGGAAATTATACATGTTTCTTCACTTTAATATTTGCTTAAATCTTAATGTTATCAGGAAAAACATGTTTAACTAGTGTCCTTCAATTAGGTTGTTTTGATCAATATGTTTTCTCAATTTGAAGGTCAAGGTTGAATTTTGTTTACAGTTAGAATTCCATTAAGATGACTCATATTCTAGAACATTCTGTCATGTGACCAATCTTTATATATACCATGTTTGGTGGACATTTTTTCAGTTTTGACATTACCATCAGTCTTGTAAAGAGCTATTACAGTTGTGAAAATTCATTCCAAATTCTAAGAGAGGAATTATTTTAAATATTCATTGGATTATAACAGTGCTCACAAACTTTTGGATTTTGGATTTTTAATTGATGATTTTGGAATTTATGTAAACTTATTCAGAGATTTTGGAATACTTCATTTTGACATCAGCATATCAAGATTACTAGTACATCAGGACTTTGGAGACCATTAGCACATCATAACATTCAAGGACACAGCTGTGAATTCGGAACATTCTATATTTAGGACTTGTGATTAGAACAATCATTCTTATTGGATTATTAGGATTTCAAAACACATTACTGTAAGCGACTTTTTGATTTTTCATTTTAATTATCTAGTAATAAATTGCTTGTTGATTTTTACTTGATTTGTTGGTTTCACTTTCTTTCTGTTACATTTTTCTTAGACCATAGAGTCGTAACAGAAATTGAGGGCTCGTCGTCCGGGATCTGAATTTCTTTAAATTATATTAGAGATATTAAATTTATCTTTGAAATTCATATTGATTTTGTCTCGGAGAATTTTTTTTGTCTTTAGCAAAGATTTTTAATAGAGAAATTTTGTGAGTGTGAAACCAACAAGCATTTACTATGGCATCTAATGTTCAGAATTTCATTTCAAAACCTACCCAGGAGGGGTTAGAGTGCATGAAAAAGGATGAGTTGCTCGAGCTTGCCAGAAAATACAGTCTATCTGAGGCAAAAGTATCATTGACAAAACAGGAAATAAAGATTATTTTAATTCAGTATTTAGTAGGTAAGGGAATTTTCGAAAATAGTGCTTTAAGTTTGAAGAGAAAGCCTGTATCTGGTTCTGACAGGAAATTATGGGAATTAGAGTTAAAGAACCAGATGGATTTAGAATTGGCAAAGCTTCAGATTCAGAGAGAGAGAGAGAAAGAAGAGAGGCAGATACAGATGGAGAGAGAGAAATAAGATAGGCGGATACAGATGGAGAGAGAGAAAGAAGAGAGGCAGATGGAGAGAGAGAAAGAAGAGAGGTAGATGGAGAGAGAGAGAGAAAGAAGATAGACAAATACAAATGCAGATGCAGATGCAAAGAGAAGAAAGGGAAATGCAATTTAAGTTAAGAGAATTAGAACTGGCAAGCAGAGCACACTCCACTCCTTTAAACACAAGTTCAGGTTTTGATGTTACTAGATATATTAGGTTAGTACCCGCTTTTCAGGAAAAAGAAGTAGATAAATACTTTCTTCATTTCGAGAAAATAGCTGAAAACTTGAAATGGCCCAGAGAGCATTGGACTTTGTTATTACAAAGTGTACTTATTGGCAAAGCTCGTGAAGTCTACATTTCACTGTCAGTACAACAAAGCACCGATTATGATGTGGTTAAGGAGTACATCTTGAAAGCTTATGAGTTGGTACCAGAAGCATATCGACAAAGGTTTAGGAATTGTAGAAAAGAAACTGGACAAACTCATGTCGAATTTGCAAGGGATAAAGAATAACTATTTGATAGGTGGTGCTCAGCCAAGAAAGTTGATCAAGCTTATGATAACCTCAGACAGCTCGTATTAATTGAAGAGTTCAAGAGGTGCATCCATAGTGATGTTAAAACCTATCTTGACGAGCAGAATGTGGAAACTTTGGAAAATGCTGCTCGTATGGCTGATGATTATTCCTTGACTCACAAAATTTCATTTGGTAATAAATCGTCCTCTCAGCAGTTTTCTGGTAAAAAACCATTTCAATCTCATTCGAGTACTTCCAAATTTCACAACAGCACAACTGTTAGGAATCAAACATCTGATAAGACTGATCAGAAATCCTTATCTCTTCCTACGTGCACTTATTGTAAAAAGAAAGGGCACGTTATTTCTGATTGCTTCAAGTTGAAAAATAAGCAACAGAGTAAAGACAGAGCTTTTCCAAATGCTCTTATTTCTACGAGGTCAAGGTCACGGTCTTGTATTGAAAGCAATACATTTGTTGGGTCAAACAAATCCCAGTCTGATTCTATTTTGGAGGCTTATGAACCATTCATGTCAGAAGGTTCTATATCACTTATTGGTGATTCTGCCAAACCTATCCCAATTAAAATATTAAGGGACACTGGAGCTTCTCAGAGTCTTTTATTATCAGGTACTTTGCCTTTGTCTGAGGAGTCTTCTTCAAGTGAAAGTGTTCTTGTTCAGGGAGTTGAGTGCGGCTTTGTAAATGTTCCTCTTCATTGTGTAAATTTGGCATCAGACTTAGTTTCTGGACCTGTGACTGTTGGGGCAGTGACTTCTTTACCCATAGAGGGTGTTCATTTATTACTAGGCAATGACCTAGCTGGAGATAAGGTTGTGGTTAATCCACTTGTAACTGACAAGCCTTGTTTGGATCAGAAAGTTGATCCTGTCGAAACTGAAATCCCTGATTTGTACCCTGCTTGTGCAGTTACTAGAGCTATGGCAAAAAGAGCTCTTGAGAGTGATGTTGATCAGGATATTATTCCTTTAGCTGACACATGTATTGGTCAGTTTTTTGATGAGGTCACTTTTTCCTCAGGTATTGATCAATCAAATGGTATTGATCACAGTGATCCTCTTTTGGCAACTCATTCTCTTTGTTCTAATCAGGATGACAAACGACAATCCCTTGTCGTTGAACAGGAGCAAGATCCCGAGATATCTTGTTTGTTTCAGAGGGCTATTAGTGAAACTGAAGCCACACAAGTTCCAGTGTGTTACTTTGTGAAAAATGGGGTCCTTATGAGGAAATGGAGACCACCTGATGTACCCGCTGGTGACGAGTGGTCAGTAAGCTATCAAATTGTTGTTCCTAAGTCATATCGACAGGAAATTCTTAATTTAGCCCATGAAACTCCTTTGGCTGGTCATTTAGGAGTCCGTAAGACTTATCACAAGATCTTGAATAATTTTTATTGGCCGAAACTCAAAAGTGATGTTTCTAAATACTGCAGATCTTGTCACACTTGTCAAATGGTAGGAAAACCCAATCAGAAGATACCTAAGGCTCATCTGCAACCTATTCCTGCATTTGATGAACCATTTAGTAGAATAATTGTAGACTGTGTTGGTCCTTTACCTAAAACCAAGTCAGGCAACCAATACTTGTTGACCATCATGTGTACATCTACAAGATTTCCAGAGGCAATTCCTCTGAGAAATATAAAAACTAAAACTATTGTGAAAGCTTTGGTGAAGTTTTTTACACTTGTTGGCCTTCCCAAATCTGTCCAGTCATATCAAGGGTCAAATTTTATGTCTGGAATTTTCCAACAAGTTATGCATGAACTAGGCATCCAACAGTTTAAATCTTCTGCCTATCACCCTGAAAGTCAAGGTGCTTTGGAAAGATTTCATCAAACTTTGAAGAATATGATTCGATCATATTGCTTTGATACAGAAAAGGATTGGGATGAGGGTGTTCATTTGTTGTTGTTTGCTGTTAGGGAATCAGTTCAAGAGTCGTTGGGTTTTAGTCCCTTTGAACTAGTTTTTGGTCATACTGTCCGTGGAGCATTGAAATTATTGCAAGAGAAACTTCTTTCAAATGAAGATTCAAAGATTAATCTTCTTGTTTATGTCTCTGATTTCAAATACAAGTTGTCAAAGGCCTGTGAAGTAGCAAGAACTAATCTTCACACTACCCAGTCAAAAATGAAATTAAGGTATGACAGAAATTCACAGGAAAGGAGTTTTAAACCTGGTGACAAAGTTCTGGTTCTCTTTCCCATACCTCAGAATCCTCTTCAGGCTAAATTTTATGGTCCTTATACCGTTGAAAAGAAAGTAAATGACTTAAATTATATCATTAACACTCCTGGGAGACGGAAACAGAAACAACTTTGTCATATAAATATGTTAAAAGAATATTTTGACAGAGATAGCTCAGCTAATTATTCAGTTAATTTAGTTGTACCTGTCCCACACAGTGAAGATATCAACGATGGAATACAATCAGACTATAGTGACTCTGGTATAACCAATCTTCGGAATTCAGAAATATTGAACAACCTAGACCAGAAACTTTCACATCTACAACAACAGGAAAGAAATGAACTAAAACAGCTATTACATGACTATGAGCACTTGTTTCCTGATGTTCCAACACGAACAAGTAAAATTTATCATGACGTTGACATTGTAGATTCTGCGCCTGTGAAACAGCATCCTTATAGGATGAATCCTCTCAAACAGAACTATTTGAAGAAAGAAATTCAGTATCTACTGGAGAATGATTTCATAGAACCAAGTAAAAGTAACTGGAGTTCACCATGTATTCTTGTTCCCAAGCCAGATAATACATTCCGTATGTGTACTGACTATAGAAAAGTCAACAGTGTCACCAAAACTGATTCATTTCCAATCCCAAGAATGGACGATTGCATTGATAAAATTGGAAATGCGGAATATGTCACCAAGTTTGATCTTTTAAAAGGATTCTGGCAAATTCCACTGACGGAAAGGGCAAAAGAAATTTCAGCATTTGCAACTCCAGATGGACTTTATCAATATAAAGTCATGCCGTTTGGAATGAAAAATTCGCCTGCAACGTTTCAACGTCTGATGAACATGATAACATTTGGTCTTGATAATTGTGACGCTTATATCGATGACGTCATTATCTACAACAACACCTGGGAAGATCATTTGGAAACCATTCGAAAATTCTTTGATCGACTCAGCGATGTGAATCTGACAATTAATTTGAGCAAAAGTGAGTTTTGCCATGCTTGTGTCACATTTTTAGGACATATTGTGGGACAAGGTCAAGTTAAACCTATAGAAGCTAAGGTCAAAGCTATCTCTGAATTTCAAGTTCCAATTTGTAAAAAGCAACTGATGCGATTTCTAGGTATGGCTGGATATTATTGGAAATTTTGTTCCAATTTTTCCAAAATTGCTGAACCTTTGACAAGTTTATTGAGTAAGAAAGCCAAATTTTATTGGTCTGACAAGTGTCAGGAATCTTTTGACAAGTTAAAGGCCATGCTTAAGAATGCACCAGTTCTTACTGCACCAAATTTTAGCCAATCATTTAAATTATCTGTTGATGCAAGTGATGTAGGTGTTGGTGGAGTATTGATTCAGGAAGACAAAAGTGGCGTGGATCACCCTGTGTGTTATTTTTCTAAAAAACTAAACAAGCACCAGAAAAATTATTCCACAATTGAGAAGGAATGTTTGGCTTTGATATTGGCTTTACAGCATTTTGAAGTGTATGTTACCTCAGCTCTTTCTCCAATTATTGTGTACAGTGATCACAATCCCCTTACTTTCATCAACAAAATGAAAGATAAAAATCGGAGATTGTTGAGATGGAGTTGATATTGCAGGAATATAACATTGACATTAGACACATCAGGGGAAAAGACAATGTGATTGCAGATGCACTCTCACGTGCCTAGAAATGTAATATTGCTTGATGTAATTAAGTCCAGTATCATAAAACATGTTCTTATGTAATTTTGGTTATTATAGTATTAGATGTATATTCAAAAGAAAGCTTTATTATATAAATCTTTCTTTTTCTTTATGAGGGGAGGTGTTATGTATGATGTTTATATAATATTATAAATATTTTAGGAAATTATACATGTTTCTTCACTTTAATATTTGCTTAAATCTTAATGTTATCAGGAAAAACATGTTTAACTAGTGTCCTTCAATTAGGTTGTTTTGATCAATATGTTTTCTCAATTTGAAGGTCAAGGTTGAATTTTGTTTACAGTTAGAATTCCATTAAGATGACTCATATTCTAGAACATTCTGTCATGTGACCAATCTTTATATATACCATGTTTGGTGGACATTTTTTCAGTTTTGACATTACCATCAGTCTTGTAAAGAGCTATTACAGTTGTGAAAATTCATTCCAAATTCTAAGAGAGGAATTATTTTAAATATTCATTGGATTATAACAGTGCTCACAAACTTTTGGATTTTGGATTTTTAATTGATGATTTTGGAATTTATGTAAACTTATTCAGAGATTTTGGAATACTTCATTTTGACATCAGCACATCAAGATTACTAGTACATCAGGACTTTGGAGACCATTAGCACATCATAACATTCAAGGACACAGCCGTGAATTCGGAACATTCTATATTTAGGACTTGTGCTTAGAACAATCATTCTTATTGGATTATTAGGATTTCAAAACACATTACTGTAAGCGACTTTTTGATTTTTCATTTTAATTATCTAGTAATAAATTGCTTGTTGATTTTTACTTGATTTGTTGGTTTCACTTTCTTTCTGTTACATTTTTCTTAGACCATAGAGTCGTAACAAACGTCCTCTACCATCAAAATCTGGGGAGGGGTTTTTTTGATAGTAGAGGACGTTGTCTTCGTCACTACATACGGGGCGTGTGGATACTTGGCAATCATGGAAAGAAATTAATCTTTTTCTTGTAAAACGGGTGGTCCTGATAAGGACCGTTGGTTTTTTGTTGAAGAGTTCATCTAGAGGAGGTGTGGGCACCTCCCAGGCTTTGCCCTGCATGCAGGACAGCTCCCCCTCCATGTAGCTGCACTCATGCAGCGCTTGTTGTTGTTGTTGTTGTTTAAAACAAATGGAGGATGGTCCGCTTCCAGATCCCAATTCTCCTTATTTTCCTCCTCCATCATCCGGTGGGGTTTGATGGGGATATTCTTCTCCTTCTCCTCCTCCTCCTTCTTTTCCAGGTCATGGAGGAGGTGCCACGCCACCTCTAGATGAACTCGAATCTGTCTGATTATTTCAGTCTTATTCATGTTTGTTGAATAAAATGGGTAGCTCGACTAGGGAAGAGGTTGTTTTAATATACTAGAAGCGCGGACGTGAAGGAAAACATCCCTTACACCTAAAAAAACATCACCCCACTACCCCGCGTCTGACGTCATTCGTTTGACGTCATTCTAGGCTTCGCGGATTTTGCACTCCATCACCCCTTACTCTAAAAACTTGGACCTAAAAGAAACTACTTTTGATAAAAATGAAACACACACCATACAATCCATATTTTTTATAAACCTAACACACACATAAAACATACAATCCATATTTTTTTATATCAAACTTTCACACACCACACAACCATTTTTTTACTTTTTTAAAATTTTTTTATATTCAACACACGCCACAAACATACAAGGGGAAAAGGTTTTTTTTGTTGGGTTGACTATCACAAACATACAAACATATAAAACACACATATATATGGCAATATGAGAGTAGTAATCTTTTCTAGAAATTGGGGTGGCCCTTAAAAGGACCGTTGGGTTTAAGAAGTTATGTTGTTTTTTAACTTCTTAGGGGTGAAGTAGCAGCAGTGGTAGCAGCTCCAGCAGGGCGGCCACGTTTAGCAATAGGTCTCACAGCTTTAAGACAGGCAGGTCTCTTTCGGGTGAAAGAGAAGGCAAATTCTTCACAGTCAATCTTGCAACTTACTTCTCCGTCAGGTAGTTTGTTAGACTGCATAAGTTGTTGTTGCTGTTGCTGTTGTTGTTGTCTTTGCTGCTGCTGCTGTAGTCGTTGTCCCACCTCCCATTCTGTTCTTTCCCGAAGTATTTCTTCTCTCAGGACCTCTTCTACTAGATCATGCGCCATTTGAATGAACGTTATCGTCTTTCTCTCCGGCTGGGTTTCCATCAAATGATTCTTCACCCTCTTAATGTTTACCATAGCTTCATTCAGCTTTGTAATCTTGGTTGCTGCCATCTTCTTTTTGGAACTGTTGAGATCTTGATGAGTCAACGAGAATGACTACACTGGTCAACGCACCGCTTTATATGCTTAACGCGCGGACGCGATGGAAAACATGGTAGGGTTTCAGATCGACAGTGAGATAACAGATAGAGGAAAGAGGTAACTTTTTTTTAGATCGATAGAAAGAGAGAGAGAACATAATTGTTATTTTTTTTTTCAAATTCAATAAAAAAACCACACAACACCATTTTTTTTCAACAATAACCATTTTTTTAATCAACAATAATCATTCTAACTTAAAAATACTAACAATTCAACAATAAATTTTTTTAAACAGGAACATATTTACAAGGTTGACAACGTTGGAGTGGTAAACTAAACTTCCACCTTTCTACATCAACATCATTCTGATTGACATTACGTTTCTGAGTTAAAGACAAGAGATATCCATAATGTTCACAAAACCATTGTTGTACTTTAGCATCGTTTCGAGCATAGTTTCTATCAAACCAAGTCAGTAAATGTTCTAAGGAATATCCAAGACTGCGGTGATGAAGAAAATGTACACAATATTGTCCACACACCATGGAATCCGATCCTTGTAATCGAACATTATTGAATCGATTCGAGACGGCATTTCTTCTCATAAAGTCGATGATGTCGTTTTCCAAAGGAGGTAATCCATAAGAATCAAAATATTCCACACAGTGAGCGTTGGGAAAGTACATGGCAACCCAATGGGTTCCTGGTAGATGACTGTCGTCGGTATTGATGACATAGGCATGAACGTCTTTCGGTTTACGATGAGGTAGTTCATCTTTAGCACATACCACAGGATTCCAAGAAGAAGTGTAGGAACTGCGAGTCAATAGGTAATAAAGTTCTCTAGTATCCATTTTTTTCTTCTTCTTCTTCTTTTGTCTTCAATGGAAATAATAGGTCACCAATTCACACCTGACTTTATGCTTGAATTGATCTGTCTTGTAATTCCAGGAATATTCACGTCGGATAGGCTCTGCACTCTGTTCAATGAGTCCTTCGATTCGTCTGATCTCCAGAGGAGTAAGTGGAGGAAAAGAAGAAGTCTGAAAGACTTTATACCACTGTTTCAACACGTGTTCATCTGAGATTTGTTTCCAGGCCGTTTCCAAATATTCATCCAATTTTTCTTCACCTGTCATCATCATACATTTGTCGTGTTGTATCTGACTGGGATGATCGTTTTGACATCCATAACATTGTTCTTTAATCAGACTGTTAATTCTTTCAGTCAATTCCTGAGCATAACAGGACACTAACTGTTTTTCTTGTTCTGGCCATCGACAAGCCATAAATCCAGTAAACACAGGAACTGAATTGTTTTCTTCTTTCTTAGGTTCTGAACGAATGACTTCGTCATCATCATCATCATCCTTTGTGGTAGTTTGTGACTGTTGAATCACTTCACAAAATCCCTCATCTATCTCCATAAGTTCTTCTTCGTGCTGCATCTTTTTTTCTTTTCTTCTAATAGTCTAGAATTACTTCTCTCAAACTGTTGATCTCTAGAGTATTATCAAATTCTGCAAACAAGACGACGTTCACTGTGTCGGCTAGAGGAGCTGTAAACTGAAGTTCCACTCGAAGTGGGCCTGATTTTATAGGGTGGAAATGTCCTTCATCGCTGCCTTGGTCCGGAGTAAAATCAAATCCCCACAAGGCATACCCTCCTGCAAAATCGTCGTACGAAATGCCGTGGCTACTGTCGGTGCCTAACTGTCCTGTGGCTTCATACAGGGTCAAGTAAGATCGTAAGTAATTTTTTACGTTGGCACTAAAGTCAGGTTCAAAAGGTCTGGTACACAAGGTATTGCCATCTCGACTGACTTCTATCTTGGAGACGTTAAAGTGCTGAAAGTTGAACGGATTTTCGCTGATGACTCCGTTGAAGGCTGAATTTCTAACCATACCAATCAGCAAACGTTTGGGGAGCTGCCCTTGGAAGATGTGATCTTCGACTATGGATCGGAGTCCAGCGGCCACAGTAAAGGTTTTCACTTCCACGCGTCGCACAGGATACTTAGCAGTGGTTCTGCTCAAGGTTTGACTGATGTCGTTGGCTACTTTTGGTAAGACTTCTACACGTCGCACATAAAGTTTGGCTTCTTGGATGACAGTTTTCCACTCGTTAGCAAAAGCCATCAAATGGAAAGCGGTACTACTGCGATTCAGTCTCAGGCGTACATCTACTCCGTTCAACAAATACTTGTTTTGCAACCACATGTCCAAATGCAAACGATCCATCAATTCTAAACTGTGCCCTCTGATTTTCTTTCGACGTTCGTTAAAACCCACATTGTGAGGGATTGCTGAAGTTATTCTTGCATTAGCAAAATCAGCACCCTCAATCCTGGCCGGCACTGATTCCTCTGTGTTTTCAAACAATGTCAGAGTGTCAAGTTTCCAGACCACTGAAGCATCCAGATGAGTGTTCTTGGCTTCTTTTCCATACGTCAAGAGATTTTCCAAGTAAGCACGGTAAGGGTAAGTATCCAAACTGCTACTGACCATTTTGTTATTCAAGTACAAATCTATTCCACTGAACAAAGAATGCATGAAATTATTGACGGGTGCCACTCTGGAATCGTCAGCAGGAAGGCTGCTGTCCGCCGTTTTGATCACTTTGAGTTTCAATTACAAGTAGCTGCCATTCAGATCGATGTAATCTTCGGTTTGTCCTTTGATTTCAAATTCGATAGGAGCTGAATCCGACAAAGACGATACAGGTTGAAATTCCACCCATTGGGATTCTTGCATTGTCATCATGGTGGGAGACATGGTAAACATATCCAGTTCTGACTTGGTACATTCGCAAGAATCTCGGTGCATCATTTTTTTCACAGTTAATAATCAAACACGTCTAATTCTCTGATGGTTCTTTTTCTTTTCTTATTCTTTTTGGAACTGCCGTGTGTTCTTTTATGAACTTTGAAAGGATTTCGATGTTGTCGTCGTCTCTTTCTGCCTTGTTCTTGCTGTGAAGTAATGCCAGAGCCTGAAGGGTGAAGCGTATTTATAGGATTTTCTCGGAGACCCAAAAGATCTTTACCAGTGTTCATCAACACATTTTTGCCTGCTCTCATAAAGGCTTCTTTAGGATTTTGTTTGTCGATGAGGACGTTTTGCAAAAATTCTTTTCCTTGTGTCAAAGCGGCATCTTTTAAGGCATGAAATCCTCGAGACACCATCGGTTTCAAAATAGGAGCTACCGTCCGTAAAGCTGATCAGCTGATCTTAACATATCTCCTAAACCATGTCCTCGTTGTCGAGCCACTCCTCGGTACACTGGATACATTTTTTTTGGATGTTACAATTCGTTAGAGAACTTGTTTTTTTCGAAAATGTAGTTTCACCGTGACTTTTCCTTTGTCAATGAATGGTACATCTTGTCCTAAATCTCCTTTTATACTAATGTTGACACTGTCAAAATACGATTTACTGACTGAAAGATAATGAGGGTGTACAAATTCACGGTGAACGTGAAACGTGTTTCCACCTTCTTCGTACGCACCAGCAGCAGTATCCACTTTGAAAGGAATGACTCTCAGTAAGGGAGCAGATGTGTGTCCCACCACGTTGTACTCTACCACATCGGAGTACACAAACATTAAATTCAGTCCCATGTTCAATTCCAAAGGGTGTTTAAAAGCATCTGCGGATTCTATGTTAGTTGAGATTTTTCGATTGGTACTGTCTTTATTTCCACACAAAATGGCATACAATCCAGGAGAAAATTCGATGGTCATGAATCTTCTCTCCTCGGAGGGCATGTTTCTTTCTTTAGCAGTTTTGTCGTCAATGAATTCACCAGTAGCTTTATCCATCATAGCAAATTCTATGTGGAAACGGCGTGCCACCTCATTTAAACCGATTTGTACAAGTTTTTGGTTACGACTTAAGGCTTTGCTAAATTGCTTGTCAATGGTGGACTCAATGGTGTCCCACAAATGTCGGCTACTAAAATAATACCCCGTAGGAATTCTCAGGGTATACTGCCCAAAGACCCTTATGTCAGAATCTTTTTTTTTTTTTGGATCTGAAAACTTTTTGAATGCTCCATTCACGTCTGGATTATTTTTGTCTCCTTCCCAGATTTTAGGATCGTTTTTTTTTTCTAATTCATCTTGTATATTTTTGTTAAAGATTTCCACGACGATAGTGTTTTGACCTTTGTTGATGTTCATGATTTGCGTAGGATGAATGATTTCTACCAATCCTACTTCCCAATGAGCATCGTTATCCAATTGAATGGATTGAGGCAATTTGGTGGTGAAACAACATAAGGTGTTGTTGGGAAACACATTCATGGAACTGTCACTAGGTAAAGTTAAATAAAATTGGTCATTCATAGTTCTAAGGTGGTTCTGGTCTCCGAGGAGTCACTCAAGTGGGCAGAAGAATGATGTTCAAAAGATTCCAAAAGAGGACTGGTATTATGCTGACTGGACGAAGAAGAAGGTGGACTGGCGTTGGTCGTACTCTCGTGGTGGTGACTGTTGTCCGTCGTCGTCGTAAATTTCAAAGAGGGACTAGGTAAAAGATAACCGATGCAACTGCTAAGTAAAATGGTCCACAATTGTTTGTCTCCTTGTTGCAAACTCAAATTAGCAATAGCTGCTCCGATGACACAATACACTACAAAAATTTGGCAGAAAAAGACGATTTGATTTTTAGGCACACGTTCTCCGCACCACACCCAAAGCGGTTGTTTTTGTAATTCTTGAAGAGAAGAACTCTGCGAAGGAGTCGTTGAAGTCGTGGTTGCTGTGTTGAATGGCATGTTGTTGAGTTACTTCTTTTTCTTTTCATAGTCGACGACTTGAGAAGCAGCAATCCAAGAATCAAAACTAGGAGGATATCCTTTCCAACGTACTTTGACTTCTTCTACTCGTCGTTTGCCTACTTTACGTGTTCTTTGTTCGAGAATGCTTTCGATGTCGTACAAGGCGTCTTCTTTTTTGGTCACTCGTTGTAACTCAGGCAAGTAAAATGTTCCTTTGAGTACTTCACCGTGCATGTCTTCCAATTTATAGACGGGAGGATCACGTCCACGGACGGGGGTAGTGACACGAAACAATTCGGTGGTCCAGTTGGGTAAATAACCTTTGTCAAAAGTACGTTTGGTTTTTCCGATGCGAACCCAATCTCCCGTCTTTAACTCCAACAAGGGTGTCTTCTTCTTTTTTTTCTGGGGTGAACCAAACAATTTATCAAACACGGTCACTTCGTTTTCAGGGCTGACCTCTTCGGGGGCACATCCGATGCTACGATGGTACGATTGATTGTACGCTTTGACCAAACGGGGTAACACGTCGATGTACTTGAGAGTATGTTGATGTGTAAAATATTTCCACATGCGTTCTTTCAAAGTTCTTTGAAAACGTTCCACGATACTGGCTTTGGTTTCAGGATTTTCGGTGGTAAAAAAATGAATTTGTCTTTGTTTCAATTCTTTTTGAAAAGCTTGGTTTAGAAATTCGGTGCCTTTGTCAGTTTGCCATCGTAAAGGGTGACAACCACTTTGTTTCAAGACCAATTTTAAGGCACGTACGAATTCGGTACTGCTTTTAGAGGTCAAAGGCACGACCCAAGCAAATTTGGAAAACACGTCGATGACACAAAACAAATATTTGTGACCACGATTGTAAGTAGCTAAATGAGAGACGTCGGCTAAATCGGCTTGCCATTGATGATCGATGCCTTCCACTTGAGTTGTACTTCTAGAAAATTTACGTAGAATGGGTTTGTGTAACGTGTACGTCGATTGTTCTTGTAACCATCGTCGTACTTCGGGTAAACGTACACTTTTCAATTTACTTTTAGCAGCTCGATATAATTTTTGAACTCCTCCGTAACCAGCAGCATGACCAGGATTGTAATAAATGGTGGCTAAAAGTTTCTCCATGATTCCCTCAAGAATAAGTCAACCAAGTACCAATGCTCTTTTCTTCGTGGGGTATCTTTTTGGATTGTTTACGTGTCCGACGTGCCACTGGTTTAAAAGAAGAAGATGTGGTTTGAACAGGGGTCATCGGTTCTGTTTTGACTTCTGACTTCACTTCTTTCTTTTTCTTTTCTGAGGGTAATGGGGTGGACAACATCTTTTTTATCCAACCCGGTGTGGCTAACTTTTTTTTCTTTTTAAGAGTTGGTAATTCTTCTTCTTCTTCTTCTTCTTCTTCTTCTTCTTTTACTGTCTTTCCTGTGCCGGTGTCTGTTTTAGTGGTGGCTACTTTAGGTTCGCTTTTCATCAGGGTCTTAAAATCTCTCAGAGTGGGTGGAGCTGTTTCGTCGACTGCTTTTTGGCGAAAGAGTTGTAGACGTTGTAAAAGTTGACCGTACCGTTGCGATTTTCTGTTTCTGACAAATTGCTTTGTTCCATCAGGGTTTGTAATTCTTGCTGTAACTGGGACATCTCGTTGAGATTAGGATTGGGTGGTAAATGAGGTATCCGTTGTTCGTTCCAACGATGAAATTCCATCCATCGTTTGTAAGGTACTAAAGTCAGTTTTCGTCCTTCCATTTCATCCAAAGGTACCAAAAAGGTGTGGTCTTTTCAGAGAAGGGTGGTCCTTTTTATCTTCTTTTTTTTTTTGGTTATCGCATGACACCTCCTAAAAGCGGTCCAGCAATCGTTCCTAACAAAGGAGCTGCTATTTTTAACAACGGTCCTATCAACAAAGGTAGAAATCCTCCTCGTTGCACCAACATTTTTTTCTTTTGTTGAAGAGGTATTTTCTTTTTCACCATTTGACGAAGAACGTTCCGATGTTTCCTAATTTTTGTTTCTGTATCTTGGACAAAGGTACCGTTCCTTTCAAAACGTTCAAACAACATTCACACACGGTATCGATGATTTCTTTGGGGGCTGTTTGACCCTTGGGGCCAAGAAGGTGGTCCTGTCATTTACAGCCAATTTTTTAAAAAAACTATAAAAACAGCCACCACGTCATTTCTGTCTCACACTCTTTTGAGATGACTTCCTTTCAAGCTCATCCTTCGGCTAAATTGATTCGTGCCTTGTATGGAATCAGTCGCGAAAAAAATGCACAAGTCCGTGCTCATTTGTTAGAAGCGAGTCTTAAAGAAGTGTTACGATGGTTTACTTTGACGGTACGTCAATTACTGCAAGGCATCATTCACATCCCTCATCAAACTCAACGTTTTTTTCAAAAACATAAAGGGGCATTGTCACCACTAGCCGATCCTAGAATTGATTCACGGACTAAAAAACAAATCATTTTAACCCCTGGTGGAAGTGGTTCTTTAGGAGGGTTCATGATTCGTTCCCTTTTGAAATGGGATCCTAATGCCCAAGCCAAAGACGAGGCAGAAGAAGAAGATGATGTAGCCATGACTGAGGTAAGAAGATTTTTGAGAAGAAGACAAAAGACCCAAGACATTTTATACGTTTCATACACGTTTATTTTTTTTTTGTAAAAACAACCAAATTAAAATCAACACATACACAATTAAGGCTAACACTAAAACATCTAAAATGGTGCATAAACAATCCAATGTACAACATTCTGGTCTCCTCGGAATGGAAGACATAATCACTGAGGTTGGCATTCTTCTTCTGTTATTTTTTGTTTTGGTAGAAGAATGCTCTGACGGTGGAAAGGAAGGAGGAGTGTGGTGTTCCTCAGGAGGTGACATTTGAACAACGGTAGTGGTGTGGTCATCTTTCTTTACTGTTGTGTCAGGTTCTTCTTTTTCTTCTTTAAGTCGTTTCCATTTCACTTCTTTTGGACACTTATTGACATGTTGCCAAATCTTTGGCAACCTGAGCCACTTCTTGTAGCCAAGCATTGAAACCAAGGTTTCTCCAGGATCGTACATCTTTCCAATTGAAAAGTTGTTGGTGTAACTCACTAGCAAAGCACACTTCTTGAAATGTTTTATAGGCAGATAAAGTGTGACGAATGTCTTCTTCACATGAAGGTTCCTCACTGATTTTCATTACCACTCTCAACGCTTTAAGTACAATTTGTCTTTCGTGTACTGATAAAATCAAGTTTTTATAGTCTTCTTCTTCTACTAAGTCCGAAGAAGAACAAAGGGTCATATTGTTTTTTTGAACTCAACAAATGAGTCCAAAACAACCACGGGTCCTCCAAAATAATCCAAGGCAAACACTTGTCCTCAAAAATATTCCACAACGAATGTCCTCGAAAACGAATTCCAAGATAAGCAGTCACTAAGACACACACTGCATAGCGTCCAAAATTCAATGGAAACAGTTCTTTTATCTTGTCTTTATAATCCTCTAAAGTCTGAACACGATCGTTGACTTCCTTCCACGGAATTCGTTTCACGAGTGACGAGTAGAGCCCAGACATACCGGTACATGATACGGGTCGATGGCTAAGGTAGGTATCTTGGGTGGCATGCTTTTATAGCCAGGCTCCCAAGGTTGGTACCTTTTGAGAAAGTCTTCGTGAACGTAGCTATTGCAATAGATGTTTCCCAGAATCAGTCTTCTATGACTTTGGAAGTAAGCATAGTGTACAGCTCGAGAAATGACTTTGAGTTTACGTTTCACTTGGATCTTGACCAACTCTTGGTAAATCATTTGGCGCACTTCCAAAGGCAAGCCACGAATGTACTCTGGTAAAGTTTCCGACTTGGAAAGAAGTAACTCTCTTTTGTATTCTTCACGAAACTCTTTTAAGACCCCTGGTAACTTGCAACTTCAAAGGGGAGTGAAGTTTCACATTACAAATGGGGTTTTCTAAAGAGACCGTCTTCTTGGTGACAAAATACTCACATACCAACCAAATGGAATCGGTAGGTAATTCATATCCCAAAAAAGTATTAGTGATTATTCTAATTTTAAACGACGTAAAGGCGATTCGTCTTGAGGTGACAGTTCTTGTAACAGTTTTTGGAATTCTTGCCTGTTGGTCACATTTTTTTCCTTCACTTCATTCCATCGAATTCTATATTCCACTGCCACATTGTAGGTGGTACCCTCCAATTTCTTAAAAGTGTCCTGTAGTTGTTCATGAATGTCTGACCATTTGAATATCTTAGCCCAAATCAAATGTCTTATCACATTCAAATACCAATGGTTAAAATGTTTGTGTCGTAAAGGATGTAACTGTTCTTTACGTTTCACTTGAATCTTGACAAATTCTTTGTAAATACGTTCTCGTACCTCCAAAGGTAAAACACGAATACGATCTTCTAAACTAGGTTTGATAGTGACAAAATACTGATAAATGCGTTCTTGCAACTCCAAAGGTAAACCAGCAATGTATTCTTCTAAAGAAGTATTCTCCTCCGACATGGAATTTTTTTTAAAAAACTATTTCTTCTTCTGTTTGGCATCTGGCTCATCGTACCCGTACTCTTCTAAGGCCACTAAAGGTAAGAACTGACAGTGCGGAGACCATCTGGCATGTTCAATGTAAGCTGAGTCGGTAGGCTCCCATTGGTGAAGTTTCACACCACAACTGAAACATTGAACTTTATCTCCTTCTCCCACGTATTTAAATCCAGATCTGGCTAAAGCTTCGGGTTTAGGTCCTTGTAGATATTTTGGCCACTTGTCTTTGAATGACTCGAGTCGACTTTCATACTTGGAATAACCAGGTAAAGTCACAGGTATTCTGACATGCGAATATTGACCAATATCTATTCCCTTGTTGTCGTTATGGTCAATACAGGTTCCTTTAGTATTTCCACTAAAGCAAAAAGGGCGTACTGCCTCTTTAGAGGGTTGTCGATGAGTGAGACTTCCAGAGGGTCCTGAATCCAAGATGTTACAACATACGGAATCCGTTTGAACGTGTGAATCGGGAATGCCAAACCGTACAGAATCCGTCTCATCGCATGGTACTGCATCACACTCCATTGTAGTTATGTGGAAGGATAACAAAATGACTCATCTTCTTGCTTGGTCAACGTTGAAAGTCAGAATGAAGGGTTAGGCTTGGAAGGGGTTCCTTTTTTATACCTGTCGACTGTTCCATCCGAAAAGTATTGTAATGTGATCCGTGGAAACGCTAAAGAAAGGTAAGCACAGTTTGGTGATCATCTGACATGTTCCAGGAGAGCTGAATTCTTACAATCCATACGAATAGTGACACCACAACTAAAACACTGTACTTTGGTTCCCTGTCCAAAGTAAACAAATCCTGCTCTGGCTAAAGAGTGGGAAGTAGGTAATCCATTTTTTCCTTTTTTGAATGTGCTCCATCGATGAGGACAATAACAATAGTCAGGCATGTGTTTAGGCCAATTTTTGAACGTCTTCAAGCGACTGGCACACTCACAATAGTCAGGCAAGGTAAATGTTGAAGTCATCTTGGTGTTGTCTTTTTTTTCTGTTCAAGAGGGTTTCCTTTTTTTATACTCCAAATCAGCGTGTCCGTAAGGTAAAGTCGTGTGATCTGGAAGTCTCACTCGTTTTTGGCACACGATGCGGTACACTTTTTGAACAGGTCGAGTAACGATTTGATGATTAGGTAGTCGTACAATCTTGTGAGGTTCTAACGTGGGTACTCGAAAGTCTTCCACTTGTCCAGACAGTAAAGCATTTTTTAAAACCTCAAAGTTCACCACTTGGTTAGTTCGATAGTTCAGAGTCAATCCTTTGACTTTACAGGAGGTGTGAAGTTGCCCTTGCGGGTCTCGGTATCGGTACCCATAATTTTTAGGGCCACCACTGGCAAAACTCAGAATGGTATCTTGAGGGTGCTCGTCTGTCCAGGCTCCTAAACGATCGCCTTGAATGGTAGGGTGGGGGTAACCGGGTCGATGAATGTAGATGCAACTGTCAGTATCAAAGTACAGGACACGATCTCCCAAGACTTCTAACGCTTCGTCGTACAATTTCAAACGAGCATGAGCGGTCACGTAAGCGGCAATGACTACGTTGCTAAACTCGTCAGGTTTGACAAACTTGGGTTCTTCTTCGAAATTGACTATGATCAAATCATCACGGACGATTTCAACGTGTTTGACTAGTATACTTTTGTCGTCCACTAGTTTAAAGTAACGATAAGGATCGGTGACGTATTCCGTTTTGGGTAAGATTGTACGTTGAGCCATTTTTCCCCACAAGCAATTGAGCATCACTTTGGCAAACGATCTTTTTCCTTCATTTTTTCCACCTCTTCCAAAGTGATGCCTTCGATGTCACGGTACTCTTCTTTGAATCGTTCTTGGTCTTCGGGAGTCTGACACCACGAAGGATAACCACTAGCTTCTTGTTTCAGTTTTAAAAACTGATTGACGTACCCCGAGAAAATGCCTGGATGATTGGTGGCGTCGTCCTTTTGGTATTGGGCTGCAGTTGGAAAGTGCCAGATTTCGTACACTTTCAACAAACGGTATCCACGATCCAGTGCCCGAAACAATTCGGCGCTAACCCACGTTCCTGTCAAAGACCGTTCTTCCTTCGTGTGGTGACAGGGCTGATCTTAGTTGCACGTTTCGGCACACGTCCGGCATAAAGGAAACATCAGTTTTCCTTGACAATGGTGAGGCAAGATGGGATGGTATAAGTTTGTAGGAGGTAAGACTTTACATTTAATTAATCCTTCGTATTGACGAATGTGTTCCACGTCAATGTGTTCTGTCAAAATTTCAGGGTGACCGGTGGGAAAACGAGCATATTTGCACACCCAAGGATACAAAGAACACACGTCAATGTATTTGATTTCTTCTCCTTTGGATTCATTCACGTCGTACAGCAAGCGAGTGGCATTGGTTCGTCCTCCAAATAAACTGTGGCGCGGATCTAAAGGTTCGATTTCGACCGCGTCGTAACTTTGGGTAATGTTCTTAAATTCAGGATCGGTTTTCAAACGTCGATCGTACTCGTGCTCCCACATTTCTACCACTTGGTATCCTTGACTTTCTAACTTGAGGCGTCGTTGGCAAGTCTGTTCGTATAACTGTTCCATGGTAGAATCTGAATAAGGGCCTTTCATCTCTCGATCAGGATAACAAGTAGGGCATCCGTGAAACAAACAACCCTGAAACTCGTATACCGTGTGCGGGTTTTCTAAATCAAATCCATCCACGGAATAACCTCCAATCATCTTTTCTCCTCCTCCGTTTCTAGCATGTTGTATCCATTTGTCTTCTTTTTCACACAAGTAATGAAACCAACGTAAAGATTTGACCAAATATTGACGACTAGCAAAGAGAGACGTGTTGGAGTCGATGATGGGCAGTTGGTTCTCGGGCATGAAATTTTGTCTGTAGACTAAGGAACAGGCTTTAGGTAAGGTGGCTGCATCCTTTAAAGGATCGACCTCTCCGTGATCGAGAAATAACTCTCGAAACTTTCCACAACAACGTCTTAAAATATCCACATCAGATCGACAATACTTCAACATCTCTTCTTGAAAGTCAAATGGATCGGTCTGGTGAGCGCGGTACCAAGTGTGAAAAGCTTCTCGCTGTTCGGGGCGCATTCCGTCGGGGTCGTAATCATGAAGGTCAAGCAAATGAGGTAGGACAGCATGTTGATTAGCTTCCGTGTTGAAGAAGTGAGGAAAGTAGCCTTTAGCCATTTCTGTCATGCCAAACGTTTTTGGTATGCGACTCAAAGGCATGGCCAAATAAATCATAGAATCTTTAAACTGTACTTGTCCTACTTTCATGTAGATGAGCTTTTTTCCGTTCATGGTAACTTCAGGGCGTTCGGTCCCATGGTTCAAATAATAATTGAGTAAAAACTGCCCATCGTATTCCGAAAAATTGTGAGCTATGACGGTGGCATACCGATGACAATCTCCGTAACGTTGAATGTCTTCTTCGCTCCAACTGTCGTGGGTGGTAGGGTCTAAAACCCATTCAGCAAACTCAGACAAAGTGTTAACTCCACAAAAGATTTTTTCACGTCCTCCTGGAATTCGACTACAATGAGGACAGTGAAAATGAATCGATTCTTGAATACACTGATCACAAGCCCGATGCGCCACACAGAAATTAGGAATGTGAATGCCCGTTTCTTGCATGCATTCGAAATCAAAGAAGATGAAATCTACTTGTTTCTTGTTCTTGTTCTTCTTTATTTCTTTCTTCTCTGTCTTGTCAAACTTTTGAATAAAACATCGATGATCAAAATCGACGATCTGATGACAAATAGAACATTTTTTCTTGCCAGCACAAACGTGTCTCGTGGGGTTGTTGGTTCGAATTAGCTGTCCACACGTAGAACACGATTTCAATAACTCGCAAGCACATTTTTGTTGGTGACCTTGTGTCTTGCGATGCTGTTGGTAACAAGAAGGACTAACAATACTTCGTCGACACACCTCACAATGGACGTGATTTTGTTGTTGTTGTTGTTGTTTTTGTTGTTGTTGTTGTTCAGGAAGGCATGGTTGGTCCGCTAAACAGCCCCGACATCTTGCTCCGCAATGAAGGTGTTTCTCTCGACTATTAAACCCTTGGTTGCATTTCTCACAGTAGTATCCGTATCCCAAAAATCCGGTAATACTAGTGATGGTATCAAAATGTTCTTGATGGTAATAGAGGTGAATGTATTTTCCATCAGGGAAATCGGGGCCTCGAAACACCATATCTCCGCGCACTTCTTGAGGGTGAACTTTCAAAGTATAGTGAGGAGCCAAAACATCTTGAAGTTGCTGCATTTGAGAAATGCCACACACGGTCTCTTTAGGGATCCCAGCTTGTTGCAACAGGAGTTCTGCTTCGTTTCGTTGTTTGGCTCTGTCCGATTGTCGAATGCTCTCCCAGGCTCTTTTCCATTCTTTACTCTCGCTCTTGTTGGCAAACGTACGCCCCACCACGATAGCTCGGGCCAAGCACATTTGGTCTTGATTATTGTCAATTTGGACGATACTACGTTTGGTAGTAAGAAGATCGTCCACCAATAACGGTTTTCTGCTTCGTCCACTTCCTCGAGGTGGAGCAACGTGTGTCATGTAGAGTGTGGCCTTTCCATCGGTGATGGTAAATTTGTCATTGGATTGTTGCACATGTTCTATTTTGGACATGACTTTGTCTGGCGTTAATTCTGCCGGGGTACTGAACTCGATCCAAACGGGACTCTTCAAGTTGTCATGATGGATGGCCAGTCTCAAGCGATCATCTTCTTTGGCTCCACATTGTTGTTTCAAGTTCTGTAACACAGAACTCCACAAATCGCTTTCTCGGGAGGTACTTCGGACTTGAAGTCTTTGAAGTGAACCGTGTGAGTGTAGGCAGTGGTTCTAAATTTTCGAGAAGCTATTTTTTGAGTCTCTCGAATCCGATAATAATTTTCAGGAGGAGCCAAGGTACTAGATTGTGTTTCTTGGTCTGGGGTTCTGGTGTTGGTAGTGGTGGGTTTTGTTTTGGGTGGTTTTGAAGGTGGCAAGGTTTCAGGTTCACTCATCTCTTCTTCGAAGTCACTTGCATGGACTTGAGCTAGTAGTTCATCTAATGGTGTTTCAGGTGGCACGGAATGTCTTCGTCGTCGTGGCTTCTTTGTTTCTTCTTGTTCTTCTTCTTCTGGTTTCTCATGGTTTGGGCGTGATCTTTTCATCTTAAAGTTTACTTTGAAACTGATTCATTTTTTTTCACCCAGGTACCTTTATATAGAAAGAGGAGAGTATATAAAGAGAGAGCTTCGTACCTTCAGAATCAGTCTTTTGTTGATTGAACTTTCAAACTGTAAAAGATGGAAGAGTCAAGAAGAAGAAAAAATCAATACTCTAAGAAAGGACATCCTTCTGAGTATAATTGGGATTATCTAGCCCAAGGAAGAACAGTGAGAGATAAAAGTCAAGATACTTGTTATATCTGCCAAGAGAAAGGTCATTGGGCTCCAGAATGTCCACAACGACAACATCAAATCAGAGATAAAAGTCAAGATACTTGTTATATCTGTCAAGAGAAAGGACATTGGGCTCCAGAATGCCCACAACGTCGAAACCTAAAAAAAGAAAAGAGAGACAAAACAAAAGATATCTGTTATCATTGTAAAGGACCAGGACATTGGTCTTCGGAGTGCCCTCAGAAAGAAGAAGAAGAAAATCTACCAGAGGAGAGGGAGGAAGCCGAAGAAGGATCTTCAAACCTAGAAGAAGAAGAAGAACATATCATCAAGAAAAGTAAGAAGAGAGTGAGAAGAATGGAAGACAGTGAGAATGAAGAAGAAAAGGAAAATATGATTCCTGTGACGATCAGGATTCCTATGAAGAAGAAATTCAAGAAGAACAAGAGAGACAGACAGTGAAAAAAAAGGAACTTTTTTTTTTTTTTTGGAGTGTGGTGTTATATGTTATTGCTGAATTATTTTTTGTAAAAAAAAATGGCAGAATACACCAGACTGGAAAAAAAGTAAGTGATTTTGTGTTATTTTGTTTTAGAGTATAGATGCACGCACGCACACACTCACACTTATATACAACACAATGGGATTTTTTAAAGTTTTACTTGATTTGGCAATTTGATTTCTTTTCCAGAAATCTGGGGGGGGGGGCCCTTAAAAGGACCGTTGGGGTGTTTGTTTTTTTCTTGTTGTTAAAAACAAACTTATGAAGTTTTTACATAATCAACTTCAATTGTCGTAGTCCTTTACCACGACCCAATCCAAATCCTGCTAATGCTGCTGCTACTGCTGGTGTTTTGCTTATGGTGGTAGTCACTGGTGGTGTTTGTGGTGGTGGTGGTGGTGGCATCTCACCAGAAGTTGTAGATTTGGAATGTTTAGCCCGTGATGGCCTTTTTCGCTTTGGCTGAGTTAAAGAATACTTATATGCGTTTGTCAACCATTTTAACTCATATAATATCTCTTCTAAAAGACTCACCGATTTTTCTCCAGGACTGACGCCTTCCTTTGCTGTTTCCTTCTCCTCCTCCTCTTCTAACTGTTGTCTGATTTCTTCCTCACTTTTTCTTCTTCTCTCTTCTTCTTCTTCTTTCTGCTGCTGAAGAAGAAACATTTCTTCATCCTCTCGTTGTTTCTTTAAAAAATTTTCCATCTCTTCCTGTTGTTTCTTTTTAAATTCATCCATCACTGGTGTAGCAACAACAGTAGCAGTAGTAGTAGTTGTCTCAGACTCAAAATTTTGATTTAGAAAATCTAAATCAAAGTCTTCCGGCCGGAAGTTCAGCAAAGCAGCAGCATTAATCATTGAAGGCTCACTCCAATACATACTTGTCTTTCCGGTCTCCATGAAGGTTGTCGAAAAAGTAATAAGCCCTACGAACGCTAAGATACCTTTATACCCGAGATGACGTCATACCCCTACTCTCTTCCCATTGGAAGAAAAGCCAACCCACTTGTAACGCGTATTGGGATTGGTAGTTGATTTCGATGCATTTCAATCCGATCGTAAGGTATATATACCACCACTTGTCTCATAAAGCTTTACCTAAAAAAGAAGAATCATGTGGACTACAGTAGAAGCTTCAAGCATTGTGTCAGGGATGCTCTTCAATCCTGACTATCTCATGTATGTTAGAGCATCATGGGTAGTCACAAGAATTGATGAAAGTGCCTACTGGGAAAGAAGAATATACATTGAAAGACAAGGATGTTTGAAAAGAGTACTGATATATGGGGAAGAAGTAAGAAGAAGTAGAAGAATAAGAAGAAGACCTAACAAACGATGTCATTGCTAAAAATTATAGCAAAAAAAACAAAAGGTCCTTTTAAGGGCCACCCATTTTTCAAAGAAAAGATTAATTTTCTATGATTGCCATATATAAAAATGTATGAATGAGGGTATGCTTGTATAGAGTATGTTTGATAAGAAAATATATAAAAAGATTAGTTTGTTGTATGGCTTTTTTTTTGGAAAAAAAGGGGGATGTTTTCCTTCACGTCCGCGCTTCTAGCATATAAAAGCGGTGCTTTCCACAGTTGAGCCATTCACACTTTCACTCTACAAGAATGAACTCTGTTGAATTGTTACAAGAAGCTTGGGATAGAATGGTGGATGTGGAGTCCTTGATGGAAAGGTTGGAGTATTGGTGGAGATATCCTGCCACCAAACCATACGTCACCAGTCAACTAGCGGCTCTCAAATCAGCGAGAAGGTTGGTGACTGATGTCTTGGTGGAGGAAAGACAAAAAACTTCCTCAACCCCTTGCCGTGTGGGGTTCATCAAGAAGAGCCTGGATTTACTGGATGAGGTGGAGTACTTCCTGAACCGAGTGCAGGAAGATTGTTATATTTATCCACCCGCCAGTAACGTCAGGCGCGAAGAGGTGAACCTTCACATGGTGAAGGTATTGTTAAAGAAAGTTTTAGAAAAGGAAGTAACCCACATTAAGATCTTGTGGGCTCTTGAACGATCCAAGAAAGAACAGGCCAGGAAAGAAAAGGAATTCCAACGCCTGAATTTAAATTGGATGAAAATCCAGGATAAGTTCAGGCGGATGAAACATCCTGACTGGCTACCTGATTCTTTACCACCAACACTTCCAACCAAGAAAAAAAGATCTCACACCACCTTCCAAAGTTTCTTCACACAATGTTGGAGGAATTAATAATCCTCCTCCAACGGTCCTTATCAGGACCACACATTTTACAAGAAAAAGATTAATTTCTTTCCATGATTGCCAAGTATCCCCACGCCCCGTATGTAGTGACGAAGACAACGTCCTCTACTATCAAAAACACCCCTCCCCAGTTTTTGATGGTAGAGGACGTTGTCTTCGTCACTACATACGGCGTGCCATGATAAATTCCCGTTGACCCTATAGAGTCCCCCCTGACCCTATAAATTTTTTCACTTTTTACCCCATAGTGTCCACCCTGACCCTATAGAGTCCCCACAACGTTAAAATCCCGTATGACCCCCAAGTGTCCCCTTTGACCCTCAACACTCCCCCTCTACTACTACTATTTATTTCCTGGCTGGAAGCATTTAATAACTAAATCATACCCATCATGTGTCGACTGTCCCAGAAAGAGGTATCTGAACCCAAGAAGAGGCGAAGCCCTCGGCGAGCTCAATAACACATTGGTCTCACAAACCGCTGTTTATCTACAACAATTGACACCTGATAAATATTACATATTTCCTTTTTTAACATACTTCATAACGATTTTCATCCCATGCCAAAAAAATTGTGTGCGTTCATTTTATAATCACCCTCTACCGCTTACCCTTTTCCCCATATGAGCCCCAGAGCTTCTATTCAAAGTAACCAATCAAATTTGTTCAAGATAGTTCGGTCTTGCAAAGTTGTAAAAAGTGACATATTATGAACAAATTGTTATCTATTGAGATAAAACAAAGTCATTGTATCGTAATTTCAATTCGTTGTGATTCAAGTGAATTACTTGAATGGAAAAAGTGAGGGAAATTGTGGTTCGAAATTTCCATTATCAACTTCAACGTGCAAATGAATCACGATAATGGAGTTTTAGTGAATTTTCACTAAATATGTCGAAGTTTCTTCCTCACATTGAGGTGTTTCAATATCTTTCTTATTATGCTTAGTTTTGGACCTGAGTTATTCAAGGAACATTAAGCAGGTATCAAGGATTAAAATAATGTGATACTATTATTATTCTCCTGAAAATAGTCTTGGTTTATTCTGAGGAAAATTTGCGGATTTCCTCACACTTAAGAAGTCCTCTCACTGTACTTCAAAAATAAATGGAGTCCCAGGTGTGCCATTTTAAAAATAGATATTTTTCAACCCTTGTATTATATCTGACTCTCAAAAAATACCAAATATGTCCGAAATTTCATAAGCAAGACGATGAAAAATTTGATTCTTAGGAAACTTTTTGAGAAATTGATTGAAAATGAGGCTAGGTCATCACTTATGGAATTATTAAAGTGTTATTGTGCTAATGATCTGGATAAAACGAACATTACCCCTGAATATGTCTGAAAATATGCAATTTGATTCTCTCTCTCTCTCTCTCTCTCTCTCTCTCTCTCTCTCTCTCTCTCTCTCTCTCACACACACATACACACAAAGAATATCAGAGGTATAGTTGTGCAATGTGTCAAATATGTATTTATGTATGTATGTGAAAACTGCACAATTCAGATGTTTATTAATGACCGAATGACTATTTACGAAACATCTGAGTAAAAGAAAGGCCTTTTTACCATGACTCGCAGAGCGTAAACTTTTGAAACTATCACACGTAGAATTTCGAAAAAGAACAGCTGATGTTTAAAAGCTATTCATACAGACTTCAAAAGTCTTTCTTATTAAATCAATGAAATTACATGAGATCTTTATTGGCTTATTGACAACGGTTTCTTATTAAATTAATCAAATTACATGAGGTGTTTTTTTAGCGAACTGACAACGGTTTCTTATTAAATCAATGAAATTACATGAGGTGTTTATTGGGCGTATTGACAACGGTTTCTTATTAAATCAACGAAATTACATGAGGTGTTTATTAGCGTATTTTACAACTGTTTCTAATTAAATCAATGAAATTACATGAGGTGTTTATTGGCGTATTGACAACGGTTTCTTATTAAATAAATGAAATTACAAGAGGTATTTACAACGGTTTCTTATTAAATCAACGAAATTATATGAGGTGTTTATTAGCGTATTGACAACGGTTTAAATTAATCAAACTACATGAGGTGTTTCTTTGGCGAACTGACAACGTTTTTTTTTATTAAATCAATGAAATTACATGAGTTGTTTATTGGCATATTGACAACGGTTCTTATTAAATCAACGAAATTACATGAGGTGTTTATTGGCGTATTGACAACGGTTTCTTATTAAATCAATAAAACTACATGAGGTGTGTATTGGCGTATTGACAACGGTTTCTTATTAAATAAATGAAATTACATGAGGTATTGACAACGGTTTCCTATTAAATCAACGAAATTACATGAGGTGTTTATTAGCGTATTGACAATGGTTTCTTATTAAATTAATGAAATTACATGAGGTGTTTATTGGGCGTATTGACAACGGTTTTTTATTAAATCAATGAAATAACATGAGGTGTTTATTGGCGTATTTACAACGGTTTCTTATTAAATCAATGAAATTACAAGAGGTATTTACAACGGTTTCTTATTAGATCAACGAAATTACATGAAGTGTTTATTGGCGTATTGACAACGGTTTCTTATTAAATTAATCAAACTACATGAGGTGTTTCTTTGGCGAACTGACAACGGCTTTTTTATTAAATCAATGAAATTACATGAGTTGTTTATTGGCGTATTGACAACGGTTTCTTATTAAATCAATGAAATTACATGAGGTGTTTATTGGCGTATTGACAACGGTTTCTTATTAAATCAATGAAATTACATGAGGTGTGTATTGGCGTATTGACAACGGTTTCTTATTAAATCAATGAAATTACATGAGGTGTTTATTGGCGTATTGACAACGGTTTCTTATTAAATCAACGAAATTACATGAGGTGTTTATTAGCGTATTGACAACGGTTTCTTATTAAATTAATGAAATTACATGAGGTGTTTATTGGCATATTGACAACGGTTTCTTATTAAATGAATGAAATTACATGAGGTGTTTATTAGCGTATTGACAACGGTTTCTTATTAAATCAATGAAATTACATGAGGTGTTTATTGGCGTATTGACAACGGTTTCTTATTAAATCAATGAAATTACATGAGGTATTGACAACGGTTTCCTATTAAATCAACGAAATTACATGAGGTGTTTATTAGCGTATTGATAACGGTTTCTTATTAAATTAATGAAATTACATGAGGTGTTTATTGGGCGTATTGACAACGGTTTCTTATTAAATCAATAAAATTACATGAGGTGTTTATTAGCCTATTGACAACGGTTTCTTATTAAATTAATGAAATTACATGAGGTGTTTATTGGCATATTGACAACGGTTTCTTATTAAATCAATGAAATTACATGAGGTGTTTATTAGCGTATTGACAACGGTTTCTTATTAAATCAATGAAATTACATGAGGTGTTTATTGGCGTATTGACAACGGTTTCTTATTAAATCAAAGAAATTATATGAGGTGTTTATTGGCGTATTGGCAACGGTTTCTTATTAAATGAATGAAATTACATGAGGTATTGACAACGGTTTCTTATTAAATCAACAAAATTACATGAGGTGTTTATTAGCGTATTGACAACGGTTTCTTATTAAATCAATGAAATTACTTGAGGTGTTTATTGGGCGTATCCACAACGGTTTCTTACTACATAATCTACACATCCCGAAATTTTCCAGATACAGATCAGATTCTTACCATATGAATTTCACACCGGCCTTCTCTCTCCAGAAGAAACTTTACGTCCGGATTGTGACCGAAGTAATATTTTCCTCTATCTCGTATTAATCTGAGCAGACTCCTTACAAGTGTAAACGTGTGAAACAATTACAAGTAGAACTTCGATATTAAAAAAAAAAACAAAAAAAAAAAAAAAAAAAAACTTGTGTTGAGAAAGGTACATTTAGTTTCGTACCATATGAATTTCACCCCAATCCTCGCTTACTCTGGAGCTCTGTACTAATTTACATCCTTCGTGATAACGATCACCACCGAGAGAGAGAGAGAGAGAGAGAGAGAGAGAGAGAGAGAGAGAGATCTGTTTGTTCAATATCTTGCAAAATAACTATGTATTGATTTGTGGCCTTTCTTTGAACCTGTCTGCAAACAGTCATTCAGTCATGTGTAAGTTATATAAGTTATATTTTTTACATGGTTTCCACCAGATTGCGGAATTTAAAATACGGGGGGGGGGGGGGCATAAATCTCGCTTGAAGCTAGTCCCTAGCGATGTCCCTCTGTAACAATATCATTGATATTGTTCAAGTTGGTAGAGCAGGTGTTACTGTTTCATCATGTTTTAAAATCTTGTTACGAGTTATCTTATAATTCAAGGCTCTTGAGACAAGTAATATGACTGCTATGCAAAATCAAGTAAAGGTTAGTCGAACAACTATATTAGCATCTATTCCCGATAAACACAATTCAGCTGCTGAGACACCTATACCAGATGAAACTGTTTCCATACCTGCATTTAACCAATTCAAAACTTTTGTTTTTCATTCTCATACCATTGTAGTGTTTCTTCTCCTTGATCAAATAAGTTCTAATCTACTAAACTTTTTTTTGCAGACGTTGTTGTTTTCCTGTCTCAGATGGATTTTCACTCGTTATCGTAGAGGTGGTTCACTTTAAATAAATAGTGAAGTTGCAATTTTGTCAGGTAAAAGTAAATACGCTATATGTAGTCGAATGTGAACTGACTCAAATAAACTGGAATGATTAGTTTCACAACTTCTTCAATATCTTTTGTTGATATTGGCCCAACTGTAAACCTCAGTAGCTTTTTCGACAGAATGCTATAGGCTACAATAATAGCAGAGCGTAATGTTGCATGGAACACTGTGTTGATGTTTTTTGTTTTGCTCGACATTTTCTTATTTATCTAGCAAAAAAGTTAGCAATATATATATTGAATTTAACATTTGCTTGTACTGTGTTAAAAATTTTTATCAGACAAAAGTCCGTTTGGTATCTAGTAGTCCATTTGGAACTGACTAAGTCAAAATGGAATGATCAGCTTGGCAATTTTTCAGTGTCTATTATTGATGGGATACCTACTGACATATTAAAAAAAGTTTCTTTAAAAGTATGATGTATGTAACTGTGAGAACAGATTTAGATGTTGCATGGTAAACACAGTTAATAATTGTTTTATTACGCTTGACATTTTTTATTTATCTAGAGAAAAAGTTAGCAAACGTTTAGCACAGACTTAAAGTTTATTTAAAGCATTTCTGCTATTGGTTTATATACACACATTCTTTTCGTCTCCTTCGTATAGTTGACTTCGTTCAGGCTAACGCTTTGGGTCCGCGCTATAGCGCTCTGCCGTTGACTTTGGTTGATTGTTCATTGCTAAATCCAGCATATTTGTCAACAGTATGTTGAAGACTCTGTATAGAACAACTTTGCTTTTGACAAAAAGCAAACATCTAAAATAGCGACTCTACCACGTATCAAATATTAGATTGTGTTGTTTGAATTTGTTTCATTTCTTTCATGTTGTGTGATGTCATTAACTTGTGATGTTGTTCTGGACATTCCGTGTCAGTATGCGAAAGGCACACTTTGCACAGTCTTTGACGTTTTATAGTCTTCATCTTCTTTCATTAAACGTTCGAATTTGGCTTTTGCTACGTTCCTGTAAACGTTTACCAAGTTGTCTTTTAAAGTTCTTCTCTACGTGGATCGTTTGGTTTGTGTGAAGTTACTTTCTTTGGTTCTTTGCTTATCTTATTTTCATTTTGCTTTTTATCTTCTTCACCGTCCATGTAATTTACAAGGACATTTGTAGGGTAGATCAGCATAAATCTGAATCTGAAGAAAGGTTAGTTGAAGATCACTTACGATGTTACTTTGACTAGTGGAAACTAATTTAAAATATATAATATAATATATAATTTGGGGAAATTAAAGAGATGGAATCAAGACATGTTCAAAATATTGCAAGAGAAAAAGATATCTGCTTTTACAGAACTAGCAGTTATCGTACACCTTGTAAAAAAAAGTACTGTAGAATACATAAAAAGAAACCGAGAGGAGAATACAACATCGAGTACATACAAAAACTTAGAGAAGAAATCAGAATCCGAGAAAAAATACTACAAAAATGGAGAGAAGAAACAGAGAGCGATATCATGAATATTTTAGACAAAGATACCACAATGATGAAAACTATATCTTAATTAACATGACAAGAAGTAGAATTTTACGAGCACGAAAGCAAAACTTTAAATCAGACACGACATTAAAGATGCTAAATGCACCATCAATTCATTTTTATCGAAGGTAGTTAAATTTCACAAAGCACAAGAGCGAATCCATAAATATCTTTGGAGGGGGGGGGGGGAGGGCGTAAACAAGTAGGCAAGGGGTCTGTGAAATGGAACCGCAGGGGTGGAAGCCCCAGAAAGCTCCTGCATTTTAAGCGTTTCCAGGGCATAATTTTAACCGCGTAACTGTATAGAAAACTTACTATAGGATACATTACGGTTGTTTCGCGCTCAATATATGGGGGGGAGGGGGTAATTTTCCTCCCCACCCTTAGAATCCGACCCTGATGCCCTGAAGATGTTGGTGAATGTGACCTTCACATCAATCATGTCATACTGTGTTCCTCTTTTGAATTGTCTGATCATGAACAACAAAACGTGTCTGACAATGTGAGAATCACTTCAAGTATAGAGAGAGAAGATCATGATAATGTGTGTTCCATGTTAGACTTTGCCGCATTATACAAAGAGACTCCAGTAATGATGCCTATTGTAAGAAGTGTGGTTAAAGACACATATATTAACAATAACGCAACCGGTAAACATTTTATCAAGCATTTTAAAATCATTGTGTCTTGACGTTCCAGTCTCTGTCACTGTCTCGAAGAGGTAAACCTGATCGCAGAGCAACATGGCAGTAAGCGTTACGCCAAAGTCTTACCTCTTTGGAGTAACAACTCACACCAAAGAGCAACGAGGTGTCATGGAGGGACATCCCTTTTTTCATCATTTTTTCATTTAGTCTTTTAAAATCTATATTTTTGAAAGCTACTGAAAAGCACTAAGTGCAGATAGAGGCAAATTAGCTTAAATTACAAAAATCTGGTGAAGTATCTAATTCCATTGTATGCCACGTAGTCATCGTTTAGTACATTTTGTAAAATGATCAAGTTCTCGATTGGAATATTTTGCTTATTATTGATGTCACAGTGTAAATTGCAACATCTGGCAATGATTGGATATTATAGCAGCTCTAGCATTTACAAAGATTTCATACGTCTTCTTGATTTGTTTCTCATCCATTTGTTTCCAACTCATTTCAGTTAAGTTTTTAACGGTTATCATTTTGTATGTTCCAGTTTTCAACAGCTATGTTCAATTCCTGTCTGTACTTTTCAATTTCAGAGTTACATGTTTATCGAAATCTTTAAACTGTTTACATTTTTAAAAAAAAATTAATTACTTTTTAAATTTTAATATTTTGCAAAAACCTAGCCTGGTGACCGGTGTGCTTAATGTTTTAACTTTTTATCACACCCCAGTCTCTTGTGTCAACGGCTTTGGAAGCTGATTCTTTGTTAACCTTTTCAACTTCCTGTGACCTCTGAAGCCATATCCACAACGCAAGTACCCCTAACTGTTTTCAGATTCTCGCACAAATCCGACACCAGGAATCTTACAATTGGCCAACCCACCAGATCGCCAGATATTCCCCCTGCAATTATATATATACGTCACCTATTTATATATAAATCATCCCTATCCCTATACAAATGTAAAATGTCTTCAAGCCTGGATGCTTTCTGTCGAGATTGGTCAAATTCTATTCAGTGGTTTTGACGAAGAAGTTGTTTAAATGATTTGTCTAGTTTTAGTAACGGTGGCCATATTTGATGGCGGATTGGCATTATTTGTAAAACTTTGAAAGACCTTCATGTTAGGATGCTTTCTGTCAAGTCTGATAAAAATTGTATTCAGCAGTTTTGGAAAAGAAGTGGTTTAAATGTTTTTATACTTTTAGTAATATCAGCCATATTTGATGGCGGATCAGCATTTTTAAAAATAAATATAAAAAGACTTGAAGCTAAGATGCTTTCTGTCAAGTTAAATTCAGTTCTGTTCATCGATTTGGGAGAAAAAGTAATTTCTATTTCTAGTGGCCTTAGTTGAGGCTGATTGTCATAATTTGTACAAATCTGAAAGGCTTTTATTCCAGGATGCTCTGTGCCAAGTTTGGTTTAAATTGGCGAGGATATTTTATAAAAGTGGTTGAAAATAGCAATTGTTGATGAATGACAGACAGGTTTTTCTACTTATGGTAACAGTTACCATACTTGATAACGGATCAGTATCATTTGTACAAATGTGAAAGGTCTTCATGCCCAAATGCTTTATGTTAAATTTTATCAAACTCGCTGGAGTGGTTTTGGAGAAGAAGTTATTAAGGGTTTTTTCTATTTTTAGTAATGGCAGACATATTAGTATAATTTGTACAAACATGAAAGGCCTTTAAGCCAAAATGCTTTGTGCCATGCTTGGTTGAAACTGGCCTGGCAGTTTCTGCGAAGAAGTTAAAAATTGTTATTTTTATTGGACTCCTGATTGACTATTTTACTGTTGTTTTGTTTTATTTTATATGGATACTCTCTTATATATTACTAAAAATTATTTCTCTCTTTTTTGCATATTAAATCAGTTTTTAAAGATTTGTTTGTCTATTCATAGTTTTTCTTTCATTTTGGTTTATGAGTTTATCTGTGATATTTCATTTTATGTAGAAATGTCTAAATCTTTACTGCACTCAATTATTTAATAATGTATTCTTTTATTGTGAATAATTTAAATAATGAAATCATTTAATTACTTATATTATGATGAGCTTTTATTTTATGCATTAATCAGTATATAATTATGTAAGATCCATCAAATTTTCATTCGTTAAATTAGTTAATTAATTCATTAGTTAATTAATTAATCTAGTTGCATTTTAATGATCATACGAGTCTTCAGAATTAACCGGTTCGCCTAAGTGTGGAGAAAAATCCATAGTGCACCCGATGGAAATAGTTACACGCACTCTGCTCCATTGCCACTAAGTAAAGAAAGAAAATGGAACTTTTTAAGTTTGTATTTATCTTTTGCACCGATTTTTTATCATCTTGTTTTCTGTGAGGTTGTAAAAAAATTTATATTGTGTGCCCGCCCACTCAAAACCGAAACATCGCTTACCTACGTCACTAGTGATTGTTTTGGTGCATTTTAATGCACGCAGAGACTATATCCAATTTACTACTGGACCCTGATCGATGTAGTCATAGCTACCTCGGCCTTCATAGATTATATATATCACATTCTCGTAGTGGGTCTGCCCAATTGTCCTTATACGTGCTAAGTTATCCATATACAGACCATAGCCTTCAATCCAGAAGAAAACCTTGGATGCATAATCCGGATTAATTTTCTTATTTTGGGGCAAACAACCGAAAACTAAACAGCACACAATTCTTGTGCAACGAAGTAGTATGTAGCCAATGATCTATTTCCTGAATGTATATGGACTAAATAAGATGTAAATTAAACCTATTCAAGCTAAAATATATACTGTTGTAGAATTTAAATCTTTGTTTTTAAATAAATCAATATTTTAATTTACATATACACGGTGATGTGATCCTATCACATGATAGGTTCATTTTCCAAATGTCAAAAATTCCAGTGTTTATCAAAATTGATCACTTCCATTTAGGCATTATACATGTAAGAACTAGTTACCTTTGTCTTGTTATACTTACCTCCGAAATTGAAGAACTTGACAGCGTGCAAGAACTACTCACTTCCAAAAGTGAAGAAATTCACAATGGAAGTGCTCCAGTTAGCACGGGCAATGTTACATTTTACAAAAATCAATGTTACCACATTTCTACGAAGAATTTTACTTAGTTAAAATTACATTCAAAACATATATTAGATTGACTTTAGCAAGTCATCACCGCAAAGTAAAGGGGTCAAGTATGTGCAACAATTTTGTTAAACTCTTAACATACATATGTGGCTGCCGAGCTGATGGGCATAAGAATAATATACAAGATTATATAGTGAATCGCTAGATAACAGAGATGCTTTCTTCGCAGTGATGGTGCAGATTGGTACATTTTTCTAACCTTGAAAATGGCTGACTCTGCAATGAACTCTACATGGACTCCGTAGAGAATTATTTTTGTTTCAGTACTGAACTTTCCAATGTGGCCAAATCCAAATAAATCATATATTAATCAAAAGTATCTTCCTAGACAAACTTCCAATTAAGTTCTTGTCATATGTTATCTGTCATTTTGTATCTTCCTAGACAAACTTCCAGTTAAGTTATTGTCATAGGTTATCTGTCATTTTGTATCTTCCTAGACAAACTTCCAGTTAAGTTCTTGTCATAGGTTATCTGTCATTTTTCGTATAGGCTGAATGTTAGCAAAGCAACATGCCATGTGTGACAGATTTCGCTTCCGGGATAGCATCAGTGTCTGATTACTCATTGTGCATTGTAGCCAAATTACACATTGACAATGACACCATAATCCATATTTTCTAAAGAATAAACAATTTCTTTTAAATCAGTTCCATGAATGCCTACATCTAAACCAACTACCACCTCACACTAAAAAAAAAAAGGGGGGGGGAATTTTCCTAAATTATATAGGCACTACATTCTGTGTACTGACCCGGAAGTAACAATGGT
Organism: Margaritifera margaritifera; assembly: GCA_029931535.1. NCBI lineage: Eukaryota > Metazoa > Mollusca > Bivalvia > Unionida > Margaritiferidae > Margaritifera > Margaritifera margaritifera. The sequence goes on from JAQPZY010001178.1 coordinate 732,332, forward strand.
GATCTAAGTCCACATCTGTGTGCTCCTCTAAACTCGTACTCTTTCAGAATATATATCTTATCTATGTTATCGTTTCAGTTGGAGGTTACCCACTCTTAGGAGTACATCTGAGATAATTTTCATGGAAAAGGAATAGTTTGGTATCCTGACCTTTAATCCACTTGTACCTCGTTCCATTAAAACTATACTCCAATTAATGGAACGAGGTAGAGTGGAATAAAGGTCAGGGTACCAGACCAGGAAAAATCAGAGAATGCTCCAATTATTGGTTACCTTGTCTGACAACTGGACTCAAATTACAATAATTATTTCTGGCTTAGTACCCGTAGTCCCTATATATGTTTAGAGTATTTTTTTCCTCTCATTTTAGTGGTGATCCTTGGCTTAGATTTAACCATTCTTAGTATTGATTTAATGAAATTGTTTATTCTTTAGAATATAAGCATTATGGTGTGATTGTCTGTGTGTATTATGGCTCCAGTGCGCAGTAAATAAACATGCATTAATGCAGGCCCGGAAGTGAAATCTGTGACCCATAGCATGCTGTTTGTTTACAGTTCAGCCTTAGTCTGATACCCATACCTTTATTCCACTTGTTTCTTGTTGCACTGAGGTCAGGCAGTGGCCACCTCCATGTTTGTTGTGTGACGTTCTGACAAACATGGCGGCCTACATGAGTAACTATTAGAGTCAAACTTCAAAAGTTCTGAAGCTAACTACACTACAATGGTACAGAGTGATATTAGCGTGTATTTCTAAAAGTAGAAGGGAAAAACCCCACAAAAAAACCCCAAAGATTCCGGCTAGAAAGTCCCAATAAAAGCGGGGTTTACGTGTCATCCTGATTACATTCCAATAGTTTCCGTGAAATGTCCTCCGTCATGTGAAGAAATATGTGTGTTCATATGGAAATCCGTCACCGCCGAAATTACATAAACGAAATGATGTAGTATGACATTATATGATTTAAACCAATTGATGGAATGATGAATTCAAATTCAAAATGACGTAGTATTAAATGAAATGATTTTGAAGAAACAAAACCGAATGAAGAATTCTAAATCAAAATTAAATACTATCATAATGAAATATGTTGCAACATTACACTTTATTTAATATGAAAGTAAACAAAGGACAAGAAAATGGAATGATTTACACAAACTAGTCTGAATGATTAACTGAGATATTCAAAATTAAATAACAGGGATGATGATCAAAGCTGTATATCTTGAAACATTATTTGAACTAATATAAAATTGCATGTCATGGAAATAAATTATTGAACAAAGAAAAGAAAATAATGTAAATAAATACAAGATCAAACACCATGTTTACGGTTGAAGTGACATGACCGGAAAAAAACGTAAAAGGACACAAAGTGCATCGAAAGCAAAAGGTTTAACAAATTCTGGCTGGAACTAGAATTACAATTTATGGTCAAACTGCAAATCATTAAGCAAAACACTAAGCATGCACAGAACGGCGCTGCCATCCACGGCACATGTCTGACGCCCAAAGTAATAATCTACAGGCGCGTTGACAGCTTTCGGCAGAGGAATTTCTTGTAGACGACACTCAGACAGCGAAGATAAAATAGGTGTAATTATCGATACCAAGAGAAATCTATAAGGTAAGTGTTTCTTTTCGTAAGTTATAAACAACAACAGGCTTCACAAACATTATAAAATTATCACATAGAAGACACATAGCTAATATTTTATATATATATTATCGCGTCTTATTTGCATTCAGACTTTTCTAACTCTTACTAACCCTTTTCTTGTAATTAATTGACATTACTTAAAAAGAGTGAATACAAAAATCCGATAAAACAAGTGGAACTTTCAGCTTTTGGTCTCCACAACTCAGTTATCAAACTCTCGAGAAATCCATTAATATGACACAATTATCAGAAATCCATTAATATGACACAATTATCAGAAATCCATTAATATGACACAATTATCAGAAATCCATTAATATGACACAATTATCAGAAATCCATTAATATGACACAATTATCTGAAATCCATTAATATGACACAATTATCAGAAATCCATTAATATGACACAAATTAATCTTTTTAACACTGAATCATTCATTATTGAGTCCAGCCATTTACTGTTTTGCATGTTCATATAAGGCTTTGCATATTTTTTTTACACTGCTTGACAGAAGTGAACAGGTACAAAGATGGACTAACATGTCAAAATATGTGGCTTTGCATATTTACACTGCTTGACAGAAGTAAACAGGTACAAAGATGGACTAGCATTTGTATATATGTGGCTTTGCATATTTACACTTCTCGACAGCATGTATAAATATGTGGTTTTGCTCGAACTCGGGTTTAAAATTATAAAACACCAAATCCAATATATAAACTCTCTCTCTATCTCTCTATCTCTCTTTCTATCTCTCTCTCTCTCTCTCTCTCTCATGTGAGGGATTTAGTATGGTCCATATGTGTGATTTAATCTTGTTTTGTAGTTTAGTTGATACTGTTTACCCAATAAGTAAGGAGTGTTTCTATATCATCAGAATTCTAATGCACGTGCCCATTGTGGCTGTGATTGACCTCAATTAATGTGCAGCCTATTTTATGTACCAAAAGCCGCAAGGGAAACAACTGAAATGAAATGGCTAAACATTTTACTATCCACATGACTAGTAACAGAGAAAAGGGTTTCCTGACATGCTAGCATACGAATGAACACAGTGGGCACTGTAAGCTCATTGCTTTATTTCTTATACAACTGAATTTCATACATCTTTAAATGTGACACAATTTAATTCTGAATAAAATCTCACTTATATTAAATATTTCATTGAAAAATCTTGAAAGTAATCACTTACAAAGAAACGGATATGTATATATTTACATTAGTACAGGATCAAACCAAGAGAATGACAAGCACAGATCCCCGAACATGACAAACACGGAAATTGGCCAGGGATCAACCGGTAGGAGGCGATCTTTGCACCATATAACTGTCCAGTCGTTGTCTGGCGACGCATGTTTTCAGCTGGATGTATACCAATATCTTAGTTTTACTGTCTATTTATTTTGCTCAGCGTCCTACGAACTGGTGATTTCTGACATGGTTATATTTTTTACCTTTAAACGTTTGGTTTCTACAAAGCAAAATTGCAAGTCCATGATCGGATTCGACCATACATTTTCATCCTACTGAGGTTAAGAACTCGACACTGTGCCACACGGCTATAGAGACATCATTATTAAAGTTTTAAAACAAAAAAGCTAGAGTTATATAATTGATATCTGATCAATACATTAAAACCATTTGTTATCATTAATATATAATATCACCATAACTTTATATAATTTGATTATCTCTGTTGCAAATTGTATGAAATTTAGGTCAGTACATTCTGTGTTATAAGCTTTTGTTCAATTCACTACAATACGCATATCATTATCTATGTTTACCTGCAATTCTATTTATAATTTCCTGGTATTATCCAATTACACGTATTCATTGATCAGGACGTTTAGTCATACTGTATCTATATTAATATGCACCATTTTAGCTTAAAAATTTGAAAATATTAAACGATGGTTTGAATTCATGGATCTTTTGTTTTAGCATTGGAGTTTTAACCTAATGAGTACCGAAATTAATGAGCTACGGGCGTTTTCATAGTCGCTACGTTCCTATCGAATGGGCGAGGCTAAGGATTAATGATATATGTAGTAAAGGTTAAACATCGGAGCTGGTCTCATTGTTTATGTTTTGTTTTATGGGGATATAGTGTTGGTTTTTGAAATTGAGGTGATATGAGGCTGAGCCAGGAGCTTCCATTTCCTGGGCATGATATAGCCAATAATGTTTTTAAACCAAAAACAAAAAAAAAAAAAAAAAAAAACATACTGTTTAACAAAATAATGATCATGGGGATTAAGGGTTAGGGTGTCCATTTTTGATGATTAAATTATGGCTGAGCCAGAAAGAATACGGCCAAAAATGTTTTTATCGTGGGTGGTATGGTGTTGGTTTTTGTAAACATTATTTTTGTCTAGATCGGCGAGTGATTTTTTAAAAATAAAGGTTGTTTTTGACCTCATATAGTAAAAATCATATCTATACCACTGTTAGTTATTATTAAAATATCTGAAGAGTTCGATATTGAGCTTGATACACGTATACTAATGAGGTCATCTTGCATCTAATTGACTGAGCTTTTTTACACTCTGGATGCCGTATTTCTGATCTGACTTATTTCAAACTTGGAAAAATTACTTATTTCATCAATATCTCGAACGAGTAAGATAATGAGCAAGGTCCAGGCATATTAATGAGGGCATCTTCCATTTGATTGGCTGAGTTTAAAACAAAAAAGCTAGAGTTATATAATTGATATCTGATCAATACATTAAAACCATTTGTTATCATTAATATATAATATCACCATAACTTTATATAATTTGATTATCTCTGTTGCAAATTGTATGAAATTTAGGTCAGTACATTCTGTGTTATAAGCTTTTGTTCAATTCACTACAATACGCATATCATTATCTATGTTTACCTGCAATTCTATTTATAATTTCCTGGTATTATCCAATTACACGTATTCATTGATCAGGACGTTTAGTCATACTGTATCTATATTAATATGCACCATTTTAGCTTAAAAATTTGAAAATATTAAACGATGGTTTGAATTCATGGATCTTTTGTTTTAGCATTGGAGTTTTAACCTAATGAGTACCGAAATTAATGAGCTACGGGCGTTTTCATAGTCGCTACGTTCCTATCGAATGGGCGAGGCTAAGGATTAATGATATATGTAGTAAAGGTTAAACATCGGAGCTGGTCTCATTGTTTATGTTTTGTTTTATGGGGATATAGTGTTGGTTTTTGAAATTGAGGTGATATGAGGCTGAGCCAGGAGCTTCCATTTCCTGGGCATGATATAGCCAATAATGTTTTTAAACCAAAAACAAAAAAAAAAAAAAAAAAAAAACATACTGTTTAACAAAATAATGATCATGGGGATTAAGGGTTAGGGTGTCCATTTTTGATGATTAAATTATGGCTGAGCCAGAAAGAATACGGCCAAAAATGTTTTTATCGTGGGTGGTATGGTGTTGGTTTTTGTAAACATTATTTTTGTCTAGATCGGCGAGTGATTTTTTAAAAATAAAGGTTGTTTTTGACCTCATATAGTAAAAATCATATCTATACCACTGTTAGTTATTATTAAAATATCTGAAGAGTTCGATATTGAGCTTGATACACGTATACTAATGAGGTCATCTTGCATCTAATTGACTGAGCTTTTTTACACTCTGGATGCCGTATTTCTGATCTGACTTATTTCAAACTTGGAAAAATTACTTATTTCATCAATATCTCGAACGAGTAAGATAATGAGCAAGGTCCAGGCATATTAATGAGGGCATCTTCCATTTGATTGGCTGAGCTTGCTATCTCTTTGGAGGCCGTATTTCTGATCCGATTTCGATCAAACTTGGAATATATGCTTATACCATCAAGATCTCGGATGAGTAAGATAATGAGCAAGATCTACGCATATTAATAACGAGGTCATCTTGCATCTGATTGATTGAGCTTGTTTCCACTCTGAATGCCGTATATCTGATCTAATTTTGATCAAATTTGAAATATATGATCATATCATCAATATCGATAATGAGTGCGATGCACGGAGATTAATGTATCTGATTTTCTGAGCTTGTTACCACTCTGGAAGTCATATTTCTGTTAAGATTTTGATCAACGTTAGAATATAGGCTGATATGATCAATATCACATATCAGTTCGATAATGAGCGAGATCTTTGCATATTAATGAGATGATCTTGCATATGATTAGCTGAGCTTAATACTAGTCAGGAAGCCATATTTATTTACCTTATGTGATCAAACTTCGAATGTAGGCTTATTTGGTCAAGATCTTGCATAAGTTCTATAATGCATTGGATTCACACATATGAATGAGGTGATCTTGCATATGACCTTGCTACCGCTCAATAGACTATTTCGGATCCAATTTTGATTAACCTCCGTAAATAAGTTTAAATCACTGTAGCCTTCAATTAATAAAATTACGAGCAACATCCATGCTTATTAATGAGGTGAATTTGCATCTTATTGGCTGAGCTTGTCAACAACTTAGCGACTTTTTTCTGATCCTATTTTTATCAAACTTGGTAGATGGGCTAATATTATCAAGATAAATAAAGTGTTTTTAATATGAGCAAGATTTACGTATGCTAAGGATTATTTTGATGGGATTTACTTGGTTAATACGCCTGTGTCATCAAGCTCTTGGTTGACTATGAATGTGAGTGAAATTCATGCATATTAATACCGTGACCTTGCATCTGATTGGTTGATCTGGGCAACTCACTAGCAACTATATTTCTGAGAAAATTTTGATCAAATTTGTTAAATAGTAATATATTATCAAGATGTTTGATGAGTTTGATTATGAACAAGTTCTATGCATCTTTACTAGATTTTTTTTGGTGTCTGATTGTTACCACTCTGGAGACTGAATGACAATCTGATATTGCTCCACCTTGGTATTTTCATAGACAGGTTCTATAATAAGTGAGATCTGCACATATTGATGAGATACCTTGCATCTGATTGACTGAGTTCGCTGCTTCTCTAGATCAAGATAATATATTACTCATCCAAATAGTTTTTAGATCATATGCAAAATTTAATAGTTTGTTTTACCTTTAAAATACCCGTCTTATCTATCTAAAAGAAAGCAAGGGAAGTAACCCATGGTATTGACTGTTGACAATCACATGTTTGGGCTACAGAGAGTTCTTCCCCTTGCAAAAAGTATACAAACGTGAGATGAAAAAAAAATTAGAATACAAGATGCGCGAATTTCAATAGAACAATTTATGCAAATTACCAACAACAACAACAACAAAATACACGCAAGGCATGCCAATAATTACGTTGTAATTCATAATTAAATAAAAAGTGTAAAAAAGAAATATTGTTTGACTTAGTGTACAATTGCAGGCTAGCATAAACTATGAGCAACTTTGTAATTAAGGATCAGGATTTTTTTTACAACAATTATAAGATATTGGTTTGAAAGTAAGTGTGTGTGTGTTTAATATCAGATCTGCCCCAATAAGAACATATTTTTGGCAAACACCATGTCAAGTTTATACATTTGTTTTGTAGAGAATTATTTCAAAAAAAATTTCACGGGTGAATTTCTTAAATATTTGGAAGCAAGTTGGATATGTTTGGTGATAGTGAGTTTGACAGTGGCTAGTATTGCATTGTTAAAGTGCCTGAAATTTTTGTCATTAATATGTTATCATATTCATTGTGCATGATTCTTTGACATCTCATATATTAAACATTTCCTCAGCATTATATAGCTAATAATGTATTAAAGTACCGTTAAAACCAACAAAATCAAAAATTATTTTTAAAAAAATGTGTATTATGATTTCAATTCGTATGAAAACCATGTGATTCTGTGAACCACAAATTAAAGTTTAGTCTGTAAATTTTACTTTTAAAAATCTTGGATGACTTCGCTTATGGACAAGAAACTATGTTTGTTAATTATGCCTTTATCTTTGGAAAGAAATTGTATCAGACTACAGTACAATAGGTAAAATCGACGTGAAATAAAGTTT